>JASJOG010000002.1:242500-1442500 GCA_030142905.1 Heliopora coerulea
GTATACACACTTTGAATGATTATAAATACAATGTTTATTTATACATATCTAAGTTTTATGACCCAAGTTAAAGGAGACAAGTGTAGAATTTTTTGAGTTATCGCAGGTGTTCGAACTGATGATCGTTCTGGTCCAGGCACTGCTGATAACGTGGACAGATGGAATTGCAAACATTACGAATTATGATCATTTCATGTGGTATTTGGGTGCATTCTCTTTCAATTGCTGCTCTCAACTCATTGATTGTTACAGGTTTTGTGCTACAAACCTTATCTTTGACGTATCCCCATAAAAAAGTCCACAGGCGTGAGGTCTGGTCAACGTGGGGGGAATTCAATGCTATATCTTCACCCAATCCATCTGTTCGGCAGATTTTCGTAAGAAAGGTTCTCATATCACGATGGTAGTGGGGAGGTGCTCCATCTTGCTGGAAATAAAACTCCTCATCTCCAAATTGCTCTCGAATACGTGGCATTCGAAAGAAAGTTTGTTATAGTGAGTTATAATCATTCAAAGTGTGTATACATTTTTTTGGGACACCCTATATATATATATGGATGTTCAATCTGCAGACGTACGTTTCGCTGTACTATAGCTCATCAGTGCAGCTCGGAACGAACTTGGATCGATGAGATCAGAGTGCTCAAACCGCTATTCGAGTGGTGGGCATTTCTTAACGCTATTTGTTATCCTTATATTTCCGTAGAGTGCTCAACAACATCGAAATGTGGGAGCGTATATATGTTCAATCTGCAGACGTACGTTTCGCTGTACTACAGTTCATCAGTGCAGCTCGGAACGAACTTGTATATACTGTATATACCTGATGATCGCCAAAGGGCGTGAAACTCGGAGTAGCGACAGCTAAATATTTGTCTCCATTTGAGTGTATATGTGTATATATATATATATACATAAATATATATATATATATATATATATATATATATATATATATATACATATACATATATACATATATATATATATATATATATATAATATCTTCACGAGCCCGCTCAACATAAAGTTTAAACGTCATATAAACATCATAAAAACTTTATTAAAAAAGAAGAAAAATACACAACTTACGTTTCGGGGACCGGCCCCTTCTTCTATCAATCATTCCTTTGTGACTCTCAAGGAGTGGTATATTAAATAACATGCAAGAGATGTAGCAAACAATATGTGGGGAGCACAATAACACCATTTAGGCTAAGGTTTAATAACCATAAGAGCTCATTGAGACGATATGAAAGGGGACAAAGGGGAATTTGTGGGGAACACCTGTATGCACATTTTTTTGATAATGAGCATATAGGTATGAAAGATTTATCGGTTAAAATAATTGATGTTACCGATGTTAGGGATCCAACAGCAAGGGAAGGTTTTTGGATTGAAAAATTAAAATGTTATACTCCTCTGGGATTGAATGTAATGGAAGTTTGAAATTTATGTAAATTTAAGGAAGAACGATAAGGTATATAAGGACTCTATTCTTTAACTGTGAGCTGCTGAAGAAGGGGCCGGTCCCCGAAACGTAAGTTGTGTATTTTTCTTCTTTTTTAATAAAGTTTTTATGATGTTTATATATATATATATATATATATATATATATATACATACATACATATATATATATAGCAAATTGCAAAAATTATGGCACAAAACATATCAACATATAAACATATGAAGACCATTGTATTTTCATTTTATTCTCACTTCAACAGTCAGTGAAGATATGTAATGTGTTTTTTTGATACATTTGCTAGCCAGCTTAACGTATTAAGGTTGATTGAAGTATTCACAGTTAGAGATTTACCTATACATGCTTTTTTTACGATATGTTTAGGTTTGCCAAAATTTATGCAATTTGCTGTATATATATATATATATATATATATACATATATATATATACATATATATACGTATATACAGTGGGGGTCAAAAGTCTGAGTCCAGTTAATATGTTTTTGTCTTTTATTGATATACAATATATTTTCACGCAACACAGCACTACATGTGCATAACTTTAGCATTTGCGTCAACATTGGAATTGAGTACATTGTATTAACCAAGTAAACATTACTTTGATATTTTGTGTGACCTCTTTTTGCTTTTAAAACAGCTTCAACTCTTCTTGGCATAGAGTCAACAAGATTTCTGAGTACTGCTTGTTTAAGGTTATTCCAGCATTGATTAAGGACATCCCATAGGTTGTCTTTACTTGTGGGATCATGTTCCACTTTCTCTCATTTCAAATATTCCTATAAATTCTCAGTAGGGTTTAGATTCGGAGAACGAGGAGGAAAATCCATAACGACCAGATCACCTTTCTCTTCCTTCTTTCTTAAATAATTTTTACACATGTGAGAAGTGTGTTTCGGATCATTTTATTGTTGCAACACAAAACCCCTTCCGCACAACCTTAAGCCAGATGGTATGGCTCGTCTTTGAAGGATGGAGTGATATTTTTGCTTTGTAAGAGTGTTCTTAATTCTTTAAAGATCGCCAACACCATTATAACTAAAGCAGCCCCAAACCTGAATGTTCCCACCACCATGTTTCACTGTTGGCTTGAGGCAAGAATTTATAAATCTCTCATTCTTTCTACGTCTAAAACAAATGCGACGGTTATTTCCATATATTTCAAATTTTGATTCATCTGCGGAAAGAACTTTTTTCCAATCTTCTTTAGTGTAACGCCTGTATTTTCGGGCCCATAGCCACCGTTTCCGTTTGTTTCGGGATCTTAGCAATGGTTTTAAGACAGCCACTCTTCCATGTAGACCACATGCATTTAGTATCCTTTTCACTGTTGATCTGCTTATCGTTTTTTCTCGAGTTTCATTAACTATTGATTGAATGTTACCAGCCGTTGCAGTTCTGTTATGTAAGGAAGTTGTTTTAATGTACTGATCCTCCTTCAAAGTCGTAGCTCTTGGCCTCCCAGATTTTGGTTTTGTACAATAGGATTTTGTTCCTCAAAATCTTTCCAAAGTTCACTGCACGGCACCCTTTGAAACCCCTATCTTTTCAGCAATTTTGCGTTGTGAAAACCTTTCATTACTCAGTGCAATTATTTGACCTCTTATTCCTTTACTGAGTTCTTTTGCCATCTTTGGTCCAGCTACACATCATAGAGACTTTATACAAATTACAGCGTGTGTTAAATAACTCAAAAATTAAAAGGAAGGCAAGTGGAAGCATTTACTGATAAAAATACGCATGTGTAGATCAATAAATGAATTTTTCTCCACATGGAACATGATTTATTATACATTGAGGGAAAAAATACGACTGGACTCAGACTTTTGACCCCCACTGTATATATATGTATATATATATATATATATATATATATATATATATATGTATATATATATATGTATATATATATATATATATATATATATATATATACATATACATATATATGTATATATACAAGCACATAAATACATACATACATGCGTACATACATACATACATATTTAGTTAAATTGCCTACTTTGCATTAATTTTTCATCTTGCCTTTAAGAGTTATGACGGTAACACTTCAAACTTTGCAAAATTACAGCATCTGGCATCTTGCTGGATAATTTTGCTGTAAGCAAATATCACTAGCCAGTTCACCTCTACTCAAAAGCTGATTTGGCTCTCTGTGAGGTCCTCTAACCATTAAACTTTACAAATTCAGATGGTAATGGAAAGGTTAGAATGCACAAGAAATACACGTAAGTCCACGTCACTAGTTCAGAAAAAGCTCTTCTTGATGAAGCAAACCACATTTTAAATTTGAGATCAAAGTCTGCAGTACCTGTCCATATTACAGAGTTCAAAGGAGTACTCCCATTTAAATTTGCAGAACAGTTATCCAAAGTGCAATTTGGTTGACTGTCCATCAAGGAATTGCCCACCTTCAGCAAGACAACTCAGAAGAAAAAGTAAGACAGCCACCATAGATCTGGAATTCAAAGTCCCCTTTCTGATTGATCCTGAACAATGATGAATTAACAATTATACTTGTCTTTTAGTCAGTGTTTTTAAGGAGCAAAATTCATGTATAGTACCTGCTAGAGCAGTGTTAGCTGATCCAGTATCAATGAGAAAGTCAAGCTGGAAGAATAATGAAAGAATGCAACATTATCACCAAAGCCATAGAGTATAGAGGGGCTAAAGGTCTTCAGCCTTCTCAGAAACAGCTTTGGTAAAGCTTAGCCCCTTTGGGATTTTACATTAACTAATACATGATTCATCAAATGTAGGGTAACTGATTTGCTGGTTGGGGTAATATAACTGTCAAAGCCTCATTTCTTCAAGCCAATATTACCCATGAAGCACCTGTGAAAATTAGCTAAATCAAACACCAATACTTGAAATCTTAGCAACAAATCATTCACCAGTGGTGGAGTCGGGCATTTTCACTTTCGGTTCTAGCCCCCAATGGGAATAGAAAAACTCTACATCTATGATTATCAATAACCAAGTTTCAGATAAGGTTTGGTAGACAGGATTAAAGATTTACAGTACAATATTACACTGTCTTGTATTCAGTGTAAATACCTGGCAAAACATCATTGTAGGGTGTTTATGCAATTTTACTGTACTGTTGCAAAATCTTTACAGTATGGGAATTTTGCCACCCATGAACCGTTAAATGTTGATGTGGAAACAAACTTTTGTTTTAAACATTTTTGTTACCTGCAATTTTCTGCATCAATTGCTTCAATAAGGCATGTTTAGTAGACAGGAAAATGGAAGAATTTGACGAAATGTTTTGCAACAACATTGCTGCAAAAGTATCTTTCATTTTTGTACTTAACTTCTTGTAAGAACTCATCAATATCAACTCAGTTTGCTATAACACCTGGGGTGAGAACATTACCACACTGATTGTCCTTAAATTATGTTCCCCCTAGGTTAATGCTTTTGAAAAAGAATAACTGAATGACCTCTAACTGACTTTACGAATAGTAGGATGAACTGTGAATGGTTCTGAAACACTAGCAGTTGACAGACAAAATAAAGTAACAATTTAGTTTACCTTCTGTGGAGGATTTCCAATCAATAGTTGTGCAACATAAGCATATGAGGTGCTCTGAAAGAAACATGCATCTATGTTGACCTCAATAATTATTCGAGGTGCTTCAAATTATTATGATCATGATATTACCATAATCCCAGCAAGAGCTACCTTCAGAGGTAGACCCCAAAATTTGTCAGCTATTTTCTTCTATTTTGTTTCTAATATGAGAAACCCAACAGTAGTAATTGTATAAAACTGATAAATGAGAACATTTTTTTTAGTTTTTATTGTTATGATATAATTTTATCACCACCTGACCAAAAATATGAATATTCATGTAAAAATGTCAGATGTTGCTCCTGACTTTTAGCCCCCAACCAGTTAACCTTTACCCACTTTGCCATAATGGTTCTCTGAATAGCCATAACTGCTGGCTTCACATCCTGTTAATGTATATTTCAAAGCCAGACTAAGTTTATAATCCTCAGTTTGTCATCAACAGTTCAACTGTTACAGCTTTACAGTAGTTGAGCTTTAATGGTGAGTAGTTCAGCAGGCAATAACTTATTATTATTATTATATTTTTATATATTATATATTATATTTTTATATATTTATATATTATATTTTTATATATTTATATATTATATTTTTATATATTTATATATATAAAAACTGCAAAAAGGTTCCATTCTAAGACTACTGTAAAAGGGTCATGATGGAGGATTGTTATTTTTATGAAATACCAGGACTGCTATCCTCTAACTGAGATCATTGAAGAGAGTCAGACCACACATGACTATGGCAAAAGAAAGACCAGGGTCTGAGTTAAGAATTTAAAAGTGAATCATGAAAATGATTAGCAATTACTTGAACACATGCCCCAACCACATTGGAATAAAATTTACAATACATGTAATTCCACTGAGAACAGTTTGTATAAAATACTGCATTCAAAAAATCAATGGAAACTGCAATTCTGACTTTTAACTGTTGACATCTTGGGAAGGAGCATACACCAGCCTCCATGTCAGACAATGTCAGACAATGTCAGACATCCTTCATGCAACTGCTACAGACTAAATAAATGAACACTAATTTTTAACAACTTTTATTGGTTTTAAGAGTAGGGAATTAGACCAATACTGAGGTTCATATTGCAACACAAGTGTGTTTTGTAAAAAAATAAACAGAAAATAATGAAAGTACCTTGTTTTTTAGAGTGGTTGATTGGAAAGGATACAGGATTTTTAACCCAGTGTTCATGCAAATAAAAAGCTTTGAACTTGCTCAAGCAAGATTAAATCTGTACATGACAAAATGACATATTGATTAGAGGAAGCTGTAATGTTACTAAGGCGAAAATGCCTTGTTTTTAATGAAATGGGTGTGGTTGCATGGGAATTTGGCATAAAAAAATATGAGAATTCAGAAGCACAACAGTTTCACCATCAATGCATTATTTATGGGAAGATTTGATTGTTTGGAGAGTGTCTTGTTTTAGTACGGGTGGTGGCTCGTTTACTCATTCTTCTCCTTAATTTAATACAAAAACAGTTGTACTGTGATTTTAGCCAGACAACGTGCTTTGTACGTTGAGATTTCTTAAAAGTACATCACAATTTGGGATACATTAATTTGAACCTTGAGGACTATAAGGTCCACACAATCCTTCTTTGCTCCAGAGGCCATTACAATTCTCTGTAGGACTGAAAAACCCCATGGAGCTACAAGTTGGAAGTCAGTTCAATTGCTTATCTCAGCATAAATAACACACATAAACCAAGGTGGTTCAGGTTAGATAAAATGATACAGTTCTTTTTCTTTTTTAAATCCAAAAGAACTACACTCAACTTCTCTTGTTCTATCTGTCTGGCCAGGTGAATATAAACAAATTTACATGTATTAGGCTGCACCATAGTTAAATAGCAGATACTACTTAATGGAGACATATTGTGCTATAAATCTTTCCCACTGATACTGGTTGGATACTATAGAAGTTAATGAGAAATCATCATTTGTTATCTGGGGTGTACAGTACATGTATGTAGTTAAAAAAAACAGCTCACTACATTAATATGGTAAGAACTGCAAACCAACATTATATAACAATTATAATCATCACTGTAATAATTACTAATGCTACAATTATATTTATATAATGACCACTGTCAGAATCATCATCATCATCATCATTATTATAATTGTGGCTATCAATTATCATTATTATCATCATTATCACAATCAATATCAATATCATTACAGTCAAATTCCCACAAGCAGACATCTTCAAGACCTTGTAATGGTGTCCATTTACAATAGGTGTCTGCTTATGAGAGGTCATTAATATTCAGTTAATAGCTAATTATTGAAATATGATTCCTTCAATGAGAAGTGCACACTAGTTTCAAATACACCAACGGTCCACCAAAAATTACAAAATATTATCCCACAAAATATATTGCAAATTTGTTGCATCCAAGTGAACCCTATTGCACTTATCAGTTTGTGTTGAATGAATGAATAGTAATTTGAGAATTAGAACTCTAGGAATACATTGTGAAAATTTCTTCAAGTGCAAATCGGTCAAAATGTCATTGACATGTAGTGCAGCTTGAGCAAGTTCTTTGTTGTCAGTAAAATATGAATAATCAAGCTGATCCTTTGCATATAACTTTTAAAGCCTTAAGTTGACTTCTCACTTGGTTCAACAGTCACATTTGCCTCATTCAAAGCTTGTTTTGGATCTCACACCAGTTTGGATTGCCTTAATTGATCAACTCATCAAAGTATGGCACATTTTCATCTGCACCAAGTAATTAAAGTGCAGAGTACTTGCTCAGAATGCTTAAACACAACTGCTCCACATTGATCATGTCCTCACCTTCAAATGGTTTATCATCATATTTTTGTTTGCATTATTTAAATTTTGTAACCAGAATACAATATGTTTTTGGTTCACTTTAAGTGCATACAGTGACTTCATAATCTTATCACTGCATAATCTTGTTGCTTTAGGTAACAGTTGTTTATGCTTGTTGCACCCAAATTATTTCAACACCACTATCAATGCATCTGATAAAAACCATTTTAATGGCAGTGAAGTGCTTCCTGCCCTCTTACCAGAGGTTATAATGCCATTTAGGATTTATGCTTTGTTGTTTACATCTGCTTAAGGGAGGTGTTGGCATGCGAGAGATCATTAATGTAGAGATATAATAGACATTTGGCCACTACCCAAGCATGGTGTCTGCTTGCAAGAGGTGTCCACTTACGGGAGGTGTCCAAAAGGAGAGGTTTGACTGTACCATTGTCGGTACCAGTACTAGTACCGTTACCAGTACCACTGTCACCATTACAAATGTGAAGTTGTGAGTAACATCACCATTTCAACCACTTTCACTATCAACCTCAGTAATATTGCTATTACTGCAATTATTTTTACTTCAATTTTAGCATTACGAACTATCAATCAGAAGCTATCGGGAGCAATTACAAAACATTAAATTTTATGCCTGGTTTCGCCCTGATGCACACTTTACCTTAAGTGAGAACTCTTTCCTATTTCGTTGCCTGAGATGATCAGCAATTTTGGAACTTCGACTATCCTCTTTCTTGCTGCGTATTTCACTACTTCCTTCATCAGAATGTTTTTTGTGCCGGCTGTGATGCTTCAGTATTCGCTCAAGATCTAATACGTGCACACTGCGTTCGACAAACTTACAAACTGACCCTTCAAACCTAAACAGGATTAAAAAGCAGGCCAAGAGAACTCCAGATGTCTTCTCTAGAAATGCATCCATGCCGCCGTAAAACGTTTAAACATTCTCGAAAGAGCTCATTGGCAGTACAACTGCTAAAAATGCCATTGTATCTATCCAAGCTAAACACACCTTTGGCCGCCATCTTCACTTACCAGTTTCAACCAATCACAGTTCATTTGTGGCCTATTTGTGACTCTCACCGCATCTCGCCCGATTGAATCAGAAACGTTTTTAGTTCATTACTTTTCTATTTATGGCAATATTTGCGGCAAACCTGCGATCCAAAGCGGGTAGCCAACGCCTTTTAGAAATACTGATGACTTATTCACTAATTGTTAGTTCTGTACTGAAAATGTATTCGCCTGAAGTTTTTGTAAAGATCGGTCCACGGAGGAGCGAGGTCAAATACCGGGCAAATACTGTATTTTCTAATGCTTTGAATGTTAAACAGAAGTCGAGACCTTGTCCAACAAGAACAGCTCGGATGAAGCACATACAACGCACGACTGGTACCCAGACCCTCCTGCAGTAGAGTGACAGAATGACAGACAAACCAATTACACTACCCTTGGTGCGCATGCGTAGGCGAGTTAATAATAATAATAATAATAATAATAATAATAATAATAATAATAATAACAATGATAATTTCAATGATTTCCAGGACCAATCACAACTGTTAATATTTCCGAAATCAATTGACGAATTAAGTTTTCAAATGTGCGTCTCTAGTTTAATTTCGGAGAGACGGCATCACTCAGGTTAAACAACGGCCAAAAGCGTTCCGTTAACGTTTTAAAGTGGTCCGCTACTCAAAAAAATTGATATTTTTGATCTTTGAAATTTCGGTTAAATTGATTGATGACTTGCTGCTAGTTCTTTTTCTGACACCAAATCTTTCGTATTTGCTCAAGAAAGAACAAAATGTCAACGATTGTTCTAAGTTGTATTTGATTTTTCAAGAAAGTAGGGATCTCTTGCCAGAGAGAATTTGCACCTTGAGGAGCAAAAGTTGTTCCTAAATACTTTCGTTTTTGTTTGTGCCTTGCGGTGTTTCGTAGGAAATTTAACCCCATCCAGACTGGGCTTCTTTTGGTCTTCTAGGGTTGGAAGGGGAGTGCCCGCCATCAATATTTCCAAAACTATTAGCCACACCGTAATGAAATTTTACACATGTGAGAAGTGTGTTTCGGATCATTTTATTGTTGCAACACAAAACCCCTTCCGCACAACCTTAAGCCAGATGGTATGGCTCGTCTTTGAAGGATGGAGTGATATTTTTGCTTTGTAAGAGTGTTCTTAATTCTTTAAAGATCGCCAACACCATTATAACTAAAGCAGCCCCAAACCTGAATGTTCCCACCACCATGTTTCACTGTTGGCTTGAGGCAAGAATTTATAAATCTCTCATTCTTTCTACGTCTAAAACAAATGCGACGGTTATTTCCATATATTTCAAATTTTGATTCATCTGCGGAAAGAACTTTTTTCCAATCTTCTTTAGTGTAACGCCTGTATTTTCGGGCCCATAGCCACCGTTTCCGTTTGTTTCGGGATCTTAGCAATGGTTTTAAGACAGCCACTCTTCCATGTAGACCACATGCATTTAGTATCCTTTTCACTGTTGATCTGCTTATCGTTTTTTCTCGAGTTTCATTAACTATTGATTGAATGTTACCAGCCGTTGCAGTTCTGTTATGTAAGGAAGTTGTTTTAATGTACTGATCCTCCTTCAAAGTCGTAGCTCTTGGCCTCCCAGATTTTGGTTTTGTACAATAGGATTTTGTTCCTCAAAATCTTTCCAAAGTTCACTGCACGGCACCCTTTGAAACCCCTATCTTTTCAGCAATTTTGCGTTGTGAAAACCTTTCATTACTCAGTGCAATTATTTGACCTCTTATTCCTTTACTGAGTTCTTTTGCCATCTTTGGTCCAGCTACACATCATAGAGACTTTATACAAATTACAGCGTGTGTTAAATAACTCAAAAATTAAAAGGAAGGCAAGTGGAAGCATTTACTGATAAAAATACGCATGTGTAGATCAATAAATGAATTTTTCTCCACATGGAACATGATTTATTATACATTGAGGGAAAAAATACGACTGGACTCAGACTTTTGACCCCCACTGTATATATATGTATATATATATATATATATATATATATATATATATGTATATATATATATGTATATATATATATATATATATATATACATATACATATATATGTATATATACAAGCACATAAATACATACATACATGCGTACATACATACATACATATTTAGTTAAATTGCCTACTTTGCATTAATTTTTCATCTTGCCTTTAAGAGTTATGACGGTAACACTTCAAACTTTGCAAAATTACAGCATCTGGCATCTTGCTGGATAATTTTGCTGTAAGCAAATATCACTAGCCAGTTCACCTCTACTCAAAAGCTGATTTGGCTCTCTGTGAGGTCCTCTAACCATTAAACTTTACAAATTCAGATGGTAATGGAAAGGTTAGAATGCACAAGAAATACACGTAAGTCCACGTCACTAGTTCAGAAAAAGCTCTTCTTGATGAAGCAAACCACATTTTAAATTTGAGATCAAAGTCTGCAGTACCTGTCCATATTACAGAGTTCAAAGGAGTACTCCCATTTAAATTTGCAGAACAGTTATCCAAAGTGCAATTTGGTTGACTGTCCATCAAGGAATTGCCCACCTTCAGCAAGACAACTCAGAAGAAAAAGTAAGACAGCCACCATAGATCTGGAATTCAAAGTCCCCTTTCTGATTGATCCTGAACAATGATGAATTAACAATTATACTTGTCTTTTAGTCAGTGTTTTTAAGGAGCAAAATTCATGTATAGTACCTGCTAGAGCAGTGTTAGCTGATCCAGTATCAATGAGAAAGTCAAGCTGGAAGAATAATGAAAGAATGCAACATTATCACCAAAGCCATAGAGTATAGAGGGGCTAAAGGTCTTCAGCCTTCTCAGAAACAGCTTTGGTAAAGCTTAGCCCCTTTGGGATTTTACATTAACTAATACATGATTCATCAAATGTAGGGTAACTGATTTGCTGGTTGGGGTAATATAACTGTCAAAGCCTCATTTCTTCAAGCCAATATTACCCATGAAGCACCTGTGAAAATTAGCTAAATCAAACACCAATACTTGAAATCTTAGCAACAAATCATTCACCAGTGGTGGAGTCGGGCATTTTCACTTTCGGTTCTAGCCCCCAATGGGAATAGAAAAACTCTACATCTATGATTATCAATAACCAAGTTTCAGATAAGGTTTGGTAGACAGGATTAAAGATTTACAGTACAATATTACACTGTCTTGTATTCAGTGTAAATACCTGGCAAAACATCATTGTAGGGTGTTTATGCAATTTTACTGTACTGTTGCAAAATCTTTACAGTATGGGAATTTTGCCACCCATGAACCGTTAAATGTTGATGTGGAAACAAACTTTTGTTTTAAACATTTTTGTTACCTGCAATTTTCTGCATCAATTGCTTCAATAAGGCATGTTTAGTAGACAGGAAAATGGAAGAATTTGACGAAATGTTTTGCAACAACATTGCTGCAAAAGTATCTTTCATTTTTGTACTTAACTTCTTGTAAGAACTCATCAATATCAACTCAGTTTGCTATAACACCTGGGGTGAGAACATTACCACACTGATTGTCCTTAAATTATGTTCCCCCTAGGTTAATGCTTTTGAAAAAGAATAACTGAATGACCTCTAACTGACTTTACGAATAGTAGGATGAACTGTGAATGGTTCTGAAACACTAGCAGTTGACAGACAAAATAAAGTAACAATTTAGTTTACCTTCTGTGGAGGATTTCCAATCAATAGTTGTGCAACATAAGCATATGAGGTGCTCTGAAAGAAACATGCATCTATGTTGACCTCAATAATTATTCGAGGTGCTTCAAATTATTATGATCATGATATTACCATAATCCCAGCAAGAGCTACCTTCAGAGGTAGACCCCAAAATTTGTCAGCTATTTTCTTCTATTTTGTTTCTAATATGAGAAACCCAACAGTAGTAATTGTATAAAACTGATAAATGAGAACATTTTTTTTAGTTTTTATTGTTATGATATAATTTTATCACCACCTGACCAAAAATATGAATATTCATGTAAAAATGTCAGATGTTGCTCCTGACTTTTAGCCCCCAACCAGTTAACCTTTACCCACTTTGCCATAATGGTTCTCTGAATAGCCATAACTGCTGGCTTCACATCCTGTTAATGTATATTTCAAAGCCAGACTAAGTTTATAATCCTCAGTTTGTCATCAACAGTTCAACTGTTACAGCTTTACAGTAGTTGAGCTTTAATGGTGAGTAGTTCAGCAGGCAATAACTTATTATTATTATTATATTTTTATATATTATATATTATATTTTTATATATTTATATATTATATTTTTATATATTTATATATTATATTTTTATATATTTATATATATAAAAACTGCAAAAAGGTTCCATTCTAAGACTACTGTAAAAGGGTCATGATGGAGGATTGTTATTTTTATGAAATACCAGGACTGCTATCCTCTAACTGAGATCATTGAAGAGAGTCAGACCACACATGACTATGGCAAAAGAAAGACCAGGGTCTGAGTTAAGAATTTAAAAGTGAATCATGAAAATGATTAGCAATTACTTGAACACATGCCCCAACCACATTGGAATAAAATTTACAATACATGTAATTCCACTGAGAACAGTTTGTATAAAATACTGCATTCAAAAAATCAATGGAAACTGCAATTCTGACTTTTAACTGTTGACATCTTGGGAAGGAGCATACACCAGCCTCCATGTCAGACAATGTCAGACAATGTCAGACATCCTTCATGCAACTGCTACAGACTAAATAAATGAACACTAATTTTTAACAACTTTTATTGGTTTTAAGAGTAGGGAATTAGACCAATACTGAGGTTCATATTGCAACACAAGTGTGTTTTGTAAAAAAATAAACAGAAAATAATGAAAGTACCTTGTTTTTTAGAGTGGTTGATTGGAAAGGATACAGGATTTTTAACCCAGTGTTCATGCAAATAAAAAGCTTTGAACTTGCTCAAGCAAGATTAAATCTGTACATGACAAAATGACATATTGATTAGAGGAAGCTGTAATGTTACTAAGGCGAAAATGCCTTGTTTTTAATGAAATGGGTGTGGTTGCATGGGAATTTGGCATAAAAAAATATGAGAATTCAGAAGCACAACAGTTTCACCATCAATGCATTATTTATGGGAAGATTTGATTGTTTGGAGAGTGTCTTGTTTTAGTACGGGTGGTGGCTCGTTTACTCATTCTTCTCCTTAATTTAATACAAAAACAGTTGTACTGTGATTTTAGCCAGACAACGTGCTTTGTACGTTGAGATTTCTTAAAAGTACATCACAATTTGGGATACATTAATTTGAACCTTGAGGACTATAAGGTCCACACAATCCTTCTTTGCTCCAGAGGCCATTACAATTCTCTGTAGGACTGAAAAACCCCATGGAGCTACAAGTTGGAAGTCAGTTCAATTGCTTATCTCAGCATAAATAACACACATAAACCAAGGTGGTTCAGGTTAGATAAAATGATACAGTTCTTTTTCTTTTTTAAATCCAAAAGAACTACACTCAACTTCTCTTGTTCTATCTGTCTGGCCAGGTGAATATAAACAAATTTACATGTATTAGGCTGCACCATAGTTAAATAGCAGATACTACTTAATGGAGACATATTGTGCTATAAATCTTTCCCACTGATACTGGTTGGATACTATAGAAGTTAATGAGAAATCATCATTTGTTATCTGGGGTGTACAGTACATGTATGTAGTTAAAAAAAACAGCTCACTACATTAATATGGTAAGAACTGCAAACCAACATTATATAACAATTATAATCATCACTGTAATAATTACTAATGCTACAATTATATTTATATAATGACCACTGTCAGAATCATCATCATCATCATCATTATTATAATTGTGGCTATCAATTATCATTATTATCATCATTATCACAATCAATATCAATATCATTACAGTCAAATTCCCACAAGCAGACATCTTCAAGACCTTGTAATGGTGTCCATTTACAATAGGTGTCTGCTTATGAGAGGTCATTAATATTCAGTTAATAGCTAATTATTGAAATATGATTCCTTCAATGAGAAGTGCACACTAGTTTCAAATACACCAACGGTCCACCAAAAATTACAAAATATTATCCCACAAAATATATTGCAAATTTGTTGCATCCAAGTGAACCCTATTGCACTTATCAGTTTGTGTTGAATGAATGAATAGTAATTTGAGAATTAGAACTCTAGGAATACATTGTGAAAATTTCTTCAAGTGCAAATCGGTCAAAATGTCATTGACATGTAGTGCAGCTTGAGCAAGTTCTTTGTTGTCAGTAAAATATGAATAATCAAGCTGATCCTTTGCATATAACTTTTAAAGCCTTAAGTTGACTTCTCACTTGGTTCAACAGTCACATTTGCCTCATTCAAAGCTTGTTTTGGATCTCACACCAGTTTGGATTGCCTTAATTGATCAACTCATCAAAGTATGGCACATTTTCATCTGCACCAAGTAATTAAAGTGCAGAGTACTTGCTCAGAATGCTTAAACACAACTGCTCCACATTGATCATGTCCTCACCTTCAAATGGTTTATCATCATATTTTTGTTTGCATTATTTAAATTTTGTAACCAGAATACAATATGTTTTTGGTTCACTTTAAGTGCATACAGTGACTTCATAATCTTATCACTGCATAATCTTGTTGCTTTAGGTAACAGTTGTTTATGCTTGTTGCACCCAAATTATTTCAACACCACTATCAATGCATCTGATAAAAACCATTTTAATGGCAGTGAAGTGCTTCCTGCCCTCTTACCAGAGGTTATAATGCCATTTAGGATTTATGCTTTGTTGTTTACATCTGCTTAAGGGAGGTGTTGGCATGCGAGAGATCATTAATGTAGAGATATAATAGACATTTGGCCACTACCCAAGCATGGTGTCTGCTTGCAAGAGGTGTCCACTTACGGGAGGTGTCCAAAAGGAGAGGTTTGACTGTACCATTGTCGGTACCAGTACTAGTACCGTTACCAGTACCACTGTCACCATTACAAATGTGAAGTTGTGAGTAACATCACCATTTCAACCACTTTCACTATCAACCTCAGTAATATTGCTATTACTGCAATTATTTTTACTTCAATTTTAGCATTACGAACTATCAATCAGAAGCTATCGGGAGCAATTACAAAACATTAAATTTTATGCCTGGTTTCGCCCTGATGCACACTTTACCTTAAGTGAGAACTCTTTCCTATTTCGTTGCCTGAGATGATCAGCAATTTTGGAACTTCGACTATCCTCTTTCTTGCTGCGTATTTCACTACTTCCTTCATCAGAATGTTTTTTGTGCCGGCTGTGATGCTTCAGTATTCGCTCAAGATCTAATACGTGCACACTGCGTTCGACAAACTTACAAACTGACCCTTCAAACCTAAACAGGATTAAAAAGCAGGCCAAGAGAACTCCAGATGTCTTCTCTAGAAATGCATCCATGCCGCCGTAAAACGTTTAAACATTCTCGAAAGAGCTCATTGGCAGTACAACTGCTAAAAATGCCATTGTATCTATCCAAGCTAAACACACCTTTGGCCGCCATCTTCACTTACCAGTTTCAACCAATCACAGTTCATTTGTGGCCTATTTGTGACTCTCACCGCATCTCGCCCGATTGAATCAGAAACGTTTTTAGTTCATTACTTTTCTATTTATGGCAATATTTGCGGCAAACCTGCGATCCAAAGCGGGTAGCCAACGCCTTTTAGAAATACTGATGACTTATTCACTAATTGTTAGTTCTGTACTGAAAATGTATTCGCCTGAAGTTTTTGTAAAGATCGGTCCACGGAGGAGCGAGGTCAAATACCGGGCAAATACTGTATTTTCTAATGCTTTGAATGTTAAACAGAAGTCGAGACCTTGTCCAACAAGAACAGCTCGGATGAAGCACATACAACGCACGACTGGTACCCAGACCCTCCTGCAGTAGAGTGACAGAATGACAGACAAACCAATTACACTACCCTTGGTGCGCATGCGTAGGCGAGTTAATAATAATAATAATAATAATAATAATAATAATAATAATAATAATAATAATAACAATGATAATTTCAATGATTTCCAGGACCAATCACAACTGTTAATATTTCCGAAATCAATTGACGAATTAAGTTTTCAAATGTGCGTCTCTAGTTTAATTTCGGAGAGACGGCATCACTCAGGTTAAACAACGGCCAAAAGCGTTCCGTTAACGTTTTAAAGTGGTCCGCTACTCAAAAAAATTGATATTTTTGATCTTTGAAATTTCGGTTAAATTGATTGATGACTTGCTGCTAGTTCTTTTTCTGACACCAAATCTTTCGTATTTGCTCAAGAAAGAACAAAATGTCAACGATTGTTCTAAGTTGTATTTGATTTTTCAAGAAAGTAGGGATCTCTTGCCAGAGAGAATTTGCACCTTGAGGAGCAAAAGTTGTTCCTAAATACTTTCGTTTTTGTTTGTGCCTTGCGGTGTTTCGTAGGAAATTTAACCCCATCCAGACTGGGCTTCTTTTGGTCTTCTAGGGTTGGAAGGGGAGTGCCCGCCATCAATATTTCCAAAACTATTAGCCACACCGTAATGAAATTTTTACTGGATGATTGTGTGCTAAATCCAAGTATATGTTACAATTCTATTGTCATGGCAACAAATTCTGACTTTTTTGTGACGTCATCAGTTGTAAAAATCTCAAAATTTAAGGACTTCAAAATTCCTTTTTTCGGGATTTATTTCAAAAACTTGTAAATTAATAGTTACATCTCTAGCGGACAAGGTGTGACCAAAAAGCCGCGGTTATTGAACCAGAATTGACACTTGTTTTGCTCGAGTGTAACACTGATATATGTATTGATTACGGAGAACAAAGATATGAAAATCTTCGAATTGGTAACCGACAGTGCGTGATCCCGCCAAAGAAGTGAGGATAAATCATTCAAAAATACTATATCAAACGAAATAACTACATTAATGTACATATATATATATATTTACATTTACTATGTCGAATAATAACTTCATACTACGCCTTTTTTAGAGAGCCCATACAGAGCCCATTTTTTTTAAATAAACGTCCTGGGCGTCTATTGGAATAAATACGGTATTGATGGTGGGTGGTTTGACCACACATTGATATGCAGAGGTGAGTTGTCGGGTTTTTTGTACGGGTAGTAAGAGCCACTAGTCAAGTTGAGGGTCATGTTCAAATAGTTTACAATTTCCAGGTTTGATTGGACAGTAATTTTCAGACCAAGTCTGTCAAAGTGTTTTACCAAACGCTTTCTAAGGTTGTCGGCGCGTCTTGGGCCCATATTCTTAAAAACTGCTAACCTGTCGTTCCTGCAGAGGCCGATGTCGTCGTTGCAAATTCGGATCTTAGAAGGTCGAGTAAATATAACCCAACTATGTATATACATGCAAACATACATACATACATACATACATACATACATACATACATACATACATACATACATACATACATACATACATACATATTATAGTACGACGAATGGACAAACTTGAATTATTTCACTTAAAATTTTAATCACTACAAATTTGTTTCGTATGGTAAGCGGAGCTTACCACACACGTCAGGTGATTGTTGCTTTTGATGTTGTTGCTCAGTTAACTTGAAACTATGTAAGTATGGAATTTGATCTATCACGCGTATCACGTTGTGAGGATGGAATGTGATTACGGTTTACAGGGTTATGAATAAATTAGATGCGTTGAAGGTTGACCGGTTATTGGCTGCATAGCATGTTGATATAAGTTCGTTTCTAGTGTTCAGCGAGCTTAGTTCTGGATGGCAAATTATAATAAACTTTTCATACAGGCATAGGTTACATCTCTTGCTTTTGTTGGAATAGGGCTTACACTGTTTAATTATTTTCCATTTGATCGAGTGCTGGACGTTTGACTCTTTAAAGTTCCAAATATATTTACTAAGTTCAGTAGCGTGTTTACGTTTGGGATTTCTGAAGGAGCTAGTGTGGTTATGGTATCTTGTTTTGAATGTGCCCTAAGTGATTCCGACGTAAGTTTTTTCTTCCCGGTTGTCTTCTCTCGTGACTGTGGCTTGGTAGACAATTCCTTCTGATCGGCATTTCCCAGAGAGTGGGCATGTTTCCTTACGGCGGCAATTGCACTCCTGAGTTGTAGCTGGGTTGTTTTGGTTTTCTTTGATTAGCAAAGACTTGTGCGCTGAGATGATGTTTATATATATATTTATTATATGGCTGACCTCGCTATCCGGTCTGTACGCAAAATGACGCATGCTGATTGGCTGCCTAGCCGTGCAACAAGTTTCGTACAGACCGGCTAGTTTTGGCAGGAAAATTTCCTAGTTGATTTGACGAAAAATAAACTAGATTCAGGTACCTTTCACAGAAGATTTATAAAAACAAATTACGGGAAAAGAAGTTGAACGTTCTCAACGATAATTTTAAATATGAAACTAAAGGAACAGATGCCAAAACCCACGATGTAACAGGTAAAAACAAGCAAGTAAACCTAAGCCGCTAACTCGCTAACACAAAGCTTCGTTAAAAGCGATGAAAAAAGGACCCAAAAGCCATATAATAAATTCCTTATTAACCTCGTTTGTTCGGTCTGTACGGGAAAGTATTTGCACTCGGTTTTTTTCGCACAGACCGAGCGACGAAGGAGCGAGGTCTGTACGAAAACCTCAGACAAATTCTTTCCCATACAGACCTTACACTCGGTTAATAAGTATATATATGTATGGAAGAGGTATTTTCATATTACATATATATATTTATTTATATATATCACAGCCGAAAGTGTCCCCCAACTTTCACTTGCTTTTCACACACCTGCTAAACAACATGCAGCCTTCAAAAAAATTTATAAGGGTCCAATTCAAGACAAAAATCCTCTAATACGTTCGCTGCCGGATCAGTCTTAGATTATTCAACTCTGGCAAACTTTGCACGATTTTACTTGTCAAGTATGACGTTCTTCGGAGAAATTTTTAACCACAAGGCAAGTTTCACACAATTTAGTGATACACTTTTACGGGTACGCTGGATTAATCGATACACTAGTAACGCGTGTACGCAACAACCTCTTACCCACCCTTCCAATACATCTCTCGAGAATCCGAGTAAGACTGATAATTTTTCAAAATTGTCAGAGACAAATCGTCCTTACGATAACTGGAAGAGTGAATGCAATAAAAAACCCACATACAATTTGGTTGAATATAATGTTTTCATGTAAATTAAACAACCATAAACTGTTTCGTTAGTTGTATTCGGCTAACGTAATATTCCCATATTCCTTGTCAAATCAAAGCGTTAAATCCTTTAGGGCCCGTTGATGCTTGTGATTTTGTGCCTCGCGATTGACAGCACCGAGAATCTGCTGTTGTCATTTTGATGTCATAGGTTACCTCTCACGAACGTAGTTAATAAAGGGGAAAAAAACTATGAATTTTCTTTCCCTAGAAACTTGTACTTCCCCGCATTCTTAGTATTACGAAAAGCAGATACTTTGTAACGGTTACTATGGACGTTAGATACGTACAAGAATTTGAAAAATTTTCCATCCTTAAAATGAACCGGTTTACCAGATCTTTCTTAATTCAGACTTTTACCATTCATCTTAATTCTCTTTGTTATTTTTTTTCAAAACCATTTTTGGATTTAATTTTTTTTTTCTTGCTCCTGTACTGAACTTACAGGTTTAGTACAATATGTGACAAGCGCATGCAGAAGGACCAGGACTTGCAGTTTAGAAACATAGACAAAATCGAACGCTCACAACTTTCTGACAAGAACAAGGGCCGAAATCTAAAATTAATAGAGATGTTCTTATGAAGCACGGGATTTCCCTTGACGACAGAGAGACAGGGACAGACAGACACACACGGAGACAGAAACTTTTTATATGCACAATTTAACAAATGTGAGACCATTCTGAATTGGGGTACACACACGAGGCGAAGCCGATTGTCTCAATATCCCGATACAAAACAGACATGTTATTAAAATTACTATCATACAAATTATTATTAAAACGTGGGAAAATCGTAGAGAGTTTCTAAAAGATTGAAAAGGGTGAAAAGAAATTGGTTTTACTTCGAAAACTGCGATACAGATGGCAGCAGCATTGTCCGTAAATATCACACAGCAATGATTTTATCAATGTCTGCATATGTGACAACGAACACATGCTTTATTGATCTATTCTGTATTATACTTATACCAACATTGACTAAACAATTTCTTTGGTGTTTTCTACATAGATTAATGAGTTGTAGAATTACAACTGACACCCAAAGCTCCACACATTTGCTCCATCAAAGATCAAATTTAACGGAAAAATTCGACATTTATGTAGCCAACGAAAAAGAAATTTTTGGCAGTTTTACTCCTTTAATTTGCTGCTTGTTTTCCGCTTTTGTTTCAGTGGCTGTACTTCTTATGAAAAAATAAAACTAACAAGCGGTATAATTCGTGACATGTTTTCAAGGCCTTGGGGGTATGTCCGACTGTTGTAGATGCGCAGCCCTAGTTCGCTTAACGTTAAAAGAAAAAAAACGTCTTATAATAAACGATAGCGTAAATAAAACATTAATTTTTAAAATTTCATATTCTTGGCTCGACATCTTTGATAAACTCTATATCGTCCTCTAGTCAACTTGTACAGATCTCATTCAATTGACTTAAACGTCGATCAAGTTGTCTTCTTTATCTAAGTCGTGATCACCGTGGTAAAATTCATTAGTCATTCTGCCAAAAGAGAAATGTAAGGTTAGTGGGAATTCCCCCTTTTTTTGTCAGGCGAAATTCACGGAAGTGGTCGAATGTTTAACGGAACAGCGACTTGTTCACCTTCGTTCTCTCAGGGGTCACACATCAGTAATTAGGGGGGCGTCGCACTGCATGCGATAGTATTAATGCCTTAGGTCAGGCTATCTCCACTTTGCTGAATAAAGAAGAAACAACACATTGGCTTGTATCATGCATCGTGAATGAAGCACCAAGAAACACACTTTGAAACATGATAATTTCTGCATGCTGCCATGTAGCATTATATTGTTAGAGCATATGTGGGCGAAGTGCGGCTCGCGGGCCTATTAGGAGCTTGGACTAGTTCAAGAAAAATGCCTTCAAATGGTAAGGCATCTCCGTATTATCTTTGGACGCAGACACTAATACGAGGCGGCCAAACTGCACACTGACTTAAAATCAACTGTAAGCTGGAGTGACAAGCTCCGCAGACGGCTGTCAGTGTCAGAGTCACAGTCCCAGTCCCAGCCACTGTCACAGACATTGTCACAGTCATAGAAACAGTTACTATCAATGTCACAGTCATTGTCACCAATAGCGGTAGAAGAGTTTGAGTTCCGTGGGGGCGAGATCCAAATGCTTCAGAATTGATAGGGGACTCTGGGATCATAGTCTATAAAGCACCAAATTCTGAGGCGTACTGTTGCTTTACTCCATAACAAACTTTCATATTTCTAAATTTCTGTTAATGTTTTATTCCTTTTCTTACAAACGCAATGTTAGTTTTTTTTGTCTACACCGCAACCAGAGGGGGAGGGGAATTCGCCCTCTTCAAAACCAACACAGTGGGTGCACAGCCCCCACGAATGGTGACAACGTCCCTAACCACGTTACAAAGCAAGACCTTTATCGTTCTCACGTCGAACCTGCCGAAAGCCTGAAATACATTCAACTAATAAAATGAAAATGAAATGCAGTAATGTTTTATAGCTGTTACGCGACAGTTTTAAAACTTGTTTTCGTTGTGAGTCGCATAAAATAATAATAAAAAGAGCATTATAGGCACTTGACAATCTAAGAGTTATGTACAAAACGTGCGCAATGAATCGATAAAAAACAATTGGAAGAGCTGCAAAGGACAAAGCAGTCCTACCTGTGGTAGTCTTCTTCTCGGATATCCGCTTCTTGCTCTTTTTTGTCATTTTCTAGTGAAATTAAATCATCAGGGACGGCTTGCATCTGTACTCCAGGGGCACCTGGGATCATTTTGAGATTTTCAAAAACGGTCTGTTTGATGTTTTCAAGGTACTACGCCATACAAAAAAAATGAAATAAAAAGAAATTCAATTTTAAATTCTTGACGTTTTGTGCGCCGAAAAATGATGTACGTAGAATATTTGTGAAATATGTCACTGAATGGCATGTGGTCGTAACTTTTCCGAAAATATCATTCGAATACCATTTCTGGTGGCAATTAGAACATTAGTGTACTTATAACGCACGTAAAAAGTCGTTAAACTGAATGTAGTCGTAATAAATAATGCTGAAGCAATAAATTTCAAGAAAATGGGGGTGTGTGTTCTTTATTATGGTTTATTTAATAGACTTTTGTGATGCTAGCCCCTCCCTCCTCAGCTGCCGAACCCCTACCTCTCTCAGTCCAAGAACTTGCCTTCGTATAGAATCTTATAGTTATTTCATGTCGTGGTAGGACATTTTTTCAATATCAAGTACAACTAGGCAAAAGAAAGCTTCACATAAGCAGATTTTTGGCTCATTATCAAAGATTAAGGCCACATTTACACCACAGCAGAAGTTTTCGGTTTCAAAAAGTATTCAGATTCACATTAAAAATTTTTTGGGATTCATTGGCCGTTCACACAGGAAAAAGTATCTGGGTTATGCTCGTGTTAACGCACAGTCTTTCTAGTGTTAATCCTAACAAATTTTATTGAAAGGAACCCTAGACAACCGAAATTTTCCCCCCTTTCTTTGTTTATCACTGCTCCTGATAAAAATTGTCCCACCACTTGCTACTTCTGCTGCTACAACACAAAAACGAGGAAAATGTCTCTGTAGTCTTAGTTACCCGGATTCAAAGTATCCAGATTCTTTTCCGGATTCATATTTACTGAGATTCGTGTCTATTGCAAACACTTTTTAAACTGGATTCGCTACTTTAGTAAAAACGGCTACTTTGAATCCGAAGAAAAAGTTTCCAGATTGCCTACGAATTCGGGGAAATTTGGTCTAGTGCAAACGTAGCCTAAGAATTTTCCGGAGCAGATTCCTTGTGTCCTTGTAATAAATACTTAGTGAGGTCTGCACGGGAAAGTATTTACCTTATTTTCGTTTGTACGAAAAAACCGAAGGCAATACGGTTGAAAAGGAATTCATTATATGGCTTTGGGTTGGTTTTCTGTCCCCTTTTCCAACCGGGCTTCCTTAACAGTATGTTGCTGTTTACCTTATCTCGTAACTTCCTTATTTAATTTGCTTCTTCAATCATGCAGTGACATTATTAGCGGGACGCGAAACTCTTAAAACTACCAGTCTTCTCCTCGTCCTCCTGTTCAACGTTCACGGCATTTTAGGTAGCGAGTGATAGTTTTGTAAGTTGTCCCGTCCTAATTTGTCAATGATTGTAGTGTATAGATTTCTGCAGAAATCTGTATATATTTGTACGGAAAAAAATCCTACCTCCAAGACTCATTTTCGATGCCTCTAGGCAGTCAGTCTTACGCAACACATTAGAAGAGACGTCGTCAGAGGTCCGACAGGTTTATTTATTAATTGATGGTATTTATAGTTGGGAAATTTCTTGGCACAATGATTTTCATCAGTTCCATCGGTGTTCTTTTGTATTTTTAGGTGTGTGACCACGGCTTGGATTTAACGGAATATTTATAGAGTGATGTTCGCATAACTCTCTTCAAAAAGCCAATTTGATGTTTTCTTGGGAGGCGAGGTAGATGAAGGAGCTTTTTGCCCAAAGTGTTGGCGCATAATAAAAATGCTGGCAACGCCTTTGACCAGCTACTGCACTATTATGGTCGTTACTGTGCAATGAAATGAAGGGCATGCAATATTTTAATTTATTTTTTAATTTTTTTTTATTTTTTCAATACTTCAATATTTCAATTTATTTCAAAGAAAGGTCAGTCTTCCTTTCCTACCTGTTTGTTATTAGAGTTTTCATGTCTGGTTCCTATTTCTGGATGTAAGGAAAAATCAGGACCAAAATATTCATAATATTCTACAATGAAAAAGAATAAACAATTTAAAATTCGTGAATCTATTCAACAAGCTAATCTGAGCTCATTGAAAGTTTGTCAAGAAACGAAAGCGAAATCTTCTTCAATTACCGGCCTCAATTTTAAAACAATATATAACCTCGCAATTCTACATCTTAAGAGCGGATGTCAGTAAATATCGAGAACTAGTGGACAAACATGAAATTTCGGATTTCTTCATATTTTGTCTGGATAATCCTTTTGGTGAACTATTATTGAAAATCACGATAAAACTTTCCAAAGGAATTTCGATTTGAGGTTAAACGTGAAATACTAAATGGAGTCAGAGACGACGTTTCATCGGCCGAAAATTAGCAAAATATAACATGCCCGTGACGCGAAATGGTTCATCGTATCTGTATGAAACTGAACACTTTAATATTTGGACATTTGGTGTACCAGAAAATTAAATAAAATCAGAAATACGGGTATTTTTATAAACGATTCAGTGAGCATAATGTTCGTTAATTTCAGCACCGTAACAAAACTATGTAAATGAGGAAAGTTCAAAGGCAAAATTGATGCCCTGGTATTTTGAATTTTACAATAAATTTTATATTAAAAGAAAACTCTGTCACAGTATTATAATATATTAAAAAAATTAGCTTGGGTAATTAAAACGTCACCTGTCGAGAGCTACAAATGTCGGGGCTATTTTCTATAAAATCGCTAATGTTACACCACTTATACTAAGAAGACATCCTTTGAACTCTCGGTGCTTGCTTGAATTTTTGCAAATGTTTCGCACTTTTCAATGTCCATTAGTGATTTGTGCACAGAAGAATAGTTCTTAAGACTCCTGATCGATCTTTTAGAACAAGAGCAAAACGTCAAATGTATTTGCAAATGTTGTGTTAGCAGTATTTAACAAGATTAAATACTCCACGAATACCTACCAGCTAAAATCCTTGTCCATTTTTTCAAAAAGTCACCAGAAACCAGATTAGAAATTTCAGAGAAAGCGTTTTTGAGCATATTTTTTTATTCGCTAGCGAATGCGTCTTATAATTCATGGCACTATGACACAATACACCACAGTAATTGTCTAGCGGCAAGGAAGGAACATTTTTTACTATTTGAGTAACACCGCACTTGCAAAATACAAAATGCCTTAAGTGCGCAAACAAAATACAAAGTTATTTGAAAAAATAATATCAGGTCAACTTGATACCGCTGGTGAATTTACCTACGGCCTTCAGATATGTCGTATAGCTTACTATAATATTCTGAGGACCCTCCTCTCCTGTTGGTAATGCACTAAGTAACCTAGCACTTAGCTTTAATGTCAAGCCAAAGAGCAAGATTAAAGTTTCAAGGGTATGTTTGACGTAATAGGAACCCAGCTACGTCATTTTTAATGAAGTAAATATTAGTACTTCTTGAAAATGCTTCTGAAAATAATCAGTTTCGAAATTGTCGCTTTAGATCCACGTGTGAACCAGTGCATGATGGTAACGTGCTCAATTTCTTCCTTGGTAGATGGTACGAATTCTTACAGCCAAACTGCGCAGTATTTGTCGGTTGCAACCTGTGTTCCTCTGATTGAGTGAGTGCCCAAACAGGTGTTACAAGATCTTCATCCCCGTTTACTCCGTTACATTTTGGGCACTGCACAGCAAATTAGCTGTGCTGAGATCTATATAGTCACAGAGGTGCTCGGCACGGGTAGCAAATTTTAAGAAGTCCGCACCGTTTACACTGTGAGAATCACCCGTGGCGTGCCCAAAATAGCGGTACCCGTGCCAAAATTTTAGCTGTGCCGTGCCCAAAATGTTACAGTGTAAACAGGGTTTTAGTTCTAAGAAGGTGTGTGGAAATACAACCAAAACTGATTGTGAGATGAAACTAATCCTAGCTCGACCAGGTGAGAAACTAACAATAAATAATTATGACTATTATCGGCTGCAGTAACTTAACAGAAAAAGTTTCCAGATAAAACTTGTATACCAAAACAAAAATAAATGAACGAAAAACGAAAACCAGTAGACGCTTTCATTTTTCATCACCGCTATACCTTACAGAATATTTTTCTTACTTTGAACTCATCTCCAACGGGTACCCTTACTCCTCTCGTTTGTTCTCCAACATAGAAGAATTGTTGTGGATTGCACACTATCGATTCCACAGTCGCCCTTTGCTGAAGACGTGTTGTGAGCTGCAATTTCTAGCGGGTCCGTTGGAAGATCAAGTTCTGCTGGTTCCCCAACCAATAACACAAGTGGCTTTAATAAATATACGTAATTATTCATTATTAGTTTTTCTAGCCTGGGCAAACAAGGATTAGCTTCATCTCAAAGTTTTTTTCACCCCTTTCACCCGTTCTAAAACGCTTTCCTCAGTTTTAAATTTTAGAATAACGCTTTGAAGTGGGGTCAGACTGTAATCTGAACAACCTGGCCCTATGAAAGTTTTTCCCCGAAAGTCGGGGGGAATTGGTCAGTGTGTTAGGTTGGGTTTAGGGTTAGGTTAAGGGTTGGGGTTAGAGTTATGATTAGGATTAGGGTTAAAATTGGTTTCAGGTTGAGGTCAGGTTGCTCAGATTACAATCGGGCCACGGTTCGAGGCGTTATTCCAAGATTTAGAACTGACGCCTTAAGCGTTTTAGAACGGGTGAAACGACTGGTTTTTTATATCTCGGTACTCTTTGTTAGAACTAAGATGTTATAATACTTTGTGGCACTCACTCGTGCAGGGAGCACACAGGTTGCAACCGATAAATACTGGGCAGTCTGGCCGCTAGAATTCTCGTCATCTATCAAGAAAGGAAATGAGCACGATGCCATCATACGCTGATTCGTGAATCAACTAAACGCTATTTTTTAAGAAACGAGAATCTAATAAAGCTAGAAAATAATACACAACAACGGTAACTCCAAAAATCGATAGCATATTTAATTTATTCTACGTTTCGACTAGGCTTTAGTCATCTTTAGTCATCTTCCTGAACATGACTAAAGCCTAGTCGAAACGTAGAATAAATTAAATATGCTATCGATTTTTGGAGTTACCGTTGTTGTGTATTTTATCAAAATACTCAGTGGTTCCCGCAATTTCTAGAAAATAATATGGTCATTAGGTATGGATCTTCGGCGACATTTCCCAAACTGATTATTGGCAGAGGTATTTTACAACAAGTACTAATATTTTTATAAAATGAGGCAACTGGGTTCTCATTACCTCGGAATACACCTTTCAGACTATAGCCTTGCTCTTTTGGCTCGACTTTAAAGGGTAGTGCTGGTTTTTTTAGTATACTACCACCAAATGAGGAAGGACGTTAGAATATTATAAAAAGTTACACAACCTATCTGAATGCCGTAGGTAAATTCCCCAAAGACATCAAACTGAACTAAAAATTAATTTTTTCAAACCATTTTCTACTTTGTTTACTTGTTTTGTAGACACGCTGTTTAATAGCGTTGCCATGTATATACTTATTTCACCTCGTTACTCACGGTTCTTTATGTATGGTCGGTGAGAGATTGTTAGTAAAACAATAAAAGAAACTGAACATTGCAAGTGCACCCGTCACTCAAATGCGTTTCTTGCCTGCCGCAAAAACAATTATTGAGTCATAGTGCCATGAATTATAAGACGCATTCGCTAGCGAATAAAAAAATATGCTCAAAAACTCTTTCTCTGAAATTTCTAATCTGGTTTCTGGTGACTTTTTGAAAAAATGGACGAGGATTTTCGCTGGCAGCGACTCGTGCAGCATGTAACCTTGTTAATTAGTGCTGACACAACAGTTGCGAATATATTTGACGTTTTGCTCTTGTTCTAAAAGATCGATCAGGAGTTTTAAGAACTATTCTTCTGTGTACAAATCACTAATGGACATTGAAAAGTGCGAAACATTTGCAAAAATTCAAGCAAGCACCGAGAGTTCAAAGGATGTCTTCTTAGTACAAGTGGTGTGGCATTAACGATTTTTTGGGAAATAGCCCCGACGTTTGTAGCTCTCGACAGGTGAATTATTAATTACCCAAGCTAATTTTTTATATATTATAATACGGTAACAGAGCTGTCTTTTAATATAAAATTTATTGTAAAATTCAAAATACCAGGGCATCAATTTTGTCTTTGAACTTTCCTCATTTACATAGTTTTGTTACGGTGCTGAAATTAACGAACATTATGCTCACTGAATCGTTTATAAAAATACTCGTATTTCTGATTTTATTTAATTTTCTGGTACACCAAATGTCCAAATATTAAAGTGTTCAGTTTCATACAGATACGATGAACCATTTCGCGTCACGGGCATGTTATATTTTGCTAATTTTCGGCCGATGAAACGTCGTCTCTGACTCCATTTAGTATTTCACGTTTAACCTCAAATCGAAATTCCTTTGGAAAGTTTTATCGTGATTTTCAATAATAGTTCACCAAAAGGATTATCCAGACAAAATATGAAGAAATCCGAAATTTCATGTTTGTCCACTAGTTCTCGATATTTACTGACATCCGCTGTTAAACATTACTTTTGAATTCTCAAAATTAAAATAGCCTCAGTTTCGTCAGAGCGTAATGTAGAGAAAATAAAACGAATAGGAGTCAAACGCATTTTAGCGGATGCACCAGAATTAGTTAGGCAATCGCGAGCTCAACTCACAGAAACCAACCCCTAACCCTTAATCGAAACCTGACTTTAAACCTCACGGCCGTAGCAGGAAAACAAATTTTGAGGGACCCACCAAACATTGAACCAAAACCAAAGGACGCTTGAGAGCCTTGAAAGAAGTCATAAATATTCTGCAAAAACAACCAACTACTGTACACGAACTAGTATTGAAAAGAACTATTTAACCGAAATAAAGTGTTCAGCTGTTTGTTTCCCGAAATCAAAACCTTGTCTCGTGAAATTATTGGGGCGGCTTTGGTCCCCCGGCCCATCTCTTTGTTACGGCCCTAATAAACCCAACCGAAACCCTAACCAAAACCGTTACCCTAAGCATAACTCAATCCTAACCCTATACCTAACCATAAAACTTACGTCAACCCTAACCCTAACCCTACCCCCAATAAGCATCTGTGTAATTATACTAACATGTAATAATTATAATAACATGCTTCAACAAATAATTGTTAAAAGTTATATGACAGCTAAGTAAACTACGATCTAATCCGAATAAATGTTTTACTCGAAACTTGCGATTTCCGTTTACATTATTAAGTCTAACTTAATTGCTAGAATAATTTTAGTAATAGACCATGGTTTATTCAAATAGCCAACAATAACTATTAATTTTTCAATACCGAAAAGCCAGTCGCACTTATAAGTATTGACTCGTTACAATTATCGAATCAAGTCATGAGACACAAAGTGTAAAACGAGCAATCGAAGAACGATACATATCATTCATAATTAAATTTCTGATTTTATACCTAATAATAATGGGCTAAATTAGATTAAAAAGTCAATGAGTTTTCTTTAACTGGCATAACACACAACTTTCTGTTCCCATACCATTACAGTATACACTTCCATCTTCGATAACGTTCAATTATATTGAATAACATCAAAGTAAAGCTCGTGTTTGTCAAAATACTCATAATTTTCTCCACAACACACACGATAAATTTATTTCCTTCGTTTCGTGCAGTACTTTTTAAAGACATACCATTAGCAGGAATTTCGTTACTGACTTCTTCATCTAAAAGTATCGATGTTTCGTACGTCCTGTAACGAAATTTATGCATTAATGCCATTGTCTTCTTTAAATACGTTGAGTCGAAGGAAAAAGAAAAGCTAGTGGTCAATAGATAGTCAAAATGTTTTGCATATTAGTAATCTGTTAATAAGTTACGATTTCAGATGTTTAAGAAACTCTTAGATAAAACAAATAAATCAAAACAAATAAATAAAACAAATGAAACAAAAGAAATTAATAAGTACGCAATCATACACCTGCATGTCTAAGTACCTACACAAATAAATACGTACACTTTACTTATCTATATACACAAATATACACAAATATGAGCACAGTGGGATATCCCGTTGCGGGGTTTGGGAGCTGCGACAATTCAATTCGGTAAAGCAGAGAGTCACTATGAAAAACCTTGATCGGTCGGTAAGTGAAAATATGCACTGTTGGTCGGGACAACAAGCTTGGACGATCAGTAAAATATCCAAAGGTTAGTTTGTAAATGAGGCTACGGGCTGCGACATGAGCCCGCTCAAATTGACAAGGCACGCTAATGTGAGTTAATAAAGTGTAAATATAAACAAACAATATGGTCGTAAATACAGATTAGACACCATGTACATGAAAGTGTTCCAGAAAAAAAGCGGTGTAATGTGAACGGGATGTTTTTTGTTTTGGTTTTTTTTTCAGATATCTCCTATATGAGACTACAATAAAAATTCGAATAGCGCCCTGGCCGCTTATTTAATTTTGCAACCTTGAAGGTGGGCACTTATTCGAATTTTTATTTACGGTATACATGCTCATTCTGTTCACGAGAAGATGGAACAATCATTGAGAATGTTCTTCACAGGATGTCACGACTCACGACCGAGAACACCACGTTATGGTTCTAAGCCTCTACCTGAAATCGAATTAACTTGTAAACTTTTGATGATGAAGGTTGAAGGTTTGATATGCCCGTGTGGCGATCACCAGATTTGTCCCAATGTCGGTAGGTCGGCAAAACGGCCTTGGCATTGACCGGTTATCCAACAATCAGAATATCTGGGCGTTTTGATAAGATAATTTATGTACTCTCAGTTCTTTTGCCATTAGATTCTTTGTTTACTCAAAAATGAAGAAAAAATATTTGACGCTCTGCAAATTTGTTCACGTATAACATTCGCCGTAAAGGCTGCTAGCCACTGCAATTCACCAAACATCAACAATAATTTTTCAGATATATTACGAAGAAGTTTTATAAGCAGTTCTTGACTTTAACCAAAGCCGTTATTTCGAATTTGGCGCAAAACGTACACGAGGGGGAATTTCTTAACACTGAGATTTACATGAATATACTGAGTTTGGCAATGGGCTATTCAGGTAACAGAATCGACCAGGTTTTGCCAAGATCATTCTGCCTTTGACCTTCCACAGCGTCCACAGAACGGGGTTGATCGTTATTTTTTAACGATTTGAACTAGATGAACGTTCAGGACCCTCAACTAGAGTAGAATTTTGTCTTCCTTGTTACGGTGACAGAGTAGTCGAGACAAAACAAAAATGCCAGTTTGCAAGCTAGAAAGATTATTTTGAAAATTATTATTTATAGAACACCCGTTGGGCTAGATTAGTACCATAGCAAAATCAGGAAATAGTCTCAAAAGAATATACCATAGGAGCTATTGAAGATACTGCATGCTAAAAACACGACAAATCTTACCAACATCGAGCAACATTTCTAATTGTGTAACCACCGCCGCCCAGAACCAAAATCGGCAAGTTTAAACTCTTTGTGAACTTAACGCATTCGCTAAAACAAAACACAAACAACAATAAAAGACACTTTTACTCGCAAACTAAATCGAATATAAGACACTGTATTAAAAGTTGAGTAGGCCATCGATGATTGTGCGTATGAAGATCGAATTCTCGAACGTTTTCGAGGAAGATCGAAAACACCGCATGGTTGCAAACTAAATTCAATACCAAAGTTACCGAAGAGGAGGAGGGAGAGGAATGTTAGAAAATGGAATCCTGTAACAGTACCAAAAGCCATTATGCATAGCAAATTTGACAGGATGAATAGAAACGTAAGGCTAGAACTTTTTGCTTTCAAGAAGGGATAACATTGCATGGGCCTGACCTTTTGAAATATCTCTAACAAGACTGAATGAAACATTCGTAATACAGATCAAATGATGAGATCCGAAAACGTCCGATTTCGACATCAAATTCTGTACCATGTTAACAAAGACAGGTTCAAGTGAGTAGCCCATAGATACCATAAATATGTTCATACAGTTGGTCGTCGAAGGAGATTGTATTTTTGAGCACAATATTGTGTTGGATAAAGGAACATTCGTAAACATGCACTGACTTGACACTTGACGAAACAAATAGGCAGCTTCTAGGAACAGCTGAATAGGAATGTTATTAACTCTAGAAACGGCGTCAAATGAATCCGAAATTGCCTCTGCGTTTAGTAAGGAGGAATAACTTTACCCACGTTGTAAGGGCGGAGTGTTTACAGTGTCAGTGATTGTACGGAATTTTGGAAGGGTTCAAATTGTATTCATTTTCGATAATTTCATCTCGTTTGATAAGTGTCTAGAGATATTCTCGTAATAAGGAAGGTCAGTTTGGTGTAGGGTCTGAAAGAATGTTCTTCAACTCGATAGAGTATTTAGAAATTGGCTTAGAGGAATTAAGGTTACCAGTGCACTTCATCCAAACAATTCCGTTCATTTCGTCAGGCTTGAGTATGGAGCATTGAACAGGAATCTTCATACGATCAAGATGTACACATGAAACATGGACGATTAGTAAGCATTAATATTCTTAAGCAATACTCACATACCCATGGCCTTTAATGCTAAGATTAAAACATCCCAGTCTATCACAGCCAAGAGAATCTGCTCCGCACTAAAACAATGAATAGGTAAACCTAATCAGGTTCAGTGTACCGTGGAGGAGAATAAAGCATATCATGTGTGAGCAAACCACGGCACCGCATGCAAGGCATACAGTATTACACCACGCTTGAGAGCAGGTCTTTTCCTCATAGAATCTGACTTAAGTATAATTAGTACTCAAAATCACATGAACAAACGGAAGACTTGCCTGCAAAACAATGCAAGAAGGTCGATATGAATCCACTACTTGATTGACAATTGGTTTAAATAAACTGAAAAAGCCTGACGAAAAAACCAAAACAAAACACCTGCCATTTATTGATAGTCAACACATAACGTCATGGTAGTTCTGATGGTCGATTTTGCACTAAAAGATCTTTAATTGACATTGTATGTAAACCAACATGGCCACTGTATCACTGTCTTTTCTATCTTATGGGATTGATTGCAAAGCGTCTGTACGTTAACTACATTTCTCAAACTCATTAATAATTCATGAGTGTGTCACTCAGACGCGCTGAATGGCACCGCGTGAGTGAACTTGAAATATCATGGAAGTACTGGGCAGAGGACTTGAACTGCCTTGTCCAGCCCTTGGACTGGAAATAATAATTCAAGTCCTTGGATTTAAATTATAATTTCACACAATCGGTTTATTCATCGATACACTCATTACTAATACACTAATTCATTGGGCCAATACACCAGTTAATTCTGAGAAGCCATTCAAGGGCCTCCATTTCGGGCTAGACTTGGTTTTCAAGTACTCAGAATTCGTTCCAATCCTCGGCTTCGCCTCGGTCTAGAACGAATTCTTCGTACTTGAAAACCCGGTTGAGTCCTCATTGTCGGCCATTATATATTACTTGCCATGGGGTTGTGAACTCGTAAGTGGATTAACCCATGTTTTCCTCTAATCGGACTAGTTTATGAACTGGCTTTAAAAACAGGTAACGACCGGTTTTTGTAAATTTACAGTCACAATTGCTGTGGTAAACATGAATTCTTCTGGGGAGATTTAGACAAAGACTTTGGAGAGGTCACCGTTGAATGTTTATGAGGTTCGGCTTTCTTATGATATTTGATGAAGGTGGCAACCTAGGATAATTGTTAATATGGGATTGGTAACTAAATACCAGTTTTCAATCGTCCGTTGATAAAGGTCTGGCCGATTTGTTATTCTGTCTCTATAAAACTGTCTACGTCAAAGCAAATACTAAATTTATGGATGCTTAGTTAGGTGAATTCCATTAAAATTTGGCATATAAACCAAACAAACTGTAACAGTATGTCAGGCTTTTCACGGAACAGACTTTTTTAAAACCTAGAAATTAGTACCTAACATGATGTAAATTCTCATAGAAATTTACCAAGGTGGAGCTAATGTAACGAGTCCTATACATAATCGTGAAATTACGCCAAAACGTCAACGCTGTTACCAAGGTTGCAATAGAGAACTGCATCACTGGACAAACACCTTATGCTTATGATACTCCCTTCTACAGTCAGCTATACCCATAAATAAAGACCACACTAATTAGAGTATGCAAAAGTAAAAACTGCATACGTACTACAGAAAGCCACCTTAAGTTACAGTTGCGATTCCATTGCTGCTGTCGCACTATTTAGCCTAACTGCAATTAAAATTTCAAAACTGAGCAAACTGTCGCTTGCATTTAACAGCAAAATAGTGTAAGTTGAACTTATTGTAAAAACTTCGACGCTAAGTATCTTAGTCTCCCTTGGAAAGGGCTGACCTTCTCCATGTAACTGTTTTTCTCCCACTGGCCTATTAAGATGTACTTTAGAATAACATGTCTGAAAGAGATTATAAGTCGAAGATTTTCGTTTTACGTACCACTAAGCGTTTATCAGGTCTGTCAAGGTAAAGAAACAAAATATATAACATAGTTTCATAATAGGATAACCATTCAATGCTTGACATTTTTTCTCTTTTATTCTTTGTCCGTATTTCCATCTTGCTTTGTTCTCTCGTTTGCTCTTTTGCTTCAGGTGTCCCATATACCCAGTGCATTGAAGCGCAAACTAATCAACATTATCTGGACAATTGCCAATACTCACGGGCAGTTTTCGGGGTGATTTGGAATTAAAAGATTTTGACATCTGCAGTGGCTGGGCACAATGACCCTATTCCATATTATTTCCCCCGCAAGAGTAGAAGTAATGACCTACCATGATCGTCAATTCCGTCCCGAAGTGGCACGTTAACTGAGTAGTAATGACCTTTGTCTGCTCCATTCTCATACATATCTCCTATAAACACAGCCAACTTTCATCAGTCTAATCACTGTGGATTACAGCATGTCGTTATCTGCTGAGCGATTCAGGTTCAAATATAAATAAATTTTTCACAACGTGCCATAACAGATGTTTTCAACAGCAGCGGGGTTATTTGTGGCAGTTTGTGATATTAGCTACTAAACATTCAATTTTAACTAAAGATAGTCACCCACTCGATTTTATACACCACGCAGATGTCCACTTGTAACAACTGGAAGGGTGGCAAACAGTAAAGAGCTTAATGAACTGTTGACTGTTGTTATTACATGATTGACGCGGTTTCCTTTGTTATTTATAGCTCTTTATTTAACAGAAACACACGTTATATTGCGAAGTGTCTAAAAGCCCGGGGAAGGATTTGATATTCAGCAGGGAAGAGCGGGGCTGGTGAATTGAACTGAATTGTTTATTATATATTCACGGGCTGTATTTAGATACAGCCCGTGAATATGTAATAAACAATTCAATTCATCAACTCCGTTCTTTCCTCCTGAATATCAAATTATTCCTTTCCGAGTTTTTCTAGTATAGTGATTATAGCTTACATGTCTCCTCTATCATAACACAAACTTAAAGCAGCAAATTACATCCAATTCCACTACAAAAACATCCACCTATGCATTAAAGGCCTTCGTAACGAAAAATGAACAATTCTTAAAATACACGCTCTTTTGGAGATTTCCCATCGCACTATTATCATCATATTTGACCTCGTTGCCATCTTTAACCTCACTACCGTCCTTGACGTCACTGAACTCCTGACGGCCGTCCTTGGCGTCCCTGAACTCCTGACGGCCTTCCTTGTCTGACATACTTGCGCTTTCCAAAAGCACCTTACTATCAAACTGATCTAACGCTTTCGACATTTCTACTTTGCTTTCAATACTAGGTCTCTGATATTGCTGCAAAGATCTAATGTCTCTATGTCCTGTTCTCTCCATAATAAACTAATCTGGAATTCCTTTAGCGAGACCACGAGTTGCTGTTGTTGCTCTGAGGATGTAATTTGTGTAACTGCCTTCTATTCCAGCATCTCGGCAGAGCGTCTTTACTGTTCCGCCCAACGTATTGCAGCCCACTGGATTTGAGCTGAACCAAACTAAAAAAAACTAAACAGAAAATGTCATTGAAATAGTCTCCTATAGATTATGAAAAGTTTTGACAATTTAAACAAACATTAAATACCTTCATCTGAATCTCTATATTTCTGTCGAGGACTCAAGTAAAACACATCCTTTGCTATGGCTACTGGGCAGTACGTCTCCACATACTTCTTGTACAGACGAACCAAGCAGCGTGTAGGACAATCTCCATTCGCGTAATGCTCGATACGTTTTTGTTCCACTGCGCGATGTTTCAGTCCTCCTAAATTATTCTTCTCTCCAAATGACACGTACACAAGTTTTTCCGGTTCGTTGCCACATGCTGGCTCCACTGTTAAGTGACTGAACCTTAAGCTACGATGTTCTTTGTCGCTTCTAAGTGCAAAATTCTTTCCTATTAAGAATACCATCGACTTCAGCAACACGCTTGATGAGTGGTCTTCAAGTAGATTTAAATTCCAGAGTTTCTCTTTCTGATCCTCTGTAAAAGCTGCCGCTTGCTTCACGTTCGCACTAACACCCAACCCCGTTAGCCGTTTCACTTCTGCATCGATCGAATCCTGAAAATGTTTGAAGTACGAGTCTTCGAATATATTTAGGGCTGGCCGGTCATTATTTCTCAGATATCGCGGTAGGCCACAACATAATTGATATAGGGTAGCTGGCGGATAGTACTCTCCTTTCTCTCCTTTCTTGCGTATTTCAACAACGAGCTTCGCCAATCTATAGTTAAGTTCCAAGTTACTAATTTTCACAATATCCGAATTCACTAATTTCTTATTAGGCCCTAATGCTTTCGCTTTAACATTCCTCTCCTCCGTCCAGCCCTTCCACACACCAACTGCCCATGTTGTATTACGTTTAGTGTTCTTCGGGATTCTGCTCTTTTTTCTCTTCTCCAAATCTTCATCAGTAAGAAGCAATGTATTCCTCGTACAGATCGGCTTTCTCATTTCAGATTCTTCCCCAAGCCCAGTACCTCTGTCATTCTTCGTCGCTGTCCATTTTGCCTACACCTTTCTCCACTTACTCGAAGCTCGACGACTAAATTGCTCTTTAAAACATCAACGCCAAAATCAAAAATCAAGTTACAAATACATAAACATGCGTATCCAATGAAACGTTCATTCCTTTGGGATTTATCATCTCTTTTCTTTTCCTTTCTTAAATATATGTTTACCATATCATCTTTCTTTCTCTATCACCAAAATCATTATCAAAGTACACACTGCACAAAGCAAGGTTTAAGAATACCCTCGTGAGAAAACCTTGTCAATCGTGTAATAAGTCAGTTAATTACAATGAACCTCGGCTTTTATCTAACTACAGCACTTGGGCTGTAGTTGGCTAAAAGCCTCGGTTCTCGGTAATTAACTCTTACTTAACTTAATTACCTGTTGTTATTTTACTTTGGATGACCTATTAAGTTCATTTAAAACGTGACGGTTTGGGCCGATTTACTCGTTACGTTTTTCGTACTGTATACCATTGTTAGTCAAGGGGTATGTAATGCGGTCTCAAAGGCACAATTCTTGCTTCGATTCGCTCATTTAAGTAGCAATACATTCGGAATAATCCATTGAGTTAATCAGATACATCAGAGCAAACAGTGGTATAAGGTATCCTGTAACCCGACTGTTTGAATCTAGCCAGACGATTTTACACGTCAAGGGGATACGTCTCGGACACGAAATGGTTAAGACGAGCTCATTTAACTCTCTCCAGTCCGTACCCGACTGTTTAATTTTACTCTGACAAACGCTAGACGATCTTATTCGTCAAGGGGAGACGTCGTGGACAAGAAAGGGTTGAAGGCAAAACATAGTTTGTGGAACTACGATCTTACAAGCACCTTACTAAAATGACAACGATGTCACATGTCAACGACACAACACATCTACTATAACAACGTAAATTTCTGACCGGTTCCTGGAAAAAACTGGTTCCCATATTTATGAAAAGATAACGTCATCACTCGATCCGTCAGATAAAACGCTTCCTAATAAGATTTTGGAAGAAAATTAGAAAAATTGCAGCATGTTTCAAACCATACGGCTCATTTCCAACAATCGCAACACCATAAACTAGAAATACGTGCACGCAACAACCCCTCGCCCACCCTTCCAATACATCTCTCAAGAATCCAAGTAACATTGATAATTTTCCAAAATTGTCAAAAAGACAAATCCTCCTTACTATAACTGGAAGAGGGAATACAATATCAGGAAAACACAACAGTTTGCCACGAATATTAACTACCCAAACGGGGAAATTATTTTATATTTAAACTGCTCATGATCATATTTACGTTTAAAATTTCGATTCTGTTTTATTAAAAGGAAATGTTCGGTGAGAATAACCTTTAACGGTTTCACAAATGATGAGATCCACCCTGTCAATTCTACTGCTAAACAATGCATGTTCGTGTCAAGACCCTGCATCACTTACAATCGTGAGATATTTCGTGTCGTTTTCGGATCACACTTCCCGCTTTTTTTCGCTTTAAAGAAGATTTTTTCCCAGATGACAGGACTAAAAGTCTTAAAACCTAAGCATTCTCATAGGTTACCGGTCGGGTACCACCATTAGGAACAGCACATGATTTAAAAAAATATTTTAATATATTTTTTTTTGTAAAAAACTGATAAATCCTACATTATCTCAAAGTTAATTAAAAATTCCTAATAGAAGTGCAATGACGAAGATTTATGCAAAATGTTCATCCGAAGGTAAAAGATTTTGGTGAAAATTGTTAAACAAATTACGAAACCGACCAAATAAACAAAGAAAACCTGAAAGAGTTTTGCATTTTTATTGCTGACCAAAATCGGAAAATACAAAACACACAACAAAATACGACAAGCAAACCTTCTCCAAGTTTTGTCGAAAGAAGAAGGAGTAGAGGGAAGTAAAAGACGTACTTTCTCCCACTGCAAAACTTTCGTAAAACAGAAAAATGGCGTAGCATACAAACCATCAACTTTTACGTATTTTCAACGAAGCGTTCATCGTCACCTCAACACAAAGGGTTCAACGGTAAATTTACAGAAAGAACACGGCTTTATACTTTCAAAATTTCTTGCGAGGTGTTAAAATCCTGATGAAAGCATTACTGGTCGAACAAGGTAAAGGTAATCATCCACAAGCCACCCGAGGAGTGAAAAAGACTGAAGCGGACAACATTTTCGCCGAAGGATAGTATGATCTCCGAATAGAAGTAGCTTTTCAGCGTGTTTCAGCTACTCGATTCAGACGTACCTGTGATTGTGCAGCTCAGCTAAGTGATTACCGGAACGTGAAAAGTCTCGATTCATACAAATCAAGATCGACTCAACCACAGCGAAGAATATCGCTTACACTCAGTCGCTTAGCAAATGTCCCGGCAACGAGCGAGTTCCCGTAACGTCTCTGTTCATATTCATGATAAAGAACCAAGTCAAAACGTTGCTACAGAATGCGAACAGTTGGCCAATGCATATTCCAAAGAGCTGAGTTTTAGAACTGTTCTTTCAAGTCATAAATTGTCCAGTAATCAAGATATCCTGGTAAAGTGAAACCAGCCGCAACCACCAAGAAAGCCATTTCGTTTGCCGGTCTTAAATTATTTACTGGCTTCAGTGTTCAAATGATGTAAACAACTTGCGAGAGATCCATACAAGGGAAAAAATAATGAGACCAAATCGATTTGCTTCGATAGGGATCTAAGCAAACTTAAGTAAGGTTTGGTCAACGACATACCAGTCCCCATGCTGGCACACGAATTCTTGAGTGACGGGAATCCGTGGATAGAAACCTATATACAAATATAGAAATTTTCAACCTAGTCACCACTTGTGTAAAAGGACTCCACGCACGTCGAGATTAGTACCCTCGCACTGCGCTTCGCGCGGTGGGCTAGGGGATAATACAAACTACAGGAAAAACGATTTTTCGTTGGCGTTATAAAATGTTTGATGTGTGTAAAGAGACATTTCCCCAAATTCCTCCATGACTTCAATACAACAGTTTAGAATCTTAGATGATCGATGAACGTTCGTCAAGCCAAAACGTTGCAGTTTCGACCCTCATCTCCGCCTCTGAAATCTGAGGTTAGGGCTTGACGAACGTTCATCAATCATCTAAGATATCTCCAAGCTCCTACATTCACAACGTGAGGCAGTTTAGATTGTAACAGAAAAATAATTGCTATAGCCAATGATATTACGAGGTTTAGTTGTTCGTTGCTTTTATTTCTTTACTAAAGTACATGCACTATGCCCTCTGGAAACATTGAGGAATAAGCCATTGATTAAAGAAACGCTTACCTGTACGCCATCACCGTGATGTATGTCAATATCAATGTATAGGACTCGTGAGTGGTATCTACAAAATAGACAATAATAAATATATTTATCAACAGAGAGCGAGATCCATATGGAAAAGTATTTGCCTGACGTTTTCTTAAAGACCGAAAGTTGGAGAAGCGAGATCATTTCGAAAAAAACCGATGGCAAATACTTTCTAGTACGGATCAAGTAAACGACGTTAATAAAGAATTTATTACATGGCTTTTAGTTGGTTTTCTTTTCCACTTTTAACTGGATATTCGTTGCTGGATGTTGCTGTTTTCTTTATCTCGTAACTTTTTCATTTCGCTTCTTGTTTCCACCAGTTAAACGTTCACTTACCATACTCTTACACTATTAGCTTTAAACAAAAGTAGTGCTAGTGTTCTAGCACATTTTATTATTCGGAATTTTTTAATGTAGAAACTTAACTCTCTTTGAATTTTCTTAAAATAAACACGAAAATGTTTCCGCAAAAATTTACCGGGTCGGAATAAAACTCGTTTGGACTGGGTAGTCCAATATCGTCAAGTATCTTACCGTTCAACAACCAATCGGCAGGCGTACTGTAATTTTGCGCAAGGACCGAAAAAGGAGCTCAGCCATATAGTAATATAGTTCAGTAGGTATCAGCTAGTTTGGCCGACACAATGTATGTCAACCAGTCGCGAATTACCAAGGAGAAATCCCTGGTTGCATCACCGCTCAGATTTTTAACACTTTTGTGACTGGAGGTTTCCCTTGAGAAGTAAAATCGTCCGGCGTTAGCCAGCGTAAATTTATACAGCACTTATCGTCAGTCGGGAAAAGTTTGAGAAGATTTATTTTTAACACTTTCGCGTGTAGAGGTCTCCCTTAACGAGTAAAATCGTCTAACGTTAGCCAGACTAAAATAGCAGAGTACTTGTTGTTTGTAGGGAAAAGGTTAAGGAGCTACTTTTTAACAATTTCGTGACTGGAGGTCTTCCTTGACAATCAAAATCATCCCGCATTAGCCAGAGTAAAATAGTAGAGTACACGTTGTCAGTCGGGAAAGGGTTCAAATAACTTGGACGAAAGAACTGAAAATATAATACCTCTCAAAAATTGGATTTTTAATTCTTTTTCAGAGGAACTACAGACGAAAGTCTTAAATAAAATGTCTAACATATTAAAGGACAAATATTTCAAGTTCAATACTTACTTAAGCAACTCTAAAATTGAAATGACTATATCATTCACATAACAAAATCCGGATGCCTGTTAGTAGTTGAGAAAAAAGGTACGAGGATTAGAAATTTGTCACAGGGATAAGGTAAAGACAGTCCACCAAAACAGGGATGTCAGTGTTTTGGAGGAAATGGGATGTAGAGAATACGAATACTAGATCCGTAAGTCATTTTCCCTCACTCTATTCCAGTAATAACTTCACCTTTCCCTCTTGCCCTTGCAGGGGCACATTTATACGACACGACTGTCCTTTACGATTGGTCGCTTAGGAGTAAGCAACGTTGTCTCAAAGGTACAATTCCTGCTTTCGATTCTATCATTAATGTAGCAATACGTATGGATGACGCAAGTGTGTCAATCGGATACATCAGAACGAACAATCATATACGATAATTGTATCGCGAAATGGGTCCTAACTCTATCTCTAACTTTAGGTTGGAGTTGGAGTGCGAACCGAAACTAAAAATTTTGCCTGAAGTGATTGAAACTCGGCTACATTTCACTTCAAAGCCCGAAGTGCCTAACGCGCAGTGAGTTTAGCACGAATTTACCACGTTAGTTGTCATTCATTAATGTAACCCAAGATGAACAGGTTACAAAAAAAAAGCTTGCCATCCCACCCACATAAAGCATAAAGCAAATTTTGTCACAACCATATTGTACCCGAACATATTTGTCTCCTATTCCAAAAATGTTAAGATACTTGTTTTCATAAGAAAGAACTTGCTAATTTATAAACGTTTGTAAAATATCTAGTCGGCTATACTTTGCTATAAAAGATTACCGTTGCTAACCAGGATGCTTGTTTTCAAAAACAACGGTTTTTCAGGCCATCTGATCGTGCAACGTAGCATTCTTATTTATCAAAAATCAAGATAAAGCGCCGGTAAACAAAGTTCCAGTGATACTGGCAAGTTGGCTGCAAATTTGTAAAGTCGATGCAGAGGTTGGACTTCTCTATTATTAACTGCGAATGAGGGGAATAAGTAAGACATGTGGAGGACACAAGTTAGATCCCCGTAACTTTTAATTTTTAACCTCGGCTTCTTTAAAATGAAACAAGTGTTTCGGTTTGAGTATTTTTGTTACTTTGTGCAAAATATCTATTGAGCGATTGGACAGGAAATAACCGTTTTAGTTCTTTAGTGTTGTCTAATAATTAGTTTCGTAAGACCCTACATTTAATCAGCTGTCTTGAAATACTTGAGTTATATACTGCACTGGAGCTTGTTGAGCAAGGCCTGAATAGTTAATCAATACGATGACTGAAGGGATGCTTTGAAAAGCACTATCGTGGTTCGAATAACTCAACTTAGACTTTATTTATCGTATAGTTGTATGGGAGATAACTTCCAATTCAGCGAATAAAATTTAGGCTCAATTGCTAAAACTGTGCATAGCAGTATTCAGTCCCAAGGACTTAACTAAGCTACAGCCTATCCAAGAATCGTATAGCAGGCCTCCTATGACTAATAATTAATCTACGGGAGTTTAACAACGTATGTATGCTTGAGGTCTAAAGTTGTGCCAATTGTTTTCCACGAACAAATTGTCATAATTATGATTAGTCTTCTCATTTCATTTCTAAAATTGAATTATAAGGGGGCGAAAAACAACTTGAATCCCAGATTTCTGTACGGGCAACCAACTCTCAAATTTTGCTTACCCGAGACACTTTTTTACAACCACGGAAATCTTTTAGTCGGCAGACGGTATGTCCGGGCCTGTACCCATCAAGCACGTGAGTAGGAAAAGTTACCTACTCAACAACGATATCTAGTCCTCATTATGCCAATTTACATCTGAAATGACTCATTTTCATATGCATAATGAAATTTTCATTACGTTAATGTAATTTTCGCAATTCGACAATTTCTAACCATGACACTTAACATGTGAATTTGATATTTATGTACAAAAGTGCCATGTGCCAACATCGATATGTTTTTCACAAGTCAAACTTATGACGGCATGCGATGCATTGTGTATGAAATGCCAAGCTACTGTGAATACATTTATTTACTAACAGCAAAAATTCAAACCTCAAACTTTTTCGCGTGATGCAAGCCTCCAGCCCAATTAATGGCTATGTCACAGCTCTTAAATAAAGAATAATGAAAGCTTATAAACTTGTATTATTTTCTCATACATGTATATAATATACGATAACCAGTGAAATATTAAAATCCTTATTATCATGAATTAAAATCTCAGTTAAGAGTCCAGACTTAAGTTCGGGTTTAAGTCTTCAACTTTTCGTAAGGCTTTACGTAAAGATTGGGTAGGGGTTGAAGTTACGATTCAAAATCATTTAACAGAAGAAGTAAACAACAAGCGGTATCAGCGGTATAGATAGTGAGGTGGGGAGCTACCAGGGCTGGGGTGGAAACCATCTTACTTAACCTCACACATTGAGCCTGATGCTGTCCGGAACAATGTCTGGCACTAGTTTGGTTGCTCCCTTCCGTTCCTTCCCGCCTTTCTTATGTTCTGTTACAGTAGCGGTAGCAGGATCTCTTGGAAGATTTTTTTTCAAGTAGCAGTAAAAGTACTGTTGGAACCTCAAACTTGCTAGTTGCCAATCAGCTTGGGTGGTGACGGTCCACCTTGTCTAATACTCCACCTTATTAGTCTCATCAGGTACAAGTATGGAAAGCGTTCTTTCCATACTGTAGTTTGTAATTTCTCTATATTAGACGAGTGACTTGCAGGTCTCGGGAATGGAGGAGGTATTTTTGATGGTAATATGGTTCACTAGTATCCTTGAAAAGGTGTGCATCGTTCGTCGCAACTGGAAAGATAACGACTGACTTCCTCTCCTCAAATTTTCATTACGTCAAATTAGAAATAGTCCCTAAAGACTAAATACATGGTAAATATACCCAAGCAGTGGGGAAGCCGAGGGCAGGTTAAACCGGCACCAGGTGTAATCATTAATTTGTGACAAATAAGTTGATTACCTTGTGGTTCAACTGCACTGCACCTTGAAGTGATGCACCAGTGTATATCGAACAAAACTCATAGAGACCAGGAAAAACTGGACTTTAAAGGAAAAATAAAAACGAGCAAATGATTAAAAGCAACAACAGAAGTTCCAGGTATATATAAACAACCAAATTTCATGCAACCTACAAAAAAAATTACTCGCCTCAGGCTACGTGAACATAGTTGAATAATCCAATTGTTGAATATACAGTAATCCTCTCAACTTCGTCATGGGAATTGTTCAACGATACAGTACTCACTTCGCCTTCGGCGAATAATTGTTAAATATTCAAGTCCGAATTATAAGTTATTTACTACGGCTCGCTTTGTAAATTTCATACAGTTCGCCCGCTCATATAGTACTTATTACTTATTTAGACTTACCAATCTTCCCCAACATTAAAACGATTAGCATTACCATACCGAACAATTGGTTGACTAGTAATTCTAAAAAGTAAGTAACAAGAAAGCAATGGACATTCAATAAATCGTAATATGAGTATTAACATAAAGCTAAGTTTACCGGACAGCAAGTAATTTTATGACATGCAGTCCAAACAGACTATAACCATGAAGAGCAGTGGCGTAGCTACACCCGGGCTTACCCGGGCCTGTGCCCGGGTGAAATATTGCTGACAAGTATAGAGTATAGTCATTACAAAAATTAAACATAATTATTCTGTTTACCTAAAATCCAAGTATTAGTTTAATTTCCACATAAATGTTAAATATTTCGTAAAAATATATCCTTGCAAGATGAAGTAAAATACAATGTGTTTGACTGTCACCGCTAAGCCATGTGTCAGTGGGCGCAGATGAGTAAAATGTCAAGTGTAAATATGGCAGGAAAGCAGTTGTTCGATTGTTGTGAAATGAACCCGAAAAGAGAAGGACAGAAAGAGGTAACACCGAGGCCGAGTCAAGCGAGCTAGGGGTGATGTTGAGAAGCCAGAGGAAACACAATACTAGTAGCAGCTAGTACAGAATTGTTATTGGGCTCAAGTACTGCAAAATATCTTGAGGGGCGTGCCGCATGCCTTTAGCTAGCAGTGTAATAACTAAAAAACTACCAGGAAATGTTAACACCCGTGCCCATGTTGTTCCCACGTAACATTTGCTTTCTGGTTGTGCCGCTGTTGATGAGTAAGAGTTGTTGATCTTTTTAGTTCAAGAATGCATGCTTTGTCAGCTGACGGTGAAGTCTGAAGTTGAAACAAGAACTAACTTCTGCATCATTACTTAGCACAATAGCCATTTCGGGCAAACTGTCAATTCAGCAATTTTTTTATGCTCGACAAGTGTGCATATTTTCAAGTTAATTCTGGTGCAAACCAAACAGTCTTGATCCCCGTTTTACAATCCAAGTTGATAAAAGTTTGATCATAATCTAATCAGAATAATAATTTTGCTATGAAACCAAACCTCATGCCATTTACTGACTGTGTGCTCGTTGAGAATACTTTGACATACAGTAGTTGCTACAGAAATTGCGTTATGATTACGCTAAAATGACATTTTTTGTATTCAGTTCCGTTAAAGTTGTTGTATCTGCCATGTAACAACTACCCAATGCTTCTACTATGTCGCTTTACTAATTCTAGTAGAAGTCCTCTGAAGTAAGTCAAAAACGCGTCGGTGCTAATCACATTCGTGAACTAGTGTAAGAAAAACGCGACTAATTTTTGGACTTCACAACCAAACGAAACACAAAAACAAAGAAACTTCCTAAGTGCTTTCATGGTTGCAAGAATGTCTGCTGATCAACGAAAACTGAAAGCTACTTTCTGTCAATTTGCGTAAACAGTCACTCATTTCATAAGGTCTTCAGAAGCCAAAAGATAAAGTAATAAGCCAATCAAACGTGCACCCTATATCGGGAAACACAAAAGGTCCAGTGTACAAGTGGTTAAGCGGTTGCTTCTGAATTAATTAGGCGATCGCGGGCTCAAATTACCTAACACTAACATTTTTAACTCTGTAACCCAAGGTTTCTCGACGGGGGCGGTACCGCCCCCCAGGGGGCGTTCAGAGAACGTTGGAGGGCGATGGAAGCAATACAGCAGAGAGAGGGGGGTTCTGATGTGAATGGTGGGCGTTGATCAGTCATTCGCCACTACAGCAATTTTAACTTTCTAGTTATCTATTAGTTATTTAGTGTTAAAATCTAACACTGACTAACTCAGCATCACCAAACAGAATAACTATATATTACAGTTATTCAGTTTGGTATTGCTCTTTGGTTTGGCGCTTGTGCGGAGGACGATCAAGGCCTACGTGGAGATCCGGTTCAGGGACGTTACGAATTTACATGTTCCCGATTGGGTAGTGAAACCTTTCCAGGCGGATGTATTTCAAAACGAAGCTGCTATACAAGAGAATCTCATCGACCTTGAAAATGACCAGGAGGCACAAGCGACGTTTCGCACATCTGGATGGCATGCGATGTGGGCCACACACGGCCAGCGTTTTCCTACGTTGTGGGAGAAGGCCCGGATTCTGCTCCTTGCATTCCCCACTTCCTATCTCGTTGAGCAGGCTTTCAACCAAGTACTGCACATGCAGCCAAAGTACCGAAATCGGCTAAATCTGACAGCTTCGGGTGCGCTCAGGCTCAAGTTGACCTCCATCCGTCCATCTGTAAAGAAGTTAGCGGCAAATCACCAGGCACAGAACTCCCACTAATGTACCCCTGCAATGAAGCTTCTCTTCTAGTCCTTAGCACTGACGGGTATTGGACGGCTAAAATATTTTTCTAAAACAATTATTTTAAGACAAGTTAAATTTGTTTGCGGTTTTTTTGCACTCGTTGTTATTTTGTAAGTAGCCTTTTGGGTTTTCTTTATCGATACTTACAATTTTTCTTTTGTTAAGTTTTGTCCTTCTGAAAATCAGCCTGCCTTGTTTTGCTTAAAAGCCAAAGAGATCGTTTGTCTGATGAAAGGCTTCTATATCATACAGGAACACTTGGGATGACTTTATCATGTGTCAGAAGATTGATTATGTTACATCAAGTTTAAATGTGACTGTTAATTTTATTCTTTAAGAATCTTAATTGAGTTTGGAAGTGAATACAATTTTAAAACTATTCCCAAATGTTGTTTGGGTGACTTTATAATGAATGTTTAAATGTGGGAAAATGTGTCTTGAATAGTTATTTGGCAGTCAATGGTACTCATATTAAAATAAATTAAATGGTTCTCTGACTAAAATCATTAAATGACGGCATTACTGACTGGGAATATCAAGTAGGGGTGGCAACGGGTTTCGGCGTAAGGCAGGTGGGCGTTCATCCAAAAAAGGTTGAGAACCACTGCTATAACCCTTCAAGGTCAGCGGTTTGTTCAGTAAGCGTCCACTAAACTGCATTCTAGTCAACGCGATTAAGATTGGAATAAATTTTGCCAAAATAATTTGAAAAATACCATTATGGAATTTGATGTTGCAGGTAGAACAATTTTACAGAAACTATTCATTGAAGGTTACACAGGCCGGATCACATCCCAAAGCTAGACTAACAGGAGAATTATTCACAGAGCCAAGTTGAAATACATGTACAGTAGTTTCTGACAAATTCCCAAGCTAGCTGCATACTGTAGCTTGCAGTTTTAAGAGGTTGGGGCTGGGAGGCAAATGTCCGCGGAGGGTCGCATTTACCAGCGTCTGCCTCAACTTCTCAAGAAACTGCCAGTCGCTCAAGCTATAGTTAAAAAAAAGGCCAACAGAAGTGTCAACAAAACCTAAATATAAAATAATGTACTACATGTAAATGTATCATTGCAAAAAACAGCTGCCCATGAAAGATATGACCACATGTTTTCACTCTTATTTCATCATAACCCCAATACAATGTAATTAGTAGATTTTGTTGTTATTCACATTTCTGGACTCTAAAATGTACTCCAGCATCAGTTATTCAAGTTTTTCATTCTGAGTTACATTTTGCTTCATACTCAATTAAAAATCATTCAGTACACCCAAGTATACTGCAGGTCATGCAAAAATTTTTAATTCTGCAAATTAGGCTGACATTCAATACACTGCCAGATTTTGCATTTCTTGAAAAACTGGCTCTACTGAATATTTGGTCCTGTTCCACAAAGTACATGTATTTTCCACCAGATCTCCAATGGACCTTACAGAATTTGTTGGCACAAGACCAATGCCATGTCTTAGGCACTGCCAACTAATTTCCACCTCTGTACAGAATTATATACTAAGGCCACTGTTTTGCATGATATACATGATCCAGCATGCAATGAATGACTAACTTGTTGTTGTAAAACAAAAAAGTCAAACTTGCAAATCTCATCACAGTGTTTCAAGCTCTGGGAGTACCATGCACTGTTTGACAATAGTACTGTAACTTTTTATAATATTGTACATATAGTACTACTGTAGTCATACTGTACTGTATTTTTATTAAAAAAATAAAATAAAAAAGCTTACCTTTCAAGGTACCTTATATAATCTTCTGAATGAAATGAGCACATGTCATGAATTGTGGCTTTGTATGGTTTGTAAACCTACAACATTCAAATGAAAACCCCTTGAATCTTATTTGTAAGTCATTGCCTTGGAGTACAGCTAAAAATGAAATTATAATGCAACACTGCAGCAGGAATTGCCAAAACTTGCAAACAGTTAGCAGCTGTTGAAAGGCATAAATATTACATGTACATTGTGGTAGCTTGGTGATATCATGAACAATATGGGTATGTTTATCAAGTTCATGTTGAACCTGTACAGTACCTTACATGTACATGTGCATATGCATGTAGTTTGCCATCTAGGTCTTCAGGTCAGGGCTAGCAGAAGCAGTCTGGTAGGTTTGGAAGCTGCTGGACCAATATTTTGGAGAATTAATACTGTAAATATAGATTTTGTTTATAGCAGCATATCCATCAAAAATTTTGTTTATATACACCAACAAGCTTACCATCATCATTCATTGTCTTAATTTCACCAAACATTAAATTGTTTCATACCTCAAAGATATTTGATACACTTGCATAAACTTTGAGCCATTTTCAGAAAAGGATGGCATTCCATTAGCCGCTGACCCAAAAGCTTGTCAATGCTTATGCAAACCAACCCTCCCAAGATCCTAGCCTCCAAAGCAACATGCTGGACCAATAAAAAATAGCTTCCATTGGCCCTGTGAGTATCTCAATGGCTAGACAATCTCACCAGTCATAAGGTTGATGGTTTTTATCCCCCCATTGGGGGTTCAGGAATTATTTTTAAGAGGATACGAGTTTGGCAAATGTCCACATATTTTCAATTACTTTTGTAGTTGCCATTTAAGCTATCTGCTGTACACTGTAGGAGTCAATACTGAATGCAAGAAAGCAGGATGATTGAAGTTTATATCCACATATTTTCAATTACTTTCATAGTTGCCATATAGGCTACATGTATATGCTGTACACTGTTTGTAGGAGGCAGGACAGTGCAATGAAGCAGGATGGGATCTTTTAATAGACCAATTTTACCAAGTCAATTTTAGTGGAGAAAAATTGCAGTAAATAGCTTAATTCACTTTCTGCAAACTCAGCATAATAATTTGTTCAAGCACAGGCAGGATAAAACAGTTTGTAAGGCTAACAAGTCAACTGCGTTGCTTGGCTAGGGACTCAGATTGACCTCATTCAAATAGTTGTGAGACAGGATGGGATAAAATGATCAAATTACAAACTTCCTCCAGATAAACAGAATGTAATAAAACAAGAAAGATCCTGCTTGACCTCTTATCCCACATTCTTTTGCATCCTGATCTCCACACACACATATGGCCCCTTAGAATGTAAAAATTAAAGACATCCATAAATGTCCATGATAGGCAAACGTACATCCATTTTTTTATAGAGACCATAGTTTAAGATTAGGCTGTGCGTTAGGGCAAGTCGATGTGGCTTCATTGGATGATTTGGACCTACCAAAAGCAAATAAAATTATCAGAAATTTGCTGAACATTGCTTATAATCAAATAATTTGCTGTTTTGAAAGAAGTGCCACAATTGCTATACCCTAGATTGATCTTTGATTGTTTTGAAGGTGCTTAACTTATAATAATCAAAGTAACAACAACAATAATTATAACAATAATAATAATAATAATAACATTTACGGTAGGAGTTACAAATTGGTACATTGAGGTACATTGATAGTTTGTTGGTCGTGTATGTGATTGGTACAGTTTCAAGGAGTTTCAGGTGCTGGTGAATCTGCCTTGTAAGCTGGTTCATCAAATGATCAAAACCATCTGTTTGCTATTATTGCAATTATAGTTGATGGTTATAAGTGATGGTATATTTAAAACTCATTTGGCAACCTCTGCATTGCAGAAGTTGCCAAACTAGTTGAGGGCAAAAAACAACTACAATGACCAGAAGTCTTTTTGCCATATTCACACATGATTACTTGTGTTATGAAGGTTCCACATAGTTTGATACTGTATGTAGTAATTAAATTTTAGTTTGTCAGTTATTTTTCTAATAATTTTGTTGGTTTGATTACAGTATGCAGTGAACATGCATGCAAACAATAAATTTTTGGATTATTTGTTGAATCAATGTTATAACTGTAAGCTAATCTCTAATTTTTGTCAAATGTTTTCACAATTATGAAAATTTTTATAATTTTCAATTTTATCACTGAAATGTTTATAAAAGAAAATTTTTAAAAAATTTGGTGAACTTTGAGCTACAATTTTACTAATACAGTAATGCATGAAAAAAGCAGTTTTTCTCCAAAATTTTATGTAGATTCTTAAAATCTTTGTTTTAAGGAGAAATTTTCATAGGAAGTAGCAAAAAAAGCAGAAAAATGACCCTGATTTTCTCCAGAAAGGTAAAGAACAGGGTCTGAATCCACTAAGCTTAAAGGGTATTTTTATGTGGACATTTAGGATGATTTTGACAAAGATATGGTAATGACAGGTGTTGTAGATGAATGTGTTGACAGCCAGAACCAAGTTCAAGTTGAACAGAAGATTTGCCAGTGCAACTTAGCAGCAAGAAGATGCACAAAACCTTGTAATCACCTGGAGAAGATTAATGATGCAATCTCATACAACTCTGTACCAACAAACTAAATCTGGAAAGGCTTACCAGTGTTCATGGTCTAGAGCAATGTGGTCAGTTTCACATATCAGGTAATGAAGACTTGGCATAAATCAAGGATGCAACCAGGGATTCCCAAGGGCATGGGTCAGATGGTAGTAGTATTAAGACACCATCAGGGAGATTTTGATCATTTCAAGTGCAGTAGATTTTAACATGACTATAGGAAATGAGGAGACAAATTTGTCTTTAATAGCATAATTGTAAGACATTCCACAAAAAGGGCAGGGATCGTGACACCCCTAATCCTTCTCTAATTGCACCTCTGTAAATGACAAAAAAGTGTTTAATTAAATACCATACATCTGGTACAAAAGATACTACAAAAAGAAAAATTACATAAAGATGAATGTGTAAATGAAAAAATAATTTAAAAAAAACCAAAAATAGAGTAGGAGAAAAGTCTAATTTGGAAAGGCCCAAGCTATATACTGTCTTAACTCCCCTCGTACAATTCTTGTCATACTGTTGAAATAAAAGGACATACTGCTTATAACAACAATACAGCTTACAATACTCTAAAAATTGACCGGTTCAAAAAAAGTTAAACTGTTTCGTAAATATATGGACTGGTTTAGGAACAACTAAATCAAAGACAAAGGCGAAAATTGAATCACATATAACGTAACATAGTGTACATTTACTTATAATAACAATAAAGATAACTTTTCGGTCGTGCACTTTCGGTTTTTTGAGATAACTTCTCATAACAATCAAGTAGGTATATCCTTTTCGTTCAACATAGGCAGGAAAGATAACTGTACTGGTGCATTGTAGGCGTTCTGAGGTAACTTCTAACAACAATCAAGGAAATGCAAACTTTTTGTTCAACATACGATAGTGATACACTAGGTCAGCAGTCTACAAAACGGCCGCGGACATACCATAATGGAAATTTCCAACTTCTTCATCATAAAAGTAAGAAACACGTTTCTTCGACATTGCACATCAAATAAAATCTGGTAAATTTATTTCTTTTATGGCTCGTAAACGCCAACAATTCGCAGATCTACTGTTCAAAATCAAACGGCCCAACTACACGCCATGTTGTATGTGTTTTTGTTGATTCCAGGCCCCTGAGTTTCTCGGCAATTCAATGGTATTCTTGTCTGTATTCCTAGAAGAGTGATAAATGAAAGAAACATAACTTACATTGGAAGTACTATTTTTCCAGATTCAAAAAGAAACAAGAGAAATAACTTACTGTTGTGACATCCTTATGCTTCTTAATTTCAGGCGTCAAGTTTTAAATTAAGCATAGTGAAATCATACATTGTACTCCAATGTGAAACTGTTAGAAAAAGGCATTTTGTTTCTCTAAAACATCCAACTGTGAGTTTCATTTACAATTAAAGCAGTGAAATAGCTTTCCTAATGCTGAGATTAAGAAAGGTGCACACCAAGAGCTTTTAAGTAACTGGTTAATCCATCCATCCATTTATCCATCCAAACTCTCATTCACTCATTCATTCATTCATCCATTCCATCCATTCATTCATTCGTTCGTTCGTTCGTTCGTTTGTTCGTTCATTCATTCGTACATTATTTATTTATTTACTTATTTATTTATCTATTTATCTATTTATTCATTTATTTATTTATTTTTAAATTCATGATTGATTGATTGATTGATTGATTGATTGATTGATTGATTCGTTCGTTCGTTCGTTCGTTCGTTCGTTCGTTCGCTCGTTCGTTCGTTCGTTCGTTTGCTCGTTCATTCATTCATTCATTCATTCATTATGCCAGTCAAGTATCAAACTTTATCTTGAATGAAACGCATCAGAAAAGAGAATGGACACAGAGCCAGTCAATTCTTTGAATTCACTCATCTGTGGTTCTATTGTTTGATTGTTTAGGGGGGTAAGGGAGGCTTGAGCTCCATCACTTTTAAAATTAGGGCAGAGCCCTCCTTTTCTGTCGAAAAATGGGATATTCCTACTTTAATTGTTAGTGAATCTTGCCAATCTGTAGAAAATTTGGTGAAACAGGATCAAGTGGAAAAAGTAGCAGAAGAAACATAATTTATCAAGAAAACTAAAATTGTAGTGATGTAACCATGGACATCTCACGAAATGTTAACGCTTACAAGATTTGTTGGGAATAGATCCTCCGAAACCCTCCCGCATAGGCGTTATTTGCCTTCTGTGCTGGGTTAAATCCTAGTGCCATTAGCCGGCACTTTTTTGGAGCCAGCTCTGCCGTTCACAATGATGGGAAAATAAAACTGGATGATGATAATAGAATAGTGAAAGATGTTGGATTGAAAACACTGCGTAGGTCTTTTCTGGTTGACTGAGTTTAAAAAAGATGTGATAAGACCGATTGATTTTATTCTTTGAATCAGTTTAATTATGTTCAAGTTTTAAATCTTAAAATATACCAAGGATGGCCGGATTGTTCATTGAGTATCCTCAGGAAAAGTAAAGGAAGGAGGAACAAGGATAGAAGGAAAGGAATGGAAAGTGAAGGAAAGGGACGAGAAAAAGGAAAACAAAGGAAAGGAAAGAAAGGATAAACGAAAGGGAAAGGAAGAGTAGAAGAAGGTAGGAAAGGAGCGAGTAGCTGAATTTAAATGACTAAAAATTTTAAAGGAGTTCGGAAAAACACTTGTTTGTCCGAAATCTATTCCCCACTACTGAAAATCTACTTCTCTTCAAATCGCTCTCCTGAACAAAATAAGGACGCAAACGTGAAAAAGAAGATTGCTGTCACATAACTCCAAACCAAGAAGCCGATTGATCTGTTCAAATTATCCCAAGAGTCTGCATGAGATCTCTATTATCTTAAAAAGACGAATATAACTTGGTCCAATCGTTCAAATTTTGTCCTCTACTGTGCAAATACGAAAGATTTGACCTCAGAAAACCGATAAGCAATAACTCTTTAATCAATTTAACCGAAATTTCAAAAATCGAAAAATATCGATTTCTTATGTGTAGGACCGGACCAGCGTTTACACTGTTACATTAGGGACCTTACGATCAACGAAGTCAACTTGGGCGACGACGTCCTTTAAACAAAAGAATTCTTCATGAAAAACGAAGAGAACAAATAATTTTTATTCTCCAGAGCACTGTCAACACCATCGTCACTATGTATACAACGGTACCCAGAACCAGTGATCCCAAGCAATCAATGTTTTTATCTTAAGTTAAGATTCACGTCTGATCGGAACTGGCGGTGTTTAACATCCACCTGTGAATGTATCTTATATGCGATTGTTTTTGAAAAGGTCCCGCATTTTGCCATTCTCATGTGGCCAATGAGAAAGCTACTCAAATGTTAGCATTCACGTTTAATCACGAGTGGAAGTGACTGACATGTTAACATGCTCATGTCATCACATGTCAGTGTATTTGCATCATTAAGGTTTCACGTTTAATCACTTGTGATCACAGTACATGTTGGTTTTCTTCGGTGATTAACCACAGACTGCTGGCCTTATATTGAAGGAAATTTCTTGGTAATACCATGATCACCCCATTTCCATTGGTCTAAAGGGGATATTTATCTCTAAATCCCCCTCAAAAGAGGGAAAATTTCCAATATTCCCCTCATTAACATACATGAGCGAACATTATTACCTTATTAGAAACATGAGCAAACATAAGAGACAAGAATTTAAAACAACACAAAATAATTAAACTATGTCTGTAATCATGATATTATAAAGTACTACCATGAAATCTAGGGATCCTGGTGACTAAACGGATGATAAAGTGATGAAGACCCGATGTAATCCTAAGCATGCCATTTAAAACTATGTTGATTGTGATTGCGAGAGTGAAATGACATGCTTTCTTCAAAAAAGGTTGCACCTTTAGCAAAGTTTGTGTATCTAAAATGACAGGAGAGGTAAGATTAGTGAATTTTCTGTCTAAACCGCGTTTTTCTCCCAAATTGAGCACTTATCTAGCAAATTTAAGCCAGGAATTTGTGAAAAAGTAATCTTGTCAGTTTTGTTGATCCTCATTTCGAATCCATCCCACTTAAACATAATGAGGACCGTATTTATTCCAATAGACGCCCACTATCTAATAAACGCCTCTTTCCAATAAACACCCCCTCAACTTATAAAAAATATTTAATAAACGCCCCCCTCCAATAAACGCCCCCTTCCAATAAACGCCCCCTTCCAATAAACGTCCCCCTTCCAAAAAACGCACCCCAGTAAACCAAATGGGCCCTTTTGTGAAATTGTGAAATCTTTGAAAATCTGCGTGCTTAACCTTTCAGTCGACGGATCTGAAGATCATTTCTTTCACTGTTTCAAGGAAGGGTAGCCGTGTGAAACTGGAGCGAGACAGCTCCAGTCTCAACTTTCAGTCATACAAGAATGCATTAGGCCCGATCCTTTCAAGGTCATCGCTGATTTGGATTTTGATGACGCAGATGACGAACTTTTTTTTTGAGTATGATGTCATGACAGAAATTGAGTGAAATTTTTTTTGTTTTTAATCGCTCATTCTGATGTTGAGAGCGCAGTGAAAAAACTTTCTATCTTTTATTACTAACGAAATTGACATTGTGTGAACATTTGCGTGAATTTCGTGTGAACATTTTCTATTTTTGAAGTTGAAATATTAAATTTTGAAATAAATGCCCCTCTCTAATAAACGCTTCTCTCTAATAAACGCCTCCCTTTAGAGCTCAAATTTTAAATAAACGCCCAGGGCGTCTATTGGAATAAATACGGTAAGTTGACAACTGAAATACAATCTACGGAATCCAGTTCAACTGTTGTCAGTTACAGTTACTTGGCACCTGTGGGCTTGCAAAGAACCTAATGCTGTCTATATCTGCACATGTATCTACAGTGGCAACACGAAGAGGAGGACTTGGAAAATTCCTTCCTCATATTTCCTCAAGGTAAATTTACCAATTTCTTAGAATTCAAGTAGAAAATTTTGAAGGGGGACTGTCGAAGTTAAGTTTTAAGTGATTATCTTGGATTGTCTCCATCTTTTTATAATCAGTGGACACGTTAGACAAAATTCGACAGTATTATTCTACTGCATACTTTGACAGACTCATAAATTGCAAAAATAGATGTTACCTAAGAGTAGAAAGGGCTTGTCAACGGGAAGAACTTTCTCCAGGCTCCAATCCTGGACCCTACTAACTTTGCCCCTCCATTTTGGTGTGCTTTAGACTAGCACTGGTTCTGTACATAATTGCAATGTTGGCGATTTTTATTGGGTAACGCCAATATTTTCGGTCACTATTGTTATTGCTTGAATGTATATTTGTAGTCCTTTTTAACAGTCTTAAAGTTGGTGATTGTGGCATGGTAAATACTGTCAATTAACAATCATCCACCTTTCGCACTTTCAAGGGAATATATTTATGTGATAGAAATTATAACTGGAAAAGGACATTTTCAGAATGACAAACAATTCAGGGAAATTGAGAGAATCTTTAAGTGTCCATGAGGTGAAAAAATCAGTTCGAAAGGAATTCAGAAGGGAAATTGAAAGAGCTTTTCTTAAAATCATGGAGATTAGCCTTATCTGTCCTCTCATAGCTCACGTCGTTTTTGAAATATTAGATTTGTTTGATTGGTAATACCGACAACACTCGGCATACGTCGCATAACATAACGGCTTACTGTAAAATTGGTGATATCATTGAAGCATGATTGAAGTTATCAAACAAAGTAACATCAATCTGCGCAAGTGGCTTTATTTGTCCCATGACTCTAAACAAACAAGGTCTCGAGTAACTTAATTGAATAATCTCAAAGACATACATGATATCCCTGCAAGACATAATCCAATGTGACGTATGGTTTTATTTACATGTCAAACAAATCTTAATGTCCCAAAACGGAAGTGAGCCAAGGGGGATATGTCAATCTGTATAATTAAAAAATGCTTCATCATGTAAGATTGATCAATTTTATTTTACACTTCATATACATTTTAGGTCCGTCATTTCGGATTACTTTTTGTTTCAGCTGGTCCAGCAAAGAATTGAGACATGTCCACCTCAATGAACATCAGTACAATTTCAGCAAATCATTTGATAGATAAGAATATTTTAATAAAGGAACATTCTGAATCTCAATGCTGATATATGAATAGAATCTTTGTTCAATATAATTTTTAGATATTGTTTCGCACTGTTCTTGCTCTTCTATAAAGAACGTGTATCGTACGCGAGCTAGGGTTGATCCGGTACTCGTGTTTCGATCAGAGTATTCGAACACGGAAAATTTCCCTCCCAAAGTTCACCATACGCGTTCAGTCTTTTTGTATAAAAGAAACAGGTAACGATTTATGAGTGTTTGGATAATATCATTGTGATCTAAGTACTTGGAACGTTGCTTGACTTTCACATATCTTAAAAAACACATGTCTTTATTTTGATTTTTTTTTCACCACCTTGATGTGGCTTTACGTTTGTTCATCAGTGTTGATCAATTGATCATGGATTGGGGGTAGAAATTCTTGAGCTTGTGTCTAATTTTTAGTTGATGAATTTTGTGAGAATTGCTCAATTCATCAACGTCACAATACATTTGATGAAAACAGTAGTGATAAAGTACCAGGACAGATTTTTCCGAATGCATTTCGTAATAATTTTTTCCGATCGAGAATCCCAGATTATATTTACCGGCTGATTTTAAACCCATTCACAACGCTACATATTGAACGGTAGTTTTACCCAACCTATCTGCTCAGAACTTTACAAATTAAGCGTATCCTTGTGAAGAAAGTCTAGAACGTCACTCTCGCAATAACATACTAACAAGGTTATAAATGGAGCTAGCAACATCCTAAGCAATTTCGTCCCTAACTAATAACATGACAACGAATACCGTGAAAAGATCAATTTTCTTCAGTCTTGATGCTAATACCCCCTGATGTACGCCCTGACCATACCCCCTCGACGCCCTTGATGGATAGACTACATTTTGACCTTTACTTTCTTGTGATACCAAGTCTTCAGTCAGCAAGACTTGAGTTGTCCTGCCATACACCGCCTTAAGAAAACAAGGCGACAACTCTGTTGTTGTTCTACACGTTGCATGTCCAAATCAACGAGACACGAACACTATAAGTAAACGTATTTTTGTGATGTTTTATCATTAGTTATCTGTTATATCTCGTATGTCAACACGCCACAAAAAGTAAGCTGTAATAAATCCTAACAAATTAAGATTGAGTAGACTGCTGGGTAGGCAGTATTGAACGACGTGTTTGAAAAGCTAGAGGGGTGAGGGAACTGACGAAACTTAAGAAAGGAGATACGGACGTTTTGCGCCTACGTAGGGCCTTCGCTCGAAACCTCAGTAACGTCTCTCTCACGTTTCGGCATTTCCCTCACCTTTTTGGCTTTTCAAACAAGCTACAATAAGGTTAACCCAAAGTACATCCATTCATCCTAATCTCGAGGCTCGTGTAGTTACTTTGATACACAGGCTTGAAACAAAATTAAATTACAATTGATGCTTGTGGCCGAACTGGAAGCAACTTTGGATGCCAGTCATTTTGACGTTTTGGACCAATACAAGCTAACCCTGTTTTACGAACTTGTCAAGAGGTGAGCGTGTCATATTTCAGGCTGAAGATGTAAACAGACTCGATCCGATATCAGTTACCACCACATCCAAAATGCGAAGTGTTGTGCAAAAAATGACCACGGCTGTGACCACCAGTCCTCGTTTGGGCAACCCAAAACGGGTACCTCCACGCGAGACAAGAAAACGCCCGTCAAATCTGTCCTTGTTCGATGCCCAGTCACTGATGCAGTTGAAACATCGCGATAGATCCACTTCCATGTCCCTTTCTCATTGTGATGAACCTTCAGTCAGCCTGGACCTATCTTCGTCATCCTTTCGTAATCCTTCGATCCATCCTGTGGCCAAACCACGGCAGATCTACGAGAACACTTACAAAACTGGACCAGACAAGCGATTTGATACTAAAACTGTCACGTCTATCTTACAGCAAACCCTATCGACGCTCGGAAATCTGTCATATGATTCAGAGCGTTGTGGGGACCAATCCAAGTTGCTGTGTGACCTGATCCTGCAACGGGTGAAACAGTTAAAGTACCCGCGGTACAAGATTGTCTGTTCCGTGATCATTGGGCAACTGAAAGATCAGAGCCTGCATGTTGTGAGTCGCTGTGTTTGGGACCCGGAAAACGACAACTACGCGACGGCAACGTACGAGAATTCCTCGCTGTTTGCTGTGGGCACTGTGCACGCGGTCTACGTGGACTAATTGCTGAAAATATTTGCTCACATTTTTGAGTCACCTACTCGAAAATCGATGTATTTGATCTTCAGAAATACCTTGAGAAATTTTTATCCTGAGTTATTTACGAAGGAGATCGACATAATTGACAACAGGTGCATCTCTGTAAGAAGATTAAGAAACATAAACATCGTAAAAGAGTCAGGGTTCAAGCCATCGTATTCTCTAATGAATATCACAATCAGAAGTCTTGTTCGTCCAGAAATATGGTAGGATCACTAGTGTTTTGGGATTTTTATTTTCTTTTTTAACAACGAATTATTTATTGAGCGTTTCCCGATGAATTAGGAGCATAAGCGTTCACGATGACATTAATATGATATTCAACGTAAAATCAACAGTGCTGACCAGAGTTGGCAATTGTCAGGTATCATAGTTGATTTTGTTTAAAGAAGTCAGATGATAAAGAGTAAGACAAAGAATGAATACTCTATTATTCTGTTTGTAAATACTGTTGTATAACCAACTGTAAAAAAACAAACTACAAGAAAAATTAGAAAGCACCCTCTATACTCAGCAGTGAACTTAGTGATTGAAGTCTACTGTGTACAATCGTTTAATAGTGGCATGATATAAAGATTCTGGAGTTGTCGGCAAAATGGCGCCATGTGTTAACCTTAATAAATTTAGAACTCGTATGCACGCATGGTACCTGTCCGTTTTCAGTAACAAATTTCCCTGAGGTAAAAAATCGATTTGAAACCTCGATTCTATTTAACGAGACAAGATTTCAGTAGATCGTTCTTGTTGTTGTTCGGTCGGGAATTAATATCCGCTCGGGTTGTTCAGATGAATGAACGCATACCGAGTAACGACAGTAACGACGAATTGAAATCGTTGTAAACTCGATTGTAAACTGCCATTGACTGAGGCAGAAATTAAACCGACCCCTATCTTCACGGCAATTACAGCAATAAAGAATCGCTTGGTGCCTAGAGGAAAAGCAAATCTCGGGCAGTTACCATTACTGTGAAAACCAAGCAATTTCTGCAACAAATCTTTGACATTCACATTTGTAAATTTGTGTCCTGGGTGTGGAGGCGTTGATCAGGCGGTGATCATTGCCACGGTAACATGATTCCTCATGAGAATCCAAGAGCTAGGTGGTGCTAAAAATGGAGGCCATTCCTTGTCAGATGAGTTGTGTACAGTGGCGCAACTAAGCATCTGGGGACCCTTGAGATAGATTACTTGGTGGGCCCTATCCAGGTCGATACAGACAATACGGAAAATTCATTGTGGCGTTCTGAAGTTATTCGGTGAACAAAAGCGATTGATATTCAATATTATTCTTGAAATGACGCCTGAATCGCCTGTTTCTATTCTGTTCAAAAAGTAATGTTAACTACTTACTATAATAAGGAAGCAGCTCACAGTATGGCTTTAGTGCACAAGGAATCGAATCACAGTACAGGATTTTATCCGTAATGTTATGGGGACTTCAGTGAAAATTCTCAAGCTGGCTGATTTTCATTCTCAATTGGTAAATCTGGTGGATCAAGCTTTTGCCCTAATGTGACAGTTCGATCTTGTTGCGAACTGAAAATAGTTTGAAACTTTATTCGAGTAAATTCATGCCGTCATGACATGAAAATAATAATGACGTCACAAAATGCTCGCGGCCCCTAATAAATTCTTTTTGCGCGGGGACGTAGACTTTCCCCACCCTTCAAACTCTGTAGCTGCGCCACTGGTTGTGTACCCGCGATACAAGTAACAATCTTTAACACAAGAACTGTTGGATAAACCAAAGTTTACGAGCGTTTTCCCACGATTTTTAATGTTTAAAGAAATTTTACTATGGCATGATGATAAGATCTGGCTCGTGAAAAGTAGTTATTTGAAAATGATTATAATTATTAGCTTCATATCAGTCAACTTATTTTTAGACTGCATTTAAACGGATACATTTTTTCGTCCGGAAGAAAAACGACCAAAGTTACCAATGCGTTATGCCACCCACGATACAATAGTTTGACAAATGAAACTCTTTAATAAAAACTTTTGGACGTTTCCAGGCACTACTCCTTTATGAAGAAGGATCTTAATAAAAAAAGCAGTACCTCAAGTTGTCAAAAGCATTCAGTAAGGAGTTGTATTGATCGAGCACTCTTCGATACATCAAATATATTTTTGTCTCTCTGTTATCTTATTAAACATTCTTTATCTATCTATTATCTTCGATACATCGTTAACCTTCTCTCTTATTGGATAATAATGATTACGATGTAGCGAAGAGTACTTCGTACCATTTGAAGTGAAGCTTAAATAAGGTAAAAGTTTGTGGCTACTGCTTCGCGTTTCACGCTGATGCGATCATCAGGCAACTAAAGCCATGCTGAAACAACATTGATTCAATATCTCCTATTATGTTATCCATTGACGTTATGATATGTTTTCATATTATAATTAAGGACCATTCACTCTCCAATTTTGCATCATCATATATTCAACATGAATCACCGAGTTCTACTGCCAAGATTAAGCACAGATTTCCAGTAATTGGTAAGCCTGCTCAACAGAGTTCTCTGCAACTGGAAACCTTAAGAAACACCCTCCTGGAAGATTTGAGGTTTACAGGTCACTTGTATTAACAAATCACGTGACCACAACACGTCAAAATAGCTGATGCGAAATCATGAACTCAGAAAACACTGATTTATAGGAAATTCTGGAAGAAGATTTGATATGGAAAACGAAACCTCTCTCTACCGGATTCTTGTGGTCTGAGCGTAGCTCTTGCCATTAAGAGATTTTTTTTTCTTTACATGGATCAGTGTAAGAAAAAATTATCCTGGTCATGGGACTAGGTGCAATATTATCTATAATCTCTCAGCCTATACACGTTTTCAAGACCCAAGCCCCAGAGAATTATTCAAAACATTACCATACATGTAAGCGTTTTCGTTGGTTATAATTCCCAGTTTGATATTTAGTTAAAGGAACGAGGTCAAGTGAGTTCGTGTAAGTGGCTCATTAGCAGGGACACCGGAGCCGTCTTGGGGCAAGGGGGGGGGGGGGCAAACAGAAATCAAAGGGCAACCACATCATAAACTAAGCAAAGAATTCTAGGTAATCCACTGGTCTAAATAGAGGCATTAAGTCAGTCGGAAATTATTTTTGCAATCATCATTACATTTGCGTAAAACTTCATCGAAAATGTTACCTCTAGTAAAACCAGCAGTGTCTTTTTAAACATCCGTTAATACAGGCGGTTTTATTACATGCGATTGTCACTCTGGATGTATGCGATCGTTTCCACACTATATATATATATGTACAGTGAACTCTCTCTAAGGCGGACACTCTCGGGACCAAATTGAGTGTCCGCCTTAGAGAGAGCTGAGTAATCTGACGCCCAAACGTCAAAACTAAAACCAGAATTTTATACTTGTGCAGAATATATGGGTTAACCTTAACGAAACCCCTTTGCAACGCTTGTTATTGGGGGAACTTAATCTCTACGACGCGAATGGCCATGGTATGCCTCTGAATTTTTTCCAACAACCCGCCATCCATTGCCTTATTTGTGACTTGAACTTATACGCGCAATAATTTTTTAAAACCAAACCAGTTAGTACTAGCTTGAGTTCTTCAATTAAAAAGTTGTGATGAATTAGCATACAGATTGTGTATGCTAATACGTCCTCACGGTTACAAATTATGTTGCTCTCTTGTGTATTTTGTTCCCACGCTATTTTAGGGTCACATTTTATTAATAATTAGCCAAAATAGTAACAAAATATCAATATACACAGGATACTATGAGCAGAGTGCAGAATTTATTCTCGTTTAATTCCTTCGTTCGTGGGCACCATGTATATAAAGACATCTGGATCCCTACTCTTAGAGAAATTCTAGTGTGCAAACGAGAGCCCAACAACGAAAAAAACCCAAATGCTGTTGCCATAATCAATGATGGGGAAGTTGTCGGCCATGTGCCACTGAACTATGGCCGCTATATCAATCGATTCCTGGAGATTGAATCAAGTAGCGTTTCTTGTGAAATTACAGGAGAAAGGTTAAACTGTGGGGGTGGGGGGTGGGTATCGACTTGACGTTCCATGCAAATACACATTTCGAGGTATCCAAGAACTCGTGGCCTGGATTGCGAAGTGTGTAATCAAAGAAAACACAAAGTTAAAACTGCCGTTAATCAAAATCAAGACAATGGAAAAAAGAAAAGAAAGAGTACAAGTGACTCTACTTATTGTAGTAAAAGACTGCACAAATAAGTTGTCTTCCGACTGTGAAATAAATATTAGTCTTTTATCAAAACCAGAAAGTCAGATTGTGTCTATTATGTCGTAGGTCATTTAGCGCTAATACTGCCCTGTTGTAACATTTCGTAAACATCCTGTGTCCTCTTCGAGAGATATTTTGAACCAAAGTGTCCGCGTCCGCTTTAGAGAGGTGTCGGCCTTGGAGAGAGTTCATTTACAGATAAACGAGCGTGATACTGCAGGGACCAAATTTTGTGTCCGCCTTGGAGAGGTGTCCCCCTTAGAGGGGTGTCCGCTTAGAGAAAGTTCACTGTATATATATATATATATATATATATATATATATATATATATATTGCGCCCTCTCAGTGGCGTGAAACTCTGAGTAACAACAAACAGTTTTAAGTTAATAAATTATAAATCATAGGTAGGTAGGTAGGTAGGTAGGTAGGTAGGTAGGTAGGTAGGTAGGTAGGTAGGTAGGTACAGTAGAACCTCGCTAACTCGAACTCCCGCTAACTCGAACCAAATTCAATTTCAACTGGATTTGATCACATTTTCCCTATCATTTACTACCGCATAACTCGAACTCGGTTAATTCGAACTCCCCGCTAACTCGAACTAATTTTATACTCCCTTGGTTCAAATTTACCCCGCTAACTCGAACTCTATTTTGGAAACGTCGGTCGACAAACCTGAAAGTGCCAGGACGTAACTCTTTGACTAGTAGGAATTTTGAATCTTTACTAATAACGTGACAATGTATGGAAACGTAATTCAAACCCAGAAAAGACCATCTTTCCGGAGTGACGCAGTTTAAAGTCCACATAACCAATTGATTATCCTGGGTAAATATTGCGCACACAATTATAATTCGATGAAATGATTCTTAGATTGTCACACAAATTAATTAGTCTTGAGTGGCCCGTAGCAACTGTTCTAGTTTATCCAGTTTATCTTGTAAGGCTTTCAGAAATTTGTACAGCCGTATGTACACTACCCAAACATTCACCGAACCTGCACATGTATTCTGGTATAGCCATTATAGTCATCAAAGGGTACTAAAATGACTTGTGTTTTTAAATTGATGAAATGGAATCGAAACCTTATCAATTTTTAACAGTACTTTGAAATTCAACACCAACCTCGCTAACTCGAACTATTTTTCGTTTCCCTTGGGAGTTCGAGTTAGCGAGGTTCTACTGAATATGTTATCGTGCGGAAGATGATAACATATAAATACTGCTAATCTCATTCCTCTTGTACCTGTCGAAGACCACAGTCTAGTGGCCGAAAGCTCGTCAAATTAAATATCTTTCTGATCAGAGAACGTCTTTGTTTATTTCAATAATACCTTTACCTGACCGCCCTTTTATATTTTCAGCTATGTTGCTATTAAACATGACACTTCCTATTTTCATATTATGCGTTATAATGTCGGTAACAGTAATAATAAAGGCACTGAGTGGGTCGGGAAATAATTTTGGCGACCGTCATCATATTCGCATAAAATATTACCGCAAATGTTATTCCTAGTAACAGCAGTATCTTTTTGAATAAAGCTTTGTAGGTCACGGTGATACTCCAAAAACAACAACAAAGAAGTGTAAATGCTTTCTATGTATATACGCTGTCTGAAGATTTGATTTTTAAAAAGGCACGTCTGCCCCCCTTGTCCCCCTTAGAAAAGGGCAAGAGGGGCGACCGCCCCCCTCGCCCTCCCTCTCCGGCGTCCCTGCTCATGAGCATACGTAAGCTACGAATAGGAAAGAGAGATCAAGCACCTAATGATGTCTTTTTTAATGTAACTTTTGTCTTTTTATATCTTTCTCTGACTAGAAGATTTTTGACCGTCTCTGTACAAATACAGGTACGAAATGAAAAGGTGAATTAAGCGACAGAAAAGAACGAAAAGAACGAAAGTCCTCCACTGGTGCCATTGGATTTCCAGTAGCAAAACATGAATATTTTTAGGCTTTGATATTTGCCGTTGCATTCCATTTTTATGTATTTAGGGGCAGTATGTATAATCCTCTAACCAAAGGCTTTAACCACGACTAAGACTCAATCATTGTTTGTCTACGAATAAATTGGCTCCGATGATCTCATTGCTACATCTGATTATGAATCCTTAACATGATGAATTTGCTAGGTTATCTTCAAGTTCTTTCAGTGTTTCATCCTACATAAAAGACAGATCAGAGTTACTTAGAATCAAGCTAGACGTAGAACTTCAAGAAAAAAAATAATAGTTGGGTAATATATCAGGGATATCATACGTGCCGAAACAAAGAGATGAAAGAATAAAGAACTGCTCTATCTTTACCTTAGTAACTTAAAGAAACCGCCATAAACACGTTTTGAATTTTAGTTGACAGTTGCAAATGAAAGGAATTTGATTTCATTCACACACGGAAAAGACGTTGGAATCGAAGATGTCAACTTGACAGGCAGATTTGGAAAGAGGTTTAGCATCAGGTGAGAGACGAAAGGGGTAAAATTAGATATCACGGCAAATGTCAAATATCATATCTTCTCAGGTGCGTTAGATACCTTCAATTGTGGAGATTTACGCACTGTTACAATACATTCAGTTAATGGCTGGGTAGGAAATTCTACTTGACGTGACTGTGTTCAGTATATTGGCCATTTGATTGATTGTACAACTATTTTTCTTATATTTTACTATGAGCTAATATTTCTATTATCTTATTTCTACTAAATTTGTTACGAGACCGAAATTAGCTCAAGTTCCAGTGCACTGGAATAGATCCACAGGGTCGCGGGTTCGATTACCAGCCAGGGGCCCGAAAGTTGCATTTTTCGCAACTGGTCGTGGTGGAGTAATGAAATCTTTCTGACATTCGAAAATTTCTTTCATGAAGCATAAACACTATATATGCATTTATCTATCTACCTACCTACCTGTTCACATGTCCTCCTGACTACCTGTCTGTCCATCTGTCTATCCGCCTAGATGTGACCCTGTCTATCTGTCTACCTACCTATATCTATTCATCTACTTTCATATGTATATGTATATATTCATGTACAATTATACAGTATGTATACGTATATGTACATGTACATGCACATGTATATATATATATGTGTGTGTATGTGTATGTGCATGTGCATGTGTGCATGTGCATGTGTATGGGTATGGGTATGTGTATGGGTATGGGTATGTGTATGTGTATGTGTATGTGTATGTGTATGTGTATGTGTATGTGTATGTATATGTATATGTGTTTGTGTATGTTACGAGTATGTGTATATGTAATACGCACGTCTACTAGCACATGTTGGCAAGTGTGTGAGGTAAGCGTATTTGTTAGTATAACATATCTGACCTTTTCTTCTTTTGGTTCACTGTCATCTGAATCCTGATGATTTAAAGGACGAAAGGTAGGATTTGACATGCCTTGCTGCACGTTCTTTTCTCGTGAAACGACCTTCCTTGGCTTAAAAATAAAAAAAAAATCAATATGACTATCATTATGATTATAGTATCATGTCATAATTACCATCATCATAATTACTCCGTGCGCGCATGCGCAGCAAGGTTAGAGTGATCGGTTTGTTTTCTGTTATTTTACTTGTCTACCGCACGAGGATCTGGGTAACAGTGCAATTCTTGTTGATGTTCTCATCATCTTAATTATTACTATCTTCATAGTAATCATCATTATCAAGATGATCGTTGTTGTCGTCATTAATTGCATCATAGTTTTGTGTCCGCGTCTTTAAACAAGTAGTTGGTTTTACCTTTTCTTCGTCAATTAATGCGTTCAGTGAACTCTCTCTCTCTTGAGCTCTCAAAGTTCTTAGCTGGCGCGGAATCTATTACTGAAGGTCAACAAAGAATCCTTTACAATTCGCCCGCGTGTGCGAGACAATTGTTGCTTTTGGTTTAGGAATATAAAGTCACGAAACCTTGTTCATGAATGGCTCAAGAATCGTATTGTAGACTGCGACACTTTTTGCCAGAAAAAAAAAAAATATATGGTTCAGCACTTGCGAAAATCTGAAAACGATCGAAAAGCTAACGTTTACACGAAATGGTCGCGACATGCCAACATCTTTGAGAATAAAGGCAGGACAGTAAAATCCATCATTTACATGGGCACAACGAATTGATGAATGGACCAATTACTACCTATATTGGTGGGAAAAATTATTTGTCCCGAGAAGCTATCATACATTCTCCAAGAAAAGTGTACCTTGCTGTAATATTTGTCTAAGGAAATCCATTTTTGTTTTTTTCATGGCCTTTATGTTGAAATTTATAATGATCTCGGAAGGTTACTTCGCAATCATAAATCCAGCAGCTCAATTTTCTTGAACAGTTAAATAAACCAGTCCAAGTATTCTGATTGGTTCTTTTGAAAGGATGAGAATTAAAAATAACCGTAAATGCACATTCGGATTGATCAAACTGAATAAATAATATTCTTATTCATTGATCCACATTTTCGAATGCGACTGTTATTTTCAAGTGCATGCGCTAAAGGCGTCGAAAATGGACTGGTTTATCCTACTTTTCGTCTCCATGTCAAAAAGTTGGATGAAGACTCAAATGCTTAAAGTGAAGTTTACAACCTGATAACTATATATCATTTATTTTTTACTTACAGATTCCGTTTTCGTTACTCTTGCTGGACTTGGAATATTAAGTGGAATATTTTCATAAGAATCGTCCTCTATACCTTCTGTAACAGAAAAAGAATGATGAATTAATAGATACCAACCCATATTGCTCACTAATCAAAAATTCTTTAACAGAAGAAATGATCGCACGCTTGTGAAATAAGTTTTTCATTGGAACTACATTCGTAGACAAGAGCAGCTCGTGCTTTCTTCCCATTTCCCTCCGGTTGTTCTCAAACGTTTTCAAGGGTGGTTTCCGGGTCTCTCTTCAAGTTTTGTGACTCAAGTGAAGAGTTAGAGGGCTAAGTGGTCTTGCGCGTCTGTTTCAGTCGTTTAGACGACATTGCTCTTCAGTTTTTGTTTGGTTTTTGTTTATTTCGGCTCCGAAAGCATTCAAAACATCGGAAAAAGTGTTCAGAAGGAATGACCCTGAACGAATTTATCAGGATTTAAAATGATTTGTGGATCATTTTAAATCCTTTTTAATCCTTTTAGTGCTGCTATGAACTGAAAAGTGTGCTAAATTGTCTAAAGATGATTAAAATACGTATCATTAACCATCTCTAGACAAATTGTAACTGTATGTATATATACTAAGCCGTCACCTTTACTAACATTAACAAGTCATTTTATTAATAAATTGTATTAGTTATTTCTTATTCGGTCAGGCGGTTTTAAGGCTGAATTTTCAGCTGGTAATTCTCATCTTCACATTAACTTAAAGAATTTATCTCCATTCTTATCCACTTCTAAAAGTTTTAGAAGCTGGAAAGGCGCGTTTATAACGCCAAGTCTTCCAAATTTTTTTAAGGAACTTAAAATAATATAATCTTACAGTAAGCACCACTTCTTTTATAATCGAATATGCACCACTGTAACAGTGCGGTTAATTACAAAACATTCTACGTGTTATATTGATAGAAAAGTAAGAAAACTGACTTAGAGTTACATCATAAAGTGTCTAGGAAATATTTTACCTGTGTCAATTGGTGGTAAACTAAAATTTTCGAGTGGATCGATGTTGACATATGGATTTTCATTATTTTTTAATTTCCACAACAAATCCCTTAAATTCCCAAACGTGGGCCTATCTTCTGGTAGATGACTCCAGCAATCCAACATAATGGTGTATCTATGAGCAAAATGCAGTAAACTCTATGAGTTTATGGACAAACTTGACGTGTTAAAACAGTGAAAACTATCATAAGTAGACCTTTTCGTTTCCTCGTTTGGTTTGCACATTCCAGGCCAATTTACGCTGCCGAGGTGACTAAAGTCTTTGACTTCTTAAAGTTTAGAGACGTAATGTATCATTCACGAGCAGGAGTGCTTCACAAGATGTCCGAACACCGAGAAGAGAGTTGAAAAACGAGGCGATAGCCGAGTTTTTGAACCAACTTCTCGGTGTTTGGATGACGAAACACGACTTTCGAGTGTACGATATTACATCAAACGAATCCTTATTTAAAAAGAAAATCGAGTTTAAAGTTGTCGAAATTTTATGCTAATTAAGATCAGATATCCAAACTACTTCAAGGTACTGATTTCCTTTGTGTTTTGCTCATAAATTGTTAATAAGTTTGGGATGCTCAAACACAAACCACAGCGTTTTAATCAAAATGATTTGTAAGGAAAACTTCACATGCTCCCGGCAATTTATATACTAAACGAAAAAGGCCTTTTTGATATTTGCTATCTCAAAAGCTTTAAACGAATCTTGAACAAAACACAAAGGATATCAGTATCGAGAGAGGGTTTGAATTTTTGATGTTTTCTACCTTAAAATTTCGATACTTTCAACCTGATTTTCTCAAGATGCAATACCATATACTCGAAAGGAATGTTCCATAACGTTGAGGCAAGTTTACAATATCACACATATCCTAATGTCTCCCTTTCCAATAGAACATGGTAAACAAAATTAAACACTTATCAGTTCTGAGACCAAAACAGTGTTCTAGTAAAGGCAAATGGCAGTAAACCATTGCAGGTTAGATGTTGAGCTTGGATGTTGGCTTGATAATGTTCCCACTACAAGTCCGCTTGATCTCAGGCTGTGGTGGAGGACTGGCGGGATTGATGAAAGTAGTTTTTTCGTCAGACTGAGTCACTGACTTGTTGGTTACTTATTGTCTGGACATTTAGCGAACTAGATGTAGTCTCCGGTTTGGCGTTCTGCAACAGGCAATTGAAAATCCAGTCCTTAGTGGCTTAGGTGTCGGAATATCTGGAATTGCTTGGCCTGGTTCAGTAACGTTGTGAAGTGTCCATAGCTTTACGTGGGAATCGGGTTAATTAAAAGAAGCCAGTAGGTACAGAAAACAGCAAACCTTTATCTCTTGCAATTAATTTAAAGGATTAATTTAAAGTTGTAACAGTAGCTGAACCTACATTTCGTTCGTGCAATTGGTCGGTTTATCCATTCTTTTTCCGTTTTCGAGATACCTCAACAGATCTCGGTCGGAGATGGTCGGATAAGGAAACCCTCCTTGAAGAAATATGTTTAACACATTTAGTAAAATGGCATGTCAATGCTAAGTAATTCGTTGTTAAATATTCTTTAAACATAACATTATGTTACCACAATAGTGCTGTCATGATCATTAAGTAATTAGACTTTTAAGTCTTGTTCATCAGCAAGGATAGCTGCATGACGCCTTTTACTTGTTCTTTCTACTTCCCCCTTTGCTTTACAAGACTCCTTGCATTTACAGGGCTTACTATAGAGTCCAAGAGTAAAAAACCCACGTGAATGCAAGGATGTGCTTAATGGAAGAGGGGCGTCACATCCTCACCCAATAGCTTTTAAGCCAGAAAGTCGGTCAGTGCTTCCAAACTTGAAAAAGTTTAACGGCGAGAAATGAACAGAAGAAAAGCAAAATTAAAAGTTTTTCCCTGTCGTTTTTTGAGCATCACTGTTGCGATAGTGAATGAAAAACTTGGTAGAGTACAAAAAATATACCCCGTCCCAAACACAACATAACTAGAGAGTCTAGAGGTTGAGCACTGCAAACCTTATATTGGAGGACTATCTAACTAACCCTATGAAAAAGTCGGTCATAGCTCCTAGGCGCTCCCCTCCTCAAGCAGTTTTGTCTAAGCACATCGCTGCGTGCACGTGCTTTGATTACCGCTTTTCGTTCCCCAACGAAAAAATAAGCACCCAGAAAAGAAACTCCTGTTAGAAGAGATATTATATGATTGTTCGAACAAATGACCCTTTAAGAGTCGTGATGAAAAATGTTGACATCATACAATTGCTTATCATAAACAACGTTTCATTTACGTGTCTTATGCTTATTTCAATGCCGCCATAGTGCTATTGCTCAGCTGCTCCAAACTGACGGACAGCGGTAATTTCTTTTCGGTTTTCTCTCAAAATGAACGACGGGAACTGACTCCATTTTGCCGAAATTGAAAAGACTGCCCGAGAGAAATAAACTTCGAACTGTCAAAACCAGTTTGAAAGATAAATAAGAAGATAAAACGTAAGTTTTCGTGGACAAGACTGTACTGATCAACTATATTTAAACTAATGGTATACAAGATGAAATTTCTCGATTCTAACTGGCTGAGAGCTGTGTGATTTCCGGCCAAGACCGTGCAGAAGAAAGGTGACAGTAATTTGTCCTGAATTACTTCTTTTGCCATTGAATTACCTTTTTAGGCACTGTCAGTATTATTTTATCACGTATGTTAATAATTGGCAATAGCATGGTTTCTCGTGCAATTTGGAAAAAAAATGAAAAAAGTATCGCTCTCGTGAGTTTTTCGAATACCTGAAATAGCACTTGTCCTTTACTCGTACTAGTTTTGATGTAATATTTAAAGGTCTCCAATTCGGACTAGGCTTGGTTTTCAAGCTCTTGGAATTCGTTCTAGTCCGAGGCGAAGCCAAGGATTGGAACGAATTCCGAGTGCTTGAAAACCCAGTCCAGTCCGAATTGGAGGCCTTTGAATGACTTCTCGGGATCAACTAGTGTATTGGCACAATGAATTAGGGTATTAGTAATGTGTGTATCGATGAATAAGCCGATTATGTGAAATTACATTTTAAGTCCAAGGACTTGGACTATTATTTCCAGTCCAAGGACTGGAAAAAGCAGTTCAAGTTCTTTGCCCAGTACTTCCATGGTATTTCAAGTTCGCTCAAGTGGTGGTATTCACCACATCTGTTTGAATGATATACTCATGAATTAATAATAAGAATGAGAAAGACTTTTAAAAACTCAATCGTGCTGGTTTTTCCAAGTTGCATATAGGTCAATTTGTGGTAAACATTTTCGGAATTTATAAATACCTGAATTCGCCTTGAGTTTACCATTTAAATGACCTGTTACTTTCACCGCCATGCAAACATTTAACTATTTCGTGCCAACGGTTGTAGTGCCCCAACAAATTACGTCAATAGAACAAGGAAAGAACAAAGCAAAAAGCAAAAAAAGGACGAGAAAGAATAAAAGGAAAAATCATTCATGAAAAAGTTAAAGAATTAATTCAATTGAAACTATAAATATTTTTAGATACATTCTGTAAGACTCAATCCTTTAATATCTATTCTTTGCTAATATGAAATCTATTTAGCATTTTCGATATTAAGCATTTAAAATTGCACGTGGATAAACATTGTTTGATATAATAAATATATTATAAACTTCACAGTATAATAGCATAAATTATTTAACCTCGTACTGTATTAATTGCGACATTACATGGCAGAACGTGATTTATCTATAACTATACAAAATTTGGAATATGTAGTGCATACAACAGCTGGTTACACGAAATGTTATGAAAGTTATTGCATTTACTATCTTAAAAATTAACTTTCATCAGGACTTACCTAATGTACAAATCTCCCACAATACGATTCCAAACGCCCACCTAGTTAAACGGGAAAACAAAGAAAAGACATCAATGGCATAAATACAACTCTCCAATGCCGAATAGTCTTTGAGTGTCAGTTCTTTACGTAAATGTGGTTGTTGTGGTATCCTCCCCCGAAATAAGACGATAAATGTGGTTGTTGTGCTGATCGATCGAATGCTTGGCGCAACCATGAACAACCAGAAATCCCTTTATCAAGTCGTCCAGCGGTTAATTTGGTTATTGAACTTTTTGGTGTACATTACAGGAAACTAACTTTCTTTAGCGTATACGGATGCTTATCAACGCAAAAGTTTGTTCATCTAAGCGAATCGGAAAACTTTATAATTATTCGTATATTCAATTACGATATCTCTGTCAAGGCGAACATTCATTAACATCTATAGACAATCGTTTCAACGATAATGACATATCTTTAATGGAAATCAGCAGCCACTAGGTTTGCAATCAGTAGCGCTGTCAGAACTTTGAGTCTGGGTAGGGGCAAGTAAAGGGCAAAGGAATTTTTTAGGTAGATAAAGCGCTTGGAAATATACTAAATTTAGGGCAAAAAGTAAGAATTATTAGGTGAATGGAATATTCAGCTTCCATCACGGCTGCAGTATATCATAAAACTGAGAATATATCCTTAATGTTTCATTCAAAATGCATTTTACATGCATAAATAGCAACTAGGAAATAAAAGTTCGATACTTTCATTGCTAGTTTTGGGAATGGAGGAAAAATTAAGCAACAGATGCACCCCTAAACCCTCCCTTAATGCCAACACTGTTTCTCTAGCTACATTCTTCATTCTCCTTGACGTTTACTGTTCTTGTATGTTAAATTCGCGATTTAGTGCAATCGCTTGTTTTCAAGGGTGTCAAAACCAGAACGACAGCAAAACAATCTTTAAAAAATTGGCAAGATTTGCTATCAGCTTGGAGAGTTACTCAGATAATTTTGCACAGAAAATGTGGATATCTGAAACGTATCGCCGTTGCAGATTCTCTAGGTCTCACACACACTGAAGCCGGAACTTATAAGTTTAACTATTTTTACTAACATCTTCCGGCCTGTTTTCACAGGCGATTTTGGACCTTAACATCCCGATGTATGCATTAAACCTATCACAGACTATGGCGTAAGAGATCCTTTAATTATGAATCGCTCCAGTTTGTCCTCAATGCCTTCGTGATTTTGACACATTTTCTATAAATTAATCCCAAGGCATAAAATCGCAAGTGTAAACGGGTCTTTACGAACTTCATAGCAGCGTTACTCCAATGATCAGATACACATGCAGCGAGGCTGAATTCAAGCAAGTACAGAAATTGATATCAAAGAAGCTGATGCCTTGTACCGTAAAGAGTGCTTTTAGCAGAGGAGTTTGATTCAAGACAGATTATAAAAACAATAAATTATTCATCATAATATACTTTATCAAAAGTTACAGTATGACAGACAAATTTTTGACCTAATGTTGGGTCATTGCCAAGTGAACGAAATATCTTGAATTATATATGATGATGATATATACTAATTTGCATTTTTAACTTTATTCATGATGTGAATTTTAAAATATTCCCTTAACCTGATATTAACCCAAAGTTGGGTCGAAAATTTGTCGGTCATGATTTTTAATGTAAAAAAGGAGCAATTAACATACTAAGCATTGATATCTCGGATTTTTCTCTGAACTCATTTCTGACATGCTATGTCGTCAAAGCAACGTCATTTTCGTTGCCAAGACAGCAAGGTCAGATTAGCTGGTTTAGTGGGTTGGCTCAGAACTCGATTTTCTCTGGATGGGTCAGAAACTATTTTATTAACAAATAGATTTTACTCCCTAAAAGGTAGACCCCTGAACAGGAATTAGTTAAAGAGGGCATTCGCTCCATTGTTAGGGTTCGAAATTTTCCTTTTTAAAATAATCTCTTAGATATAATCCAACGGACATGCTAATATTCATTTTAATGTAACAAATTCAATAAAAGATATTGCACAACAACAAATTGATGACAAATTACTCAGTTTTACTTACACATCACTTGCAACAGAATATCGTCTTTCCCGTATGGCTTCCACCGAGAGCCATCTTAAAGGGATCTTCCCACTCGTCGTCTTTACATAAATACCTTCCTTGGACAGTCCGAAATCAGAAATCTTGAGCGTTCGATCATTACCAATGAGAATATTTCTTGCAGCAAGGTCTCGATGAACTATTCCTCTTCCAGCAACGTATGCCTGCCAAAAATGAGTACACAATGTCTAAACGTAAACTTACTGACGTGGATATTAAGGTAAAAAAACAAAACAAAAATCTGGCTTAGCCAAACTTGTAGCCAGTTTTTAAAACAAATTTAAAGGCACACCATGGAAAAGTTAACAAGCTGCGCAGAGACTTTTGTGGCTTTGAAATAGTAATCTCCGAATGTCTCACTTCAAGTGTTTGCTTACCAGTGAGAGGAATAATATCGCTGGTACAACAAAAACTTTACTTGTTGGGAATGTTGTACGTCAGTGTGATGCATGGGCTTGCTTGAAAGCATAATAGACAATGTGCCAAGGTGCATCAAACTTAAACTCTTAGAAAATGTTTCTGAGCGCCGAGCAAAATTGGAATCCCAGAACCTCTGACGTTGGTGAAATGGAGCCGATTTTATAAGGAGGTGATAACCTTTAATCGTGATTAGGATTAACTATAGAGGATCACGATCAGAATGTGAATAGTTAAATTTTAATATTACTCATCCAAAGGTTAGTTTTGTCTCTCAAAGGGAGATTAAAACGTAGTTAAGAGTTTCATACAACCGAGCCAGGAAAGGTAGAGGGTTCGATTCCCATATGAGTCTCATTTGCGGTAGATTTGAATTTGACGAACGTTCGTGTATTGTCTAAAAGAAGTTTACCTTACAACCACGTAACTACATGCCATTTACAGTTTAAATGTTTTTTCATTCCAGTTGACATAATGTTTTTGACACTAAAATGGTGTTACCAATTTTACAAAAATGTCGCCATGGAGATCAGCGCAGACCTGTAAACCTCTAGAAAAAAATATCCAGGGAGGTATTTGCAACACCACATCTCCCCCCAAAACATCTTGGGTGGATAGTATACCTTTAATCTACTGGGAACAGTCAAATAATGCCAGTACCCAAGGGCATCCATCTAGTATTGGAGAGTTGATGAAACACTGGTTGTGCACCTGGCTCTCATTCCTTTGACTTGCGTTCAACTCCGGCCTCGTATACAATTGTCTGATTAAAATTACTTTTGCCACAAACTCGGAATTAATAAGAACGCTGTTCAGTTTTACTCAAGCAAACATTGCAGATTTTCTTCGGGTACTCCGGTTTGTTCCTACGATAACACAGAATCAGTGAGGGGTGTCCTTCACTGGACATCTATGACAAGGATGAACAGTTTATTCATAGCTGATCGAATCATCCGTGCAGTACAAATAAATGCATACTTACTCTAAATACGAACAGAAAAAATCTTTTTTTCATGACTAGACTATCATGAAAAAAAAATTCTATTCATATACCTCTGAGAATGATTCTGAAATACTGTAAATTTAAACCTCAATGAATTCACTCTAAGTCTGATAGGCCCACAGTCTTATCAACAGAGTCTATTTTCTATTCCAAAGAGTTTCCAATTATTTCGGTATCATGTAAATAAATTGTTAATCATTATGACACATTAGACTACAATTTCGTTCAAAAGTCCGGAATAATTCCCTTTTTTCGTGTCACGCCAACATCTATTGTAGCAAAAATATGAATGTTTCAGTTCATCGAATTTGCAAGACAATAACAAGGAAAACTTACCATTCCTTTTGCAATTTGAAGAGCAAAGGACTCCAATTCACTGGATTCAATAATATTATCGATGTCATGAAAATCATTAATTGGTTCCGTGCCTGTTAAAAAAAATATTGTTACTCAACGTTATGCGATTGAACTCAAAGCAAAAATTTAATTCAATCTTGTTTATATCTATATAGTTGCTCTTTTCAAATGTATTAGTGCAGTTACATGAAATATTAAACCATTCTTTATGAATAAATTCTTATCAAACAAGAACGTGGTCCGTACGGGAAGGAATCAGCCAGACGTTTTAGTACAGACGGACTTACAAACGAATAAGCGAAGCCTGTGCGAAAAAACTTTAACCGAAGGCAAATATCGGGGAGATACCCATACATAAGAAGGGTATTAACTGGGCGTTCAATATCGTAAAATCTCAACCGGACAGCAACCAATCAGCATGCATAATTTTGCCTACTGACCGAAAATCGAGCTCATCAATGTAATAAAGTATATCATTGAATTTAATTGCTTATAATTAATTTAATTTAGTTAATTCTATTCAATTTTACTTATTTAATTAATTCAATTAATCTAACAAACTTATTTAAATTGAATTTGCTAAAGTAAATGATAAAACATAAACTAAAAAATATCAACTCTGGATCTTGATGTCATCGAAAAAAGCTGAAGGGAGAAAAAAGACTAAACATTACCGCGATAATTATATTCATACATCTATGTTTTTAAATATCGAAATGAGAAAAGACATTTTCAGTTTACATTTTATCCTTTATTAGCTATCAATTTGTAATTATCCAGAATTATTATTTTTGATATTATTTTCATTTGCATTCTCATAATCGTTATCGTTATCGTTACATTCATTAACATAACCATCACCATCCTACCCCATGGCATTCCACTTCTATCACTATAATAATCATTGTCCTTGCCACGATCACCATCATTGTTTTGATTGTCATTTACGTAAAAATGACATTGATTTTTCTGTACACATATACATCCTTTCATAGATCTGTTTTTGGACAACGCTTTTAAAGGAAAGTTCCAATAAATTACATACTTTGATGTAGAAATTATTTTTCAATAACAAAAACGTACCCGGATAGTCTTTCATTTCTGAAGACGACTTTCGTAGAATCTTTGCATCATTGCCTTTTCCATCCATCTTTTCAGTTTATTTTGTTTAAAAAAATTAGAAATACATGTACAAATGTAGAAATACAGGAAGAGAATTTATGTAAAACTAAATTAAAAATAAAACATTTATGTAGTTGATTAAAAAAGTTGAAATTTCATGAAAACAAACGGACCTTGCAAAGCTTAAATTAATGAGGGTATATTGAATTTGTGCAATGCCCAAGTAGCTTGCAGAAACATTTCATTTTAGATGTAGTGAGCTAACCCCTTTTCTTGCAGTTGTCTTCCAAAATCTTTACTGAATTCCTATCCACGAGGCAAGGTCGCAGTTTACTGAGGGCAGGGGGAGAAAAAGTTGCTTCCGCGAGAAAATTCAGTTATAAATTATGAAACCTTACCAGACACTTAAAATTGCTTAAAAGGTTTTGAATTTCTGAAGAAAGTTGCTAGCTACGGCTATGTTAAAGTTTGCTTTACCTGCTTTTCACTGTTGAATTTTTTTGGCAGTTCTTTCTCAAGAGACACGTCTTTCACCAGAATATTTCCTTCAAGCTATTTCGAGAGAAGTAAAAAAACAATCAAAACAAATTCTTTTAACGTTTGTATGAGGACAATAACGAAGCTGCGTATGAGATAAGGAAAATTAACGAGAAAGTTCCATAGGCTAGCGAAAGAATTGTAAATACAAGCGGAATTGCGTAACAGAGCAAGAAACATACTACGATGAATAACATATTATAAACTCAATATTTCAGTAATAAGACAAGATAAAATTGATCAGGGTAGTATTTAGATTTTATTTGAAAGTCAAAAGGTCACTGGTGCACGTCGAAGCAAAGAGGAGGGGAAAAGAACATCGGTCGTGAGGAGTATGAAGCAAATGGCCCCAGCGTTTAATCATTACAGACTAAGTACTCAATTTGATTTTGGCTTTTTGCTTTAACTTAATAGGACTTTGGGATTCGATGACAGGTGGGACTATGTCCTATTTCTTACTCCCGATGTCACTTTTCTTATTGTAATTAATAGTTAACAACAAATAGGATAAATTCAAATTCAAATTCAAATTAATACATGGAAAAGGGAAGGGATCCTCTCAAAAATTTATTGCCTGATAAGCTTAATTAAAGATACCCGGTATTTTCATGTGAGATGTAAACCAGCCTTGTTTATTGCCTGACGTAAACACAATGAATTATTGCGATCAATTGTTTCGTTTTAGAAAAGTTTATAGATAATATCTATGTAAGCAGCAGGTTTTTAGTCAACTTTACACGACAGGGATGGGAAACATCTGTTTAACGCCATGGACGTTGTTAACTACGCCATAATGATGCTCTCATTTGTCAAGGTGTGATTATGAAATTGATTTTAAATTTTTTTTGAAGTGAGAAAATATTGTGATCAACTGTGCAAGGGAAATCGAACCATGCAGATACGAAGCTTCAGAAGAAATATTAGTGCTTCAAATGTATTAAAGTTGTTTTACATACTACAATTTTCCTCACGTATGGTATAAACAAAGAAGCATCTCATAAACGTATGATAGTAATTGCCAAGGGAGTGCCCATAACATGATTTTCAAATATTTCCATACATCTAGACAATAAATCGGCCCGAGTAATCGCAATCTATGTTAGAAATTTATAGGGAAATACTGTTGAAGTGTCGTTCATACTGCTGCTCACGGGACGTAAAGCCTTCGACATCCAAACAGGATTTAAACCAGAAACCCTTAATATGATACCAGAAGCTCGAATTATCGAAATACTGGTACGCGGATACCAGAGGAAATGTTACATAATATATCAAAAAGTCAGTTTGCAATAATATGCTGAACTGGATGCCGTCATATGTCAATTGGTATTTACAGCAAGGTGCGGGTTCGAATCCAGTCTGGAGCTCAGTATTTTTAGGTGTCAAAGGCTCAATAAAGCGTGAACAGCAAGTAACAACAACATTTCGACAGTATCTTTCGGTAACTTCTAACATAAATAACATGATATTACTAGAAATTTACCGACATCTAACGACTTTTAACTAAGCAAATCAATGTGGCTGACTGATTTCAGGTTTAAATATCGTACGTAATATTGTCTCCACTCTGAGCCCCAATGGTTCAATGGCTATAGCGACTGCCTACCATTTTCAGAAGATCGTGGATTCGTGTCCCCGCTGGGACTAAGAGGTTTTTGGAGTACTGAAGACTTAAACCTTTCCCGACTGACGACGAGTACTCTTCTATTACTGTGGCTTACGCCAGCCGATTTTACTCATCGAGAGGCCTCAAGTCCCGAAAGTGTTGACGAAACTGCACGAACCGCGAGTAACAACAGTGACACTTTGATCGTTATCAATGTTCCCCAGTCCATTCCAAGTGATTATTTAAAAATTTGAGTTGTAAAACTCAAATTCTATATTGGATAGCTACGTAACTTGAGTGCCACAGCACTTGTAACTGTGTCTTTCGTTTTTCTCTGCCCTTTTACGAAATAAAAAATATAACAATATAGTTGTTACTCTTCATCCAGGTCTTGTCCACTGCCATTTACTATCGTTTTAACATTTATCTACTCACTTTGTTTCTCAAAGTCCTTAAGTAAGTCAATAAGTTTCCGTAAGGTGCGTACTCCAATATAAGACAAATTGGCAACGATAAAGTGCAGCATCCGAGCATCTTGATAACGTTCTCATGATCTCCAAGTTTCTTCATTAGTTGAATTTCTTCGATGAAGTCATCGACTCCCTTTTCTGATTCAGTGTCTACAAAAATTACGATCAGCCAGCTGAATTATCGATTACATATGATGTTTGTATTCGCTAAAAAGGGTATTAGTCATGTTGTTTTTACGGTTCTTTAAATGAAACGGATCCAGGCTTTCTTTCACAAAGTATCACCAAGATGGGGAAAAAATTATCACTTAGAGTGCATGATACTTCAGTAGCCTTAAAGAATACTCCAAGAAAATATAATGGACTTATAAGCTGGTAGGACACGTTCTGGTCCATCCAAGGCATGTCATCATTTCAATTATATATTCAGCCTTTGTAAAATGACAAGTATAAATATTTGGTAAGAAGCCACAGAGTTGAGTGCCTTTTCTTCATCTACGCACAAGAATAATTGCATAGTTTGCATATGTAAAATTGATCAAAAATAAGCCCACACATGTGATTTTCTAATAATTAAAATAAGTGTTACATCTTTCTGTCATATTGTTTCTTACTGTTTTTAGAATGAAGAGTTTAACATTTCCACTGTGCAAGCTATTTTCTTGGGAATTAATTGAGCCGTCCCTCTCTCCCTCAGAGAAACCATGCAATGTACTATCTTGTCTAAATTTTATGGCGGACACAACATGAACTTGGATACACTGCTTCGTCAGGCAATTCGCAGGAGAGGTTAACTACCATAGTGCCAAAGATGCGACTGAAACTTGTCCTCTCTCCATTTAGCGTACTGATTTTTTCCTAGCCAAAAGATGTAAATGTGTCTTCCAATTTGAAGAAGTTTAAGGTTAATGTTTAAATAATTTCGGTTCAATACAATTCAATTCATTAATTTTATTTAACAACGATAAAAAAATTAAGGGAGAGGTGTGTTCTTGTAGTTAACTAATTACTGATGACAAAATAGAAGTAACTGTAGACCTTAAGATATACGTAGGTATATGTATTATAACCTTAAAATCTATAAATTTAGATTTAAGCATTAAATTTTAAAATTATTAAATTATTTTAAATTTAAGCATTGAACAACTCATTTTATACAAGCGCTGGTACCCACCATGAACAATACTAACATCCCAAAAATAACTTCAAACAATACCAAGAAAGTTTCGTGGGTCATCATGGTGTTACAAACTAATACCATGACATGTAGGGAAATGAGTAATTAAATGTCTCCTAAAGCCTCATGGTATTACTTATAAATATTCATCAGCAGGATCTTTCGATATTACCTTTAACGACAGCAGTAGATAAACAAAACCGTTGTGAACATGCACCGTACTTTCAATCCTGCTTGTATAGAACATGCGTTACTCGTAGAGCAATTCATCTTTGTTTTCTTAAAATATAAGCTTTAACTGATGTTGCTAACGTGTTAAAATAAAATCAAGCTCCTTTTTCAATGCCTGTGTCAGTCTCTCTTTCTCTCTTTCCCTCTTTCTCTTCATCTTTCTTGCTCTTTGTTTCTGTGTCTCTCTGCCTCTCTGTTTCTCTGTCTTCCCTCCAACGATCAGTACCTCTTTCCAATGCATGATCAGAGTAGAACGGAGTCGATGACCGTTGCAGTTGGACTCAGAGATACGTTTTCGACCTAAAAATGCCGTGAAAGCTCTTACCACTTAATGTATTCATGAGAGCGCTTACCACTTAATGTTTTCACGGCCACAGATGTCCATCCAGGGTCAGTGCCAATTCCCTGAGCCTCTGCGCAATAAACGTTTCCAAAGGCACCTTTTCCAAGGCAAATACCAAGTTTTAATTGCTCTGCGTTAAACTCGTAACCATCCGTTAGACCAAGGGCAATGGCATCTTGAATCTCTTGCGGCACATAGATGACGTTTACCTCTCTGTCACCAAAAGAATCGACCCTTTTTACTGGGGAATCACCATCAGATCTGTATTGGAGTAAATGATGATTATTAATTAGTGAATGAGAATTTATTGAGAATTACTATCTTACTGCATCTGCCAACTGGGTAAATTAAGTAATCGACACTGAGTGGTAAATTTGGGTGTCAAACATCCATACCTAATGAGCTAAGATGGCGTCCGGACGTTCACTTCGAACGTCTGTTATAATCCTATGTTTGCTCTTAATACTATTAAGCCAGGAGAAATATCACCGTTCAATTTTGAACAAAATACGTGGTACCCGTTTTATAAAGTAATAAACCGGTCTACTGTCTTTAACAGTCAACGAGTTTACAATCGAACAAGAAAGTCGGATTGTCTCTCCAACGGCGTCAGAGTCAATAAAGTTTTACAACTCATACAGATTGGTATGGTAGCAAAGTGTGTCTTACTCTGTGGGGACATTGCTTTGAATCCTGGCCCTTTAAATCTACGAGTTTTACAACGCCACAAAGGGCTGTCATTGTGCCATTAGAATATTCAAAGACTCACCGACCCAAAGTTCGAAGAGATTTCTACAATACTAGCTCCTGATAATGGAAATGGCACCGATCGAAACCTTGACATTTTGACTTTTACGAAGACGTTTTGTATTAGTAAGTTACCTGACACTTACTACAGTATTTCAGGATATATCTTGCATAGAAAGGATAGAGAAGGGAATCTTGGTGGTGGCATTTTAGCTTATGTAAATGAAAATTTATCTGCTAAACGTAGAGCTGATCTTGAATCCAGTGCTATGAAGCTTTGTGGTTTGAGGTTTGTCCACACAAGTCTAAACGGCCAATATTAGTTTCTGGAGTCTATCATCCAGTTCGTCCTCCTTCAGCCACTCGTGAATACAACATCAAGCTTGGTAAGAATATGGAGAATGCGTACTTGCTAAACCTAGAACTAATTATATCGCGGGACTTAAATTTTGATTTTCTAAATACTACGAGTTCTTATAAATAAGATCTCGTAAAAACTCTGCAAAATTTGTATCTTAAACAAATTGTCAGTGAAATTACTAGACCCGTTTCTAGTACATGCTTGGATCACATTTATTCAAGCCATCCTCAAAGAATGTGTAACATCATGACTATAAACACTGGTTTGTCAGATCATTTACCAATATTTGCTATACGGTACTTGAAAGGTGCACCAGAATACAGCAACTCTAGTGGACGTAAACACCGAACTTTTGATAATAGGAATCTTAAGAAAGTCAACAATGATGCATTTGTTAAAGATCTGAGCGATGCTTCTTGGGACACAGCCTTCATATTTGAGGAATTAGAAGATGTTGTTGATTCTTGGTATGATATTTTCAACAGTATTCTCAATAAATATGCACCATTAACAACAAAGCGTGTTAAAAGTAGCAGACAACCAAAATGGTTCAACGATGTTTTAAATAAAGAGATTAAAACAAGAGACTATCTTTTTAAAAAGGCTCGAAACTCTGCCGATCCCTCTCTTTGGAAAGCTTTTAAAGAAGTAAAAAATAACGTAACTCAAAATATCAGAAATACCAAAGCCATTTTTTGAGTCGCAAGTAAATGAGCATCATAATAATCCAAAAAAGCTATGGCCTCTGATTAAAGAACTCTCTCGGGAACAACAAACACAAACCACGAATGTCCCCCGGCTTTACGAGAATGGTGAAATCATTAATGATTCAAATCTCATCGCCGACTTGTTTAATTCTTTTTATGCAAATCTCCCTGCAAGCCTCCTTGAAAGTGTGACAGGTAGTAGGATAGATTTTTCGGCGTCCTTCACAACGGGATCATATGGAAATATAAATGAGTTTGAACTTCCTGTTATACACCTGAGAAGGTTTTGGAATTATTACGTGAAATGCTGGCGAATAAAGTATCAGGCGCTGATGAGCTTGGTCCTACAGTTATAAAACTTGCAGCACCAGGTATTTCTGGATCCCTTGCAAAACTAATCAACTATTGTATCGTTAATAGTACCTTTCCTTCTCAGTGGAAAGTGGCTAAGGTGATCCCTGTCTACAAAAATCAAGGTAATAAGCTTGATAAGCAAAACTACCGTCCGATATCAATTCTTCCTATCCTTTCAAAGATATACGAGAGACACATTTATGATTCACTGTATATGCATCTTTCATCCAATGAATTGTTGTATGGCCTACAGTCTGGTTTTCGGAGACGTCATTCAACTGCAACTGCGTTGCTTCGAATTAATAAGATCCTTTTCAACCTCGATAAAAATAACATAACTGGCCTCCTATGTACTGAATATAGTAAGGCTTTCGACCTAATCAACCACGAAATCCTCCTAGTCAAGCTCGAAGCATTTGGAGTGGTTGACAATAATCTTTCGTTGTTTCACAGCTACTTGTCAGACCGACGACAATATGTTTTTGTTAACGGTTGTAAATCAAGTCCTTCAAATATTACATATGTAATGGCGTTCCACAGGGGAGTATACTTGGTTCGCTGTTGTTTATTGCGTTTATTAATGACCTGCCTTCAGTTATATTTTACTCTACAGTGGATACTTATGCAGACGATACTACATTCTCTATTAGTTTTCATTGTTTACAAGGTACAACAGTAGTTCAAAACAACCTTCAACAGGACATTGATAGTCTTTGTGAATGGCCTAAGCAAAGTCAAATGGTGCTCAAACCAAGAAAGACCGTTTGGTTGTTGATAACAGGAAAGCGTTTAAAATCCCGTATAGGTGGTCAAACCCTTCAGTTGCAAGCAGATGGTACAAGTATTGAACATGTCAGAAGTATTGAACATGTCAGAAGTTATGAACTCCTTGGTGTTATTATTGACGAAGAGCTAAATTTTAAAGCTCACGTCGATAAACTCTGCAAGAAGTTTGGGCTATTGAATAAACTTTGCTCATATTTGCCGTTAAATGAAAGAAAATTAGTTTATAATGCTCTTATTAAACCATGTATTATGTGTAGTAGTTTAGTGTGGACCTTTTGTTCAAAAGAAGATCTGAACAGGGTTTTTACATTACAAAAACATACTGCACGTGTAATACTTCCAGTTGGTACACGGTCTAGAACAGTAGATAATTTTAAAATGCTTGGTTGGATTCAATTTTATGATGAGATTAAGAGAAACAAATGTGTTTTTACTATCTATGCACAGGTATATAATGCTAAAACATACTCAGTGACATGTTTTTACATTTCGGACCCAAGAATTTTTGTATCGTGGATTGAAACTCAATCGGAGATTATTTAGAAAAAGTTTAATGCTTACTCAATCAGCTTGCTTGGTTTATTTTTTACAGTTGCGTTTCAGTGTTCCCAGGAAGAACACAAGACGCTTCTAACAATTGGACGCTAGACTTTTCATGTTTGAAAAACCTCATTTTCCTAATTATTCTGTTTGAATTGACCAAAGTTTCACACTGTAAACTTACGAATTTAATTTACCAGTTTAATTTCAATTTCCTTGAAAAACGTCACTTTTCAACGGCAGACAAACCCATTGGTAAACACGTACAGCCAACGCAACTACTGCTGAAGTTAATGCTCACCCTGAATGAGCTTGAGCGTTGATTCGTAATTTAAATTTTTGATTGTTTGCCTTAAGCATATTTCTAGCAAGGTGAACGAATAGAATTGTTGCTTACCGTCGTCGGGTGGAGGGAAAATGTTGATATAGATTTGAATTTGATGACGAGACAGGTGACGCAACTTGCAGTCCAATAAACAGCTCATTTGTTATTCGTTTTCGTTTCTGTCTTCTCCACCATAACGATATCCCAATGAGAAGGACCAGGGCGACCAGAAGTCCTATTGGTATCATGATTGCCGTCATGTTTACGCTGTCTTTTTCCGGTTTATGAAATCGACGTTCCGCTGGCAATTCTGTGAAGGAAGAAACATTAGAACTCTGAGTTTAAGTTCTAAACTACTGAAAACAAATAATATATAACTACTGTTTGCAGGAGCGTAACGAAGCCTCGATTGCTGGAGGAGTGCATGAATGAATTTTGCCGACGAAGTGGGCGTGGTCTGGGCATGACATAAAATAGCTGAGCTGTTTTCTACCATCCATTTTTCTATAAAGCACATAAAACACGTGCAGAGGAATCGAGAGCTCAAAGCTTTTAAAGTTTCTGTTATTTTTAACAATAGCTAACACTCGTCTAAATGGCAACCTGATATGGCTTTGCTCCTATTAAATCACATCCAGGTGCGATAAAAGAAAATCTTGTTAAGAATATTAATGCCCAGTATTAAGTTTTAAAAAGACCTATAATAACGGAGACATTAATAAAACCAGAAATTAATTTTAATAACGTTTCGTCACTAGTCTTACGACATCTCCAGAATGAGGAATATATACAGGTGTTTGGAATATATGCTAACTATTAACAACGACAGGAAGTAATTAGGTGTAAGGAAGGATTAAAGTGTAAATGAGGTTGACGATGAGATAATGAGTAGGTTGTTAGTTAGTAAAAGGATAAGGTTAGAAGATGTAATTGACATAAGAACATGAAATTAGAATAATATTAAAGGAACGGATGTAATTTTAGCGTTGAGAGATGGGTTAAACTTCTTGATTAGCAGACGTTCCCTGAGGAGCAGTTCAAATTTGGAAGAGGAGGTGCTGAGAATTGAAAAGTCACCAATTCAAATGGAATGACCAGTTTGTTGTGGTGTGTCAAAACACTAGAATTACAGGTGTAAAAAAACGGTTTTCCTGTGCAGGCCGAAACTCCTAAGTGTTCGGCCTACACCGGAAAAACGCTTTCTTACGCCTCTAATTCTAGTATAACACCCTCCATGTGTTTGTCTGGGTAAAAAAGTCCATATCTGCTTTTCCAAAGAGAGTTGACGTGACGCGACTTCTTTAATGTAAGAGGCCTATTGTTAACGTCTGACGAGAAGTTCCTTGGCTTTTTGTTTATTTCTCTGTTCGAGGCAGTTACAGTTGGCGAACGAAAAGTTACAGTGTTCAAATAAATTGTTTCTTAAGTTTAATTTTCATGCGGTGGAATTCTCCTCATTCCTCGATTTTTCTATTTGCCTTTAGCAATGTGCTCAGAATTAGTTCCACCTGACCATGTGAGACAAAAGAGAACAGTAGTGCTCGTGAAAAATATCGATCGTATTTATAAAAATAGTGGCCATCCGTTTAACCATTGTACTCTCTGAACCTAACTTACGTACAACAACAACTTACAACAACTAGAATCTGCCTTGTTATTATGAATTTCGTATGTAAAATCTTCGCAAATTAAGGTGTTTTCTGGGTAATAACAACTACTTATGGTTAAACGGGCAAGTCACAATAATTTTTGGTTCGGCAGATTAAGCCTTTGATCTTAAACGTCGTGAACTCTGTAGTAGGAAGCCATTTTAAAATAAATTGTCAGAATACTAAAACTCTAAACGGAAAAATCCAGGTTAAGTTTTGTTTAAACAATGAGTATTTGAACTTTATATACCTTGTTCATTTCATAACGGCAGCTTCTAAAACTTTTTCCTTTTCAGGAATGATCAAATTAGCTAGCCTTACTGGTCTCTTACTCGCGCTAATAATTCAAGAGAAGCTAGGCGAGTGAGACTACTTGAAATGGACATATAAGAATATTCAAACTTGCGGCTGTCAGGAATACGGTATTATAACGCTTAAAACATAAGGCAACAGTCGAGCGTTTTCGATCCGATAAAGCGTGAACTGCGAGATTTTTTCAATCCTTAAAGCACGTATCGGATCGCTTGACGCGTCACCTCTTGATAGCGACATGATTTTGCACAGAATCCACAAAGTGTCTTTAGCAGGACCACTGCGTAATGGGATAACAAGAACCCTTATCAAAGTTAATGGAAACGCAAGCAGTTAAGTATAGCGTAATGTATAGTATGATATGGTATGGTATGGTATGGTATGGTAGAGCTATATAGCATAATGTAATAATGGTGCGGCATAGCATTGTTTGGTAACGTAACTTTCCCGTTATTTTACATCCAACCATACCTGCACAAAAAGTTCCGTCGCCAGTAAAACCTTTATTGCATACGCATGAATCACCCTCATCGAATGTATTCTTTTGCAAACAAGTCGCGTTAGAATGGCAACGACCATCGCAAGGTCTGATGACTAAAAAAAATGAAATGTTTGACTGGTTATTTAATAGAGGGCATACATGATACTAACACATTGTTAAAAATCGGCGATGAAAAACAAATACTTTACTATTGTCGTGATATCTATGCAGAGTTGAATTCGACTAATCCAACGTATTTAAAATCGGTTCGGAAAAACAAACAAACAAACAAACAAACAAACAAACAAACAAACAAAAACAAAACAGAAAAAAATATGGCTCAAAAAGCCGATTCGATTGATGCATCACCCTTTGAGAGTGTAGGGAAAGAGGAATAGATAGTGAGACTACATCATTTATCAATTTCTAGCCATGTTAAAACAAGCAATTTTAAGCTTGCAATTGGTCGCTTGAGTTGTCATTTTATGGGGTTTAACACCGGTAAAAACTAACGTCGGCTCGTGCACTCGGGTGTAAACTAATCAATGTCACGTTAGGTAATGACATAAATCACATGATCATTGTCGTATATTGAACAACAATTTCCTAGTTCTATGAAATTTACAATAGTGAGTTCTATTATGAAAATTATTGACCGTATTTCTTTATCTTTTAGACTCTCGTTATGTCTTCAAAATAATAGGAAAAAAATAAGAAAAAGAAAACATAAAGAAATAAATCATTCCGTTAAATCTGCTCCCAAAGATTCTGATCTGATAAACAGGTAAAAAATTAAAATCGAAAAAAACAAAATATTTTAACTTCCCAAGGGTAAACGTTTTTGAACGAATGAAAATATAGGGCTGTTTTTTGGGGTTATTTTTTTGCTATGATTTCGCACGGTAACTCAATGGTAAAGTTTTAGAGCATGGTTTGTTGTGGTTGCATGTATATGGCATTATTTTGGATGGTGACTCGATGGTTTACTCTGTGTTATACCTTTGCAAAAAGTTCCGTTGCCAGTATATCCTTTGTTACATCTACATGAAGCACTTCCATCAAATGTGTCCTTGGGCAAACATGTGGAATTAGGAGGACAGTAACCATTGCAAGGATTGACGACTAGAAAAATTAAATGGCTTATTCGTTATTCAATAGAAAAAAACAAATCACTGGCACGATGCTAAAGATACGTCTACATGAAACATATTTGTTATTAGTGGCCATGATATTCAGAATTGCTTTTGACTGATCCAGAACGTTTTAATTGGCGAACCTACATGCAGGAATGCGAAACGGATACAACACTGGATGCCTTTGTGGTCCATCCCAAGCACTAATTCAATAGCTGAGTGATTTCAAGAGAATTTTTTCAGAACCTTCTTGGATTTAATTTTTGGGGGGCTCAGATAAATAAAAGAAAACAAATGTCGAAGATTAGATACCATTGTTGTCTTGTAATGTTTTGATTGTAATGGTTAAGGACATGACACATACTGTGCATTGCATTCATGAAGATTCAAAGAGGCTAATCAGGAATTTATAAAATTAGATGATTATGGAAATAAATATGTTATTCATGGTTTATTTTCTCTCTGTTTTTGGTGATTTTAATTCACATGTGGCCAAAAGACAATTCTGCCACGAACAATCATCAAGTTGAAATCATACATCTTTAAGGCATCTTTAGAAAATACATCTTAAAAACTTCAAAAATCCCAAATTTAGGGTAAGAATAACTAAAAAGACCGATGATATGGTAAATCGCTTGAAATAATGCGTTATATAACCTCGAGATTTTGCATTGAACGGTAAAACGTTGATTATTAAGACGTATTACAGTAACACAGTAAAAGGAAATGGCATTTAAAAAAGCATGCCCTACAACTATGTGAACTGCAATAAACAAATGGTTCATGATTTGGCGAGCTCCATTGACTTATGGATACACGCGAGGGGTTGGGAGAGCACGAAAAAACCTTAAGAGTTCTAAATTTTTGAGAAACGTGAGAGCTCTCCCAACTTCCCAAGTGCATCTATAACTGAATGGAGCACACCAAATCACGAATCATTTCTTTTATAACATAAAATCCAGGGGCAGATCTAGGATTTTGTGGAAGTGGGAATTTGCCAGGCCAGTTGGGGTTCCAAGTGTTTGAGAAGCAGAGGGGTCAACCAAGCCTTTGGTTATTCTAGCCTTTTAAAGGATGGTGGTTCCTTTATCACTCATATAAAGGTAAACAATTAAAGACAAAAAGATGCAAGCCAAATTTATTGCGTAAACATGGAAATTGTGGCGAGGAATCCCCACATTGTTTTGTGGCTCACGGGGGGTTTAAACCCCCTAAACCCTCCTCGGATCCACCAATGGAATCGGACACAAGATAACGGAAAACAAGCTTTATTTATCTGATTAAAAATTGTTTTCTCCGTACGTAAGCTAAAAGTTCCAAACTTTTTGACTGGTTGCTTGAACATTGGGTGACCTCTAGGCCTCAGGCTTCGATTTCTTCCGCAATAATTAATCACAAAGCGAGTGTTTTTCTATGGACCAAACTGAGGTTTCTGAGCCCAGAAAACATAACAGACATATTGAGAGAATGTATTAGGTAGTTATTTCAAAGTTCTTTTTATACCTAGTTTTTTCAAATTTTATGGCTTTAAATTAATGTAAGTCACAGAAAGTGCTGGCAGGTTGTATTTTCTGTTCACGATTTTTTGTTTGAACCGTTTGTGTTCAAGTAAAGCATGGCCTCCACCTTCATTGAAATGTTGTCACAGACCAGTTTGTTGTTCTGTCTGTTTTCAACGAGTGTATGTTTTTTTCTTCTAAAATTGTATGCATTTCTTCGTTGGGTGAAAAGGTGAAATGTTTCGTTGGTCATGTAGATTCGCTCTTTTGGTGGTTTACATTAGGCTAAAACACTTCTTCCTCACCAACGTTCAGCCCAAATGTCGGTCCAAAATCTGTTACCCACCTCCAGCTGTCGATTGTGTTTTCCTTCGCCTTTTAAGAACTCGCTTTTTTGACCACTTAATAATTTTCTCAAGAATGTTTTTCTTTCAAAATGTTTTCCCCCAGTTTTTCCCGTACTGCATTGAAATATGGAGCACGCATGGCCGCCAATCAGAAGTGGCGTTGTATTACATCTATGTTATAAACGACGTTATATAAGTATACTTACTTTTGAACGTTTCTCTTTCTATTAAGTCGTGAAGGCAATTTTTCCCATGGTAGGCTCGAACCTATATTTTGGAAATTAAGAAACAGAAAAAAGAATAGAAATTCACATGGTGATTTAAACTTGGATGAAGTAAATAAACAATAATGTTGGAAAGTCATTTAACCGGAAACTTCTTTTTCGGTTTTTCTGCAACGGAAGTAAAACTGACAAACAAAAAATACACTGCTTACCGATATTGATATAAACCATACCGAAACAATATTTTCTCTTGTATCACAAGGAAGGATTGCAATTTAAATGAATTTTCAGTATCACTGCCTGTGAGCTATTAAACAATTTAATGAATTTTTAAAGACAGAAAGAACCTTTTTCTTCGCTGAAGCATTCTTTGTGGTATCGTGTTTTTTTCGAAGCAAATGCTTTAAATAATGTCTAAAAACGAGTAGTTCTGCTTTAAACGATTTAAAACACAACGCGACAGCTAATTCTTCTGACCCTGGTAGACCAGGTACATTGATGTTTTTTTAAACGGCTTAAAAGCATACATTTCATACGTTCATTGATAAAGTATTTTTGAAGTGGCGTACCCAGACGTCACGGTATTTGTAGACCTTGGAGACAGAACAAACGAGCGCACCGAAAGTGTGGTCTTCTAGATGGTCTTGAAGGCCTGCTGCCTCGGAAATGTTTAAAAAACAAGAATTATTGAAATAATTGCTCCTGTGAAAACGACTGGATTTGATTATCCCTGCCTCTGAACTGTGTGGGGTTTTCTAATGGAACACATTGCAATAAGCGCAACTTTAAGCTTCAGCTAAGTTTTGGCTTTTCATTTCGTTTTGTTTATATCAATTTTGTCTCGGTTTTATTTCTATGTAATAAACACTTGTAGGCCCGGGCCTGCAGGCCTATTGGTTGTATACGCCACAAGACTGTGATTTAATGGTGTGTAAGCAGCACAAGCTGACGTAAAGTTGATCGTAAAGTGAAAAGATCCTTTTATATTTTTAACTGTCATGATTTATCTTTGCAATTTATGCACGAATTATTAATGAATTTTTGAAAATCCTTTTTTTGGAATTACAGGTATTATCTCAGCACATACTTAAGTTTTTTTATTTTGCATATTCTCAACTGTATCTCTTGTAAGGACGTTTCACTTTAGTAGTGACTTTGCACAATAGAGTAAGGTAGGTTGTTCATCTGTTTGTTACATCTTACATTGCATATACTGACAATTATTCAACACTGTTAAAGCTTTGCCAGCAGAAAGAACCTTTTATATTTTTTTTGGCATCACTGGACGACTTATTCAGCTAAGGGGACGCCTCTAGCAGTTAAAGGTATTTTTTAAATTAAAAACAAAATATTTTAATATATGGTGCAACTCTGTCAGTCAAATAGTTGATCAACCTTGAGAAAGTGTGCAAAAAGGATTTGTTATGTCCGCATTTGTAAAAGACTTACCACGATTCTGTAATTTTCTTCAGACATGTTATGAGAAGCAATGTGGTACACTGGTTTCTGTTGCAAAAATTAAGGAGGAAATTATATATACTGCAGTATTGAAACCAATAATGAATTTAAGATTAGTTGGGTGATTTCAGAAAAAGTGATCTAATGTAAACGATAAGGAAAGAGCACTTTGTCACTACTATATAACTATCTCTTGCAAGAGAAATGACGTAGGTTGTTTTATAATAAACTGTTTGAAACGTTTCGAAACAAACATCATATTGGGTCGGCCATTCTATAGGTCAGGCTGCCTAACTGCCTGTTTACCATCCTGCCCATCTGTCTGTCTTTTTAACTGATGGACACCAAAAGCTCTTGGCCTTTCAAGAAATCTCTTTGAAATTCATTGAAAGATATACTGCCTGCTACTGCATGCTTTGACACTAATATTCTTGGACAACTCTTAGTACGGAAAATTTCACTAAAATTTTAAAGCCAGCCAAAGTTTTCCCGATCTGAAAAAAGGGATCTGAAGACTTATCCTAATAATTGTATGCCAGTTACTGCATTTCCGACACTTGCAAAAGTTCTTTTGTAAAGCTTGCAGTAGGTTAACTCTATACAGGTTACTGGTATCTGGTTGCTTGCCAGCCAGCCTGCCTGAAGATTGCTTTTCTGCTAGTCCATCCACTTTCGATATGTTCACCTGCCTATTTGCCTTTCTGACATCCTGTGTGGCAGTGGATTCGTACGCTTTACGTTCGTATCCGTCTTTCGGTTGATAATCCGTAGAATTATCCATGTACTTCAAGAAAAAAGCTTAACTTTTATAAAAATGGATTCAAGCTATTGCATCGCTTTGTGATGTTCAAGAGTTGTGCTTCCACCATACGTTTTGAAATTTAAAGGTTTCTAATATGCCATTTTCATCAACGCAGTTACCCGCAGTATTGCATTTAAATGGAAAATCATTAATCAAATGTGACTTCTGCGTTGACTTGAGATTTGTGTTACGACCGGTTTCTCAAAAGGGACTGCATACCCCTACTAAATGACTTTGTAAGGTAAATGGTTTGAACCTAATAGTAACAGATGATTTGGCAGTGGATTGTTGTTGCAGTCTTGAGAATGACTGTTGTTCAGTAGCATTGTTATGGTTAATTTACAGGAGGGGGAAAATTGTGGCATGCCCTGAGGTTTTACAGCTTTTTAATGATGAAATTTATCTAGTGCGCATTTCCGTACAAAAGTCATTGATCAAAGTGGCAATTTATTGTTTTATTATTATTATTATTATTATTTAATCTTATTTACAAATACGGTAGTCCTTCAGACTGTACAATAGTCTTTTTTTCCAAGGAGCCATATGAATATTCACATAATTATTAACTTATTAAATTAAAACTATAATAAAGCTAAAATAACAAGGTTTACATTAACTTTACGCACATTATTAATATTTACAAATATTTATAAAAACTTTTAAAAAGCATAAATTTACGAAGTTTATTGTATGAAATAGGGGCCAGGCCCCCAAAAATTTACGATTTGGGGGCCATGGTTTCTTGACCCCTCCCCTCGCGACCCCTATGCTGTTGTTGACGTTATGACGGCCTCAACGGCGGTCATCTAGAAGAGTTACCAGTTACTTATTTTTAAGGTTTGTTGAGTCGTCAGTTGTTTGCCTCATAGTATGGATGCATGTCCCTAGTATGAGTGGGTGTTCAGCTTGGTTAATTTGCATGTCCATTAGTTCATGTGTCGATGAGTCTTGTTGGTAGGTTTGTGTGTATGTTAGCGTGGGCCTATTGTTTTTTTGGAGTACTGTAATTGTGTTGATTACACCTTTTGCTGTTCATTACCAGAAAATATAATATCATTAACGCCAACCTCAAACTCGTTAATGCAGAACGACATTCATTTTATTCAATCTACATTCATTAACGCTTCTGTCGCATTCAATTACCATTTTTGCATAGAAAGTGACATTCATTACCTTAGATACGCAACCATTTGTATAAAGGGGCATTCTATAGCGGCAATAGGCGACCATTAACACCATTCTACTATACTTTAGGGATAATAAATTTTCTTTCGCGTTCCAGAGAAAAAAAAAATGTTTTGCGACTAAATAAAGCTTCCCGATCAAGGCTTTCATGCAGTCCAGTACTGCCGTGTTTAAAAACACGTTTTTTTTCTCTGGAACGCGAAAGTCGATGTGTTAACAAAGCGCTGTGAACTGTTAAGATTCAATTTTGTCCCAACAATAGACTGGACAACTGTCTTCAGTTACATAATTCAATACTGTGACCTAAGACAGTTCTGAAAGGACTCAGCAGAGCAGAACGTGATAAGTAGAGCATTTTACACAAACAAACTGGTGAACGTGGGCTTGCGATAAACAGAGATTGAAAGCCGTGTATGCGATCAATTAAGACGTTCAAGAAAGGTAGAATAGAACTATTCTCTATCCCTCTACAAAAAATATTTTACTGTTGTGAGTTAAGATAGTCTTCACTCTTCAAAGGTCTCAGCCGAACACATAGAACGTGGTCGGCTGAGCGAAAAATGGCAAAACAGTCATGGACATATTGGCGAAATAGAAGAGGTTCGAACGGTCTAACCGAAATCAGTTTATGTACGAATTATGATAGTTTTATTTCATTATTTTTTGTACATTTCGGGGTTCCATATAACTTTAACTTGACCCTCCAACAGACCGGAGGAATATCTTGCCTAATTGAAATTTTATTACCCCTAAAGTATAGTAGAATGGTGTTAATGGTCGCCTATTGCCGCTATAGAATGCCCCTTTATACAAATGGTTGCGTATCTAAGGTAATGAATGTCACTTTCTATGCAAAAATGGTAATTGAATGCGACAGAAGCGTTAATGAATGTAGATTGAATAAAATGAATGTCGTTTTACATTAACGAGTTTGAGGTTGGCGTTAATGATAATATATTTTCTGGTAATGAACAGCAAAAGGTGTACTTAAGTGATTTTAGTCGTAAGCTCGTATACCATTTTTCTAAAGAAAGTTGCTACTTGTAGTCAATTTTGAATGCTATACATTTAACTTAGCCAAGTTCTAGTTAACGTTGTGTTTCGTTTGTGGGTGGTGTTCAGCAACTCGATTAGGTCTGTCCCTGTTTCTTGTTGCCTGTTTGTGTTCAATGTGTCAGATGTTTAGGTTTTTGTCGATCTCTCTAATATACCGTAAATGTTCGAATTAGCGCACCCCATCCGAGTTAGCGCCCCTTCTGAATAAGAGCACCCTCAACTCTTTCCAGGCAGGAACTCTACCTTTGACGAGTAAAATAATAGAAGTCTTATGCCTCCGGGAAAGTGTTAAAGGATGGAAACAAGCAGTAAGCGCCCCAGCGGCGCTTATAGATTTTGATGGCAAGTATAACCACCGATGCATATCGTGAAATAGTCTGATTTTGAATAGGTATCACCAGACGTTGTTGACGGTGAAGGCTCTGACGGCATCAAAGAGACTTTGAAGTCGAACAAGACAATTACTTGTATAATTTAAATTGTTTAAATTCTCTCGGCTTTTCCTAAAATCCAGGTTTTTTGTCAATATTGTGTTGAATTAATTAATTATACCAAGGAGATAAACTATCCAAATTGTCCTAACTTTTAGTTAAATGTTCATATTAATGTTATTGTCAGGTAAAAATACTAAGTAAGTAAGTGGCTAGATGTATGTTTAACAAGACTAGACAAGACAAGACACTACAGGGAAACACATTTAAAATGGGAGTACAAGGACGAGACAAGGACAAGAGAAAGATAAGAGAAGGACAAGGCAAGGACAACTCTAGAACAAAACAAGGACACGACAATGACGAGGCACGGACTGGACAGGGATGGGACGAGAAAAGACGAGACAAGACAAAAACTTTTACTCGTGGTATAGTTCTACCAAATTAGATTTAAAATTATTTACCTGCTTCTTTTCTCCTAGAGGCCATGCAGTATTTCATGAAATATACAGATAGATTTACTAATATCCTCGAAGAGATAATTTTGCATTATGGACTATTAACTGTTTTCATCTACTTGTTGCGGATTAACGAATTTCAACAGTTTTACAAGTTTTAAAATTGAATTGCTACCTTGTAGAGTTGCAATGCTCATAAAATGCAAGCTATTTCTAAGATAATTAGTCAGATTTTTTGAAAAGTCAAAATCTATGTTAGAACTATGTAAATTTTATAACATGGCATAAACATGGCAGAATGTATAAATCGAGTATTTGATGTCAGGATTTTGGCAACTTTGAGCAAACCATATAACTACCATTTGCTTAAATCGTCATTTTATGATGCATGCAATTTTAAATTTATTTTATTATTTATTTATTTTTTTAGTTTTTTAGACCGACCAGAACTAATGATATTTCACACAATCGAGTATCAATCAATATCATGTATATTGATTTCTCTTTAAAAACTCATTAAGTATTCATGAGGAAAATACAAAGGAAAATCATAATCGTGTCGTGTCTTTATATTTGATTAAAACACGTTTACTTTTCTCCTCTAATTTTCTTGGCTTAGAAAACATTAATTTTCAAACTTTCTATGCCAAGTAGCGTATTAAGGGGTTTGGTTTTTAAGCCGCTCAAAAATCTTGCAGTACGTGCTTTATCGGATCTAAAACACTCGGCTATCGCCTTGTGTTTTGTATCCGATAAAGCAGTCCTGCTCCTTTTTTAAACATTACATAAACATTACAGAGGTCTTTTTGTTCCACAAATCTTAGGATTTTCTTCAAGACCTAAATGGTAGAAACAACCTTGCTGATGAATGGATGTGCGAGTGAGTGGAAGAAGGGATAAAGAAATGGATGTATGGAAACACGTAGCAATGTAGCGATGGACGGAGAGAGAGACTAGGAATGGATGGAAGGAACAATGGATGCAAGGATAAAGGGAGAGAGGGAGTGATTTATCGAAGGAAGGATAGAGGGATAGACGGATGGACGGATAGACGGATGGACGAATAGACGTATGGATGGATAGACCCACTGATTACAAGTCATAGATGGGTGGACGGACCTACGAATGGAAGAAGGCATAAACCGACGAACGGAAGGACGAATGGACTGCCGATGGATGTATGGATAAATGCATGGATATTGATGGATGGAAGTGGATAGATGGACTAAAGATGGGCGGATTTATGAATGGATTTATCGACGGACGGATTTATGAATGGATGGACCTATAGATGGATGAATTTGTAAATAGATAGATTCATGGATGGATAGATTTATATATTTATGGACTGGATTGCATTGCATTGCATTGCATTGCATTGGATTAGATGGGCAGATGGATGGATATTGATGGATAAGGGATCGATGGTCACAAAGAGCTGAACAAATGTGTAACGGATCACCAACTGGGAGCCCTGAAGAATTTTTCCTTCGGGACCCCTTCAACCATTCCCATAAATATGCGATAAATTTTAAGTCTTCCAAGGCGGATGTGGGAACCTGAAATTGATAAATGTCGCAGTGTGTCTATAATAAATTATTAATGGAGTTCATAATTGACTTGAAAACAATCATTTGAAATATCAGCAATACAGTAAACAGTCAGTTAGAAATTATATATAATGCAAGGTAAAAAGATAAAAAAGGTTGAGGTTAAAAACGGACGTCTTTGATCTTCATGATCATCTTCTGGTTCAAAAATAAACACGGGAAATATACAACATTTAAACTAAAATTAGAACAAAAACTAATAGAAAGGTTATTATGTAACTCTGTATACGAATAATAAAAGCTTTTTTCATCTTTTCATAACACAATATATTTGCAATATTTAAAAGACAAGCAGGAATGCTTTATGAAGATTTATAGCACAAGGCCATAGCCGAGTGTATTTTTCAGATGTCTTGTGAAATGAATCACCTAATACCCAAATTTGCAAGGAACGTTTGGAAATTCATGTTGTCTAAGCCGAAAAAAAAACAACTTCTTTACATATACGTTCACACATGTCTAGTATATTTAGACACCACACGGTTATGATTTTCTTTTGTATGTTCCTCATGAATTCTAAATGAATTTTAAAAATATATTTATGAATACATATTTATAAATATATATTTACAAATACATATTTATAAATATACACCCAAATTCTCCTTCTAATCTCAGCCTTAATATGCACATATGCAGCAACACTGGCGTTGGTATTGCACGGCATAAAATAATTGCCGGCAGAAACTAGAAATACTTACATTACTGTTTGCAGGAATGTCATTGTTGTAAAGGTAGTTTCCTCCTGACGGATTCCACCTCTCCACTGTAACATGAAAAAATTCAACTTCCGTAAAACTTTTCCACGCTTCCAGTTTCCACGTGTAACTAGCTGTGTAAGTGCCGTTAGAATCTTGTGAGATCTTTATATCAATATGTTTAGACTCGACATTGTCTTGTGCCGCCTTCGGGTCATTTTTGTTGGAGACTGAAAAACATCCAAAAAAGTTACAGGTAGATTAAAAAATAATGTAGGCGTAGTGTTTTCGTGGCATTTAGATATTCATTTGGTACAGAATTAAGAACCTGGACTGTAGTGTAAATTCTGTAAAGGATTCCCTATTACTATGTTCATTTTTAGTAAACTGATGGACTTCTTTCATAGTGCATGCGACGAATCGAAGTACTCTCTAATAAGACTTACTTGTTTACTTTATATGTTAAGAGTTTTTCTTTGGTATTCATACAAGAGAACGAGGCTAGTGAGTCATGCATGTTGAAGAAAAATTAATTTCAATAAGATAGAATTATAAACCCACGTAATACCACCTTGTGTATACTATGAACATAATATTAAATCTTGGCTGGTGAACTCAAGATTACATCAAATGGTATCAAAGTCGTAGTCATCAGATAATTTTACAGATTTCCAAAAGCCTGTTTTTTCCCCCCAGAATTTGAGATTAGCTTTTGATCGTGATCTCTGTGTCTTGACTTCAGTGAAATGATACCACATGTTAGCATGAACATAATTTGGCTATGAAATTGCAAAAACTGAAGTCAGAGTGTTATTGCTCACAAATTTATTCAAAAATGCGCAAAAAAATTCACTGTATCGAAAAAGATGGCGATTTGTACATTTAACTTACAATCCGTCACAAAACAGAGCCTTACGATGTTGAAACAGAAGGATAAGATTTCAAAAGATAACATGATCTGGTCAGAGTTAACCTCTTCCTTAAACAAATTATAGTAACATGGAAAGGTAGTTGCAATAAATAGTATATCAAGGTGATGAGGAAGTATCATAAAATGAAGATAACTTAAGAATTGTGCAATTACCTATAGTTACCATGGCGACAATATCTCCGAAAATTGCGGTATTTCACCGATTATGACAATTAAGACACATGATCTTCGATTTCTTTTAATGACATTCTCTGAAAATGGCATCAGGATAGATATTTCACCGAATCTGTATATTAAAATTTGGAGCGTCACGGCGTTTGTCTGTTACCTTAAAATTCCAGAACCACAAGACTTACAGAAGATTCAATTACATATTCGAACTCACCATGACCAGATGAGTAACATTAGCTATCAATACCTCAGAAAATACCTAAAAAAAGAAACCATGACACAGAAACAATAACATTATCTGCATATATCTCTGGTAATCTGTGCACAATTATTTCTTCGTGAGAAACCATTCAATTTTCTAAAATCATATTTGAAAGAAAAGGGAATATTTTCATTTGTTCTCCATAATCCCGGGGGAAGCCCGGGTACCTTGGCTAGTAATTCCATAAAAATATTCGGGTAAGACAGATTGCTTGCAATAAAGTTAACGAGTTTAAAAAATTCTTTATCATTAAACTTTGAAAATTTTATACAGCACTGCAGTCATTGTGTTTTATTTATTAACTAAGTTTAATATAAATTTATCAAAGCAAACATCAAAAACATTCGCAATTGCATTGACTCACATGGTGCTGTCATGATGGAATAACAAGTCGAATAGAACATTATATATCAACATAGGCGTATAAGCCATGTTTAGTTTTCAATCCCCAATTAGAAACTACCTAGGGAACCACACTAAACTACTTGTTCAAATCAGTCTTTGTAGCTGCAGTGGACTACATTTTTTCTGCAGCCGAATAGTCAGCTGGTTATTCGTAAAATTACGCAAAGATTGCTTTTTATTGTACTTGAAATTTCCCACTGGAGAGTAACAAAAATGTAGGCTTGCGAGCGTGAACCAAACTAAGTTAAAAAAGTCGATATTTTCTTTGCTAACTTGACTATTGTGGCCAAGACCTCTCGACTTTCTGTTGTCTCCTTTTTTCTTTTGGGTCACCTGCATTTGAATTCGTAACTCTGCGTGCGAATGCGGTTTTAAGATAGTATGAACTCCTTATAGGAAAGTAGCGAGTAAAGCTTGACAACCGAAGCAGCTGCCAGAAGCAAACAATATATGCTGATAAGTAACAGTTTTCAAATTGTATATTGAGACCTATAAATAAAATTCCCTGCTGGAGCATTCAGGTCCAACTAAACAATATGGAGCAGAGCAAATACACGGTTAGAAATATTGCACCAGGATAATTTACAAGTGCAATTATTCCTTTAACGTATGCTTTTTTTCCCACTTGTTCTTTATTCTCACTTTGTTTTTCCTTCGTTCTGTTATTTGTTCCTTTGTTCTAGGCATCCATGTGAATGACGTTCACGTGTAAGTACTAACGTGTAAAATAATTAGGAAAGTCGGCAAAAAGGTTAAGAATAGAAAAGAGAAATTTTTCAAGTGTTCAGTGAGTTTTATTGACGCTATTTTGCTATTGAATATGTAATTTCATTACATTTAATACAATTCGAGGTAGTGACCGAGTTTGACCTTTGAGATATGAATGCTATATATCCAAAGAAAAAACCCCAAATATTATGTAGTAACTTTATACGACACTCTTACTTCGGGTAATACCTTTAGTTACACAGCCTACAACAAAAACATTAAAGAATACGCAGTGGCGTGCCCATGGTTTTCCTTTTAGGGGGTTGAAGGGGGACAAAAGTTCGCATCAGGGGGGCATAATTATTCACGTCGGTGATATAATTGTATTAATTGAATTGTTCTATTCCTGTGCTGGCTTGCGAAAATTCTCACAAACTTGTCCATACCGAAACACTTTGCACGTTCAGACTCAATGCTTAGAATTTCCAAAATTGCTCATCCTGCTGTCTGCCATTGTGGAGTGTAGTAACAGCACAATTTCCTTTGCAGATGGAGGTCGAGAATAGCCGCTGACTAGTGGGTTCTAAACCAATTAGACTTTTAAAATTTCACTCTTCGAGTCTTTGTAACTGCCTGCTATACAGATTTTCAGCGGTTCTTTAGAAAACATTGAATCAAGTCACCGAATATTCTATTTACATTAATTTCAAATTGAATTGCCGTTCAGCCATTGCCAAATATAAAAAGGCAATGTGCGGGTCACGTTTGAAAACATGACCGAGGATGATGGATTTCAATAAATCCAACGTTTCAATTATGAATGGAAAATTAGCCCAAAAGCTTTTTTAACCATGACACACTGACATCTCAGTTGGGGGGCACATGAGGTGGCAAAGCATTGATTTAGGGTGGCACATGCCTCTCTATGCTCCCCAATGAACAAGTCACGGAGAACACGACTGTTAGACTGTTATTTCTAGTCACGTGCCATTTACGATCTCAGTCAGTCGCAATATTTTTATTTGTAACCTGTCAAGTTTGAAAGCGTGTAGAAAAAATTCCCAAAAAATTCAAAATGGCGGCTGCACATTTAGCCTCAATGCTATGCAGACTTAAATTACCTCTAATAACACATGAATAACGTTCAATATGGTTTCCTATGGCAATATTCTATTAGGGGTTGGTTACTAATTATGACACATCCGCATACTTAAATAGTGGTCTTGTCCTGGTTGTCATTCTATCAAGTCAGCACCATACGCGTCAATGTATTCACAAAAAATGTAGACGTTTGCTTCGCTTAATTTCTTTGAAATTTTGTCAATGATAGAGAAAGATTAATTTTAACAACACGTCAAATTTTCAAAGTTTCTCATCAGTGAGAATTTTTCTATAAAATCCATATCCATTGTTGGATAAACAGCTGCCTATAGAGCCTGCACAGATATTTTTACAGTGTTTTTGTTTCCTGAAATAACTATTGAGAGAGCAGTTTTCAGGAAAATTTACTGAATGAAACATACACAATGATGAGTCGTCATCGTGAGGACCAGGAAAATACGCCAATATCTCAACGCTATTGCAACTGCGGTAGCTATGGATAATTGCACAATTTGTAAGCTATCTTGAGTTTATGATACTTCCATAGATTTGCTCTCGTATAGAGTTTGTATTTATTTTGAAGATGGAAATCCCCTTAATTCTCCCCCGGCGAGATCAGTCATATTATTTTACTCAGGCTAATGCCAGACGACTTTACTTTTTAAAGACAGACGTCCTGAAAGGGAAGAGTTAAATGAAGATCTACTAATTACAGCATGTAAAAATACTTAGAAACTGCTGGAAGCTTCCTATTTTTTATGCAAACCACTTTTACCACACTGTTGACCACTGTGATGTCATTTTGCACTCTTGTCTTTGTTCTCTACCAATTTTGTGATGTATAAGAAGTAGGAAAGCCCTGAGGATGGCTCATAATTTCTTTAGAAAATGGAAATCCCCAAGGCTTTATCCAGGCAGATACGCCACTACACATTTCAGATTGAAATTCTAGATTGCGATAATTGGTTAATGTAATCTTCCCTGAGGTCAACCTATGCCTATTTCCGACAAGAAGCTTTCACGTCTAAGGCCAATAAACTACTTTCGCTCGAAATACCGCTGTCTTCTTCCTATATATGATACCTCTAATTCACGTTTTGCAAAGTCCGCACCGCGCTGACCCCATTAGCTACGCAGTTCTCATCCATCACGTAGATTACACCCACTAAGCATCAGTGGCATGATTAAGGGTACGAGGCCCGTGGTGGCCTATGCTTCCCTAGCTTCCAAGACTAATAATGTTATTGCCAGAAACTATGAACAAAACGTCTCAGAATGCCCCAGAATTTGCCTGCAGGAGCCAAACCAAGTATTTGGGTAGGCTCACCCTCTAGGTGTAAATTCTCGATTCAGTTTTGGCCAGGCCATTGCCAAGAAGATCACATCTACTACGGTGATCACTTACGCGAGTGTCCGGTTTTTTAAAAAGCAATTAATGCTATCGCGGCATTAAAATCTAATCAGCTATTTTTCTTTCATATTTTTACCAATAAAAGTCTTACAAAAGAATAACACTGTATGTTGTTGCGAGATATGTTAAACAAAATTAAACTTATTTGCAACCCATGTCCAGAGAATATTGTCCAGAAACTTATATTTAATCCTTCATTTAACTCATTGTGTTTTGAAAAACATACCCAGAAGTATCCAGTACACCAGTAATTTTGTGTTACGAGCTCACAGTTTGCAGCAGACGAAACGTAACCAAAAGACAAATCGTGATTTACAAGCCGTATGAATTCACAGTGCGGCCATTTGTTTCAAGTAATTAATGTCTATGAACGGTTGAGAATGATTATGAGATATTCTGCACTTACCAGGACATGATCGAACACCTTGCAGACACTCTATAGCAAAATAAGTCATCGCTGTAAATACAATGTTTTTTATTTTGTATCTTATAATTACAGACGCGTTCGTAATCGCCAATGAGATATATAGAAGACACTTTCATTACTTTTACAGACTTCAAGAAATACGAGAGGTTTGAGAGAACGACAAATGATGGTATGAGCACGAGCTTCCACTGGCTAAATTTCCTTGCAATAGAAAAACTGCTGAAACGTATTCAATGACAGGGGTCATTACTGGTAATCTTTTTAAAGTCTGTTTTACAGATTTTGGAATATCTTCTATGGGTCACTCCTGGTAGGACAGGGCAAAAAATTTTAAGCTTCAAGTCTTAGAGTTTTCTCTCTAGCAACAGAACTCTTGTACTCAAGAATCAACACGACGAATACGACATGGGTTCATAGAGTTTGAAATATCAATTGGATGGCACATCATTTGAGTTGATTTCAATAAAAATAGATCTGGGCTGATTTGGTAAATGCATATACAAGATTTACTGAAGAATTTTGAGAGAAATCTCTTGTTTTTAAGGAAAATGAAGAGTTTATTTGTTGGTTCAATGTTTGAAGTTTCTCCATTCTTGAACTAGATTGATTTTAGCGCTATCAAAATCAACCTAGTTCAAGGGTGGAAAAATCTCAAGCAGGTAAATCTGTTGTTGGAACGAGCTTGTTCACCAAGAAATACAGAATTGCAGGGGACCAGAAAACAGTACTGCGAAGATTCTAGTTTTACTAACTTTCACCGATCGTCCGTCAACATCAAGCAAGCTCGCACATCAACCATCATATCAAATTGCCGACACTGCAAATTAAGCATGAGGGATACCCTGGGCCACTTTCAGTTTTGCGGGGCTCCTTTGATGGACATAGTAACATCATAATACATTTATTCTACAACAAGTGTTTTTAGCATATTTTGTTTGGGGACGGAAACCTAGAGCGATCACCAAAACCGTACGTGGAAATTAAGATTGATATATTTTACCAGAAACTACCGAAAGACCAATAGTTTAATTCTGATAAAAGCGGTATAATGAACTAGATTCTCAAATATAGCCTGTTTAACTTTTATCAGATGGTAAATCTAACATAAAATTCGTAAGCTTTATGGGAAATATCCGTGCTTCACCAACCACAATTGTCGCAAACGGCGACAAGCAAGTCGGCAAACCTAAAATAAATTTCAACCAGTATTAAAAAGCGCAAACTCTGCTAGAGAAATGTAATAGACTGATTCCATTAGCAGCCAGGTCATACAACATGAATGTGACATTGCATTATCTACAACCTCGATGTAGATATCTTCCTTGTTTTGCCAGCAAAAACTCAGCGAAAATTTCATCTACGTTTAGTGATCGCAAAACATCAATTTCCCTGTCCGTTGGAAGAATTTTTCAATTAACCAACCTTTGTTAGCTCAGCAGAGGTTCATGATGGCAGCTAGGTGGGATGCCATGCCTGACTGATTTAGAAACTCATGTATTTATTCTCGACTTCTCAGCAACAGAGTTCCTACGGCCCTTTTCTTCTGTTTACTATCGTTTCTGCATTCCGGCCGCTAGGATACTTGCGTGTCCAGTGCTTGAGCCAATTATGTGAAAGGCAACTCAAGTTGCTCATGTGTATAAGCAACTCGTCTTCACTTAACCATTTTTACTGTTTTGCTAAAGAATTACGTTTGTCTGCATACTTGTTTTTGTAGCAGACTGGTGCTAGCTGCTGTCGATCACGAAGAACCGTTTCAGAATACAAATATTTTCTTGTTGGAAGCATAACGTGTAAACGCAATCTGAGCATTCTTTGTATTATTTTTTATTATTATTATTTTCCTCAAACTCAGACTGATCTTATGTCGTCAAAATTAACATGCAGGAGCGGGTCATAACAAATGACCAAGGGTCCTGCAGTTCACACTCCTTACTAGATTTGTAGTACCTTTCTCAAAATTCGGGCTGTTCCCAAGAGTGTAGTTATTATTCACTACTCTGGCTGTACCACTCCGCCGAACACTTTCCTAATTATTGCTTCCCCCTCAGAGGGCACCGTCCGCTGCATTGTACTGATTATCCCAATCACTCTGTCCTCATCTCCAATAATTTTCCTCACTGCTCTGGTTGCATCATCGACAACACCTCCCAGGCATCCAATTATTACCGGAACCACTTCCACTTTGTACTTTCTTCTCTATTCTTTGGTTTCGAATGCTAGCTGCTAATACTTTTGTAACTTCGTTCTCGTCGCTTCCTCGATGTTCTGCTCTTGAGGGCATGACATATCCAGTAACCAGATCTTCCTCGCTTTCTCGTCCTCTAATGTCAAGTCTGGCCTGCGTGCAGAGCTGGTCTTTCTCATGCTATGCTCGAAGTCCCAACACGACTTGAACTCGTTCCCCTTTAGGACATGGCCTTTCTCCCATCTAACAGTGTACCATGCCGTATTGGCAGGGAGAAATTCTCTCTTAACGGTCCAGTTATAACAGCCAGTACCATCAAGGCATTGTTGTGCCTACCGAGATACTCGGTTCCTGCGAAGATCTCACACTCTGCAAGCAGGTATTGAACGGCTTCATCAAACTTCTTGCACAATCTACATTTTCCGTCCCCGCCTCTTATCCCACGCAACACTTTCCACTTCCGAGTCTCCAGCATCTGCTCCAGTAAATCCATGATTCCTACCGTCTTCTGCGGTGTGATATTCGTGTTCAGCCACACAAGTCTCTCGTTCTCCTGCCCTGCAAACACTTGACTCTGCATACCCTTCTCCTTATAATCGTTCTTCAACTTTTCTGTATACCCGTTCTGCATTCCTTTCTTCAGCTCCGCCCAGCATCCGGCCCATTCTTTCTCCATCTTTCCAAACTTCTTCCTCCCTAAATTCAACTCCATTCCAACTTCACGCAGTGCTTGTTCTGCTTCCCTTTTTAAGCTCTTGTACTCACTGTTATACTCTCTTCCAAGTAATCTTTATCCAGCAGCTCGTGCTACAAACCATGTACGTTGTCACCTGCACCTTTGTTTCCTTATAAACCTGCCGCAGGCTCTTCAAGCCGCGCCCTCCATCCTGTCTCTTGATTATTATTATTATTATTATTATTATTACTATTATCATTATCTTTATTATTATTATGATGATGTTATCGCACATTGGTTTGTTGTTTTGGCCAATGGTTTCTTATTGAAGTTTGGTGGCAACAAGCCTCCTCAAATTTCAAGGACCTTTCGTAGTATTTTCGCAGTGTATAATGTAGCACTTTTCTGTAGTTCTACCAGCCGCGTCTTTATTATTATTGTATATACAAACAGCTTATCTACACGTACTGGATTTAAATTAGGAGCAAGTTGATACCTGCCACCTAAGGTCCTAGAGCTATATCTCCTTCATGTCCAAAACCCTTCGAATGATCCTTGTAGTTCCAAGTAATACAGTCTTTTGCAGCATTGCAAGTGGTATTATCGTCCCAGTCTTCTCCAGAAACCCTTCAAGTTTTTTCGATACCGTTCCCAGAACACCAACAACTATTGGCATGATTTCCACTTGATTTAACGTCCACATTCTTGATATTTCCCTTTTCAAATCCTGATACTTCAGAATTTTTTCCACTTCCTTTGTTCCTGCACAATTCCCAATGGACTTTATGGCTTATATTGTCATGTCTACCCTTCTACTCCCCTTGCACCAACTTCCTGCATTCACTTACTAGATCTAAAACGGTTTCTCCTTTCTGGTCGCACATTCTACACAAAGATGAGCTTATTGTTCTATCAGAATGGAATTTAACATAGTTTGTTGTTATAGCTAGCTCTTGGGCCGCAAAAACCAACGCTTCAGTTATAGGTTTCAAGTCCGCTTTTGTGACCCACTCTCAGGATTTATGTTTCTCTACATCGCCTCTATGATCTCTCAAAGATTGTCCATACATTTTTTTTTCTCTCCATTGTTGTATACTTCTTTATTCTGGAAGTGACATAACTGTACAACGTCTCTGGGTTCCGCCCTTTTTCCTTTTACTCTCACGTGACATGACGTCACGGTTACTACACCTCTCCTCCTTCGGTTTCAACTCTTTCTCTTTAAAATGTTGCCTACAGTTTTAACAAAATGTGAACTTACATCCAGTTATATATTAAAAGTTAAATGTCAAGAATATCCGTAGTAGCTTGGTGGAACTCGATTCCGCACTGGTGACCGACCGGAATCTTCAATTTCCACTGTTCCGTTCAACTCACTGCCACAAGGGTTAGGCTGATTGAATTGATAGCTGTATTCCTCTGGTGGTCTTTTTGGTTCTTTTTCTTGGTTAGGTTCCTGGTTTTCTTCCTCCTCAAGTTCCTTTGGGTTTTCATTCGGCTCATTCATTCCGGTTGACTTTCGATTCAGAATTTGGTCCTGGTGTCTCCTTGTATTTTTCCCACCCTCTGATATGACTGTATAGGAAACTGGACCTGATTTATTGATTATTCTTGCGGGGATCCATTTGCTTCCTCGTCCATAGTTTCTGACGTAAACGGGATCTTGCGCCGAAAACTTCCTTTGTCGAGTATTAATGTCATGGTGCTGTTTCTGTCTTTCTTGTTGAACTGTAACTGTTCTGCTAACATCTGGTCGAATTAGATCTAACCGAGACTTTAGTTACCGGTTCATAAGTAACTCTGCCGGTGTTCGGCCCGTGGTAGTATGTGGTGTTATCCTGTACTGGAATAAAAATCGATAAACTTTTGTTTCCAATGTACCTTCGCCTTGTTTCTTAATGCCTTCCTTCACCGTCTGTACTGCTCTTTCAGCCAGGCCATTTGATGCGGGATGATAGGGTGCCGTTGTAATGTGCCTTATGCCATTGAGTCTGAGAAAAGTTTCAAATTCTTTGCTTGTGAAGTTTGAGCCGTTGTCGCTCACAATAATCTCAGGTAGTCCGTGTGTTGAAAATGTCTGTCTTAGTCTCTCTACAGTCGCTGTACGTGTGAACGTTTGCATCACATGGACATCTATCCACTTTGAATATGCATCAACAATAATTAACAGCATTCTGCCATAAACCGGGCCAGCAAAGTCAACGTGAAGTCTTGACCATGGCTTGTGAGGGTATTCCCAAGGATGCAGGGGGGCAGCAGGAGGCATTTTCTGATTTACCACGCATTTTTCACATGTTTTTACCTTGGCTTCCAAGTCAACATCCATCTTGGGCCACCACATTATCGATCTTGCAATAGCTTTCATGCGGCAAACTCCTGGGTGTCCCACATGCACTTCATCCACCATACTTTGTCGGTGTTGTTGAGGTATCACAACTCTTTGTCCCCATAGTATACATCTATCTTCAACAGTCAATTCGTCTCGACGAGTATAATAGGGTTTTAAACTCTCCAGAAGTGTTTCTGAAGTATTTGGCCAGTTGCTTTCGATGTAACGCATTACCATAGACAATTCTGGGTCCCTCCGGGTTGAATCTCTGATTTTTGCGGATGTTACAGGAGTGCTGTCCAAACAGCCTAACGAGAAGTCTATGTTTCCAACCCTGGGAATACGTGACACTGTTTCATTAGCTGGATTTCGACTCAAGCCGTCGGCATTGGTATGCTGGCTACCTGCTTTATACTGGATCGTGTATTCATAAGCTGATAAGGTGAGTGCCCATCGACGGATGCGTTCTGCCGCTGTAACTGGAATGCCTTTTTGTTCGTTAAACAGTCCTTGCAACGGTTTGTGGTCAGTTATTATGGTGAATTTCCTCCCATACACATATTGATGGAACTTGCCAAGACCAAAGATTATTGCGAGTGCCTCTTTTTCCAACTGTGAATAATTCTTCTCTGCCGGTGCTAACGTGCGTGACGCGTATGCAATGGGTCTCTCCCAACCATCTTCCATGACATGTGACAAAACCGCGCCAACCCCGTAAGGTGAAGCGTCACATTGTAAGAGGACTTCCTTCTTGCTGTCATAGTGCACAATCAGTTTGGATGACTTAAGCATTTCTTTGGATGTTTCAAAAGTCCGCTGTTGCTGTGGTCCCCACTTCCATGCTTCGTTTTTCCGTAACAGCTTGTAGAGGGGTTCAAGTTCACTTGCCAGGTTTGGTATAAATCTGTGATAATAGTTCAACATGCCCAAGTAAGCCCTCAGTTGTGATACATTATTGGGCACTGGTGCCTCTGTCACTGCTTTGACTTTCTCATCCACCGGTTTTACACCATCTTTGTTGATCTTCTGCCCCAGATACACTACTTCTTCGGCCAAGAATACACATTTCTTGGGGTTCAAACGTAATCCTGCATCTGCTAACCTCCGAAGGACTTCTTCAAGGTTTCTACGGTGGGCCTCTTCATTCTCTCCAGATACCAATATATCATCCACCCTTACTAAGACATATGGTATTCCTTGCAATAAATTCTCCATAACTCTTTGATATATTCCTGGTGCGCTTGAAATGCCATAAGGGAGTCGGTTGTACCTGAACAATCCTTTGTGTGTGTTGATTGTTGTGTATTGTTTGGAATGTTCATCTAATTTTAACTGTTGATAGGCCTGACTCATGTCTAGCTTTGTAAACTGTTGACCCCCATTCAGATTAGCGAAGAGGTCTTCAGATTTGGGAATCGGATAATTGCCTAATTTCGATACTTTATTTACTGTCATTTTGTAATCGCCACATATTCTCACGCTTCCGTCTTCTTTCACGATTGGTACTATTGGTGCTGCCCATTCACTGAATTGTACGGGTTCGATTGTTCCTTCATCGACTAGCTGTTGAATCTTATTTTCAATTTTTGCTTTCAAGAGGTAAGGAACTGGGCGGGCTTTGCAATAAATTGGTTTTGCATCTTTGTCGACGTGAATTCGAGCCTCTGTGCCTTGTAACGTCCCCAACCCGCTCTGAAATACCTTTGGATACTTTTGAACCAACTCTCTCACGATACTAGTCACGCTCATCGAAAAGATTTCTTCCCAATTTAATTTAATTTCGCGCAACCAATTTCTCCCTAGCAACGACCGTGTTCGGCCTTCCACGACAACAATTGGCAGTTCAAAATACTGTTTGTTGTATTTTACCTGAACTTTCGATTCCCCTTTCACTTTGACTTTCTCCCCCGTATACGTCGTCAATATCATGTTTGTTGGCTGGAGGTTACCGCCGGGGTTAGCAATTCTCTTCCATGTTTCGTGTCCGATAACTGAGACGGCTGCTCCTGTGTCAACTTCCATCAAAAGCTTTTGGTTGTTGATTTCAACGTTGATCTTCAAAGGCTCCGCCTTTTCTTCTCTTAACTCATACATTCCATAATCCTGGTTTATACCCCTTCCTTCTTGTTGTAAAAAATTGGCCGATTGATTCTGTTGGACATTCCTTTGATTGTCGTTGTCTTTCTCTTGACTTTGTGTTCGATTTGATTTTCTAGGCGATGATCGATTTGACTCGCTTCTGCACTTTCGCGCTATGTGCCCTTTCTTCTTACAACGGAAACACGATGCATCAACAAACTTACATTCGTCTGAACGGTGATTTCCGCCACATCTGAAGCATTCTCTGCCTTTCCACTCTCCAGCAAGCTTATCTACCGTCAATTTGTGGTCTTCTTCACTGGTTTGTTCATCTCTCAATGCTTGGCTGTTCTTTTCCGCCAACTCCATGGCAATCGCAATTTGATGCGCCTCGTTAAATGTTAATTTTGGTTCTGCCAAAAGTCGTCGTTGAATACGATCTTTGCGGATTCCACTCACGAGCCTGTCACGTAATCATTCTTCCAATGTCTCTTTAAATTCGCAGTACTGAGCAATCTCTCGTAGTTTTGCCAAGAATTCTGCTACAGATTCGTTCGGGTGGCTGTCTCGGGTGTCAAACTTGTGCCGTTTAAACAATCACACTAGGCGTCGGTTTCTGATGATCTTTCATTACTTTAACTAGTTCGTCGAATGTCTTATCTGTCAGTGGATTAGGCGCTACTAGACTTCTGAGTAGTTTATAACTTTTGTTTCCCATTGCAGTCAATAATATGGCTCTTCTTTTGTCAGCATTCGTTATTCCATGAGCTTCGAAATAGAACTTTACTCTTTCCACATAAAGCTCCCAGTCATCATTTTCCGGATCAAACTCGCCAATCTTCCCGTGTGTGGCCATCGTTAATTCTCAAATTGTAACAGAACTGGTTTTATCCTCGTCGCCAATGTAGTATACTTCTTTATTCTGGAAGTGACATAACAACTGTACAACGTCTCTGGGTTCCGCCCTTTTTCCTTTTACTCTCACGTGACATGACGTCACGGTTACTACATCCATATTCTCTTTTGTTCTTTTTCTTCTTCTATTCTTTTATATTCCCTTGGTTGAATGCAATCTTCAGTTTCTTCTATATTGCCCGCCCTCACACACTCCAGAAATAGCTCAACACTGTGCTTAACATACCAGTCTCTACTGTTTTTCTCCCTCCGAATACAGCTTTCGGCACTAATAAGATCACGTCGACCTCTTCTCCTTGGCATATAAATTCTGTTAATGTCGCTCTTCGAGTGTAACGCCCTATTCATTGTCGTAAGTTTCCTTGTACGTCTGTCCATCTCCAATAAATAATTTTTATTCCATCATATTATTCCTCCACTATATCTGAGTAGTCAAACAGCCCACATTTTGTTTGCCAATATCTTATTTCGTCCGTTCAGCTTTGATCTAAGCACAAGTTTCAGCTTCCTTATATACTCCTTTGTAAATATTGTCTTCATTTCCTTTTCCATGACTTGATTACATTCCAGTATCCCTAAGTACTTGTACCCGTCTTCATCCAGTTGTTTCATTACCTGGCCGTCAGGCAATATTATACCGTCACACTCGAATATTTCCCCTCTCTTAAACATTAGCATAGCGAATTTCTTTATACCAAATTCCATTCCGATATCTGTGCTAAAAATGTGCACCGTCCTTACCAGCAGATCTATTTGGTTACGAGATTTGCCATATAGTTTTAGGTCATCCATGAACTATAGATGATTCATTTTACGTTTCTCTACCTTGAGTTCATATCCTGCATTTGCTTTTCTGAGGGCGCTTGACAGGGGTATCATACAGTGGAGATAAACTATCAACTTGAAAGATTATTATTACCATTATTATTATATAATATTATTATATCATGTTTATTGTTATTATTAAACATATTGTAATTGTTACCACTATTGCTATTGATATTGTTGTTGTTGTTGTTGGTGGTGGTGGTGGTGGTGTTGCTGTTAGAAATCATATTACTGTTTTGTGAAAGCCTTGCATGCAGTGGCGGCTCTATGGGGGGCCTGGCCCCCCAAATGCAAGTTTTTCAAAATGGTTGTAAAATTTCTCCAAGTAATAGCTAGTACAATACATGCTAAACAGAAGTTGCAAACAAACATAATCTTGCTTAGCATTCCTCAGTATTAAATAGTTACCCAAGTATAGATTTGCAACATTTTTGCGTTAATGCCGCCTGGTTTGCTTCTAATGGTTCACTTCTCAAACTGCGAGGTAGAAAAGGTTCCCGTTTAACGTTGAACAAAGTCTCGTTTAGGCAAGTGTAGCAAATGATGTACGCTTGCTTGAATGCTGCTTGCAGCAGTTCTTCACTGGGTGGAAGTATCCCCTGGGCTATAGAAGTATTAGTAGGCTTTTATCGATTGTGCTAGCACATTTTTTGCATAATTTGGGAAAACGAGCACATTTTTGCCATTTTTTGTGGAAGTAGCACTGCTAGCATAACCGGCATATACTTCATGCCTAATTGCCCCCCCTGGTTAAAATGTTCTAAAACCGCCACTGCTTGCATGTGGGAGGTCCCTTAATGTGGGGGGCCCTGGGGCACGTGTCCCAAGTGCCCCATCATTAGTCCGGCACTGATCAACGTCTGAGATCAACTTCCACGCACCGAAGTACTATTAAGTCCGAAACAAGCTCACAAAACATCTTTTTCTGATGATCGAGCTAGCTTTACAAACGATCACCGATTCTCCAAAAAGAGTGCAATCGTAGTAGGCACGGAAGTATAAAAAAGGGGCGCAAAGGAAATGACCTCCCCAAGAAAATGGCTTTATCCCTTTATATGCTAGCTGACTATAGGACTGGTTATAGTTATTAACTCTTTTCCGGCGGGATCAGTCTTCTATTATTTCACTATGGCTAACGACAGACGATTTTACTCGTCGAGAAAGACGTTCTACCAGGAAAGAGTTAATCAAATACAAATTCTATTAAGCCTTACCTGGTATATGAAACTTTGCTATTGTCGCAAAACTTTTTGGAACTTTTTGAGTGAATAGAGGTTTTTCTAGGTCAATCTGGAATATAGTATATACGAACAACGATTTGAGGTAAAGTTTCAATCGAGTAACACCAGGAGTGTTCTGATGGCCAGACTGTAGAGTGAACCTAAACAGCAGCTATTTCCTCTAAACAACGTCGTCACATAAAAGGAAACTTGCACTACATAGTTCTGATATAATGAATTCTACAAAAGATTTTGTGTTCCGCGACCATATGTGTGCCATGTTACTTCAAATACCAAACTCAAGGCTTAACTGAGGGACAAAAAGGTGTTGGTAATAATGGCAATTACGGTTACCCTGACAACTACAAAATTCATGACAATATTGTTAAACACGACGTCTTGAACTCCACCTATACAATGCGACTGTTGCAAAAGTTATCACCCTGGCATAAGTGATTAAATTTTGAGAGCTGAATTTCTGTTCTCCATTCGCTTGCGAAAGTTGCAATACGTGCGGAAGACTCTTCACTGAATCGTATACTCGAACATTCGCGTGCGACAATCTTACCGTGTAAATCATGCGATACGGATAAAAGTATCATGGGTTCAGAACATGACAATCTTAGTTTTTAATAAGACTTGAAGAATAGATATCAAAAATTCTTTCAAGCTATTTTACCAGTCACAGTCAAGAGTTTGAAGTAAATTTATAATAATGATTACGAAGCAAAGAAAGATGACAATGACGACGATTATAACGAAGACGATGATAACGATGGTGATTACGATGACAACGAGAACGGTAATAGAAGTGTTAATGCTTATGGCGTTGATACTACCAATGTCAATAACAAGGACAATGACCATGACAATGACAATGAAAATAACAGCGGCAGTGACAGTGGCCGAGACACTACAGCGAGAATGACAGCGGTAGGGACAGCGAAGATGACAGTGACAGGTTCACTTACAGTGATAGCGGCAGTGACAGAGACGATGAAAGATATGGTAACAGTTACAGCTGTATTAGTAATTTCAGATTTGATGTACATATTACGACTATACGGTTATAACATTTAATTGTTATGGTAAATGTTAATTCACATGGATCGAAAACTTGCAAATAGCGAAAAACGTTATATTGTAAAATAAATAAGTACGATAAGAAGATTTGTGAATTAAAGCTAAGAAATTTTGAACTCAGTACGACATCATTGTGACGTCCCAAACAAAACAAACAAAACAGAAACTACTTCACACGTTAGAAATTGCTAATCTTTCATATTGAATATTTCTCTTTACTGTAATCAAGTATGTGGGACCAAGTAAGACTTAATTTTGTAGAGCATTACATATTCAATATTTCTGCCGAGCTTCATTGAAATAGGCACAATAATAATGAAATTATGGTGGGAATGGGGGAGGGGAGATATAGGGTTAAACAAACACGTTGTTGTTATTGTTATCGTTGTTATCATAAACTTCCACATGATAGGTTTGTACGTATATAATATAATTATGTGTGGTAATGTTTACCACAACAGTTAAATATTTTTAACCGCACTCGTAATCTACTTTTCAGATCTTGAATTACATAGTGACAATGATAGTTACAATGACAGTTACAATGACAGTTACTGTGACAATAATAACTATGACGATGATGATAATGATAATGATCATAATAATGGTAGCGATAATAATAATAACGAGGATAAGAATGATGTAACAACAGTAATTAAAAAGGTGACATTGCCAAACACGATGTCAAACCCCTGCACAAAATATGCAGTTGGAAGGAAGATATCACATATCATGGAGGATGCAAGGGCAGCGGGTGGGCGAAAAGTCAAAATAAACAAATAAGTAATGTAATGTAGCAGAATGTTTTACGAGGAACTCTTCAAATCACTTGCATTAGGTAAAAAGTGATATAAACTCATCCCATTTCTCCTTTGAAAGCATCCACTAACCCTTAGTGGTAAATTATCTTGGAAGAAACTCCGAGACATTAATCGTCCCAACATTCCATAAACATATTGATTTATTTTAAAGAATCATTTAAAGTAAGAAACATAATTTAGAAGTAATTTACATTGCTTATACCTAATAAACTATCATCACGGTTCAACTTTTTACCAATTTCATTCATCAAAATCACTTAGATATTTGTTTGTTCTAGCGGAAAGCTTTGGGTTCAGCAATAATATTAACCGAGATAAATTCTTACAATACAATAAGTGTCAATCTTACCTTCACCGAATAACTGCAACCGAAGTGAATGGACTTTTTTACATGTCTACCAACTTTTCTGTCACTCAACAAATCGAAATGGTTGCGCTTCTAAAAAATCGATGACGTTCTGAATTCAGAAAACAAGTCTCGAGCAGAGTGACATATGGTGCAGCACATCTGCCACAACTCAGTATGTTTGGCAAAGAGTACCGTGAAAGTTTGGAATAATTCTGGAAATATTTCAACATTTCCATATTTCAACGAAGAGTTTTCTTAAAAAACCCATCTCAAACGTTTAAAATTTTCTGAAAAACAAGAGGAATTTGTACCGACAGCCTTTTGAGCAAATTAGTTAGTCAATCAAGTACTTTCTTGAATGGAAGGGATAGAAATACAAATATGGCCATCTTGAAGTGTTCTTTTGATGATATAACTCGAGCCATAGGCGTTAAAATATAAAATATTACGCTTTCGTTTTATTTTGCTAAAACAGCTCATAAACAGCCGGGAAATCATTCAAATCGAGTACGAAATTCTGTGTATAACGTTGGTTGACCTTAATTACCATTAGAGGTACGATTTGTTCGTCTGTGTTTCAAGTTTCGAATGTCTCAGTTTTGAAAAAAATGTCGACGCGTATTCACATGTTATTAAAAAATTTGGATTGGCAGAACTTGTCAATAAAATTTCTCAGTCAGTTAGAAGACCGCCAGTCAGTATTTTGCGTCACATGTTTATTTTAGAATAAACAATTGGAATGACACTGATGTTATAGTTATGTAAATGTGATTAACGTCTGGGGTTAAAAATGGTAATAATAGAATGTGCTCTTAAATTTGGGCTATAAGGGTAAGCCATGTAAAGTTGAATGAATAAGTATGAATTTTTTGCATCGGGGTGGATAGAAGGGCCCGTATTAATGTTGCAAAAACGTAATTGTGAATGTCAAGAGAGCAAGATCAAGGAACAACAAACCGCATTCGTAATGTGCAGAATTGAATAAAGAAGTAAGTATAAGGCAAGAGAAAAGAAATAAAAGATGCGTAACATCGTCTCGTGCATCAGTATCTTGGGACACAATCCTGGAAGTACTTTTCGGCCTTCTATGGTGGCCTGTAATTCAGAAGGGATTTGGGGTAGGCAGTCGATGTTATACAGTTAGGAAAGCAATGATAATCAGTACAAAATGTAATAATGGTATTATTGTGTGCCTTGGAAAGATAAACTCTATGTGACATCGTAATCTTAAGGGGTGTTTACAACAGGTTAACAGAAAGGGGGCATCCGTGAGGCTTTGGATAGGTAATGAGAAGGTGAATGGATTGCGGTGTGAATTTTTAATGAGCGGTGTTGTTTCTTTCCAGTAAATATAAAGTGCGCGGCGTATACCAACATCTCACTTGTGAAATTTTGATCCACTTCATTTCATATGTGAACTGGGTATTTCACATGTGGTAAAAAGTTAAAAGGTTGATAACTGCAGTGACTGATCTCAAAATTCTTGGGAATTCTTTGAGATCAGTCAAGGCAGTTATCAACCTTTTAACTTTTTACCTTATTTATCACTGTCCACGCAGTATTCTGTTGTTATTCCATATGTGAATAGGTTCGCATTTCATTTGTGAAATGAAAATTTAGTATATGAAAATGTTCCAATTCCATATGCGTCGTAATCACTTTCTCGTCCTATTTCAATCGCCCAAACATTATATATTTTTCCACCCATAAAATAAAACCACTGTTTAAAAGATTCTGGCTAAATTTTTGGGAGTTTTAAATCTTACTTCTTGTTTCCTGAATCTTACTCTGTCGATGTTAATTTCGAAATAGTTATCAAAGTTGGTGCACATTCGATTGTCGAGAAATTTCATATAGTACACATCTGCTTGTGTAATAATCGTAATTCGTAAATGTCGTATTCAAAGCTATAGAATAAACAATGTAATGTCTACCAGTAAAATTATTAAATGTGGAGTATCTCAGGCATCGAAATCTAGGTCCACTTTTTATATTTCTATTTCCCTGATTGTGTAGAAACTCATCACAATCTATGTTTGCCGATGATACAAATATTGATGTAGCTGATGGAAACATTGTGGATGGAAAGCTAAGCTCTGATTTAACCAAAGTTCATGAATGGCTTGTTGCGAATAACTTGGCCTTAATTAGCTCTAAGTCTAAGTTTATGGCTGTTGGATCTTACTGGCAAATATCAAATTTAAATAAAAGTTCCGGAGTCGATATTTCTTAGCAATCAGACTACATTCAACAAAGAAGTTGGGAATTGTAAATGACGAGTGAATTAAGTATGAACATCTTATTGATAACATCAGGAAAAAAGTGCCGAAGAATATTGGCGTGAATTAAAGTCCTTAAGCCCCATGTACCCAGAGCAAAATTGATGAAAAAAGTGATACTTGCAAAGTACTTTTAAATCCATACTTGCATTACAGTTCAGCAGTTTGGGGATACAATAACGCAGCATAACAATTAAAACTTCAGAAGCTTAAAAATAGGGCAGCCAGGGTTATAAATGAAAAAACCTACAAAACTCGGTCTATAGACATAAAAAAACAAAGAAAATACAAAACAAAAAACCATAAAAAAAAAATTAAACAAAAAAACCGAAAAACAAAACCAAAACAAACTAACAAAATAAGCTTGACTAGCTATCACTTCATTGCAGCCGTTCAGAGCAACTTCTTGCAAATAACACATAAAATCTTGAGAAACAATGTTCACAAAACTATGATATCGGAACGTGTAGTTTACGCTGTAAAAATATGTTGATACTATCAAAACCAAGCATAAATGTTATGAAACGGAATAAATATTGCCATGAAATAAATGTTAAAATTAATTAAAACGAAAAAATGAAATAAATAAATAATTAATTAATAAAATAAATTTATAAAATAAAAAATAAATGTAAATAAATAAATAAACAAAGAAATAAAGAAATGAATGAATGAATGAATGATCAAATAAATAGATAAATGAAATGCGTATTTTTGGAACATATTTGCCCTGATCCTGTTTTTGCGACATACTAATCATTGTACAGATGACTGAACGAATTCCTGAATAATTCGGTTGCCTTACATTCACTTACCTCAGTATGATGAAAAAGCTTTTCGAAATTTTCATTATGATACTCCATGCATAGATCATTAGCGTGTGAAAGCAGTTCAACAGTTACTTTTACGGGGATGCCATTAAGTCTGTGCAAATCTAAATAAAAGAAAAATATAATACTACACACTGAAACATCAAGTTGCATTAAGATTTGTGTCCTAAAATCAGGAAATGACCTCCTTGTAAAGAAATGTGAAAAAATTAATGAACGTCTTCTTTAAAACACCAAGTTGGAAGTATGCAAAACCATGCAATCATGACACAATCTTTAAGTGCGTTTTTAGTTTTTCAGTCTTTGTTCCCATACTTTATTTGAAAAAGAAACGTACGTTGTTCAGACGTAATTATCATGCAAGTTATTTGTGAACGACAAGTAATCTTGCAACTGATCTACGGTTAGCCTATCACGGGAATGTGGACGCTCCCACCCACCAAGATCCGGGGTGGCACCTTTGGTAAGTGCGAGCAACCCTTTAGCCAAGGGTAGACAAGACTCTTTAGCCTTGGATGGCAACTGATCTAAGAGAGGAAAGTTCCGAGATGAAGCCAGAAGTAGGTAGGCAGGACATTGATTCGCAGCCAGTGACCTCCATAAAACGAGCAGGCTTTGATGAGATGACCTATCGAGTGGTTCCCCTACCTCGCCAGCTGGATAGACAGGCAGCCGAAAGCCTCAGCTTGCCTTAATTGGCTGGCAGCTGCAAGTACATTACCTTCAGGTGTTGGCAAACCTGCCCTTTTAGCCCAAGAACTGGAAGAAAATCTGTACAGCAGGCCGATGCCCCTGACCTTTGTTGGTTGAGGATGAACCAGCCTTAAATGCTGAAACAGATCTGCGCTAGCCTAAGAATAAAACAATATTTAGGCTTAACCCTTGCAATGGCAAACCTAAACTGACGTTAACTAGTTGGAAGTGCAACAGAGTACCGTTAAGGTCAAACTGGATATACGCATCGGGGAGTACCTTCAGGGACTTTAGAGAGCTGCACATCCCTTACTCCTTCCTGACTGGATACGTTGGGCGAGTAAGAGCTGGCCTTGTGAGTGCTTCTTAAAGCTATTTTAATGGTAAAATTTCCTTTCCCCACAAGTTTTCTAGAATGTGCAATGTCTGTCGCGGCCTTACCTGGCGGGATTGGGAGCACGTAGCAGGCTATAACCCCATCCACTGTCCTTAGTCGGATAGTGTGCGAGATATATATATATATATACATGTAGGTAGGTAGGTAGGTAGGTAGGTAGGTAGGTAGGTAGGTAGGTAATTGTAGATCTGAGAGCTTGGAGATATCTTAAGATGGTCGATGAACGTTCATGAAACCCTAACTTCAAAAAAATGATTTCTGAGTCCCAGGCGGGGAGTCAAACTTGCAACCTTTTAATGACTGGTGAGACGCACTAACCATTGAGCTGGCGAGATCTATCTAAGATATCTCCAAGTTTCCATATTTACAAATTATGTGGCATTAATATAATCATTAACTTATCGTGGCTACCGTTTAGGCAACACGAATGTCGAACTTGCACCTGAGCGCGCCATCTGAGTCAACCTGAAATGTACTTTTTTCCTTTGTTATTGATTATTGAGATAATGAATATATAATTACCAATTAGTTAGGAATCAGGTAGTTTCTAACGTATATTTTATAAGTATATTTTTATTGAATCAGTGAAAACGGCGTCGTTCTGATCAAAGTATTTTATTTCGAGCTTTCGATCACCAGACTGTGACCTTCGTCAGGAAGAAATGAAAGACAAAAACAAATTACGAGATGTATATATACATATCTGTGAATAATTATAGACAGAATTAGAAAGTTACGGTAATGGAAAGTATGCATCAATTAATTGCGGCATTTCTTTGTTAAAATGGTGTATTGTCCTGGTAATGGCCTGGCGTTGTTGTCGGCACTTTTTCTGGTAGCGGTGTGCCATGATTCAAGTGATTTTCTGATGCGGTAATCTCCTTTGTCAATTATGCGGTGGTTTTCAAAGTCTATGGCATGCCCGTGTTTCCAAGAATGATTTGTGATGTTAGAGCCTTGAGCATAGTTTTTAACATTCCTAATGTGTTCTTTCTTCCTAGTTTGAAATGAGCGTCCAGTTTCTCCTATATATGTCCAAGAACATTCTTTGCATGGTATCTCGTATACGACTCCAGTTTGTTGTTCGGCAGGAACGCGGTATTTCGGGGATGGAAATTGTTACTGTAGTGTTTTAACGGGTTTCGTGGCGACGTAGACGTTGTGTTTGCGTAAGGTCCGTTGTAAGTTTTCAGTTAGACCTTTGATGTACGGGAGAACGGCATAATTTTTCGGATCGGGTGATTCGACTTGCTTGAAGAAAATACCTACTAGTTCTTCTGGTGATGGTATTGTTGTAGTGGAAGTGATATTGTTCTTGATTGAAGATATGAATTTCGTAGGGTAGCCATTAGATTTAAGAGCATTGCTGACGTGTTCGAGCTCTTTAGTTTTTCCTTCATCTGTATTTGGTAATGTCATCGCTCTGTAAATCAGTGTTTGTGCAGCGCTTCTCTTGTGCTTCTTGTCATGGTGGGAATTAAAATCCAAGTATCGGTCTGTGCAGGTTGGCTTTCGATATGTATCAATTGAAATCTTGCCATTTCGTCGTGAAGTCAGTGTGTCAAGGAAAGGTAGCGTTCCGTCGCTTTCATACTCGATGGTGAAGGATATTGCAGAGTCGATGGAGTTGAGTGTGTCGTGAAAAGCAGAGACAGCGTTCTTGTTAATGATGCAGTATCCGTCGTCAACAAATCGTTTCCAATTTTTGGGTTTGACTGTGGCGTTGTGGATGGCGAGTTCTTCAATTTCCTCCATGCATAAATTCGCTACTATTGCGCTAACTGGGCTGCCCATTGCACATCCTTGTATTTGTTTGTATGTGTCACCGTTGTCAATGAAATAGTTATTGGAGAGTACAAAGTCTAACAGGGAGATAATATCGTTAATATCGAGGTTTGTTCGTAAATGTAATGTTTCATCTTTCTCTAATTTTTGTCGGATATAGGTGCATGCTTCCTTGACTGGAATTGCAGTGAACAGTGAGACTACATCAAAAGAGACCATCGCTTCATCGTCTTCAATTGTTGTGTCCGTTATTTCTTCGGAGAATTGCTTCGAGTTTTTGACAGAAAAACCGTTGCGATTCTGTAGTGGTGAGAGTAGATTGGCTAGGTATTTTGAAGTATTTTAGAGTGCGAACCCAATGCAGGTGACGATAGGTCGTAGTGGATTGCCAGGTTTATGATGTTTTACGGAACCTCGAATCGATGGTGGCTGTGCGTCAGTTGAGTGAAGTTTGCGGTATGTCTTGTCGTCTAGTTTTTCTTGTTTGTTCAGTTGGAACAGTTTTTGATTCAATTCTCGTTCGATCTGTTTGAATGGTTTCTTATTTACTTTTTCGTAGGTGCGTTCGTCTTCTAACATGGCTTTCATTTTTTCCATTACAACAAAACAGTTTCCTTTGTCAGCTTTCGTGATTATCCTCGTGGAATCTCTTTTTAAAGCGTTCAGGGCTTTTCTTTCTTCTTTACTGGTGTTTTGGTGGTTTGGGAGCTGTGCTCTAATATACCGGTAGTAGTGGTGCGTATGGCGTCTTTTGATTCGTCTGGCAGGTGTGTAATGGCAGCTTCGATTTCGGCAACAATGTTTTTGTATGGTATAGCGGTTGGTGTCCTAGCAAATTTTGGGCCCTTTTCGAGGATCTGGCGTTCAGCCTGGGTGAGTGGTTTGGAAGATATGTTGACAACCCAGTGCTTTTGTCGATGGTGTATGAGTTGTCTTGTTCCTTTCTTAAGCTTTCCAATTTTGACGCGTGTCTGTTGTTAATGTTGTTTTGGACGGATCGGGCTCTGCCTTCTAGAAACCGGGAAAAAGTGGTGAAAGTATCATTGGTAACTTGCTGCGATAATTGTTGGCGCTTGCTCTGAATGACGTTTTTTGCTGATTTAATTTGATCGTGGCATATGGCAATTCTGGCTCTCATGCAATGTTTGCTGGCTTTTTCCATGATGTGTCTTAAGATTGGTTGAGATCCTGGTGGTTTTAATCTTAAAGCTTTCGGAAACCAGTCATTTTCTAAAGCTTGATGTGTGAAGTTCAGATGTCGGTGATGAGCTTCTAGTTTGTAGGTGGTCTTTTCTAAACGTCTTGCTATCTTCAAGGCCTGCAGCCTAGCCTCTTGGCGGATACGTAAAAATTTAGATGAAGCGCGATCAGGTATAGACACAATTGAAACAGTGAAAACGGCGTCGTTCTGATCAAAGTATTTTATTTCGAGCTTTCGGTCACCAGACTGTGACCTTCGTCAGGAAGAAATGAAAGACAAAAACAAATTAGGAGATGTATATATACATATCTGTACATAATTACAGACAGAATTAGAAAGTTACGGTAATGGAAAGTATGCATCAATTAATTGCGGCATTTCTTTGTTATACGTAAAAATATAGATCGTGATTGAATCGTGGCACACCGCTACCAGAGAAAATGCCGACAACAACGCCAGGCTATTACCAGGACAATACACCATTTTAACAAAGAAATGTCGCAATTAATTGATGCATACTTTCCATTACCGTAACTTTCTAATTCTGTCTATAATTATGCACAGATATGTATATATACATCTCGTAATTTGTTTTTGTCTTTCATTTCTTCCTGACGAAGGTCACAGTCTGGTGATCGAAAGCTCGAAATAAAATACTTTGATCAGAACGATGCCGTTTTCACTGTTTTAATTATGTCTATACCTGATTGCGCTTCATCTATATTTTTATATATTTTTACTATTTGGAAAATGAAGTGCCATTGCATTCTGTGGAAATGCTACCGATAAAATTTTTATTTTATGTTAATCTATGAACGTTTGTCAAGCCCTTACCTCAGAAAAACAATTTCTGAGCTCCAGACGGGGATCGAACCCGCAACCTCTTGATGACTGGTGAGACGCTCTAACCATTAACCTACCGAGACTCAGATGGCGAGCTCAGGTGCAAGTTCAACGTTCATTTTACCTAAGTGGCAGTCACGATAGATTAATAATAATATTAATGCCACATTATTAAAAATATTAAAGCCTGGATATATCTTAGATGAGTCTCACTAGCTCAATTGTTTGGGCGTCTCACCGGTCATCAGGAGGTTGAGGGTTCGACCCCCGTCTGGCGCTCAGAAATTGCTTTTCTGAGGTTAGGGCTTGACGAACGTTCATCGATCATCATAAAATTAAAAAAAAAATTATTGTTAACATTTCCAAAGAGTGCAGTGGCTCTTCAGTTTTCCAAATAATAAAAACATATCAATAAAATATACGTAAAAAACTACCTAATTTCTTACTAATTGATAATTATATATTCAGTATCTCAATGGTCAATAACAAAGGAAAAAATACAATTCAACAGAATAAAATTATCGGGAAATGTGTCAACACTGAGTTCTTGTTATCACTCTTGAAAATAGGCAGTTCATGACTCCTTCGCTGAAAGTGTTTCAATCAGTTATATTCCTCATGTCAACTGGTAAATCATTGAAAAGTTGAGCAGCTTGGTCTTAAATGTATTGCTTATTAAACATACCAATAACCGTTTCCTATTATTAGATTTTAGTAGCCTTGGAGGTTCATGTACATTTAACTTTAAGTAATTCTGCCAGGAACTATTGTATCAGGCTTTACGGGAATTTTGTAAAAGGTTCCAGTTCCGCTGTTCTATTTTCCTAAAAATCTCATTAATAATTGAGGAAAATACAAAGGAAAATCATAACCGCGTCATGTCTTTATATGTGATAAAAAAATGTTTACTTTTCTCCTCAAATTTTTGCAGCTTGAAAAACATCAATTTTCAAAATTTCTACACAAATCAACGTATTCGGAGGTTTTATAAGCCATTTAAAAAAACTAGCAATACGTGCTTTATCGGTTCCCAAACTGATCAATAATTCATGAGCTTGTCAATCAATCAGACGCGCTGAATGGCACCACGCGAGCGAACTTTGAATACCATAGAAATACTGGGCAGAGGAGTTGAACTGCTTTTACCAGTCCTTGGACTGGAAATAATAGATCTAGTGCTCATTGTCTGCCTTTAAATATTACATCTAAAACACTCGGCTTTCGTCTCGTGTTTTAGACCCGATAAAGCACTCCTGCTCGTTTTTTAATATTATTAATATGTGATCATCCTTATTTCTTGCTGAACAAAAGACTTCAACAGCAAACGGTTTGTTTTCTTTGTTTGTTCATTCATTATGTTGCTCACTCATTTCTGTTTGTTCGTCCTTTCCTTTTATTCATTAATTTATCAATGCTTCCATCCAGCCAACACTTATCTTTAACAGACATCTTGTGTTTTGAAGATAGATATGTTTGTCGGACTGTGTTTTAAGCCATGGTTTCGTCATCAATTTTTTGCTTACTTAGGCGACGCAACTTTTTAAAAAAGTGTTGCATCGCAAGAGCACCAAGAAAATCTCGTTTGACAACAAACTAAACGGCAATAGCCGAACAATTCTGATAGTACAATTAATGCTGTAAGCGTTGTTGTAGTATGTGAAAATTATAATGAACGATTTGATGAAAGCTTTGATGAAAGCTTTGATGCAAGCACAAGATATGTAACCATGCAAGGAGTGACAGCAACGCACGAGTGCTTTCTCAGGTACCCTATCCGCGTGACTTTGTTTTTAGCTATCCTTGTTTATAGTTTATATAGCAAGAGCACTAAGTTTACTGACGCTGATAAATTGAGCGCAGGGAGAAGTTTATGTCTAAATGAATTAAAAGTCTCTAGAAAATTTCAGGACCAGGGAAATCTCTATTACGAACGTTAGCATTCAACAAAAGCGGTCCATCTTGTTCGCTTAATTAAAGATCTTTTGCTTCTCCACACCTTACTTTTATGTGGAGACATTCTGTCAAATCTAGGCCTGGGAAAAAACCATGCTGTTCATGTCTGAAGATTATAAGAAGAAACCAAGGGCAAGCAAATTGCTCGGCGGATAAACTGCCTCATCACATCAAGTGTCTCGGCGCATCTTTTGCAAACAGCAAGACGTGCACACCATGCACGATAGAAAGTAATATGAACGATGACTTTACTGATGAACAACTGGAAATTTCCCCGAGTTGCTGGAAGCAATGAAATGCCGAGGAATAATATTTATTCATCAAAATATTTGAAGTCTCCGTGGTAAAATCAATGTGTTACATAATCTGCTGGCGAAATGTCTGGATTTGCATATTACTGCTCTGACTGAAACATGGCTTGGTCATACTGCCTTTGACAGTGGAATACTTCTTACTGGCTACAAAACATAAATGACGACATAAATGTTGTTCGGAGAAAAGGCATTGAAGCTAGTTCAAACTGTGAGTTTACGTGGGTTGAAATTTTATAATTCAAATCACGGGGCATTGCATTTGGAACTGTCCACAGACCGCCGTCATATATTGATTTTAAGAAACCATTCTATAATTGTCTCGAAATTGCTATAGTGCAGAGAACAAGGAACTAAAAGTAACAGGTGATTTTAATGGTGATTTTAATGGTGACTTTTTGGCTAAAAGATTATCATTAGAAACGAAAACACTCAAGGATATACCGCTAAAGAACTATTCATTGAAAAGCGTGACAAACACGCGCCTCCCATTAGGAAGAAATATAGAGGACAAAGCTGCCCATGGTTTACAAAGAATCTTAAGAACCTCATGACTGAGAGAGATTATTGCATGAAGAAAGCACGTAGGTCTAACAGTGGGCTTGGCTGGAGAACTTGTTGAAAAAGTGTTCCCTTTCGATCATAATGTATTAAGAAGCTATGCTAATTAAAATGTCGCGTGGCAACTGACCTGATGGAGGTTTCCACGACAAAGTTGCGTCCAGGACCACTGCCTTTTTGGGAACAATTTTTAGAGAGACATTCATCTTGAGCTGAGTTGTAGGACATGGAAGCTGAATTGTTTTTATGGAACCGAATTGGGTGTAGTTAAATGTAGTTTTCTTGCAAGTACCTATTAAAACATATCAGTCAGTGATTCAATTTCTGGTGTTCACACATAGGGGTGGATTCTGAGTAGTTCAACTATTGTCTTGAAAATAGCCAAAAATTTTACAGAATGAACAAATTTAACGTACAGAATATACAAAATTATAAATTTTAGAATTATAACTTCGCTTTTACCAAAATCATAATTTGGGAAAATGTACAAAATTATAAATTTTAGCTCTTCGCAGATCTCGCTATTCCCTCTATACCCACTCATGTACGTTAATATCCGTATTTCCCACTCCATGGCACGTGTAATCCGCGTTTCGCGACCGAACTAGTGAAATTCCTGAATAATTGTCAAGTTTTACTTAATCAATTAGAATGAACGAGCCGAACCTTGCTCTCCTTTCCAAGTTGATCGCTGTTCAAACTATAGTGTACAGGCCGTAAACTGTTTCAGATTCTCCACACAGGAGCGCAATTCAGTGTGATACGTTTGGTTAACGCTTACAAGCAACAGATTTCAGTTCTGTGATTACAAATCATTCACTCTCAACAACACTCCTATTAAGTTTCAAAATGGCTATCAGGGACATTTTGTATGTTTCTTTTCACAGTATATCTGACGTTAAAGTTTTTTACAAGTTCCCATTCTTCAGTGATTCATAGTTAGCTGTTGTTTTTCTTTCATTTTCAGCAAATCGTCATCTGGCTGGTATTCAGTACAGCATCCCTCCCGGATGACCTACAGTTGGTACTCAGCAGTAAGCATATTGCTGATGCATGCAGTCATGATCTTTGATCTGTGAAGATATTTTTTCCACCTTTGAAAAACCTCTTACGGAAGCTGCATTTGAATCGGAGATAACTAACAATGCCTTCAAAATTATATATTGGCTGTGGCGTTTTATCAATTCCGGAGGAGTTTGAAGATTGCTCTCAGGAGATCTGGAGAAGTGTTCATATTCCTGGAGACTCCCGGACAATTTGAGAGACTTGACAGGTATGCAACAAGATATTTGTAAACGAAAAGTTTCGTCAGAAGTCTTGATAATTATAAAGTCTTGAGGTCCGTGTGGTCAAAATTAACAGAAAAATATTCCCATTCCGGATCTACCGCGCTCTGGAAGTTTTGTGTCTGATTATTTCTCCCGTGTTCTGACGTAACTGTTTGATATGGATCACGTCTCATGATTTATGCCACAGTGAAAGTCGGTGAAGTTATACAGGATGACTCCGAAAGAGCTCGGACATGCCCTCCAGGTTTCTTTACAGGTCTTACCTTTATTAGTAAATATGTCAATTTAATCCTTGTTTAGCTAGGAATATGTGAAGCTGCACGTATGGTATGTTGGTTGGCGTGTACGGGTCAAGTCCAGTTGAGCGAATGACCCTTAACCCTAACCCAAACCTAAAACCCTAAACCATAACCCTAAAAAGCCAAAGGTTTTTCTACGTCTGCTAAACTGCACTCTAGAATCGTGTACAATTGGCGTGCAAAGCTGTCCTGTGTATAAGACGAGTGGACGGCTGTTTTTGAATCTTTTTTTTACATTATTTCTCTCATCAACCAGTCAAGACTCGGGGTCATATCAAATTAATATCAGTGAACGAATACTTACTGTTCGTTGGATACCATGTACTCCATGCACTGTAAGCACTCGTTCCGCCAGGACCAAGAGCAGAAACACGAAATTTATATTTAGTTTCTGCTGGGAGATTTTTCACGATAAACTTTGTTGGGTTAATTTCATTATTAGAGACATTAACCTGAAAGAAATACATATGATATCCACGTTTAAATGTGAAAAACCTTTTCTTACACTTATCTTCAAAAAATTTCCTTCATGGGTATTTCCATAATAAAACCGATTCTGACACAGTAATTCACAGTTTTGACGGTCTAATTATACACTCACAACAACCTCTCATAATTTTAGTGCATTTATACAAAGATTATACCTTATGATTGAGCTTGGTAATGCCCATCACTAAACCTTTCTAAAATATGTATTATTTCATGTGACTGTTCATCAATAAACTATTGTGCAGTTTCCTTGTATTGTCTTAACTTAATCGACCTTGCAAGCCAAACTAGCGTCAGCCGCCTCGCACGTTCCTTGTTGTTTCCTACGAGAACGCCCGTGACTTGTTTCCTCTTCGTAATTCTTTTTGTTGCAATGTTGGCATGATTTCAGAAGTTGAAGCGAATCTCTTAACAATTACACGGTAAAACTCCCTTTGTGCGTCATCTCAGTCACCAGATCGAAAACTTGTTAGAGTACGTTCCAATAATGGTAAAACTTTGTTGCCTCCCCTGCTTTCAGCTGTGGGTTAAAAGGGTGACTTGGTAATGTTTAGAAACCTTTATATCCCTATCAAAATTTTCCAGCTCTCAGAACTTGCCTGTAATTGTTACGGACATCACGTCATGCTTGGCAGAGTCAATCACTGATGTTGGAGACAAAATAACTTTATGCCAAGAATTCGAGTGTTGGTTGCCATTCATTGTGTCAAGAGGAAGTATCATTTCTCGGTCAAACATTACAGCGGATGGGGTGTAACCAGAAGTTACTCGCAGACTGTTCAAATGTCGTCATAGAAGCTGCCAAATTCTGTTATCATGTCTGAGGATTTTCGTTCACCTGGCTCTTTAATAAATACTCTTAACAGTTTAAGTTACCCTGCTCAGATGTTGATTTTTTTCTGAGGACCAGATAAGGAAGTGTATGAAATTTATAGGAGTTCTAAGATCGAAAACTTCCAGGTCAATGTTTTTGTACTATTACCAAGTACACATACCGAAAAGCAATTAAACGTAGTTTTACATCATTACCTTACGAAATAACGCTGCAAATTATCGGTAACATGACTCCGGTGTGAGTGTGACGTCATAGTTTCAACAACAACAAGAACACTAGGGTACGCTCCATCGTTGACCGATTGTTAAGAATCTCTTCAAGGGGCCAGATGTCATATGATGCAGTATTTATTATTATTTCTATTAATATATTATTGTAATTTCGTCCTCAGTTTAATTTCTATAAAATTAACAAAGAATTTTTTGAAAGAAGTCTTATTACTCAACTTCGTAATAAAAAATCTTGGTAATCTTAAATGGGAATATATTTCTAAATCTCTAAGACAAACAGGTTGGTGGGAAGTGTGAAACACATTTTTGGTTGGCATAATTGCATTGAAGTCATCTTGAGTTATTTCACCATGATTAGCCACTCTTAATTGATTTGTGAGATGATTGTTAGTCATTCATGTCCTCCGTTGATTTTTGATGTGATTCGTGTCTGAGAATATGGACTCACAACTTTGTAGATAAGTGGATCTATCCAAAGATAGTCAAAACAGTTATAGCAAGCTTAGCAAGTGATGGGTAACTCTCTGTAGTTGTTGGTGATGTCCAAAACTCCAAGGGCAATTCCAGTTCTTGTGCTGGCAGAGTTGCCTGGATATCACAAAGTTCAAGCTGCAGAGCTGCTACAGAAATGTGGTGAATCCAGTCAGGGCTAGTCAACAATGTTTGCTTGGGGTCTTTAACCAGATTTAAAATGTCAGAAATTTTCTCAAACTGCTTGAACCTGGCATCAAATTCTTTATATATTCTGTCAACAAACTCAGGAAATTCTACAGGAACTGCCTTGCTGGTGACATAACCTTTGAGGGTTGAGGAGTGCAGCATATCATTGTTAATATCATGGGCAAACAACTTCAGTTTTAGGCTTGGAGCACTTGATCTTGTTTCACAGACTGATGACAACTTCTCACAAAGGAGACTGGAATTGAGTTCATTAATATGGCCAAATAGGTCTGTCAGGAATGCTGCTTTAGTCATGAATGCTATTGATGCAATGTCTTTCAAATGATTATCAGCAGCTACACTACTAATGCTAATAAGAAAGTATCCAATCTCATCTTTCACATCCCAAGGCCTTTTCAGAGCTTTTCCTTTACTTAGCAAACTTACATTGTCATGTGACAGCAAGTCATTGTACTGAGCATCTAATTCAGTAAGGAACTTTTTCAGAAGGCAGTGACAAAGAGATGATTGGGCCTTTAAATAGTAAATCAGCAAGATGACCCTTGTCATAACAGCACCCAGATTACCTGACAATCTGGAGTACAATACTGCCTGATGTATGGTAAAATGAAAGAATATAATTCTGTCATTGTACCTCTTAAGTCATTCTGTTAATCCACCAATTCTGTTAATCAACTGACATGGCTGGAGCACTGTCTGTTGAGACTGAGATGACTTTTTATAATAGTAGCTACTTTTGTTGCATGAAGTTAGAAAGAACCATGTAGATTCTTTCTCCAGTGGTGTTCTCTTCTAGGGGAACCACAATCAATAGCTTTTCAATAAAGTTGTTGAATTCTTGATGAAAGAATCTGGGTGATGTCTTCATTGTCTGTGGACTGATCAATACCCGTAGAATAACAATTAGCCTTCTTCGGATTATAAAGCAACTTTTCAAAGATATGGTTACTTATATTTTCGATTCTGCTTGTGACTGTTTTTCTGGACAATCCCAGGTCTGCAATTGCATGATTAACTTCTCTGTTCCCAGGAAACATAGTCATGCATGCAACTTTGAATACACTGCTTAAAAAGTGGCCTTGAGAGTAAGGCAACATGACCTTACTTTGCAATGAACATATTTTCAATGAGGCTTCGGTAGATCTCTTCTGTGCCTAAGTGAAACTTTCTATACCTTGTACCTGTTTGATCCGGCTGGCTTCTACCCTTAAACTGTTTTCGTTCGAGCTTTGCTACCAATGGGAAAGTTGGTCACAAACTTACCATGATTACTTTCATGATGCCGTTTCAGATTTGCGGCTTTATTCACAGCCATAGTAGTTTGGCATAGTAAGCACGCTAGCTTTTGTGGCACGGTATCAAATATGAAAACAAATTAATCAGTCCACGAGTCATTGAAGAGGTGATTCTCGCTATCCACTTTTCTATCTCCGAACCTGTCATTGCACCATTTTCCATTTGCCAGATACTAAATAACACAACTCATATGGACATGGAAGAATGTTCTTGTGAGTTATCACATTTAAAGGGCTGCTACACGTGCTATGTTGTGCCTTGCGATTGACATTTTGGAGTATGTGTTTAACTGACGAGAGCGTCAACCCAGCATGGACAGAAAACGATGTGCACGGCACATGTGCCATGCGCAATTGTGTGAGTTGGTGCAGAACGTGGTGCACAAAATTATCTAAGACGAAACTTTGGTGCACAGTTTGACGAAGTTTGCATAGAAATGGTGAAATCTATCGTAACTATCATGAAGTGCGCATTTAATCTCGTACCCAGGGTCTCCTCAAGAGGGCGCGCAGTGCACACTCGCACGGACTACCTGGTGCACAATCAAAGCCACTGACTACCGTGTGGCGGGCACAAATATCGAACATTCCATACTGGGCGTTAACGCCAACTGTAGCGAACCATAGTCGGATGTCTTGCAGCATGCTCTGTCACGAGTTTGTTACATACACCAGGATGACAATCGCAATGCGCAAAATTGCACGTGTAAACGGCCCTTAACATTGACTCTTGACAGGCAGACCTTAATCGCTTTTGGGAGTGACCTTGCTCTGGATTTGTTAAAACTGTTTTTCACATCTTCCTTTGAAAATGATTAACTTTTTTTCATGCAAGCAGGTACTTGAAGGCCAGAAAGAAGCAGCTTGAGAGCCGCCGTTTGAGCAACTGGCACGAGCGACATTGCTGACATCACCTTCACACTTTTCAGAATGACGCTTCCCCAATTTTTCAATTCTGGAATTAGTTGTATCATTAACTTTCAACCCTTTCCGGGCAGGATGTTTCCCTTTGCGTAGCAAAATCGTCTAGAGTTTGGCAGATTAAAATCAACTGGCGTTAGCCAAAGGAAGGTCATAGACTGGCCCTGCCGAGAAAGAGTTAAGGTCCATTTATCCGATACGGTTTTCATATGTACACTTGTTCGTTCTGATGTTTACGACGAACTCACTTGAGCATTTAGGACATATTGCTAATTACTGAGCCTATATGCCCTCGAGACAAAATTGTACACGCCGGGCAGAGCGACTGTATGCGACAACCGTACTACGTAGATCCGCCTTAATAAACTGGAAAGCTCAATAGATAGGTTGATCAACCACAAAAGCTTTCTCCTTTGACGTTGAAATGTTGCCAATTTCGCGCGAAGACCTTGTATTCAGACAATCAGATTTTAAATTTTTGACCAAAGACGTACGACTTCTGTTGCCGTTGATTTACATTTCTTGTCGCTCCATTAATGGGTCCTGTTGGTTGTAATAATTACCAAAATGCTTCTATAATCGCCGCAATCAAATTGTTGATACAGGAAGTCAGGAAGAACTAGTTGGGTCGTTCGAATGCAACGTTGAAACCAACCTCGTACTCAGGGTCCTGCGTACGAGGTTGCGTTGAAGCCACCATCACCGCTCTTTTCGGAGTTAATAATATTTTATCGCTTATGAAATCATTATCATATACTGAAAATATATATCTTACAGCTCCCACCAAAAGAATAAAACTGATTCTCCCACAGTGATTCACAATATGAACGGTTTTAGTTGCATTCGTCGCATGGCTCTGTCAATAATTCTGGCCTTTTTATACGTACGTTACATCCTAAGATTCAAGTGTTCACTGTCATCACATCGCCTTATAAACTAGCTGAATCCTTTTCCGGCAGGTTGTCTTCCATTGACAATTAGAATCTTTTGGAACATGGAGGGATTAAATAACAAAACACTGATCCTGTCGGGAAACAAATATCATTCAGAATGACTAATTGAGTTATCTGGTGCAGATATTCTCCGTTATCATAAAAATTCTTGATGACATCAAGTTACAAAATGGCATCTTGGTACGAAGAACCATATTTCAAATGATCCTAATGAAGGTTATAAGTATTAAAACCTGTTTTAGAAACGTATTCCTAGACGTCTTCTAAATTGCAGTTAAATTGGCTTAATTATTAGTTGGAATACTGGGTAACTTATGAATTATATGGCAGAAATATTAACTTACAAAATGGTATCTCGGTATATAAGGTAGTATTTCCAATGGTCCTGTTGCTGTTTGATTGGATTCCACTTCCAAAACATATACTGAAATTTTACTTCTTGCTTCCTTTGAGTTGTTCCATTGTAAAGAAATGGCGGTAAATTCTGAATATTCGAACAAAGGAGAGCTGGGGACCTCTAGGGAGGTCTGAAATCTGCAGCGACCTTTAAAATACAGAAACATGGATATTTGTATCATTGAATTATTCAACATGTGCATTATTATATTGTACTGCATTTCAACTGCGCTTCTCCGTATTGGATAGTACTGTATTGTTCAGTGCTCTACTGTACCGCACTGTATTGCATTGTACTGTACTGTAATTCACAGCACTACACTATACTGCACCGCACTGTACTGTGCATTCTACTGCATTGCACTGCGTTCATTGTATTGCAGTGTATTTTATTGCACTGCATTTAAATAAATTGTTGAACTGTCTAGAAAGTGCCCTGTATATTTCAATATAAACCTAAAAAGAACTAAAGCAGTAATTTTGTTATACAAACAAATCTGCCACTCTGCACTGCCTGTGCTGTACGGCACTACCTGTGCTGTACGGCACTGAGCTGCACCACACGGCACCACACGGCACCACGCTGCACTGCATAGAGCAGCGTTGCACTGCAAGGCATTACACTGCATTGGACTGCACTGCGCTACTCTGCGCTTCAGTGAACTGTACCGTACTGCAGTGCCATTTTTGCAGCATTGTCCAGCCTTGCAATAAAATGCATCCTTTACTGACGTACTGTCTGCGTTCCAGTCATTGTTATCGTACTTTGCTAGGGTAAAATTTATATTATGGTAGAACAAATAAAAATGAACTGATATTATGATTCATGAAACTGTTTTAAAGTGTCTATCTCACGATTGGGCTTTTGTATATTGAGAATCTCTAGAATACACTGGTGAAAATTGCTTACTCTCGTCTTTAGCTAATTTTTCATTTTGATGCCTGTTTCCGCTGCGAAAGTTTGCGATTTGAAAAACTTGGCCGGGAAAGAAAGAAACAAACTGATAACAACTCAGCGGAAGTGACGTCAATCCAGGGGAAAACATCACAAAGTGAGTAAAAAGCGAAATACGCATAAAGTTTGAGAATTGAGCAAATTTTGCTAAACAAGATCGCCAAGTATGCGGAAAAATAAGTCGAAATAAGATAGGATATCCAGTCTGTACTCCAATATCGACAGTGGCCAAAGAAGTTAGAAACTTATTTTAACTCAGTACGGTTGTATTGTTTATTTTGGTGACGCTCGCAGAGTCGAGTTTAATACAAAAACGAACTTGACATCAATTTCCAATCTTGGGCCTTCCTAGTTTTACAATTTACCAAGGCGTATGTTTTATTCTTCCCTTGTGGGAAATACGAGCAACTGCTATGAGGCAGAGGCTTCGTAACTTAGCAATGATTGTTTAGATGTACAATATTTTTTTGAGGATGCCGTTGTCGGGCCAAGGCGTAACTGTTGCGTTTTTTAGATGCACAATAGTTTATCTTCTTTCTTCACTCCGCCTAAAAGAACTTTGGTATTGGTATTCGCTGCCTTTTGCTTGAAAATGTCGGCATGTCAGTTAAAAATGTCGACAGATCTCCTTTAACCCTGCATAGTTCAACTTGTTCTACCTCAAAGCATAAACTAAGGCCTGTGTTGTGTAGAAACGAACAACCACTATTTTGTTTTGGTAAATAAGCAACTTGCATTTGATCGCTAAAAACAAGTTCCATTGAAATGAAATGCGTCAGTTCCAACAGCGATTAATTTATACTGGACTCCTCGCTAACTTGTCAATGACAACCACCAATGAATCTAGAAAGTATTAGAAATTCTACTGAGTACTTCGTCATGCATGTTTAGCGTCTTTTGTTAATGTTTGCTTGAATGCTTTGACAACTATTCATGTTTGGCATAAGGCTAGGAGGCTTATTACGGTGGCAAAAAATGTTACGAAAACTACTTACACTAAATAAATTAAAACGAAATAAACAAAGTTATTAACGGTTATTTTATGTCAAGCTTCTGAAGTTTCGTTGACAAAAAAAATTCAATAGTTATTGGGCATATTTTCCGAATAATTTACTTTCTTTCTTTAAAAGAAACGAGCTTGATGTCTTTATTTTACCTAAATTTCCGCAGTTAACACGTTCGAGTTTTTCAAGTGAACATTCTCTGAAATTTTGGTATGTTTCGACAAAATGGTTTAAAGTATTGTAACTTTCGTACTTCGGAATGCTAAAAATATTCCCTGTCACCTCTTGGACACTACCAGAGGTGATAGATTGGGTCGTAAAAATCATATATACCAGAATCATATACTAAAAGTCGTAACCGAAACGCTTTACATATTCGTACCTGTCTCCACGCAGACACTTCCCACGATGTCTCCACAGTGACGATCGCATTCTTCTTTATCGTCATTAGAATATGCATCACCACTAGGTGCACCGCAAAGGTTATCTTGAACTGGCTGTAAAAGGTAGATAATGAACGACATCAAATCTGCTTATCATGCTAACATAGACAACTAAGAGATTCGGATGGGGAGGTGACATATTGTCTGTTTGAAGATTGGACAATATCTGGAGACAATACTTGCTGGATGGTACGGTAAAAAAATCTCCCGATGGGACGCTTATATTCGATATCTGGAAGAATGAGTTGGAATGGGTGAGGAGAATATTGGTATTTCACTAACCGAATATGAGATCTGTAGGGCAGTGCATGGTGTAACCTGATTCACACTGTTGGGGGGGAGCACACAATAGAAGATGTACTGTCAACCTGTATATAAAACATGCTTTTGTAGTCTGAGCCTCTACTGTGGCCATTAACTTCAAAGACACAGCGTAATGACGTAGACTTGTTACATAGATTGCATTCATATACCATTTTCTCTTCTCTTCTTTTTTTCCAAATTGCTAAGTCTACAGTTCATACAAAAATATTGCAACTGAACAAAAGCGAAAGAATATTAGGATACGTTCAAAATAACAACTTTAACAACCCATGTCATTGAAGAAAATCAGCAAGTAATTAGAAAAACTCAAGTAGAAATCGTCGGAATCTTTTGAAGTAGTTAGAAAGAATTTCGAATAAAATTGTTTGTTACTGGACAATGAGGGAAGAAAATAGCTTTGCTATTTCTCTAATGAGGTACCGACGGTTTACTCTGACGTACCAAGGGACTTGGAATGACCAAAGCTCAGGGGCACAGGCTTTCCGGCGCCCCAGTGAGTAAGCCACTGCTGTACGGGGCCTAAAGTATTTGCCTAAGGTTAATGTGAAAAACAACTCCTATAATTGTTTTTTACAAATATTTCAACTTTGTCTTGTTTGTCATGAGTGTTCATTCAATAATTCTAGATCGAGCTATTGGGATTTTATGTCTATCTCAGGTTTAAAATGTACGTACTTTAATAAGGACAACTGGCCTTTTCATATACCAGTTTCCACGAAATTGAGTGGAAGAAATTATCTCCCGAAGAGCAAAACCCCAAAGTAAAACAAAGCAGAATAACAACGGTACATTAAGTAAGTTAGGTTGAAGCTCAAAAAAAAGTCATGTGAATATCATATTGCTATTCACAGTTATCGATATTGACCTTATAACTAAGAGCTTAGAGCTTCGTAAGCCGTCAAAGTTAATTGAGAAACTCTGCCTGTTTTTGGGTTTGTGTTTCTTTATTGTTGTATGTTTTAGCTGGAAAATTGCGTTGAACTCCACACGATTATAACCTTACGATTATAACACGATTATAACTGATCAAAAGTGGCCGGGTAGCTTGACTTGAATTTGGACGGAATTATGTGGCCGAAGCGGAATACTCATTGAGCTATTTTTAGATTGTTATGGACGTTATTTTGTTTTTTGCATAAAATATAGCAGCTTCATACGATGGAACCCATTGTTTGGCGATCCTGAATTTCCATAAAGGGTAATTAGCGCATATACTTTGTATGTAAGGTGTCCATTATTTTCTGGCCATAGTAAACCGAAAATTATCGGTTTGCACTGCCAAGCACGATGATCTCGAAACTTTGATTGTCAACTAAAAGGTACTCACAATGTTACTGAATTCTAGGAACATATTTTGTTTCAGGCTATTATTTCCTATAATTCAACGAATGTTTGACATTTTTCAGTATCGCATTAAATGGGATTTACGTCAGCCGGTTACCAACAGTAGCATTTTTCGCAACTCGTCCCTGTTGGGTCTTAAAGTATAAGATTCTGACACACGAAAATTTGCTATTGTTCCGATTACTGGCTACATCCTTAATTGACAGAATTTCTGAAGTTTGATGGGTTTTGAGTTAGAAAAGTTTGTTTTCGATTTTTTGCAAGATCACTTGTTTATTTGCAGTAAGTTTATTTCAACCCAATCAACTAGCTACAGCACTATTTCATGATCACTGCTTATTTCTATATTCTTTTCAAATCGTATGTAACAGCGCTTCTAGGGTTTTTATACGGGAGGACATTGAATGCTTTGGTCCTCAAGGTTACGGAACAAGCTCGAACAGAAGTTATAAAATTTTAACCGTTTTTAACATCAATTTTTAGCATTCTAACTACATAAGACACGAGCAATTCGTGGGTTTTAGTTTGAGAGGCAAAAAGGAAAGAAAACAAACCTCTTTCTCTCATGATTTCTTTTATGTCATTATTTAGCGTACTTTAAAAATCTTTTCGGTTTTTAAGTAGCATATATTGCCATAGCACGGTTATGATTGTGTAACTCAATAGAATGACGTTTATTATATACTTTCTCTTTAAAATCTACGGTTTGGGAGTCAAATAACATTCAGAGAACGTGTGTCGCGCCTATTCCGGCACATAAGAGGTGGATGCTTAAGCCTACCAAGCCCTTTGTCTGGGTTTGCCACTTATCCTGTTCCTTGTCAACATGTCGGGTCTTCTGATATTTGTGTGTTTGTGAAGATATGACGTAATTGATGAGAAAAGCATGGAACTAGAGGTGTGGCATTATACATAGATAGTGAGTTGTGATCTGTAGGATTCAGAAATAAAGCGAGTTGAAATTAAAAAAGAGAATTGGAGAGTGTTTCGTTACATTTTTGGAGGTCCCACCGTAGATCGAGATATACCTATGGCAGAAGAGGAAGCTGTTGCTCAGGCTTTAAATCCTGAACTGAACAGACTTTCACATACATTATTTCGGAGACCAGAAAAGTTCAAGACTGGAGAAGATTTTGATTTGTTCGTAAAGAAGTCCGAATTGTATTTTGAAGCGGTTGAGCTTAAAGATGAGAAGAAGAAAAGGCTTGCACTATTATTCAATTTGAACGAGGACGCTTTTCGTCTCGCAGAATCGGTCGACTTTGTAAAAGGAGACAATGCCTACAATAACTGGATTAAACTGCTGAAGTCGTTGTTGGAAAGAAACCAAACTTTGACCGACAAGAGATACAATTTTCATCGACGTCAACAGGAACCAGGTGAGTCAGTTGACTCTTATGCTGTTTCGCTCAGAGAAGCTGGAGCTAAATGTGGTTTTCAAGGCGAAGAGTACACCAGTGGATTAGTTGACCAGTTTATTCTTGGATTAAGAGATCGTGCCACGCAGAGTAAATTATTGCAAGAACCGCCTACTACCTTGGATAACGCCTTATCAGTTGCGCGAAGATTCGAAGCAGCGAATGCTACAATGCAAACTTTAGGATCCGAAACATCTGTAACAGAGAGATTTAATAGAACGAAGATTTCCGCCATCAATTCATTGCCAACAGTAAAAACATGTTATACTTGCAACGGATTTGGACATATTGCCAAACAATGCCCAACCCTAAGTAGCTTTAAACGAAATAATGCTTCAACCAAAGTATGTTTTCATTGCCATAAGCCAGGACATTTGGCCCGTAACTGTTTTACTAATAACCTTAAGCAGGGCAATGGCAATTTTTCAAAAGATTCAGGTCAAAATACTTCGAACAGGCAGTCGCAAATTTGCTATCGCTGTGGTAAACAAGGACATATTTCGAAATTCTGTCGCACAAGATTTGAAATGACTCCGACAGAGACCGCGATCCAGAATCAAGGTAACACCGACCAAACTAAAAGAGACTCGAAAGTACGATTATCTGCTATTTTGCCGGCGAATAAAAGAAAAACACTAATGGTCGAGGTCAAGTTAAACAGTAAACCAAAACTTTGTATTATTGACACTGGTGCTTCGATATCCTTAATTAGCGAAGATGCATGGAAGTCAGTGACACCCAGCAACGACACCTTGTCGCCATCCGATATAGTTGCAGAAGCCGCGAACAATTCCCCAATTGGTATTTTGGGTAAAGTAACATTAGACATTGAAGTCAGCAGCACACAGAAGTCAAATCAGGAATTTTACGTTGCCAACGAAATGGTTTCTGAGATTATTTTGGGACTAGACTGGTTAATGAACAACGAAGCTGTTGTTGACACCCCTAAAATGCAGTTAATATTCCCGGATGGGACTAGCAAGTCATTGTTTATTTTTGATTCTTCTGTGAAAGATCCATCAACTGTTGCACTGGAGGAAAGACTAGAAAACATTGGAAAAGAAAGCCAAAAATTGAAAAGAAATGTGGAGGACCTTGGGATGAAAATACGGGAACTGAAAGAACTGGCAGAAAAGAGAGAAAATGAAAACAAAGAGAAAAAGGAAACACAAACCTTAAAAGAACAACTCGAAAAGGCAAGAGCAAAGAACCAAGAGTTGAATGACCATCTTAGAAACAGTGCTAGAGAAAATCAAGAGCTGGAAGAGAAGTTGCAGATCAGTGAAAAGGACAACCAACTCTTGAAAGCTCAATTAGAGGACGGTTTTAGTGCCAACAATGAGTTGCAACAAGAACTAGACGCAAGACCAACACACGGACCAGTGAAATATCTAGAAGATTTAAAGAAGCGACAAAACACTCTCCGAAAGATTGTAATGGAAAGGATAAGACAGGCTTAACAGAAACAAAAGAGAACGTATGATACAAAGTACCGGTCACAACAAAACAAAGGCTTCGATATCGGAGATACGGTGCTCCTCAAGAATTTCAGAGCGAGGGGATTGGATGAAAAGTATTTGGGTCCATATCTCGTGGTTGATGTTAAAGAAGGTAACTGTGAAATAGAATCACTCGAGAGTAAGAAGAGAAAGATTGTTCATTCAAACAATTTGAAACGATTTAAGATCAATAATGACATTGAAGAAGGACAAGTGACAAATGAGGATTTTGAAAGTTCTGATTCCGACTTGGACGAATCAATATTTGAACTAGAGAATGCTGGAAGATTAAACCTTCAAGTGAACAATGGACCTGAAGAAAATGTGCACTACAACCTGAGACGCAATAGAAGACCACCAGACCGTTTTGGATACTCTGTGAACAATTACTGAACTTATCGTTTTACTTTGATAACAGATTTAAATTTAAGTTTATGCTTGACTTTTAGGTGAAGTGTTGTTATGTCAATTTGATAAGATTCTATTTTATTGAGATCGAATTTAAAGATGATGCTTATTTTAGGAAGAGGGAATGTGAAGATATGACGTAATTGATGAGAAAAGCATGGAACTAGAGGTGTGGCATTATACATAGATAGTGAGTTGTGATCTGTAGGATTCAGAAATAAAGCGAGTTGAAATTAAAAAAGAGGATTGGAGAGTGTTTCGTTACATGTTCAAACTATCGACTGCCACCGTCGTCCTGGTAAGCATGCTCGAAGCTTGTTGAGCTTGTAGCTTAAACGCTATTGCCTTTTTAGAAAAGCAGTTGAACATCGTCACTTTTCGATTATGGTCAAACATTCAAACAATCTTATGAGAAATCACGTCTCCTGTAACAAAACCTCGCTTGGTGGAGACACTTGCCAGAAACATGGTGGCCGGAAAAATATCGAGGACAAAATATCACGGAGTTGGACTTGGGTTGATTGAATTTTCAGTGACCTGAACGTAAAAATGAAGAATTGACTTGATGATTGGTGTATTAAGCTTAAGGTCTTCACTAACACTAGCGCAAAAACACAATATGTTCCTTTAACTTCTTAAACTTATCCTGGTCCGCGACGTCTACCCTAGACGTGTAAAATTGTTCGTCGTTAGCCAGAGTAAAACTATCTAAGTCAAATTCGGAGTAAAAGGAATTAAGTTGATTGAAAGATTGATGAGGGTATTTCAGCCAGGTAACACCTTCATCTACTGGGCTGGTATCCATAGGGGGCCTGAATATAATACATGAATGAGATTCATTGAATAAAAAATTACAAACATAAATGTATTAAAATAAACTATCTATAGATGTTATTCTATTTTATATTCTATATTCTATATATTATGATAGTTCTATTGCAATCTAATTTTACCTAAAATTGTTTATAATAGTTATGTTACTAATCTAATGTTACTATCTATTCCCACGTTTCTACCATAAACAACGCCCATACATATAGCTGACCTTCATTAAGCTCCGGGGCGCAGAAACCATGGAATACGGGCGAACCCAATAAATTGCAAAATGGCAGTCAATGTTCCTTTTGAGTCCCCAAAAGTTCAAGCCTCATGAGAACGATATCAATTTTACTGTAGAGGCTAGACGTCTCCATAATAATAATTATGCAAATTTGGAGGAATTTGTTAAGAAGGAACTGCTGCATTATCCTGTCCAGGAAAGAAAAGAAGCAATAATATTTGCCTAGTTTCTAGGGCAACAAATAATCTGTGGATTACGTGTAGGTTTGTTATAGTATCATTTCTAAACTTTACTTTGTCCAAGATATGAAAATTTGCTCGAAAATAAGAAAAGCGGTTTTTCGGCGACCAGTAACTTTCCTTTCTGAATTAGCTAAAGGGTTACGAGTGCGTCACGTATGATTTTTTTTATGTAATGCGGTCTGTGGAACGGATGTCTCTGAGGCATGGGCGTACCTTGCGGGGGGGGGGGGATGACACCCCCACATTTTGGTGAATTGGTCGGTAAAACGCTAGTCTGTCGGTAAAGCTCGACTTGCGTCGGTAAAGACCGCAGGTATAACCAGAAACTAGGAAAATCGTGTAACTTAAACCTGTTGTCGGGTAACCTGTTCGTGTTTTCTGATGATTGTAAATTCGGAAATTTTCCACAGTTCGGAAAATTGACTTTATTGAAAATCGAAACTATTCTAAAAAGTTAAATTTAGCTGGCTGGAAAAAAGTTAAATTTAGTTGGCAACAAAGCCATTTTGATTGGGCCAAGAGCTGAAACTGAAAAACTGAAAATGAACAGGACGCAAATTAGACTGGTTGCCTTTTAATAAGTTAGTAATATCCAATTTCTCGAACTTCGTCTCGATGAATGTCTCGGTCTGAGGAATTAGGACACTTTGTCTTTCATTACAGTAGCATTTTTAAAAAAACAAGTGCAGAATGCCGATTAATTTACCGAGCATTTTTCACAGAAATTATTGTCTGGGATCGCTAGAAATGGTGTTTCAAGACATCAAGATTTCAAAGTTTTCTGGGGGAGCATGCCCCCAAACCCCCTTTGTCAAATACCGATTTGGCTAGGTCCTTAGATTGAACAGTCTGCTTCATGCCGGAATTGGCCTCGTAAAGACTCTGAAATGTAAAATATTTCTGGGGGAGCATGCTACCAAAGCCTCGAAGTGTAGGCTGATTTTACATTTCTAGCCCTCCCCTAACAAAAATCCTCGGTGCGCCATTGAGTATGTCACTTTTTTACCCACTCCCGAATCCTGACCAACTGGGAATAAACAGATGGAGTGATCCCTTTGACTCCACGATTTGAATTTATTTCCATCGGTAAAATGAGGACTGGACAGTACACCCCCCACTCGATATGGTCACGGTAGGCCACTACTCTGAGGTTTTGAATTTTGCAAACATTATGAAAGAGCTCTTTTGTTTTCTGCACGAACAGGAGGTTTTATCAAGGAATCATTAACAATTTGCGGCACGTCACTGTATTTCGTGCAATACAATAAGGATAATCAGTATCGGTATTCTTCAGAGAAAGTAGATACAAGGCAACCTTACGTAATTTCTTGGTGTTAGGTACGACATTGGACTACAGACGAAGTTATAGTTAATTAAATCACAGCCTCACGGATTTCACTTCATACTGTTTGTTAGTTCTTCGTGTTTTGAATGTCCTTTTCGACACATATAAGGCATCCGATAACGACGTAATTGAACGACCAATTTAAAAAGAAAAACGGTCCTCTTTAAATTTTTTCTAATTTCTTTATTAAAACTGACTCAAAGGGATGTTTAAAAGGGAAGCTGAAGTCAATTTACCCTGAAAACTTGCTCTGCTCCAATCTGACTGTGAAAACAGCTTAAGAGACATACGTTTTGCCGATTTTCTATACAAGAAAGCTAAAAATCTGCCCACTGTGGACACTAGGGTCCACCGTTTTCGGGCTGCCGTCTTCAGACCCCCGCCTCGTACACGTATGAGTAAGTTCTTAAGTGGCCAAGTTTCACGACGTCATTTGTTTGGCTACTAACGTGGATTAGGTTGTTGACTCTACAGCAAATTTGAGTAGGTTGCAATCTAGATGCAAGTTCAATGGGTTTTTTCAGCTTGTTGACCCTTACTGTCGTGGCCAGAGCAAGTTGCAGCAAATTGACGTAAGTTGACTTTCGGGGCCTTGCATATTCATTTGCCAAAGGCTTAACACTTTGCCGAGAGGACATCTCCCCTTGAAGTGAAAAATCATCTGGCGGTAGTAAGCATAAATAATAGAAGCCTGATCGGCTGATCCTGCAGGGAGAGCTAAATGATATCGATAGCAACAAATTTTTGTATAATCCTTAACGCTAGTATATAAAGCAGATATAGCTTTTAGATTCAAGTATAGTTTTAATAAGCGATGTGGTATTACATAACTATATTTTAAACTAAGTTTGAATGATCACATTTGTTGCATTTATAAATCCTTCTAAACATTTATTTTTGATTGATTCTACCCAAAAACCTAGACTGTCTTAAAAAACTTGTGATAAAAGAATATTCTACAAAAAGGATATTGGTAATCCCCAATTATTCATATGCTGTAAATAAGCGAATGTACCGCGAGCGGCATTCCTTTGTAGTTCGACTTATTTCGATCGACATCAATGCCAAACAAAGTTCTTTGAAGTTTGAAATAAAACGAAATCTAAATCCAAAAGTGACGATTATTGAAAAGTTGTGTTTAAGACAACAGTGGGTACATTTTCAAATTAATTGTAGTGTGCCGTGAATGTGCAAATCGAATTTTAAATATAGGCTTAGGGAGAATTATTTTGTTAATAGCTATGTTGACTCGTTTATCTCAAAAGCAAAAACCACTTGAGTTTGTCTCCATAGACTGTTTGGCGAAAAGGGATGATAAAATCAAAATACCTAGGTACTGATGTTCTTTCATAATATCTTAATCTTCGCATACATACATAAATACATACACATGCAAACTTTGTATATAAACTATGTAATAAATATAAAATAATATATATATATACATTGTTTATATAGATACATTTGTTCAATTAAACCGGTAAACGTATAAAACATATAACAGTTGCTTTGTTGAGTGTTCATAAGAAATTGTATGTCGATGATAAAAAGTATAGCCAGGGTTGCCCATGTACAGGAAATACATTAGTTTTCTCGGACCAATTTGTATCAGCAACAGTTGGATTCTTTATTTTCTTTATAATTAAAGGATATGCGTATTAACTTTCTGTACAAATATCTCGAAGAGTCTTAGCAAAAGTAAGATAAATTACTGCGGCATCAATACCCCTGATACTGCTATCAATTCTATAAGTTGTTAAGAGGCTAGTATGATTGCTAAGCTGCCGAACTCAACAGAGAGTAGTTGTTCGAACGTGCTTCTTTTGCCAAATAGTTTTCAACAGTTTGTGGAACAAGTTTTTATTTTCCATGGTTCTATCTGAAGTAGACAGTTCCTATCATTTTCATCGGTCTACATAACTGTTCACCTCCTTGCAAAACAAACACTTGCGTGTGTAATTTAAAGGTAACCTCTTAATATGCCTCGAGAAGTTGATATGGATGGAAAACTTGTCCTAACTTACTTAAGTTTAGTTTAACAGTGAAGTAACTCTTAATAATCAACGTCAGTTGATCGTCTACAATACATATCTAATATTTACACTTGAAGCAAACATAGCAGAGACATACAGGGTCCGCTGAATGTAATCTCAGCTCAGTGTTAGCATTTTAGTCTCTTTCTTGCAAGAGCAGACAAAATAACAAAAGCTAGTAGAGTTAACTAGTCCTTACTAGACCGTGCAGTGTTTATATTGTTTCGTCCGTATGTTGACATAAAACTGTCCAGATAGACAACTTTCGAACATTGTTAAGTCAAAACCATGTGGGCATTTGTTTACGTAAATCGTTTACATACCTTAACAGATGGTGTAACAAGCCCGAGACAAGTATCGACACAGCTTTTTTTGAGTTCAAAAGGTTTCGCTGTAGCTAGGACAGAAGTCACTGCGAAGTAGGTAATGGCACTTAAAAACCATTTGACTCTCATGGCGACTTGGCTCACAGAATAATTACAGCTTGTGATTTCAACTCTTGTCAGTCAGTATGTATATTCCTTCCCCAAATGGAATATAGACAATGTCATCAAAATATCGAAATTCTACTGTAGTAACGTCTTCTAGAACAAAAAAAAGGGCGTATGAAACCACGGTGTCCAGCCGAGACACGACGTGCATTAATTATAATATTATGCTGTTAAATCGTGTTAGTCTGCAGTGAACCGGATCATAGTAGATCCGCCACAAGTACTGACGCAAATGGTAAAAGGACTCAAAGCTTTATGTCATCTTCCGGCAAGCAAACGTCAGATTTTCAGTTTTTCTGACAACTTTAAGTGTGACTACATAAGCTGTGTATGTCAATCTACAGGGATATAGAAAATTAGTTTATCTCTACCTTGCTAGATTTGCTTCATTAAAAGTTATATTGGCCGATTAGGTGTACAGTGAAGCGCGCAGAAACGTCTTGAAACAAATGGCAGCTTTTTCATCGGTCAACTTAACAACAAACCCGTTGTGGAACTAGGACTTCGAAAGAACGTAGAAAAACAACAGAACTGGATGTCTTATGGGTATCCTCCGCAGTAATAATTTTCAAATATTTACGTTTTAGATCTTTTAGTACTTGCATGGCTAAAATAGGAATATTTCCAAGAGTCTGTAACAGCGGGATGAATGTTGCTCACAATTTGGACGTGGGAGCTTGGTAAATCGCGAACGATATTTGGATGTTTGTCAAGCTCATATTCTCAGAAAAAAGATTTCAGTCTCAGACGGGCATCAAACCCACAACTTTCTGATAACCGGTGAGACACTCTTGCTTTGAGCTACCATGGCTCAGATGGCGAACTAGGAAGTAGGTTTAACATAGGTGCTGCCAATGTGGTTACCACAATATGCTAATAATAGTGTCGAATGAGATGAATGTCACAAACAATCAGTGGGTTACAGTATTCTTTGATCCTAAGGTGTTTGAGCGAAAGCGGTTGGCAGAGAAAAACGGTCTATTTGATTGGTGCATATCTCTTGTGTATTTGCCTGGTTCCTCGCCTTTTGCCGCTCATAAAACATGTGTTGTGGAAGCAAATGCATGTTGCCTCAGAAAAAAATATCCGGAAAAAATTTTGGAGAACACTCCTGCTTTCTGACATGACCTGATGATTATTTGTGCTGTGGCGTTTGTATTTGTGTTGATTAGGGTTATCTTAAATTTCCCGCGTTATCCTCAGCACACTATAACTCTTTGCCAACCAATCAGTACCCTATGTTCGTTCTTCTGGCTTTCATCCATATCAAATCGACAAATTCAGTGATCAAGCACAATTTAAAATTTGCTAGTTATAACATCTTTAAAAAATGGCCTAACAGAAGAGGAGACCCGTCTCTGCTCTTACCCCTACTCGTACTCCATCAAGAGTACTAGAATTAAGTATGGTTTCTACATAACCGAAAGCAAGGAGCTTTCAAACATGCACGATGGGACAGGTGGGGGATTGTTTACTTTATCTGGCTAGGGCTTTTTGAAGCTTTCTTGCCCCAGAAGATAGAAAGTGCAACATAGACATAAACACTGATATGTAAATAAATATATACATATACATATGTATATGCATATATGTATGCATATGTGTATGATACACATACACACACACATACCTATTATGTATATTTTGTTTAATATTATATTTCATGTTCATGTATACGTAAATGCATATCTGTTTGCATATATGTAATGTACGTACTGCACACGTCAAAACACATGGGGACTGGTGCTACTCAAATATTTCCATATTTTATTTATTTTATTTGGTATTTTCTTGCTCATTTGATATTTTCGCCCTGTACTTCTACAGAGAATAATACATTTGAAATTAAATGTACTATATAGACTGAAATTAACTAACCTGTTATGAAATTGGAAAATGATATTACCAATCGGAATGACACTAATGGCCTTTCAGATTCACAAATTTTGTTTCCGGTAGCTTTTTCTTATTGTTTAACTGAATATTATGAACATGTTTTAGACATAAGCTTTTTACCTTATAGTAACCGGCAACTGTCAGCGACGTTGCTTCAATAGAAACATTGATAACTCATTACTATGTACAATATTAAATTGAATATTTAAATAGAATTATTCGGTTCGAATAGTTTGTCCAGGAGTTCCCTTCCAAGTTCCTTGACTCTCTCATCGACCGGTTGCGATGCCTTTAACATTAGACGCTAGATCTAAAGCTCTCATGTTTTGTGTTAGGCACCCCGCATTGTATAGCTACAACGTTGTACAGCTGACCTAGTTTGCCGTATCCGAGCTAATCAATCACAAGCTAACCCAAACTACCCTATCGTGGGTATTCGTGGGTGGGGGTGGTCAAACTTCCTCCAAGACGGAATATTTTCCCTTTATTTCTATTCCGGAGGTCAATTCGTTGTTTGGTTATCCTTCTCATTGAAAGATATTGAAAAGATGCAAATCTTCTTCAAAATTTCTTCCATCCTGCCAAATCTCCTCCCCATTTCTTTCAAGTACAATTTCCTCCCATTATTACTTCCAGTGGGCGAAATTTTTTTCCTACCAAGTGGAAGTACTGGTGAACAACAATAGCGGTTTAGAATGTCCATTAGAATTAAACAACGTTCAATAACTCTTGGCAGGTCAGCAACAATTAGTTCTTATACATTGCAAATAGCCCAATTCATAAGCACTAGCAGAATCCCAGTTGGATTAACTTGTTTTGAATTCATAAAATATATTCATTAGCGTTCCTACGTGTTTGTGGTCAAAAAACACACTTAAGTCTATGAAAGTTAAATGACAAGTGTCGTAAAGAACTATTGTATAGAACCCGGAAGACGATGAATCAGCAAGGTAAATCAAAAATTATTTTAGTAGCATTCGCCGAAACACTTGGCATCAACACTCAACTGCGAGAAGATTTATTACACATATAACTGCAGGAAGGTCGCATGAAAGAAAAACCTCTAAGCCGGCATAATCATGACAAAGTAGATGGCGAAATGAAACAACATATGGATGAAATAATTAATGAAAATCATGTTTTAATTCTTGAAGCTACAAACCATACGTTTCGAAAAAGTGTAGAAAAGCCAAATGGGTGAGGGAACTGCCGAAACTTAAGAGAGGAGATTCTGATATTTCGACCTGGCTCTTCTATATTGACATTTCGATAACGAAGGGCCTTCACTCGAAACCTTCCCTCACCCGTCTGATATGTTTACAGGCGGTTCAAAACTGCTTTTGGGTATGTACATCATTTCGTTTACACCGCTGGCACAAATGAAGCCAGATTTCAAGGATTCATTCATTCAAGAGCAAGCAATTTGCTCGCAAATAGAGCTACCATCATTTTTATGGTGCCCCACTTTATCGTGCAATGCGATATCTTGCGGAAAATATTCAATTGCAAATACTTCATCCTTAGTTATCCACCAATCTTAAATATTGTAAAACAGTACATAAGTGCATTGAGAACTGTTACATAGAACGACGTTCTTTTCAATTATACATATACTTATGAATGCTGAAATTATGGAAACTCAAAGGAAGAGTTTATTTCAACACTGTAAATTTAACTTTGGAACTATATTGTTGCATTTGCTACATTACGAATTTCATTGCGATTAAAGTAAAGTGAATTAAGCAAAATAACTATTTGCCAACTAAAACAACCCGCAGTACAGATGAACAGTTTAAAATAACTGCCCAAAAAAACTGTATTTAAAATTAATATAATGACAAAAGGATTGCGAAAAGTAATAAGTAAAACATCATAAAACCTACTGGATGTCTTTTTACAGTTTCAATACTTAAGGACTGGACGAGATGACGACAGAAAAGTGGCCTGAAGTTGGAATTCAAATAGTTTTGAGTGTTATTAAAAGGCCTTTAGTCGACTTACCTTGTCCTTAAAGGTTCTGGCTACAAAATCTTTATTTTGATATGAAAACCTTAGGGTATGGTTGTTTTAAACCTCATCACCTTTTCTGCTGCTTGTTCTATTGAATCTGCCTAAAGTAATGCCGTCGATCAAATTTCTGACGTGCACGAGCGGACATGCACGAGGAAAAAAACTTCAGAGGTTTCCGACGTGCGTGACTCTAGTCTTTTCCTTGTTTTGAACGTGGGTTGGACTAGGTAAAAAGAGGTTAATGAGATTACGTTTTAGATTTCACAACGGCTTTCTTTCACCCTATTTGGGCTGGGAGGGGTGATAGGCCACCGGCCAATTGGTTTGTTATTGATATCACGTCACTGGATGAACAAAATGTCATCAAAATTGCTGACTTTTCCTCAAACTCTATTGCCAAGATTTTGATACGTAGTGTAAGACATTACTTACAAAGTCGTTTCCATGGTAACCACTAGTTGAAGGGTCGAAATTTTAAACAAAATTGAATGACTACAGTTTTTCGATAAAACCTTAGAAATCCAGTTGCAAAAACAATGTTTTTTTAGATATAAAAACTGTCAATTTTTGCTCGACAGTTTTGTCTGACGTGATCTTCTTGCATTTATGATTTCATCAAAACGCCTTATCGTTCGCGACATGCTTTTTCAAGATCATAAAAAGTTGAAGATAGCAATTATTTTTATATTTTAAAATAATTATGTAAAATAAACAAATCTATCAACTAAAACTAAGTACTATTAAACTCAGTACGACATCAGTGTGACGTTACAAACAAATAAAACAAACAAAACAAATGTACACTTCTTCACATGTAATAAATTCTCAATCTTTCATATTGAAGAGTTTTGTTTAATAAAATTTTTGGAGAAATACGAGTGTAAAACAGCAGCATTAAAAATCCCCATGTAAAAGTAATGCTTGAGTGAAGTAATAAAGATGTTATGAGGTATGAAGTAAAAAGATATAAAGGAGTAAAAAGCAAAGAGATATAAAACAAAATCATCAAGTATGAAGTAAAAAGATGTAAAGGAGTTGGACAAAGTACAGCATCAAGCATCCATATGTGCTATGGGTGCTAAGGGGTTTGAAATATCAAGACAGAATTAAGATGCTAGGTTGGCTTACCTTAGAAAAGAGAAGAATATTTTTTCTAGTTGGATTTTCTAATGTTAATTGTAATTTAAGAAGACCACATCCTGGTACTTTGAAAATAGTTTCAAGTAGGATTAATGTTTTTAATTATTCGTTCTTTACACTTATTGTTAGAAAATGAAATAATTTACCAAAAGAAATTGTTGATGCTGATACCTTGGGAACTTTTAGAAGTAGGTTCAAAGAATATACGAATCTCAATTAATGTTATGATAAATTATTAAGTTTTTATTAAGTTAATTATAGAGTTATTTAAATGTAATAATTATAGTTATGGGGTGCACATACAGAAATAACCTCCGTGCATCCTATTACAATGCACCAAAGTTTATTGTAAATAATGTTATGTTCTCTTCTGTTAAGTTATGCCATGTGGAATCAAACAATTTTGTTAAACATTGTATATTCAATATTTCTACCAAGTTTCATTGAAATAGGTACAGTAATAAGGACATTATGGCGGTGGTGGTGGTGGTCAGGCGAATCGGCTGCCCTCAGCCTTCCTTTAAGCAAAAATAACCAGCACAGATGGGGTTAAGTAGATTTTTACTGTGTATAATCATCATGAGACCTAATCAAAGATCAGTTCTTCATTTTACAGTAGCAAAAAAAAAAAACAACAACAAACATTTAACCGTAGTGAACGTGATTTTCTGTTTCAATCTCTCAGTTGGGACTACGTTATTGAAAAAAATAAATATATTGAAATATATTTATATTTAACTGATATTAATGCTCCTCTTTTCAATTGAAAAAACTACCTTTTATTTTTAGATATTTATGCACATTTGTAAGCAGGCGCGTACAAAAGCCAGGCGCCTAGCCAGGAATTTTCTTGGGAGAAGGGTGTTCCAATGTCGATCAGCTTTTGCCACCAAAAATTTTCAACATTCCACTTATGTACTGCCTTCTTATATACTAGTTTATCACATAATAGAATTTTCTGAGCGTATTGGCATATCAGAGTTAGGTTCGTGACCATGGCTTGTAAAATAGCTCGTCAGTCACTTTAATTTATTGAATTTTTATTTACTAGAAGACACGTATAGATAATGATAACTTCTCATTTTTTGCATCACTCCAGTTGGTTTTTTTTTCAGTTTTTTTTAACGAGCTAAGGTCAATTTTGGGGGCTCAAGATGCAGGTTCTTTACTGAACTACATAAAACAGGATCTAATTTGGGTTTAAATTGGTTCAACTTGAAAGTCTGGATGTTCATGAAGATTAATTTCCATCTTTCGTATTTGATATTTCAATCAAGAAGAAGTACGAAAACATAGAGCTTGAAACGTTTGTGTAGTTTAAGTGCCATGTTTAGGAGTAGTTAAACAGAACTAGACGGATGATTCTCTTGGGGGTGTTTACGAGTAATTGCAATCGACGATAACGCAATCAAACACCACAAGGGAAAATGTTTCGCGGCAGAAATGGTAATATGGCAGTCGACAACTGCCGAAACATTCAAATGCTCACTTCAACACTTCAGAAAATATGCATTTACAGTTTATCCCGACGCCGAAAGCATTTTAAAGCTCGCAACTCAAAGCTGGCTAGATTGTGATATTCTTTTATGACTCGCTATTGAACTGGAAACTTATTAAGCTCGTTGTAGCTGTGGGAGTATGACAGTTTGAACCCCCCCGACCCCCCTTTGGTTACGCCACTGTTTGTGCGTGAAAGTCACCAGTACTAATAGGGTAACGAGCATTTAATTGTATTATTCAGATTTAAACAAATATCTTTACCACGAGTCCGTGATAGCAGCGTTACACTACTCATTCTGAGACATCTACATTTGGTTATAGTTATATCTCTTTATCTCACTACTTTCATTGGTCTATTTTGAAAAACACTTACTTACAAATTCATAAACGTGATTATTTTGCACGGTGGTCTTGCCTCAAACGTTTCATTCTTCCTGTTCACGTAAAGTCCTTATTTGACACAGACCTCTGTCAAGATTAGTTTAAATTTTGGACGCTGTACTTAGTGGATCAAGAAATGGGAAGCAATTAGTTGGCAGATCGGCTGGTAGTGGTAATTCCAATATCAAAACAATGAGTATATTGAAACCCCAGGACACTGCAGCATTTGTTTAAAAAAACCAAAGTTTTCTTTCGAATGCCAGACGTTTTGTAGCTGTACAAGTCTGAAATAATTAATTTTATTCAACTTATTATATGATGAGTTAAAGTACTTCGATGGATTGACAAAAAGGTCATACCACATGTTGTTTCAAGTCTACAATACGTGAGTCATCAGATATTTTGATCTGGGAGAGAACCGGGTTATTTCAGACTCGGATATTTTAAACTTTTAATATTGACATTACGTTGGCGTAATGGGAAGTTTTAACGTCGGTAGACTTAATAACACTAATTATTGTTTTTCGCAATCGGTTTGCGTGATTTTAACAATCTTTTCGTCCTCACGAACAGTCGTAGGTTTGTTTATTGAACTGTCTAGAACACTTTATTCGGAAGGTCAAATTTTAGGTCTGCTGTGAAGCTGCCGATAAAAACACTTCTTTTATATCATATGGATTTTTCATCGTCACACGTAGCGGTGTATTTTTCTGATGGTCCGTTTGTTGTTAATGTAAGAACGGCAAATATGGGTTTTGTCTGAAAATGGAAAGATGAACATGCTCTTCTGGTCAGTTTCTCTCGTTCCGCAATTCGGTTTCCTGTTTTGTATTGCGGATTCAGATACCTTTTGTTGATTTAACTTGAAGCATTTGTGGTTTTTAAAGATTACGACAAACACATCATGAATATAAACGCTTTTCATTTCTTCTACCTTCAATTTGAGCTCTGGCATCATATGTTCGTTTCTAGGAGAGAGTTCTAGAATAGCCTCATAGTATTTGTGATAAAACTCCGAGATGAATGTTACACCGACGTGAGGCATATTGTTACAGCTAATTTTAATGCCATTTAGCCACATCGTTGTTGATCGACCTTGACCACAGTCAAGTCAAATTAACCTACACACGTGAAGAACCGCTGTGGAACATCTTTACAACAGAAATATTAATTACCCGTATGAATGATCACCTAATCACTCACCTAATCCAACCGTCCTTGAATACCAGAAGAACTGATGTATTAATCTCGTAATTGTAGAACATGAAAACAGCGAAGGCCCTTCAATACTAATATCCTGACGAAGGGCCTTCGCTCGAAACGTCGAGCTTTTTTTCTATCTTTTAGATAGTGTATAACTTCCAGAACGCCGCTGTTTTATCGAAGCTATCTACACTGGACCCCAGCGCCTTAGAATAAGTCAGTAAAGGCCGAGTACGGAGTATACATATTGAAAAAGGTCCAAATTTTTTGCTAAGTTCGTTAGAGGCGTACACATTATAAATTAATTAGAAATCTTACCTATTCTAAGTCATATATTGGCCATGGTCAAAATTTATGGGAAATGTTTCCTCAGCACATCTTCGGTTGGTTGCGTCACGATACGCACAACTCTCTCCTCCCCTTGGACTTCCTCGTAGAAAGACGCATGCAGACCTGCCTTGTTGACGCCAACGTAGTCAAAGGGGGTGAGGGTCAGAGAAAGGTCGGACTCGGGCCGAGATGAGTTAATCAATGATTAAAAACTAAAGTAATAATAATGGGGGAAAAAAGCCTAACGTAGCAGCATTTGATTCTTGGTGCAATAATATGCTTCTTCCGTGCACTACGAAAGGCCTAGGATTCGATTCTTCTAAAGAGTGCATATCTTTTACTTCATTTTTCTTTTACCTGCGTTTAGTTTGAAGTTTTATACTTTTTCGTCTCCGTTATTATGAGAAGTACCTCAGGTAAAACATTTGTAAATTGATCCAGAAGAATTGCCAGACTTGCCAATTTATTTTGTAAATCAAAGCCTCACTGACTGCCTCTCTCTTACTTTGACTGCCAATCAAAAAGTGAAGCCAAACATGTCCATATATATCGTAGATGTGGGAGCTTGGAGATACCTTACATGATCGATGAACATTCGTCAAGCCCTAACCTCAGAAAAACGATTTCCGAGGTTAGTGCTTGAAAAAAACCGTTTTTTTTGAGGTTGGGGCTTGAGAAAAGTTAATCGATCATCTAAGATATCTCCAAGATACTGCATATATCGCATATATCCGCTACATATATCGATTTAACATCATTATCAACACATCGTGAATGTCGCTTAGGCAGCTCATAATTATGTTGAACTTGAACTGGAGCTCAGCATCTGAGTCCCGCTGTCACAGGAAATTCGAACCCGTTTCAGCATGGAGTCAATTTCCAAGGAATGTCGTCCCCCCGGGGGAAAGATTCCTGGGAATCTCGCCCCATAGTGCGAATTTTCCAGGATATTCGCCCTCCTCTAAAAAATTTGTCCTAATCTTATGTTTAACAATTATAAAATTGTTTACTCACGAATAAGTCTATTAACTATATACTTGTCACTCATATGCATAGACCTATGCATGTTAAAGCATCCATTCTGTATGATAATTTTAAAATGAAGTCCAAATATTATAATTTCGTAACAGTCTCAACTTCTTAATACGCACGCTCTCAAGTTATTCTCTCAGAAAAATTTTCTGAGTCCCTGACGGGAATCTAACCCGTAACCTTCTGATCGCCGGTGAGATGCGCTAATCATTGAGCTACACAGACTCAGATGGTAGACATGTGTACTGCCAGTCTGCAAGTCTCGACATGTCGTCTAGTATTTTAGTGCTAATCAATGATGTAATTGTGGTAGCTTGGTAGTTGTAATGTTCTTAATACGCTCTCAAGTCTCATCTTACTGTTAACTCAAATCTTGAGTTTTAAGATGTCATTATTTGTCGGAATATATTTTCATGTATACTTTTTAAAGTTGTCTCTTGGTTATGATTGACATTGTTTTGGAATTATCTTTACTTTTTTTAAGTAACTCAAGTGAGTTTTCGTTTCCAAGGATATTTTCGTAATGGTTATTAATTAGAATACAATGATATGACTCATCTAATGGCATACGGTTTGCGCCAAAAAAAGGTATAAAAATGCTAATTATAAAAACGTTTCTGAGGATATGGAGCATAAAATTAGTGGTAGACAGAAGAGATGAAAACATAGCTTAAAATAAGTGCTGTATCCTCATTGTATTTTTAAGTGAAGAGAAATATTATGTAAGCAAAAAATATACACATTTTGCAAGATTAACGATCACTTCGAAGTTTTCCTTGTTTGAATTACTATAAATCAAAAATTAAGAATATTATATTCGCTTAAAAATCTCGTTAAATAGATTTTAAATAGAAAGGGAAGGGCGAAATTCCTATAGGGTGGCGATATTCCTTGGAAATTTCCCCCCCAGGAGGACGGATTTCCTAGGAATTTCGTCCCCCGGAGGGGCAATATTAGGGTAGGGCGGATTTCCTGTGACACCGGTTGCTCAATGGTTAGAGCGTCTCACCGGTCATCACAAGGCTGCGGTTTCGATCCCTGTCTGGGGATCAGAAATCATTTTACTTAGTGTTTGACGTACGTTGATCGATCATCTATAAAGCGAAATTTGTTAGATATCACGTCCAGTCTTCTAGTTATCATCTTGACTGTTAGTTTCAGTCTTCTGTGTGGTTATAGATGTAAGTATCAGCTCTCTAAAGGTCATAAACTGCCAAATCTTTCTTTGAAAAGACGAAAAGTAACTCCGCCTCTAAAAGCTTTTGCCAAATTTTTGTCGCACTTGTTAAATGTGCCTTCGTGGGCTGAGAAAAATTTTGAGTTTCTTCTGTGAACGTCGCAACAACAGATGGGAAACATATTGCAAAGCTGTTGGAAAAGAAACAGAACTACTTACTATTCTCGCCAACATCCTCAATAATTTTTTCATTTAGGCAAACTCGCATTTGACATGTTAAAGTTTGTCAAATATTGGTTCTTTTCAATAAACCAACCATACTTCACGTAATCTTCACGTGATTATACGTCATTTCACACAATAGCGTTGCCTTAAGACCAATGTTTGCTTTTCGGTTCATCGTAGATTCTCACAATAATCATTGCGTTAGGCATATTTCGATTAAACTGCAGGACAAGAATTCATAACAGCAAACTATGGAATTTAATGCTACCAAAATGCTGCTTCTAAAGAGACATCTTTGTGTTGGTGGAAGTTTGAGGAAAACACACGTTTGCAAAGTTTTACTAGTCATGTGCAGTTGTCTTGAAACTGTACTCTTCGATTCCATTAGTCACAAATTGGTCAACGAAAGACCCTATTCGAACCTCGAATACGGCGTGTTAAACGTTGATCAAGCAGTTTCCAGCCCTTAGCAATTGCAAATATTGATATCCCAATTACTTTGTCACCAGATCACCCCCAAAGGTTGTATTGGAGATTTGGGTGAAAGCTTTCCCCAGGTACTTCAATCTATCCCCAAGATAAGAATAACTCTGAAATTAGAAGAATCAATAACCGACAAACAGGCAAAGAGAAAACATCATGATAGTTACATTATTTTGCTTTATGCAGTCAGTGTCTTTCATGACAACAGCTATAGAAACTATGGCTTTATCATCATGAAAAGAAAGCACGGTTCATTACTAGCATATATAGCCTGACCTCGATCAAATCTTCCTGTAGACGACCTGTAGTTTTTGAAAGAATTAAGCAATGCTTTGGTTGTTCTAAATAAGACAAAATTAATAGTCTATGAACTTGCGCTGTTTACGCTGATACAGTGACAAATTGTCACGGTGAGATCAGAAGTTCGAAGTCCAGGAATTAGCTAGAATAGATCATGGATAACATGAAGTAGTGCTTAGGGTGAGAAATTGAGCAGTGGTGTTTTTAGACAACAAAGAAGAGACGTAATAATCGAAGTATATAAATTTGGTGCTTCTTTTGGTAAACGTAACGGTTACAGTTAAATTTCCGACATATCCCTTTCCTGGTCAACAGACCAAACCATACTGAAGACTCTGACAACCTAAATTAACGTGGAAGAAGCCTCATGCCATCGAAAAAGGTTTCCATAATTGAGTAAAAAAGGATAGATCATCGATTTCAAAAGATTGTCAGTACGAGCACGTAAAAATGGATTTAAATTCTGTGATTGTCTGAGACGTTTGTTCGTGAATCATTCGTTAATCGTTTAGATGACGAATTTGTCGCGTCATTTACGTTCTTCTTTACATATTTGGTCCTAAATAAGAGACAAAAATATTTAAGATTAAATCAAGCGAACGGCTGCGGTTGAAGAGGAATGTAGGAAAGAAGGTAGATTCAGGTGTCACGTACGCTATTGCGAGCTTTCAGGACACCGAATATTAAAGCAGTTGATTATGATATTCACTCTTGTAATTATTTCATTCATTAGAACATAAAAGTTGACCCTTTTCAAAATTTTCTTGACACATGTCCGAGACTCCAATAGAAATTAATAGCAATAGAAATAAACAGCAATAGAAATTAAAAAATGTGCATTCTCCCTTGGCAATCTTTGAAAGCGAGCGGGCAGTAAAATTTCGAACCTTCGTTGATATAGTTGCAAATGACAGGATTTCGGATTACGAAAGTTTCTGAACTCTTGTATGCACGCACGCTTGTGCATGTTGCGTGAATATGCGGATATGGACGTGTATGTGCGCATGTGTATGGAGATGTATCTGTGAAAGGTCTGCAAAATTTCTAACCTTTCCCTCTTTTTAAGTCTTCTTCGTCAGAATCTTCTTGATCAAAAGGGCGAAAGCAAGGATTTGGTATATCTTGGTAAGCTTTCTTGCCTCGAGAACTAATGTCCGATGGCTTAAAAACGAACACATTCAAGTTGAATTTCACTATCACTCTAATCGTAATCATGATGACAGTTATGATGATCATCGTCATCTTTATCATAGTCATCGTCGTCTTTGTGATTGTCTTTATCATTTTAAAAAACGTTCGTTATTTATTTATTAAGTTTAACCGCAATTTTGTTGTTAAAGTTGTCAGTCTATTTCTTGGAATCTCTACTTCGTTATCGCACCAGATGCAGTGTTCGTGCACCAAATGTATTGATTGAAAGATGAAAAGGTAACATTTAATGGAAAGAGGGGAAATAATGCTTTTCGGAAACTGATTAAGAATACCAATACTAATTTAATATAGCCACAAAGAATACATAAGTTCTTTTTAGCGTCAACCGTATAAATCAGTGGCGAGGCTATAGGCAATAAATAGGTGTTTGGATCCCACACTTTCCGGAGGGTTGGTCGACTAGGTTCGCTCAAATATGAAGAGAATACGTCCAGGTGGGGGAAATGCAACCTTTTTTTAAAAATACAGCCCTACCGCCGTCTGGAAAAAGCCAAAAGTTCTCTGGATACACATTAGAATCAAATTAAAGACTAAGACTTTTTCTGGACCAAGTAGTATCTTTATGTCCTTGTCCAATATAGGCCTGGAGAGCCCCAGTTGCTTTAGTCTGGCCACGCCGCTGGTGTAGATTTTAAGGTAGTTAAATTATATTATATTTCCAAAATAAAATACAAATTGTTGATTAATTCAGCTGCGAGACCGTAAAGATACCGACACACTATTGTTGTAATCGTTTAATAATGATTATTTTTATATGGCCGAGCTCGGTTACCAGCCCTTACGCAAAATTATGCATGCTGATTATTTACTTAATCATCCGAGATTTTACGGACCGGTCCAATACCGTTTCTACTCTGACAGGTAAGTTTTGGCGGGGAAATCTTCGAACAGATTTTAATAAAATCTACGGGGAATTAAGTATCGAAAATGAAAATTCCGAATAATAAACTGTGATGGAATACCAGTATTGCTTTTGCTTGAAGCTAAAAGTAATGAAAGTAGGATAAATTAATGTTTTACTTCGTCACTCGCTCTGTACGAAAACTTCAGGCAAAAGCTTTTCCACATGCACGAGCCTTCTAGACTTGCCAGTCTGGAACTGAACCAGCTCTAACCAGAACTGGACCAGAATTAAGCTCAGGAATACAATTACTTAAAAGTCATATCGTCAATACTGGTAACAGTGAATGACATGCCTAAAATGAATTGAAAATTGAGACAAAAATCTCTAACAAATGAAAAAATCTACGAAATTGATTTCCTTTTTAAAAGATGTAAATTTTATGAGACTGTAAGATATCTGAGCCCATCAACATTAAAGTTTTTGACTTTATTTTTTTATGCCCCTAAGATAAATATACGTGTTGGTGAAAGTTGATCGTCCACTTACAGACTTTTAGATGACCACCGCTAAAGTCGTCAAAACGTCAGTTTCTAACAGTCTTTCACGAGACTATACTAACCTCTCCGATCACTTTTCACCAACACGTACAAATTCTCCCGAGTTCAAACCATTTACCTTGATTCATATTTATTCCATCATAAATCATAACATTCCTGGTGTGTGGGTGATTTGGACGTAATTTCATGCCTGCCATGTACAGTAGGTTGGAATTTTTACAAAAGAATTTCATTATCTTCTAGTGTATTTGGCAGAGACATGGCCGCATACCTTTTCCTTCTAAATCTCTGTAGGAATTGGTCGCAAACCATAAACTGGGCGAAAGCAATTCACGCAAAAAAGTTCTCGTCAAATGATCGACTCTAATAGATTTTTCCTACTTTCACGAAACGCTAAAAACAAGGTCCAATTTCGTTAAGTACAATTTAACAAACAAAATTCTAAATATGTGTCACTTACAAATTCCTTTTTCTGTGCTGTAGCTGAATTTGGAACATCAGATGAAATATCTTCACAAGAATGATTTTCTATACGCTCTGTAAAAGGAAGGAAAAATTAATTAATAAGCTAACAATAAACCCAATTCGTGCGAATCTAGAACCTTGCGAATCTAGTGGGATGATCTGTCAGCTGAGCTACGAAGGCCGTTACCGAGAGCATAGCCACGACTTCAGTATATATATAATAGTGGTGATGCCGAAAGTGTTAATAATGTTCTATGGAATATACCCTTAATTTAATCGGCATTACCACCATTGTATATACTGAACTCGTGGCCATGCTCTCGGCAATGGCCTTCGTAGCTCAGCCGGCAGAGCATCGCACTAAATTCGCAAGGTCGTGGGTTCGATTCCCAGCCGGATGGTCCAATGTTGCATTTTTCGCTACAGGTCCCGGTTGTGTCTTAGAAAATATCTAGACACTCGAGATTTTCATCTTTGATTACCATATCTCGTTTAATCATCGGTATTTAAAATACGAAAACAAAATTTGTTAAAAACATTTTATACTATCCATAGAGCATAACACTCATAAGTCGTAAATGAAATTTGTTTTATTTTTTTTCTACTTTTTTTGTTATTTTAAGTTTTTGCTTACGACAACCATGGGCCTCCAACCGTCATTTGAAATCTCTTGGAATAAACTCACATAAACGACTTTTTTAAATTTTCTCTTCACGTTTTTATGTTGTTTTTTTTTTTTTCAATGCTGATAAATTGCAGCCAATGAGCTGTATACAACCCTAAATTTGTTTTGGGGATTTTCAGCTATAAAATTGACAAATATTATTGGGCGATCAAGCCCAACTTCAGTTGTTTTTTTAATTACAGGATATTGTAAAAAAAAATTTAAAAAAATGCTAAAGAAGCAAGCAAAAAGGAGCCGCCACCTCTGTTCCTTCCTCCTGTCCATCTCAAAGGTACAAGTGAGATCACCGGACCAGCTAGCGTCTCTTCAGTGTCCCACCTACACCGGTCCGCCCGCATGTGATTTCGTATACAACGGATGCGTTACTTTTTGCTATGTAATCCCGGAATCGTCTAGTTGTTCTTACTTTCGAAGAGTTCTCTCGGTCTTCAACGAATATACCACGCAGAATCGATTACTAAGTGAATTGACCTCCAAGACCTCGAAAATAAACGGTCGCTAAACAGTTAAACTTTTAGGGCAATGACCACAGCTAGGATTGGGGTTCGGACTGCTAACCGTAACACTATCCCTAGTGTTAGCCGTAATACCAACCCTACCTGTTATCATAACCTTAAAAGTTTGATCCTAATCCTAAACCTAGACTTGGGCATAGGGTATGTAACAAAATGAGGGAATAATCTATAGTCCGTGATGAGCAGTTTCAAAGCATTGCAACCAATCCGACTCAGGGCTTTTACATTAGACTTTTCCAAAAGTGAAATTTAGCGAATTACTGTCTTCAAATTCAATTTTCGTTTCTTTTGAAGTGCGATCTTCTTCAAACTAATCCCTATATAGAACTGTAGCAGCTAGATCGAAAAAAAACACAAAAGTTGCGGCTCATTTCACTACAGGACAACCGACCTGAAGGTCACGAGTGTTTATAAGTTGAATGTATGAGAGCTTAGAAATATCTTCAGATAGTAGAGGAATGATCGTCAAGCTCTATACTCAGAAAAACGATTTCTGAGTCCCAGACGGGGATCGAACCTGCAATCTTCTGATGACCGGTGAGACACTCTAACCATTGAGCTACCAAGACTCAGATGGCGAGCCAAGGTGCAAGTTCGACATATATGTGCGACCTAAGCGGAAGCCACTATATATTGATAATGATAGATGAAGTTTATATGTTGAATGTATGAGAGCTTGGGAATATCTTCAAATCGTTTTTCTGAGTATAGGGCTTGACGATCATTCCTCTATCATCTGAAGATATTTCCAAGCTGTCATACATTCAACATATAAACTTCATCTATCATTATCAATATATAGTGGCTTCCTCTTAGGGCGCACATATATGTCGAACTTGCACCTTGGCTCGCCATCTGAGTCTTGGTAGCTCAATGGTTAGAGAGTCTCATCAGAAGGTTGCGGATTCGATCCCAGTCTGGGGCTCAGAAATCGTTTTTCTGAGTATAGGGCTTGACGGTCATTCCTCTATCATCTGAATGAGTGTGTTTGGCGTTTGGGAGTGGCGTTTCCTACCATACATAAGACATATTCGTCTATGAAAGCTTGAGAAGCAGTCAGCTAGTCAAAAATTCGTTAACAGTGCAGGTCTGTAAATGCTGAGCAAATGTTCGAGGTTTGTAAATGTCGATCAACGAAGAAAAGCGAAATTGATCAGAATTTGTCACAATAAATTAACGGTGAAGCTTAATTATTAGTTGTGTAAAAATGTTGGTTCTAAAGGGTTAAAATGTTCTAATAATTCAGCTGCACGAGGATTTACTAATTTCGGGCTTAGACCACCAGTTAGTTTAGACCTTGTTATTCCCATCTCAAATATTGGGCGACATCTCGTTGGAATAAAATATTGAATATATCGGGGGAAAATACAATTAATTTTCGACTTCTGAACATATTATTTTTGGTTGAGCTTACACGAACTATCAATGTTTAATAGACGTTTACATTTATGACAATTCATTGCGATTGAAACGGGGAAACCGAAACTACCTAAATCCTTATACAGAATTGTCCCATGGGTGATTAAATACTTCGTGTCGACGACAACACTTCTATTATAATTCCATCAGAAAAAGAGACGTCTAGAAGTCGCCTTGGTGATTTTGGGTTAATGTAAACGTTTTACCATATGGCTAAGCTTTTTATACTGAACATATAAACTTAAGCCGTGAATCTTGTTGTCGCAAACTTAGCAATTTAATTGATTCTTTTCCCCTCCTAAATACCCCGAAGAGCTTCAAAAAGGCTTTTGGGAAGCAATTTTTTTTCAAACTGTCCAAGAGATCATAGATAGTATATTTTCATTATTTCATCTTACTGCCTCTTTCATGATCCTAGAACCGTCACTGCAATTAGCAGTTAAATTCGAAAATATGAAACTTCACAATTGCTAGAAAAGTTTGGTAATGTTATACAATATAGTGAAAGAAATAGTTCATGCACCTTCATCAATAGGAGGAAAATCAAGATCTTGAACTGGATCAATGTTGACATATGGATTATCACTGTTTTTTAATTTCCACAAAATATCTCTTAAATTCCCGAACGTTGGCCTGTCTTCTGGCAGGTGACTCCAGCAATCTAACATTATGGTGTATCTGCAAATGAAATGCAATAAACTCGATGTAAATCGGTAAACAAAATGCAGTAAACCCGACGACAGTCAATCAATCAATCGATTGTTCATTTGATCAATTGATCATCCGATCAATACATTAATCAATAAACCAAGTAACTTACCAATCACCAACAAACTCAAGTCACAAACCCATAAAACCCACCCACCAAAGTGACCAACCTTTCACACAATCAATCGATCAATCAATCAATCAATCAATCAATCAATCAATCAAGTAAACGAGCAAAGAAGCAAGCAAGCGAGCAAGTGATTTATCAATCGTCCTCTTCTCATGCACTCGCTTCTGTGTCGGTCTTCTCAACAAATGCAACAAGTCTCACCTTAATCAGTAAGCAACTCATTATTGTAATAAAGTCTGTGCCCAATAGGCATCATCTCTTTGGTATATTTATTCTGGCTAACAGCTTGTTTCTTGGAAACGTTGTTTCGTTTAACTACCTCCCTGGCTCAACATAGATAAAGTTGTTCCATCACCTTTCATAGACTGATCACAAGATCGAAACTCTGGCTCCTTTCCTCACAAAGCCCCTTTCCCATATCTTGGCACCTTTCCGAATATCCACTTCCTTACAGGTTCACCTTCCTTTGCAGAGTTTCCTATGTCCCTTTTCAATCACTCCTCCAAGCTTCGATAAAATGTTCTCGAGTTAATCTCTTGACACTGATTGCCATTGCAGCTCTGGAATACTTCATCAGGTCAAGAATATTCTTAGCCAACAAATAAATGCTGTTATCTTCATCAAGGTCTACATTAATTATCGTAACCACACAAAAAAACAAGGCAATGTATATATTTGTCATAGGCAGGTTGGGTGTAAAATGATATTGGCGGAGACGAAAAAGTGATTAAACCGAAAAAGAAAAAAACCGGAAGTATTTTTACGCAAACGTTAACAAAACCTTTTTGTAACCGAAGATTAGGTTTAGGTTCATTTCACAAATTACGTCAATCTAAAATAGACTCTGAATGACATCTCACCAAAGGAAAAACCGTGTTTTTGAACGACAACTCCAGGATTATTTGAGGCGATGCCTATTTTATTTTTTGACACCTGTGGAGGCTGCCCCCTGTCTCCCATTTCCAACACTAATGCTTTGTCATGGAACCATACTTTGTCGTGTGAACTCTTCACATGTAACGATCAAGTAAAATATTCTTGCTGACTTTACTAATAATGGGGCATTTATGAACTCGAAAACTTGGTAGTTGCCTCGCCATTCAGGAAAATAAAGTCATCCTTCACGCCGCTTGCAAGTATATGACACATGCTTCCCAGAACTTCGATCCTAGTTCTGTCAACGTTTTCCAGATTATGTTGTGATGAAACTTCACCTGAAATTTCCTAATGGTAAGTCTGGTTGGACGATGTTTTATTGGTAATCAGAGCTAAGTCCTGTACACTACTTTGTGTCAAATTACTTTTGCTCATAAACGCGGACACAAGGGTCTGATGCTAGTTTACTCAAATTGTTTCACACTGGAAGACTTGAATTGACTGCACTTCTTTTGTCCAAAGTGTCTCCATTTTACTGACTTATTCTGCAACACGGCTTCCTGAATGCAAAACCACTGATTCCAGTTATTCAAAATTTTTACATTTTGCATTGTTCATATATTAAATGGCAACACACTGACCCAGTTCAGCATTTTTTCTACTGCCATACTCATGATGTTTGCTAAATTTCCTCTTGGTCTATCTATACCGTGTTATGAGTCCTTTTATTATTTTATTTTCCATTTTTTTTCGATTTATAGGGCCACTTTGACATTCACAGTTGCCTATTCTTAACAATCCACATGCAATAAATGGTTCTTGCTGCATGGCGTGTTTGTTGATCCAAGGGTCTATTGATTTGCGACGTTGATTCCGAGAGGTCAGCCAAAGAATCTCCTTCACCCTGCTCTAAATGAACTGGTAACACTTCTCGTTTCCTCTTCTACTGTGCCGTTATTCTGTCCTACCAATGATAATCATATTCAATCAGTATTCTATTGGTAACGATGTTTTTCCCGGCATCTAACAGCTGGACTGCCATGTGAATTGCAAACCCCGACGTGCTATCACTTGTTTCGACTCTGGCACTACATAGGTCATGTACACAGTGAACAATCCTATACAACAATCGTATCGTGTAGATGGGGCCACAGAATAAGGCTTTTATCATTGGTCGAAGAATTAGGCGGGAATTATTCGCAAATTTCTTTTGATTGGATTGAAACTTTCGGCAAAGTTCTACTGCTCCAAACTTAAACTTGACAGTTTTCTTCTTTCTAATCCATTCCCGTCCTGCTAGTTCCTTCTGCTCGTCTTCTTCCAGTTCGTATAGTCCTATAGTGATGATCTTGCCAAAATGTATTATAATTTTGACCATGATATAAGAACAAAATACTGCATAGACAATGATAAATAAGGTAAAAAGTTGATAACTATCGTGACTGATCTCAAAGAATTCTTTGAGATCAGTCACGGCAGTTATCAACCTTTTAACTTTTTACCTTATAATTTTGATACTCTTCATCGGGCACCTACAGTCCTTTTTTATCAACTCAACGTTTTTGAGAATGCGTATTAAACACTTTCCATCGCATATATCCAAGTCATCAACGTTTACATCTTCTGAAGTATTATCACCAGCCTCTAGATTTTGGGACTTCTTAATTTTCGACATTCTGCAGCAGGATTGCATACGACAACAATCGAGACGATTGAACTTCAAAACCACCCAACAAAATCATTAGACAACCATTGGGTCACTCCTATCTTAAGCCTTTTTTATCTATTTTGTTTACTTCGATGTACAACAAAACGTCCTCAAATTTTGTTTACATGGCAGTGGGCTTACACCAAAGTTTCAGCAGTATGATTATCACGCAATATTGGTGTGAAAGATGCCCCTACATGTTAGTAATTGCTCAATGAGTGTTCCATTCCAGATATATGACAGGAAACGTAGTAGTCTTAACACTCTTTCTCATTGGAATTCAATTTGTTCAATAAACTAATCTTTATCTTACACTCTATTTAAAAGAGAGTTCATTTCTAATATCTTTGACTTATTTAAGGCTAAATTTGTTTTCATGCATTTAGTTCAATAATACTTATACTACTTGTGTGATCTTTATGTAACCAGTGATTTCATAATTATGTACTACATTACTGAACATTTTTTCTTCCCGTCTGTCTTTAACCTGCTGTATTTACAAGTCTGCATAAAAAAGAAATCTCATCTATAATTTGTTTTAGATGAGGTTTGCATCTAACTGTTTTATAAAGTTGCCTATTATGGTTATTTAGGCAACCTATTACCTTATGTAAAACTACTTTCTGGTTTTTGTATATAAAATAGCAAAAAAGGTACAAATATATTCTGCTTCTTCTTCCTATCATCACAGCTGTTTGCGATAGCAACCGTGTGTTGTCCTCCGCGGTAATTTTCGTCTCAAGCGGTTCTTTGATACGTCTGACTGTTGGTCATGGATAACTACACGATACCTTTTTTTGGAGATCTATTGTCTTCATCAGACATCTGACTGATTATCCAATAAATGTAAACTGTCCTGTCAATTCACTGGTAACAACATGTTTTCTTTCTGCGATAATGCCACAGAATGCTTAGCATCTTCAAACTTTATTTTCAAGGTTTAAGCAACACTCCGGTTTTCTTTTGCACCTTTTAATTCATAGTTAATTACCTGTGCATCTTCCTGTACGTATATCTACTGGTAAAAAGCTTGGTGGAAACGGATACAAAGAAAAAAAGCCGAAGTCGTAAGAAAGAAACAAACAAGTAAAGTTAAATTACTACCTCGCACAACAGAAAGAAATTTGAAGGTGATTAAGAAAGGAACGAAAAGCCTTATAATAAATTCCTTCTTAACCTCCTTCGTTCGGTCTGTGAGGGGAATTATTTCTCACATTGAAGACTTTCCCGTAGAAAGCCCACATTGGGTTAATAAGTAATCTTTGTAAATACATACATACATACATACATACATCTATACATACATCCATACATACATCCATACATACATCCATCCATACATACATACTTGCATTCATGTATGCATGCATACATACATACATACATACATACATACATACATACATACATACATACATACATACATACATGCATGCCTACACACATACGTATGCACAACTAGAGAAGGATTGAGGTATAATTGATTCGAACACCTACATTTCATTCGTGCAATTCTTTGGTCTTTCCATTCTTTTCCCATTTTCAAGAAAGCTGAGAAGATCTCGATCAGAGATCGCAGGGTAAGGAAATCCTCCTTAAAGGAGTATGTACAATATCTGTTAGCACAACATCAAAGTATTATACTTTACTTTTACTTAAAATAGACTGTAGTTCCAAAGACTAGATCTCTTTTACGGTGCCAGAATGTATGTACGAAGATGGAGGCTCCTGGGAAAATAATATTTTTAAACAAGCGATCGTTCAAGCATCGTGCTCGATAATGCTCAAATATGAAATTTACTCGAAAAAGTGCTTTTATTTTCACAACTTGTGTGTCTTGATGCCATCAGACTCGAATAGGGAAGCTTTATACGTGAGTGCAAATATGAATGTGAGAAGCATTTGACCGAGGTGGGCTAGTCCCTCTTGTACTCGCACACAAATCAATTCCGTCAAAATTGACCATTTCAGACCTTACAACGTTTAGATTACATATATCACTTTAATCTCAATGCCTTTTAGATGTAGGGATATTAGTTAAGTGTGCACGACAGCTGTTATCTTTTTCAGTGATTTTCTACATACATACATGCTTTATTTAAATATGCTAGCCTGAACCACATTTTGCTGATTTCAATGAGGGGCGTACGTTTAACTATAATCAATTAATACTAGTAAACCTAAGTCTAATTATAAACTAGTGAAGATACAAATAATTTTATAGGATAGATATCTTGCGGAAAGAAATCTTAAAATATAGTTTCAATTTCGTCTTATATTTGGCCGTACAGTATAAGCCTTTTAAAAGAACTAAGCGGCTCTACTTGTTTTGGTTCTATTGGTAAGTTATTCCAAAGCATAGCACCACAAAATTTATTAGTCTTTCTAACAAAATCTTTATTTGGGTTTGGGAGTAGTAAATCAACATATTTATTCCTAAGTTTATAACTATCATGATATTCATTAATTTTTTCTAAAGGTTTCTCTTAATCATTGCGCAGTGTAGTAGTTTAGTATTTTATACATAAGAACTGACTTTAAATAGGTCTTAAATAAATCTTGATAAACAAAATAGAGTTCCTTAATTTTCTACTCTGCGATTTTGGTGCTTACACATAAAGTATTTAGGCGAGATATTTTTCACGATACAAATGTCTCATTTGTGCATAAAACCCTCGCTCAGACGATCAGCCTGTAGGTAAAAAAAAAAAAAAATCAAGTGCAGCTGTGCACAAACGTCATTTAATATTATTTAGAATAAAAAAAAATTGATATAACTTAAAATGTTTCAGTTCTAGCAGTTAGGATTTATTTATTTCTTTAGTTGGTTAGTTATCTATTTATGTATGTATGTGTTTATTTATTTTTTGTTTGATTGTTTTTTGTTTATTTTGTTTATTTATTTGTTTGTTTATTTAAGGATCTTTAGACAGGGAAGACTCATCAATCTGTTTTAGGGTTCCTTTTCTTGGGGTCGTGTGTTACAAAATTAATAGAAATTATTAAAAGTAAGAATACGTTATGCCGAAATTGGAAAAAGTTTAGGTATTTACAAGTAAAATTATGTATATACCCTAAAACACCATTTATAACAATAAAAAACAATAAAAATTAGAGTTCTTGGCTATTATAATATGATGAGTGATTTAATAATGGTCTTGATGGAAACAATTCCACATCATATGACAATCCCAATCTAATGAAATTAATGAACTACTTTTTCTTCACATAAGTAACAGATTCCTTCACACAAGTAACAGGAAAAAGTTAAGAAATTTTAAGACCGTAGAACTAAACCACTTTGAAATGCTGACCTCTTCCATGTAAACAGATGCTCTTGTGTCGATCTGAAAATATATGCTTATCTGTGCCGATTAAGTGACAATTTGCCATGATTTTGGCAGACCTGTCTGGGCTGAGTGAAGTGTATTGAGAGGTCACTGGATTAATTGACAACAGTCATACTAAATAATTATAACATACACGATGTTATAGTTTGTACTAGTTTGGTTTACAGTAATTAGTTTGGTACTGGAAATATATCATGTTATATGATGGTATTTACCTGTAACATTGCATCTGCGATAGTTGAAGATGGCAGCTTAGCATATGAGGTTTTACGTAACCTGCTACATTTACCACGTGAAACCTTATTTTTGTAAGAACTTACCTAAAGTGCAAATCTCCCACAGTACAATTCCAAAAGCCCACCTGACGAAACAGAAAAACAAGGATAAGAAACGCTGAGGATGAATAAAGCTCTATAGTAATCAGTAATTGCTGATGAGTAATGCTTATATAATAGCTATAGTAATGCTATAGTAATGAGTAACTGCTTAATTCTGCATGGAAGAAACTGATGAGGAATTTTTCGTACGGACCTAGTAATAGTAGAAAACAAGAAGAGGCAGAATCTCTTCTATAAAATCCTCCTTCAGGTTTGGTTTTACCAGTGTAAATAATGTTAAATTAGAAATACGTGTACGCAACAAAACCTCGCCCACTTTTTCAAATATTTTTCATATAGGATTGATAATTTTTTTAAAGTGGCAAAATAGACAAATCGTCCTTACCATAAGAGAGAATGGGGAAAAAAACAAAAACAAAAAAAACAAAAAATACAAAACACAAGCACACTAGGCCACAAATTAACAACAATCTACGTTGGAAATTATTTTGGATTTAAACTGTTGGTCGTCATATTTATTTTTGAATTTCAATTCTATTTCATTAAAACAAAACGTTCAGTGAGAAAAACCTTTAATGGCTTAACAAATGGTAAGAAATCCATTCTCACAATTAAACAATGGATACTCTTATCAAGACCCTGCATTTGTTGCGGGTTTGTGGTATTTCGTAACTTTTTCCAATCAAATGTCTCACTTATTTTGCTTTGAAGAAGGCTAGAAGGCTATTAGACGGCTAGACTGTCTGTCTTAAAAGTGAAGCATTCTAACAGGTTACCGGTTGGAGAGCAGTCAAGGAATGCTCATGACTGAAAATATTTTTGAAATTTTTTGTGTTAAAAAAATTAAAAAGTCTACATTATCCCAAAATTAATTACAAATGTCTAAGAGGTGCTATGATAAAGATTTATGCAAATTAATCATTCGGAGGTACAAGACTTTTGTGATGAAGATAAAAAAAATTACGAAACCGAGGAAATAGAAAAAGGAAACAAGAACAAGTTAAGTATTTTTATTGCTGACCAAAACTCAGAAAATAAAAAACAGAGAACCAAATACGGCAAGCAAAGCTGGTACAACTGTTGTGGAAAGAAGGCGAAGTAGAGGGAAGTAAAAGACGTTCTTTTTTCACTGTTGCTTCTTCGTGAAAAACAAAAATGGCCAAGCGAACAAACCTGTGGTACTTCGATGCAAATTGATTCATACAATTCAGCAGCCAGTGAACATCAGCAAAGAATGTAGTTTACACTCAGTTGCTTAGCGAATGCCCTGGCAACAATCGAGTTCCCGTAACGTCTTTTGCACACATTCATCAGAAAGAATCAAGTTAAAGCACTGCTGCAACAAGTGAACAGTTGGCTAATGTACATTCCAAGGAACTAAGGTTGGGAACTACTCTTTCAAGTTGTTAATTGTTCAGTTACTAAGATGGCTCCCAAAAATGTGACCAGCCGAGAGCACCAAGAAAGCCACTTTGTTCTGTTTGGTCTTAAATCATTTATTGGCTTCACTGTTCAAATGTGAACAACTTTTCAGATATCCATACAAGTGAAAAAAAGAACTAGACCAAATCTGCGAGCTTGCACACAGCATGCTCGAGTGAACTGGAATTCTTGCACATATACTTTATATTTATATATCTATATCTACATCTATTTCTATATCTATATCTATTTCTATATCTATATCTATATCTATATCTATATCTATATTGAAGATAACTGGCTCCGTTACCTTGACGACTTTTTATTCACTGGACGTTCACCTAAGTCAAGCTTTACGGATTTCACAAATTACTAAACTCCCTCGACACGAATAGTGAATTCACAATGGGAGAAAGTACGAGCCAGATTCCATTTTTAGATACACTCGTAAGGAAAAAGAATGACCAACTCTCTACAGACATTTATTATAAAACGACGGACACACATCAATACCTGGACTTCACATCAAGCCACCCACGACACACCACAACAAATATCCCGTTCAATTTGACACGCCGAATACGTACTATAGTAGACGACGAGAAAGTAAGAGACACTAGATTGAAGGAACTACAACTAATGCTACTCAAAAGAAACTACCCGAAAGAGTTAGTACAGACCGGCATCAGTAGAGCAAAAACCTTAAACCAATTCGAACTGAGAACAGTTCAACCGAAACAAACAACTGATAACCCTGTCACACTGGTTACCACATACAATCCAAACAACCCAACAATAAAAGCACTTATTGAGATTGGCTTGACCATGTTGAAAAACAGCTCACGCTTAAAACTTGCTTTACAAGGAACGAGTATCATCTACAGTACAAGACAACCAGCAAACATAAAGCAAATACTTACAAGATCCAAATTTGCCGACAAAATAGAGGGAATCGTATCAAAATGCGGGGATAAAAGACGCATAACACGCAAATAATTAATAGTGGGGAAAACATTTACTTTCAAGTCAACAAATCAGGGATTTAAAATCAAAAAAAGTATGAACTGCAATACAAAATTCCTATTGTATGTTTTGACATGCACAGGATGCGGAGAGAATAACATCGGAGAAACAAAACTACGATTACAGGAAAGAATGACACTGCATCCGCAACAGATCAGAGAAAGCGGATACCAAATACTACCAGTGAGTGCACACACTGCACGATGTGCCAAGGGTAAAGAAGTGAAGTTTATAGTCTTCTCTTTCTACAAAATGTCAGTTGAGGATGACTACGAGCAGAGAGTAAAAGGAACAATACTTCATTGAGAAGTTCAAACCTATTCTAAATGCTAATTTATAACGTCACTGGTCAAGTTATACGTAAACAGTATTAATGACGTCACAAAACACAAGTAATTGAAATCAGCCTGAGGAACCACGAAAAAGTGGTGAAACGCGTAGCAAAGTAAAATTCAATTACTCTACCTACTAAGTCCTATTGGTGTTATCTTTTTTATACATTATAATTACACCTGTATTTGGAACATATTCTTTTGAAGTATAGATATAGATATATAGATATATCAGAAGCCATTACCAGCCGACAATTTAAGAAAATAGAGCAAGAAACAAAGTCCGAAAAACAACATCTTGAAGACTTAAGATTTAAGTGAAAACAAGACGAATGTAAACGGTAATATTTCGACCTTATTTCAAAGTTATTGTCAAACCAGAAATATAAATACCAGAAAACATTCGGCTACTCTTCGTGTTTTCACTAGGCATTTTTCCGGTTAAAATGATGTCGTTCACGTTTCTATCACAGCACAGAGACACTCAAGCAATTTTCTATTTGTTAAATATATTTAAAAACAGAGACGCACACTGTGAAATTTTTTCTCCCTACTCACCACGCGTGTAAATGGACTCCATATGCGTCGAGATTAGTATCCTTGCCCGCTCGGGCCCTCGGCCCTCGCACCGCGTAACTACTAGTACATATAGAATATAGGTAGACAAAGGGTATGGGATTTACAAGGCGGGAAGTAGTAAATCCTATATACGTTAGGAACTTATACATTATATATATATATATATATATATATATGTAATGTATACATTATATATATATGTAGTTAGATATCGCTCTATGGCCTCTTGGTTCATATTGAGCACTCTACAGGATGAGTCATGCCGTTAGCAAATTTGCGCACGCTCACTAGTCTCTAGTTAGAGCACTCTGGCATGGCTTAGATGTACCACAAGTGTGGAACATTTGAGTTGCCTATATAATGTAGGCTTCATCCTGCTCGTCAGCACTACACTGATGAGGCCTAGTAGGCCGAAACGGTTCCGTCTGTAGTTATATATATATATATATATGTATATGTAGTTATAGAAGTAAAATAGACAAAATTTTTTGCTGTCGCTATTCAACACTGCAACCTTCCTGGTCCTCACCTTTGGTTTGCATATAGTTATATATATATATATATATATATATATAATAGCACGCAATAGTCAATCAAGAAAAAGATCCCGAAAGATCACTTGGTTCAACCCTCCCTTCAGCAAGAACGTTAAAACTAACATTGGAAGAAAATTCCTTAACCTTGTAGATAAGCATTTCCCAACTTCAAGTAAGTTGAGCAAGATATTCAGCAGGAACATGATTAACGCCCTTGAATCTTAAAATTGTCTATCGTTAGTCTGAGTAAAATGATCTATCCAGAAAAATGATCTATCCAGAAGAAGTAAACGAGTAGAAGAAATTTTAAAATGGTTAAATATGCCGAAATTCATACATTAGGATTTTTGTATGAATATATAGACATTTTGGACAAAATTGAAAAAACATCCTGTTCATTATCATCGAATGTTCTTTCACAAAGGTTACAATATTTCGTTTCATAGTTTTCTATTTTATCTCGGAATATTCTCAATTTCAAGTCTCCTTCAGGATAGTTTACTTATTTTTCTTAACACCAACTTAGACGTTTTCGTCAACCTGCTTCCACAGATTCTTCTCCTCACCCGGACATTTTCTATTATGTTTCCGTCAATCTTTACTTTTTGACTCCCTTGCAATCCTCATTGTCATTACGTCTCATTGTATCTATTTTTTTTTTATCAATCGAGACAATTAAAGCCGAAAATTTGTAAGCAGTGTCTCTCTGATGCGGTTACCGGTGAAGAAACAAAACGTTAGTGATCAAACTATTTTTATTTGATTACTTACACATCACTGGCACTGGAATATCGACGTTCCCGGATGGATTCCACTGACAGCCATCTTAAAGGGATCTTCCCACTCGTGGTTTTTACATAAACGCCTTCCCTGGAGAGCCCGAAATCAGAAATCTTGAGTGTTTGATCATGACCAATGAGAATATTCCTTGCAGCAAGGTCTCGATGAACTATACCTCGTCCAGCAACGTACGCCTGTCCAAAACAAGTGCGTATTTGTCAAAGGTAAATGCTGTTAACCGTAACTTTTCTCTTATAAATTGACAACTTCTTGAATAAACAAGGGCTTGGAAAAAACTGAAGAGTGGTTTTTCTTACTGGTTGTCCGCGAGTAAGCCCATAGTTGTTCTCAGCAAGTAATCCATACATGCCAGAATATGGTGTTAAATTGCAGATCCAAAAAAAATATCCGTGTTTGACTATGCAGTGTTTTCAGATCATACACAACTCCCTGCAGACTTGAGGCTAATTTTTTTTTAAATATGGGAGCTTGGAGATATTCATGGGAGATCATTGGACGTTCGTCGAGTTCAAGCCTAAGAAAAACGATCTCTGAACACCAGGTGGGGATCGAACCCACAACCTTCTGATGACCGATGAGACGCTCAAATGGCGCTACCGAGACACAAAAGGCGAACCAAGGTGCAAGTTCGATATTTCTGCTGTCATGAGGTGCTAATAATGATGTTCAGAAAATCAGTTTCTGAGGTTTGACCTTGACGAAGGTCGACATTCAATAATTCATCTAAGTGACAAGTAACAAGGTGTGCTGCATCTGTCGAGTGTGAGAAAGTGCTACACCACCACTTTTCAGAAATCTATTCATTAAAACAGGAATTCGTCTGGCAAAATTAGATTCGTTTGAAAAAAAAACAATCAATAGACATAAAAGGTTTCTAAATGTAAAAAGTGTAATATGCTTGGTGGAAATTAATGAAATGAAATGTTGTTATAATTTGACAAGGAGATTGCTTATGGAAGTATAGAAACTTAGACCTTTCTAGAGACTTAGGCCTCATTGCAGGCTTGCGACTCTCTAGATAACACCTTAACCATCCTTTACGAGTCTTCCAACTTCCTTATAGACTTCCGCGTGATGCATTGTCCATCTATGACATTACAAACCATGCACAAGAATAAGGAAACATTACGAACACTTTCAGTTGACTGGGATGACTGGCGCTGAGGCCGTTGAAACATTAGCCGCCAACGACAACGGTCTTTATAAAAACTAACCTAACCAATCAGCTTGCACAACAGCTTGAGGGGCAATGATTATCTTAGTTGGGCTCATTGCAAAGGCTTGACAAGCCACCTATTTTTAGTTTGGCATGACGATTACACAAACGCCTTGTAAACATTGTAAAACTACACTCATGCTCTCAGAAAGTCCTGATTTTCTGGGACGAAAACTCAGCAAATATTCAATAAACATCACATTACCGTAAAAATTTCTCTCTTATTATTGAAGCAATCTATTGTTTATATGTTTTTGTAGTTTGGAGATCACATCTACTCGCCCTATAGCTACTGCTCTGAGACCGCACTAACCTGGACGATCAATTGACTTTAATAAACATCCGTATTCCAAGACTCAAACACGTTATTTTCGCACTCTATTCTAGTCTGTAAAATTGAAATGTTATATGCACTCTTTACGAGAAATAAAATAAGCTGTTGTTCAAGCGTTTCCAAATCAAGTTTTCCAATAACATACACATCCCGCAGCGTGCACATTCATTATTGGTAATTCCTCTTTGCTTCTCTGACTTACAGAAAATAATTCGTGCAAAATGAAAATTAATTTCTCGTTAGTTATGTAATAAGAAACTACGCTTCTGATAAGAAAGATTACCAGCTTGGTTCCTTGCAATCCTATATAGCTATCTCCCTTTTGCGTATTATCGCACAACCACGTTTGGGAAAAATGGATACGTATTCATCAAAGTTATTGAAATGTAACGATAAAAAACTTACCATTCCTTTTGCGATTTGAAGGGCAAAGGACTCTAATTCACTGGATTCAATAATATTACCAATATCAGGAAGATCTCCAATCTTTTCTCTATCTGTTGAAAGACATCACTGCTTCATAACGCCAGGTGATAAAGTCCAATATATAAGCAATAATTCAATTTAACCATAATCGTATATTTCTCATATCTTCTTTAAAAACATCCTTTCTCTTTCATATGAGTTAATTTATATTTCTTCATGTCAAAGGTAAATAATTCTTACCAAACTTATGTAGCTTATCACCTACGATTAGACCTTACAAATCGTTACAATTTTTTCATTACTTACCACGTTTTTGAGAATCTAAGATTTGATTTCCATTCAAACGAGACTGTTTATGACTTAATGTTAAGGACGCAACATCGTCAGTTATGGAGAAATCATGCATACCTTAAGAAATCTTTCACGAATTAATACAGCGCAATTTTGAATAAATTTGCATTTAATGACTCAATAATGATTTTTGGTATATTTAGGAACGTTAAAACGAGAATTTCGCGCAATTGGGGAATAACGTCAATGTTTTGTTAACGTGTGTTACACCACCGTGTCCTTTTCATGTAAAACAAATAAATAAACCCTGTTCCCCAGCAGGAGAAAAAAATACCTGTAAACACAGAAATTCCTATAAAATACTCGAGCTGTTATATCACGGATCTTTGAAGTTGTCCTCGTCATAAATCATTTTGAACCAAAATTACATATAACGTTTTGATGAAAATGTAAATGTCAATAAAACGCTTGATTTCAGTGTTATATTGATAACAATCTGTATTGTTTCATTCACATATATCAAACAAATCTTAATATTTCTAAAACGACGTGAAACATTAAACGAAACGTTCAATCTTAGTCATTTTAAGAGATCTTCAAAATAAAACAAATTTAACCTTTCTTTCTTACATTATCAGTCTCCATCGTATAATGTGGGATTTTTGGACTTTTACGATACCGTTTACTCCTTGCATATCTTATAGATTGGCCATATACCCCCAGGTTCCCCAAACATCAATCGTCTAACTCTAACCTTTTCAGATTTAGTTGCTAATAAGTATCGCTTCATTGATAAAGACACTTATTGCCCGACCCCTCTAAAAGATAATAGAGAAAAAATGGAGTAAATGCTACTCCACTTGTTATTTTGATTTATTTTTAAGTACGGAGTTTTTTTCGTTTACGAGGTCAAGTATTATTTAGTACTCAACGTAGAATGCTCCCGCATCCAGTCATTTCTTGTGTACTCTTTGACAAACCCATAGAGTACCCCTAGGGAGCACGTTTCGCATGCTGGGAACTCCTGTTATGAACTAACCTGGAGAATCCTCGAATCCCTCGAAAGACTTTCTTTGGACTTTTGAGTCACTATCTTTCGCCTCCATCTTTTCAGTCTATTCGATTTGAATATCAGAAGTGAATACGTTATACAGCATAAAGTACGTTTTAAATATCTGTACACAGACAAGAAATCAATAAGCATAAAAGAAGAGAGTGGAGAAGTAAATTAAAACGACACCAACCAAGCGAGTTCAAATAAGTCAGATTGCATTCATTTTAGTACTGTTAAATGCAAAAGAAACTATTCTAAGTCCAGAAAAGCACGTTATTTTACTGACATTCACACGCAAAATATTCGCTAAATTGTTGTCCATTAGGGTTATCATTACCTGCTTATCATTGTTGAACGGTTTGCTCGGAAGTTCTTTCTCAGCAGAAATGTCTTTCCTCAGATTACTTTCTTCAAGCTATTTGAGATAAAAATAAAACAAACAAACAAAAAAAAACTCTTGGATAATATACTAAATTTAGCGATAAAGATAAAATATTTTAAAGATAGTGGATGAAGCAACTGGGAGGAAAACAACGCAGGGGGCAAACTTCACTAGGGGTGAATGCCCCTTCAAAGGCCCCTCAAACGCTACTACAGCTATTAAATAGTATTTAACCCTGCCTGGGCTGGAGGGACCGAATCAGCCCCCTACTTGATTTTCTATTTATATCTCGTCACTGGATGAACAAAATGAAATCAAAATTGACGAATTTTTTTGACATTCTATTGCAGAAACTTTGATACGTAGTTTTGGACCAAAACTACAAAGCTGTTGTCATCGTAATTACAAGCTGAAGGGTCCATTTTTTACTTTTTAAAGGAAGTTAAAAAATTGCAATTTTCTCAAAAAAATATAAGAAATAATTTTTTGAACTGAATACCAGTTCAAAAGAAAATATCTCCTGTTACAAAAACAAAGGTTTTTTAAATCCAAAAACTTTCTCTTTTTTGTTTGAAAGTTTAGTATGACGCCTTCTTGTATTCATGACGCCATCATAATGACACGTTTTTCGCAACCACATGTATATCAGCACACAGTACTTGCAAATAGTAAAAAGGGTTATATTGTAAAATAAATTATTATGTAAAATAAAAATATTTATTAATTAAGACTAAGAATTTTTAAATCTAGTTTTACTTTCAAACAAACAAAATAAAACTAAAACAAACTACTTCCACAGTTATAAATTCTCCACTCATTCTTTCATATTGACTTGTTTCTTTTTTACTGTAAAGTTTTGGAGAAATACGAGTAAAAAAAGCAACAAAAAAACCAGCATTACAAAAACACAGGGAAAGGCAATTGTTGAGTAACATAGTAATGACGTCATGAAGTATGTGGAACCAAGTAATACTTAATTTAGTAGAGCATTGCATGTTCAATATTCCCGCCAAGTTTCATTGAAATAGGTACAATACTAATGGAATTATGGAGAGGGCCCGAATCGCCTCAACAAACCTACTTAGGAGCAAAAATAGCCCAACCCAGATAGGGTTAATAGGTATTAAGACGTACCGCATTAATATTTCCTTCACAGAATATTGCTACAAACCCTGAATGCTCATTAACAGAATGAAGGTTTAAGGGGAGTCGTTACCCTTCTATCCTTTCATTTAACCCATTTTACACACCCTTACGTATTTCGTTGTGAAATTTATCTGCTTACTTTATTTCTTAATGTCCGCAAGTAGGTCAGCAAGTTTCCGTACGGTGCGTATTCCAATATAAGACAAATTGGCAATGATAAAGTACAACATCCCAGCATCTTGATGACGTTTTCATGATCTCCAAGTTTTTTCATCAGCTGAATCTCTTCAATGAAGTCATCGACTCCTTTTTCTGATACAGTGTCTGCAAAACCAAGGATCACAAGAATGAAAATAAAATAAATGAATACATAATACATAAGGGGGAAAAGTGAATTATTTGGCAAACGCAAAATTACAATACTTTAAATAACTAAAAAGACATAATGGAATCGAAGATAATTGGCTATTGAGATTAATGCGATCTCGAAGGATAAATAAAATTTCATAAATTGAAAGGTCCAGTACCATTGTCAACGCCATTATTAATTGCAAAATCATCGAAGGAAACCGAATATCCGGTTTCTAAATGGTGACCTCTAATGATCATAAGAAGGGAGCATAATGAATATGAATTTGCGTGCAATATGGCTGCAGTTACCTTCTCCTGCCCTCAACTTTTAAGCACATGAGAAATTTTTACAATTCACCGACTTCGATTTCAAAGTTCAAAAATATTTTTTTTATTTCCCTTCAATGTATTACTTTATCTCTGTCACCGTCCCTATCTCCGTTTCGATCTTCAAAGCCCCAATCTCAGAAAATTCGATTTCTGAGTCCCCTGATGGGGATTCTCTTGGAGATATCTTATATGATCGCTGAACGTGCGTCAAGTCCTAGCCCCAGGAAAACGGTTTCTGGGCACCAGACGGGGATCGAAGTCGCAACCTTCTGATGACCGGTGAGACGCTCAAACCATTGAGCTACCGAGACTCAGGTGACGAGCTCAGGTGCAAGTTGGACATATGTGTTATGTAAGCGGCAGCCACCGTATGTTAATAACAATATTAATTTAATATATGTTGTAGATGAGGGAGCTTGAAGATATCTTAGATGATCGATGAATATGCTCTAACCTCAGAGAAACGATTTCTAAACCCCAGACGGGATTCGAATAATATTATTAACATTAATATCACTATTAGCATATCGTGTTTGATATTAATATCACTATCAGCATATTGTGGCTGCCGTCAAAGGGACGGGACCAAAGGGTTACCTAGTGGTCCATGGCTCCCAGTTTTACCGGAATGGTCATTTTATTGCAAGAAATATTGCAAAAAATTCTAAGACTGCCTCAGAGTTGGCATAAGAGGGCTTAAAATACAAATTTTTTCCGAGTAGGGTGACTCCCTTGACCAAAATTTTTCGTAGCCACGTTTTATGCTCCCAGTTTCCCTACCCTGGATATTCATGTCGGATAGACCATACTCCTGTTCTTTGTAACTGCGAGAGTATTAGCTTATATAGCTGCCTCAAGAAAAATTATCAGCCTAATTCTTAGTGAGACTTATCACACTTACACATTACAACCAATCTCTTTACCAATCACAGATAGATTTCCTGCCAATAATCAGGACAGAAGACAATATTTTTTATTAAAAACTGATAAATATGTAAACCTAAATACAAATAGTGAATTACATTCTTGATTCGAGGAGTTCGAGCACATCTTTGATTCGGTTGATCATAAAGGGTTTCTTATCCCCCAATTTTTTGACCATAAATTAGGATAAAACTTTTGTGATTTGAATAAGAGCCTATAGTATGATTAAGAGTGTTTAGTTAATTAGAATATAGAATATCCCTTCCCCCAAATTCTTGAGAGGTTTGCAAAGACGTGTTATGATTCTATTGTTATTTATCTGCCTCAGTAAAATACCAAATCCTTTTACGGGAACAGTTTCTTATCTCTTCATATTCCAAAACTGTAGGTCTTCATGCCGATGGTCTCATACATACATCAAATCATGACAGGGTCACCCATCTTATGAACGATCACTCTCGTTCTTTCTGTCATCCTGTCTATGTTTTTCTCTCCTAAGACCTCTTAATTCCATCTCTCTTTGTCTCAATCTCTACCTTTTCCCCACACTCTTTTCTGGTGATTTGCGCGAGCACACTGAAATTCAAGTTTCGTTTGCCTGTGCGAGTTTGTATGTTGCGATTGCTATCCTGGAGTACGCAATAAACCCATGCAATCTAGTCAGTAATATGCCCGCTTATGATTCGCTCCAGTTTTCCTTGATGCTCGTGTCAGTTCAACACATCCTGCAAGATGTCAATTGCAAGGCGCAAACTCATAAGCTTACACAGGCGTTTAGAGAAACATTTTCTCTTGAAAAGGAACTCGCAAAATCCATTGTTGCTTGATGTATTTAGAAGAGTACTTACCACTTAATGTTTTCACGGCCACCGACGTCCATCCTGGATCTGTGCCTATTCCCTTGGCCTCTGCGCAATAAACGTGACCAAAAGCACCTTTTCCAAGGCAACTACCGAGTCTTAGTTGCTTTGCGTTAAATTCATAGCCATCAGTTAGGCCACGGGCAATGGCATATTGTATCTCTTGTGGCACATAGATGATATTTACCTCTCTGTCGTCGAGAGGATCCGCACTTTTTATTGGAAAAAGACCAGTATACCTATAAAAGAGTACAACAATGATTGATGGGTGGATACTTTATTGCCCTACACATTGTAGTGTATTATAAAATTGAAGGATTAAGCCTTGTAATACTGAAGGTCTTTACTAAGCAAAATAAAAACAATTAATTTTATAAAAAAAAAATGTGTAAGCAGTCAAGAGATTAACCGAGATAGCTTTTAAACCTTAGATTGCTGAACTTTCATCCTAAGCTGAATAAAATGTTTGAGGTACCGAAAATAAAATATAAAAATGTGTGCCAACAGTCAATTGGTTTACACAACCCTTTTGATGTCTAAATTTCAAGCCGTTTAGATCTATCTGATTTTACGGTTAGTATAAATTGTCCTCTTAAAAACCCGCACAGCTACAGAAAACTTGTCCCGTATGATTGCATTCCCATCTGTAGAGCACACAACGAATTTAAACTGGAGTTAGTAAATATATATGAACAAATCAAACGAAAAGTTAACTTATTATCCAAGTTACTGGGAATTTATAACGCAATATTAAATCATTAAAGATATCAGATTAAAGTACTGAAATATATTTAACCTGACCAGTAGAAAGTACGGAACGAAGAAATCCTGACAGCCATTCTTTAAACCGATTCCAGAAAATAAAAAGTCAATGAACGAATAAAAATCAACAGCATAACACTATATATGGACGTCGTTATTGCTAATTTCACCAGAGTATTTTATAGGAAAAACGTACAAAGGACCCATTTTTCACACTTCCGGATCTAGAAAAATTTATTGCGGAATGATAATCCTTATCGAATTTGGTTGTTTTCGGGAAATGGTCTTTAAACTACTGTGGGCAGATCACCTCTTGTGCCTCCCTTTTATACTTCACTGTAAATGACTTTGGTATATGCTATTAATGAATGGCTCGATTATTGCAAAATCCAGTGATGCTATAAAAGACTAATAGCCTGAAACGTTGAAGGGCATGAAATCCTTATATGGATTTGTAGTAGGTTCTAATTTAGATCCCTTTTATTTGTAATTTGTATTTTACATACATGTAATTTAAATTGAAGTGATTTTAACTAGAGAAAACTCGTGAACTTTTGTTTACCGTTGTCGAGTTGATGGAAAATGTTGATATAAATTCAAATTTGATGACGATGAGTGCGTTTCGCCATGCAATTCAAACAGGTCCTGTCGTATGCGCTTTCTTGTCTGCCTTCTCCTCCATAGCAACACCCCGACGATAACTACGAGAACGACGATAAATCCGATTGGTAGTATAATTGCTACAACTTTAATGTCTTCCTCTCCTTTTTCACTTGATTGAGAAACCTTTCCTATTAGATTTGTTACGGAAGTAAACATCAGAATAGTAAGTTATAATTCTAAGCTGTCATGACCATGTGTAATAGCAATTTACGAAGGGTAGCTAGGTGATTATGTTGCGCTGATTGATTCAATACAACACTTTTTATGACATTCCAAAATTTTCCCATTTCATTGGTGGATAAAAATATTTTGTCCCCAACAAAATATTTACATTTTTTCCAAGGACGTCGTGTAATTTTTACAACAGTTTGGCTAGAAAATGTATTTTTTCGAACGTTCCTGACGCTCCTAACCCTTTTCAGCATACGGTTGTCGTATAACAACAAATTAGAACAATAGACTAAGTGAGAGAACAAAGCAAAAAAGAAAACAGAACAAAGGGAAAACAAAGTTTATGGAAGAAAAGGTTCAATCAAAAGATTTTGCAATTCAGGAAGGTAAAAGAATTTTATGATTTTGCTGCCATTTCAGAAATCATGGTTTCCCACGTGGAGGACAGAATAAATAATTAACCAGAAGTTCAAGTTATTGTCTATCCTTTGATATTCATGCCTTCAATTTTGCAGTCGCCGCCATCTTACTGGCATCTTGCGCCTTAAACGCTGATGGCATTTTTGGACGAAAAACTACAAAAAACCCCCCAAAAACCTGTACATTAATTTTGGATTTTGAAGAGTGATTCAAGCAGGTTTGTGAGAGGTCAAACTTCCTTTAGTAAAAACTATGTTAATTAAGATGCTTGCAAGACACATGGCTGGCAGAAAAAATCGAAAACAAAAAAGTCACGAAGTTGCACATCTGATCGATTGTATATTCTGTGCCATTATGAGAACAAACGATATAGTCTCCACTAGGTCCCTGGATGGGGGTGCCAGCAGAATCTAATATCCTTTGGACCTTAAAAAGTGGCTTCTACCACTACATGCAAATTGCTATGGATTCTTCTGTGTCCTGTCCACTGCCTCGTCATGAGGAAAACGTTTATTGGATTTTCACAATACTGTATTACCACAAAAAGAGATATTTGATGTGTGAGCTGCTCCAGTTGGAAGTGCAGCAAAGATTTTAAGCCTGATTTGATGTCCGGTTAAGATTAAACAGTAAACCGGTAACTTGGTAGAAAACAAGAAAGATACTGGAAGACCTTCAATAAAATAACGACAAAAAATAAAAACAAACAAACGAAAACAGGTTGGTAACTTTGGCCTGCAATATTCTCATTCGAACAAATAGAGTTTCGACTAAATAAGAACGACCAAATTTTTTTAAGAGAGTTATTCAATTGTTTCTATTGAAGCGATTCATTTATCTGCCATAATGGGAGATACCATGATCCCCCTATAACTGTCACTGTACCAATGTTATTGCAACAAATCATACGATATGGAATCCAATGACATGCTTTGGTAAAGTAACTCACCGGTTATCTCATTTTCCTTTTGCTTAGCACAGACACCATAGCAAGGCTCGATTACTAATAAGGATCAGAAAGTTAACAGGATGAAAACAATCTTAATGGGTAATCTGACAAAAATAAAAAAAAGGATTTACTACTTTCGTATGGAGGTTTGAAATTCTTGTCTCAAAGTGCTATGGTACAATATGGTATAGTTTGGAATTGTGCGTTATTTTGTTGCATGACATGGTTGAGCATCTGGCGCTAGTCGAATCAGGAGCGCAGTCATCGATTGCAAGGTTTGATAATTGGAAAAGATTAAAAAAATTGTTAGTTATTTCAGAGAAAGGAAACAAGATATTAGCAGCACATACTGAAGCACTAAATAAACTGGGAAATATTGTGGTCTTCGATATCCAGAATATTTGTCGGCTGATTATTAGTTTTTACTTTTTGGTAAAGGTAAATTATAACATGCCAAGTTGTGTTTAGTGTGTAATGGTATGGGATAGCATGGTGTGCTATGGTGTTCCCTGACATGCTTTGGCATGATAACTCACCCGTTGTCGTAACTGCTGGTGTATACGTGCAAAACGTTCCGTTACCATGAAAACCTTCATTGCACTGGCATGAGGCACTTCCGTCAAAAGTGTTCATTGGCAAACAAGTTGCGTTAGGACCACAGTCCCCATTGCAAGGTCTGATGACTGGTAAAGATTAAATAGTTCATTGGTCATTGAATGAAAAAACAAGAAAGATAACACATTATTGGCGGAACTACAATGACAGCAACAGCTAAATACAAAACTAGAAACTGTATTCTGTCATATCCAAAATAAATGTTGATTCCATTTGAACTCCTAGCACTATAATAGCTGGTTTGGAAGGGTGTGCACATCAACTGTTGTATGATTTGCGACAGCTTCATCAATATTTTTAAAGTTGGCATAATGAACTAGTTTCAGAAGATTTACTCAGCTGAAGAAGACTTCTTGAAACCTGGATGGACTTCAATGTAGAAGAACCGGGTCAATAAGCGCAAGACATTGCAATAAAACCTCAGTTACTGGGCGGCAATTTTTAGAAGTTTAACCCTTTTCAGTCCGAGACGTCGATCTTTCCTTGATGAATAAAACCGTCTGGCTTTAGCCAGAGTAAAATAATCGGGCATTAGTACGACTAAGTTATAATATCATGGAGGAAAATTTCGGGCCCTAGAGGACATTTTTAAGACCCGACCGGGACCTGTTGCGAAAAGTGGAACTTTGGGTCTTCCGGCTAAGAATCGAACCCCCAACCTCCAGAATCTAGGGCAATGCTCTGCCAACTGAGCTACGGAGGCTGTTGCCAAGAGCATGGTCTCGACTTCAGTTCATATATGGTAGTAATGCCAAAGAATGGAAGGGTATATCTTAAAGGATATCGTAGAATTGCACTCGGTCAACAGTTATGTTTTATGATAGAGGAAAATTTCGAGAGTTAGGACACTTTTAAGACCCAACCGGGACCTGTTGCAAAAAGTGCAAATTTGGGATTCGAGAGCAGATGTCCCAATATCCTTTAAGTCATAATTGTCAGGTTCGGACCGAAAATAGTTAACATGCTTTTGGTCATAGTAGGTCAGAAAAGGATGAGTGTTTCGTTTGGTACTCTATGTGCTGGGTAAGTCCACCAAACGATCATATGATTCAGGACTTGACTGTGCTAATTATGTATGTTTTCGCTCATTTCTAGTTTTAACTTTACAAGTGGTCATGACCTCTCTGCTGACCAGAAAATGAAAATTTCGTCAGGGCTAACAATCACAGAGATGTCCCTGCAAGTACATTTGGATCCCCCAAGAGCGATTAAGTGTTTACTCGTACCATTCACCAATTCCTGAAGTCCTGTATCCGACAAAGGGTTAGCTTATCATAGAACTACCTTTTTAAAGAAAGTTTAAACAGTGGTGACACCTAAAGGTCGTCATGAAATGGGTTTTTAGGCTCGAAAAATCAAAAACATTTCAGGCACTGTTGATCCCTGAAGAAGTCGGTCCGAAGGACGTATACACCCTTGCATGAATTTTAAGAATGTGTGCCATTCTGATATGAAAAATAGTTCGTTCTGTTATCGCATAGAGTGGTAGATTCCTTGATGTGATGTCAAATATTGTCTAGTGGTTCAGCGTCGTCCTGTTTAACATAGCAAATTGTACTGGTATGTAAGAGTCAGAATATCGATACGTTAACTGGCATGAAAGAATCGTGAGCAAAAAGGCGGCGCTCTTAATATTTGGACAAATATTTGTGTACAGCAGTAAAAACAAATTAAAGTGTATCGAACAGCTCGCCTTATGCACATACAAGTCACTTATGGAGGAGTAACTGCTCCGCCGGTAAAAAAACGTGAGTTCTTTCCCACCTAAAATGTTAACACCTCTCACCAAAAGTGGCCATACTGAATCTCTTGATAACTTTAAAATTCTTTTTTTGCAGTTGATCTCCGTATGAACTCAATTTGTCGGAAAAATTCTCTTAATTTTCAAACTCAATTATCCCTTTTGAATGACAGTCATAGCTCCGTTCATTGAGTTTTCTGTCACGGATTTCCGCCATTGTACGGTGTAACTATAATGTGATCCTTTTATTTATTTGTATATATACCTGTATTAAATATATTGCATAATTTTATAAATACTGTGGCTTTATTTCATGTTTTGAGGCTAACACTAATGTCTGTCCCATAATTGGTATGAAAGAAGTCATGTAAATATACACCTACTATTGAACGTTTCTCTCTCTACTGCATCCTGAATGCAATTTATCCCATGGTAGGCTCGAACCTGCATTTGAAAAATTAAAAAAGGAAAGAAAAGAGAAGGAGATATGAATATCGGCAGAATATTTTCAAAGAGACAAACCAGCCAATCAAAGTTAATTGCCTTAACCACAGACGAACCAAAGCGGCCCTAACGTCCTGCCACTCTTTAAACGGCAATAGCTAAATATTTGAAACAGTGTTATGCTGCAGTCCAGAACTTTTATTTGCTAAGTTAAGAATTAAAGTGAGCGGAAGCTGCTTTTACTGTCATGGAATAATACTGGATGTTACTGGTTTATGACCATCCTGCCATATTGGACACATCATGAATAAATTTTGGTGGGAAAAAATTCAATAAATGAATACATTTTGGAGAGGGTAAATACTGCCCTCCTTGGTCCACCCTGCCAACGGCCATGATAGGGGATGGACATGATGAAAACAATTTTTGAAAAAAAAAAAATATCGATACAAGACAACAGAGCTGGAATGCCATAGTGGCCATATAATCAGAAAATTAGACATTTCATCGTGCAAGCTGTAAAACATAGGCTACGGGAAAAAATGAGCGATCTTTTGACGAAAACATGGAATATTTTAAAAAAGAAACTGATGAAACTTAAATTTCATATATGAAAATGAGACATTCTCACCAGAGGCGACGGGATCAGGGAGGGACGTGGGAACCTTTACAGGAACGTCTGTGGACGCCCCACTTTTTCACTGGCGATTAGTTTTACTAAACAAACTTATGATTGTCAAATGAGAGTGCCACTGAATTAAACATAATTTTTTCTAACAGCATTCAGGTTATCGTTTTTGGCACTTGTGTAATCATGGTAACAGGCCATAGGGATATTTACCCTTGGCGCACTCTGTCAGACACACACAAGTTGAGATTGCGATCTTATCACCTCCAATTTTTTTCTCGTTCCGACGCGATTGATTCACACGTACGTAAAAGTACCTCGTTCAAAATTACAAATGTGAAATCTTTTGATATGAAACGTGTCTTTAACAGATGATATGGAAGATTCACATATGAAAATTACGGGAAAATATGAGATATACACTTCACTCAAAAAATTGAAACATTTTTCAAATTGGAAAACTTTTTACTTGCGTACGAAGTGACATGACGGATTTTTGTTGATGAACTTACGACAACAACAACCTCTGTTAAATGGAATAAAGTATCAATCACAAAAGTAAGGATCGACCATAACTTTTCCTTTTCTTCTTCTCTTTAACCCTTCCTCTCCTTGACGAGTAAAACCATCTGCATAGTTATCCAGTGTAGAATTAAAAGGTCGATCCGATTAATTTTATACTTTGCATAAAATTAACAACCTTACCACGTAATTTTAGCCCATTAATTGATCATCGTCTTACGCTAATTAGAACGTGACTTACATATGGCAACTCATCAAGTGAACATGCATATAAAACTCTGGATCGGTTGAGTGAATCCACTGATTTTGGTAAATTAGTGCTCCTGAGATTCATGTATTTCAATTGTTCGGAAAGTTCGTGTTTGACAAATTCGATTATTCATAAGGTGGTGGTGTTGACACGTAGCAAGTAAAACGACGTTAACTGCTGTGTTTACGTTATTTTTTATATGCATGTCAAAAATCAAAAGACTTAATAAATCAGCAGAATTAATGTGGTGAGGACTTCTTATAAATCATGATGTACATTTACATCATAATAGCCAAACAAATTCACAGAATGATCAGACAGTTGATTTACCAAAGATGTAATCCAAACTAAATATTTAGGTATTACTCGCAAATTTTTTCGCGGATTCGAGATTTATTGACTAATAACTGAAAGGAGACATTTTCAATTCCGTAGCATTTGATTGGACAAAACAATTAATTACAAACTTATTTCAGCATAATGCTAGCAAGCGTTACCAATGAGAGGAGAGGGCTAATTCTAAAAAAGCTAAGATAAGGGAGGAACAGTCCGCAAACCTCTGAGCAAAATTTCAGGAATTTAATTAAAGAAATAAAGGAACACTGCCTTCGGTATTTTGATGTTATCATTAAGGATATCGTAAAGGATAGACGTTTCTTTCACCATTTGTATTTTAGTTATATTCCTTGACCATAAACTATCAGGAGAGTTTAGTCCCTCGTCAAATTATACGGGGAGCTCTAGTTCTCATAAACCGTTTACCCTGCCTTTCTTCCTGGAGTAAACAGGTATTTGAGACTAATTTAGGTTTACCTTATAGGAAACAGAAATCGGGAACGCTGTAGTACAATGGAGAAAAATAAGTCTTCCTTTATCAGTAAACACCCTTACAAACACTTTCACAACCAATTTCACATATGAAAATAGTATTTCATACTTGAATTGTTAATTTACAAATGTGAAATGAAAATTTCACATGTGAAATTAATTTTCATACATCAATCTTCCATGGCGCATGTGAAATTCATGTTTTGTTATAGATTTCACGAGTGAAATAGGTGGGTTTTTGTTTGTTTGTTTGTTTTTGTTTCTTTCTATAAAAACGCTCTCATTTCATACGTTAAATGAAAATTTTGTATGTGAAAATGTTCCAATTCCACTTGTTGTTTTACATGTGAAATGACATATGAAATTTTCGTTCGAGTATTTACGTTAGAGTAAGGTTGTTCGTAGATTTGTAATATGTTATCTTATATACTGGCTTTTTTAAAATTTTGTTGACTTCTTACCCAACCCTGTAATCCCCTTTTAACGTCAAATCAGGACTGCGATAGTAAATTGCTTAAGAAACTAAGTTGATCCTTTGACTTGTTGGAATTTTAAAGATTTTTTTTCTGGTTACCACCAGGTGATTTTATTGTGCTTAAGAGGCGCTTCTCGCAGGCCATGGGATGATCGACTTTTCCACGAAGGCCAAATTGGTTTGATATGAAGTATTCAAAGACTCACCACAACCCTATACTTTCCTTCCAGCATATTAGAAGAAGTAGTGTGGAACACTTGCATCTGTTTCAAAATTAAAAACAAAATTAGACATAGAAGCATTGAAAAGGCCAATAGACTTCGGGAAAAATACAAACTAATCAGTAATTAATTGGAGTGCTGTTTAAGGCAACTATTCTTTCTTGGAAGAGAACTGCGTGTCATTCTACAATAAGCCGTTCGAATAGTTTGAATCCAAGATCATATCCTGGGCCAAAAAAAATTTAAGAGCCTTCCTGTCTATCCATCTGTCCATCTAGCCATCTACCCATATATTCACCTACTCTCCTATTCATCTATTTATCCACCCATCCATCCACCAATCTATTTGGAATAAATAATAATGGTAATACTTACACCTCTCACCGCAGGTATGTCATTGCTGTAATAAAATCTTGCACTTTCCATTCCCCAGTCTTCGATGGTTACATGGAAAAATTTGACTTCAGGACGGTCTTTCCATGCATCAAGATTCCACGTGACCTTCGCTGCATAGGTGCCATTGGAATCTTGTGTGATCTTTATATGAACATGTCTCGACTGAATATCTCCACGTACATGGAAACTAATATTAGCGACTAGAAATATCAGGGGAAAATACTAGATTCAATCAACAGTAAAAATAAGAGTTAGTAAAGTGGTGCTCTGACCTTCAGACATAAGGCTTGCACAAAACTAATTAATGGGTCTGAAATGCAGTTTAAATTCTCGGAAAAATCCAGTGTTGATACTCCCATTTGAGTGTACTGAAAGATTTCTCGGTGACTATAGTTGACCAATTTAAGTTTATTATCACTATCGCTATCACTATCCCTATCCCTGCCACTATCACCATCACTATCACTATCACTATCACTATTATTGTTATTATTATTTACTATTTTACTACGGTAACCCTTCAGAACACATTGGCATCCGATTTTGATTTATATAATTCGACTTACTAGCGTCCTGTATTTCAGAGTTATCATCAGATTGGAATTGGTCTGACGATGACTTTGAAATAATGTGGAATGCAGTTTAGAAATAAAATGCCATTATTATGATGCACGGAATAACTTCGTGCATGTCTATGCAATTGTGCTCTCATTTAACTAGCAAGTCCTAGTGATTGTCAGAGTTATGGAATAATTGATGAGCTGCTCTTTTAACAAGTACGTGCAGTGCAACACAGTTAAACGCCTACATATCATCGGTGATGTCACCAAGCTGCCGGGTCCACATTGTGTTTAACAATCATCTCATTCGACAACATTGTCATACTGTGGCTGCCGCATAGGCAGAGCATACGTCGAACCTGCACCCTACAGCGTGCCATCTAAATATCGGTAGCTTTCCTGTTAGAACGTCTCACCAGTCATCAGTTCGTTGAGGGATTCAATCCCCGAATTGGGCTTGGAATTGTTTTTCTGAACATATGAATTTGATGAACGCCCAAATATCATCCGAAGTAAAAATTTAGTCACATTTCAACACAAATAAAACTTATCATCGTAATGTAGAAAACGTTGCTCTCGAACTACCTATTTTCATTAAATTAGTGTAGGTAAGAATTGAAAGTTGAGTGTTTAGTGGACACTTTGCCATCGAAGAACCCTGTTAACTGCAACAAATTTGACAAAAAAGTAAAAATAAATCTGAATTTCGCGAACCATATTGTAAATGGTAGATAGTATATGCTGAACTTCAAACCTTCATTCTACCTGTTATAAAAAAAAATATATCTCGATTTAAAAGCTCAAGACGACTTCATCCAGGCGTTCGTCACGTGCAATTTATTAAAAGTTTATGAGCATTTGAGAATTGATGATAATTAGACATTCCGCACTTACCAGGACATGATCGGACACCTTCCAGACAGTCTAAAATGGAAAAAGAAAGATTATAATTTATCGACAATGTTTTTTAATTGCTATATTCTAATTATACAGATATTTAAATACATTGAGAAAAACAAATTAAAAATTTCAATTCTTTCACAGAATTAGAAAATACGAGTGGAAATTTGTGTGAACGAGAATGGTGGTGCGAAGCACGAGTGGCATGTTGCTAAACTTTTTCATGAAAAGTAAAAATCCTGTTAAATCACAATAAATATTACGGAAAGAAATATTTTGCCCTATTTAGAACATTCTCAAGAGCTTTACAAATTCAGAAAGGTTTCTGTGCTAGCGTTTTATCTCAACCCAGTAAACTTTCTCCGGGAGAAACAACACACTGAACATCATGAGTCCATAGGTTTACCATTAGGTTGCCTGTAGTATGAATCGATTTAATGAGAAATGGACGTTGCATGATTGCGCTAATGTGAAGGATGCATCACGCGACGAACAGAATTGACAGGGGTGGTGCCAGAAATTCCCCGACGAGGGGGCTAACTTTACCGATGGCGGGGCTTAACTGGTAATGCCAGGACCATGCTATCTTTATAAGGTCAAAAACGTGTAATTTTTCGCAGGAATAATCGCATCAACTGACTAGAAACAGATTATTTTTCAAATTGACATAAAGAGGAGACTCTATTATCTAAATCCTTCTTGGCTTAATCAATAATAAGTACTCATAAATCGTACAATACGTAAATGTGTTAATCATTGGTAACAATTCCCCGACAAATTGTTTATTATTCCCCGACAAGGGTGCTAAGGTTCCTCGACGGAGGGCTGTAGCCCCCTCTGCCCCACCCTCTGGCGCTACCCCTGAGAATTGGTTGTGGAGGTCTTGAAGAAGTCTCCTGATGTTGAAGTGTACTTTTTGGTCAAGCTCTGATAGCCAGAAATGCAAAGTTACAGGAGTTCAGCAAACGTTTCTATGAGGAGTAGAGCTTGTACGGACGTTAAACAATCGTCTTTCAACATAATGAAAGCCCGTACATTCTATCATACCATGTGCGTTTATGAGTTCGATACATCGAGAAAATATCTTCATCAAGCATCAGAAGTTCAATCTTTTTCTTAAGGATTAAATTAGTTTTACGAACATTCACCAATTATCTCATAAGAGTGATAACATATTCCAGGAGTAAGAAACAGGGAACGAAGGAATAAGTTGTCGACTTAGCTCAAAAATCAAGAGCATGTCTTATCCCCTCCACCCAGTCCCATGTTTTAACTAAAGTCATAAATTCTCATAAAGATTTAAATCATTTATTAGAAGGCCTTTTGATTAACTTTTCCTATTTCGCATAATATTCAAAAATTATCCTGGTAAACTCTACGTAGTGCATGTTGTTTAATCAGTCATTGGAATCATGGTTATCAGTTACACGATATTCAGTGAATGTCATCAGTTCATTTTCTTTTTAGTACCATATCTTCACGTATGCATGTGAGAGAATTTCCTTATTACAATCCTATTTTAAGCCCTGAAATCCTCCCCCGTGCCCTATAATTTCTAACGGTTTGTTTCAAAGAGAATTGGTTTATCGCATTATATCCAATCCAATCGTTTGATAATGTACATCAATTAATTATCAAATACATTTTTCTTAGTAACCTTACCTGGGATGTGAAACACTGCTTCTGTGTCAAAACTATTTGGTATGCGAGGGGTAAACATTCTTCTTGCCTCGATCTTAAAAGTAGGAAAGTTTATTACAAAGATATGAGACAAATAAAACTTGCATTGATTCACTTCAAGAGTGTTCTATTGGCCAATCGATCAACTTAACCAAATCAATAACTCTTTCTTCAAAAGAACTGGATCACAGGAAACGAAACCATTTAAATTAATTTGACTTCATTGTGTTTGCCTCAACACTACTAATAAGAAGCGTGTTAAACTGTTCCAATGAAGTTTTCCTTCAAAATATTCAAATGTTCATGGATACTAAAATGGCAAACATGACGTAGAAGTCATGAATGAAACTAGGAATGGGCGTTACTAACAAAATTTGGTTACGCACTAGGTATATGAGGGCATGTAATGGGTCTAAAGTCAATTGATGGAAGAAAATTCCTCGTGCCAGTCATCTGTACCGCACCGAAACTTTACGTTTTTCCCAAATGGTAGTCCGCTGTTGACTAAAGTTCCAGTGCCACGTCTAATTTCATTTACAATCTTTTTGTGACACTGTGGACTTCTCGACGTCAGTTTCTGTAACGAGCTACTTTTCTCTTGTGACGGTATAAACAAGTCCCGCAAGTCGCTGAATATTTAGTCTATTTAATGAAAATTAAATCAACAACAAAAATCGCGCCTGAGCGTTTATGTCATCAAGGGACCGGATGTCTGTGCATCGAAACTCGGGTGGGCTATATATGGTCTAGTTCCAGTCCACCACGCCGTTATCTTGGACGTAAGTTTCATTTCTCTACGTCTTGGGCGTTGGTTTTGTAGTGTTAGTTGTATAGTGATTATGTACGTGGGTAACATTTCTGGAAGTAGGTTTCGATTCCGCCTCGATTGTCTGTTGGCTGATTAAAGTTACGTTAGCCACATGCAAAAAGAGCGTCGTGCAGTTTGACTCTATCAAGAATAGCAAGTTTTCTCCTTGTATTCCTTTTTCCTCCTACAGTAAATGAGGGGTGGCCTTTACCGGACCTCTAAGGAGAACGACTCAGCTGGATTACAGGATTAGTCAATATGAATAATGACAGTTTACTTTCTATATTTTACTTCCTTTTCAATGTTAATTCACCTCAGGCTACAAAATCCCAAAACTTGTTCCATGCAACCCCAACTTAAGAGAAGCATGAAAACCTTTGAAAATATGAAGGTACTTGATTGGGAGTCAGGTAAAGGGTTGATCTTGTCGTGCAAATAAAGCATCAATCGTTCAATTTCAAAATTCAGTAAGAAAAAAAGTAATGTCAAAGGGAATTTGGAAACATCTACTAACATTGAATTTCGACATAGCATTTTCTTAATTTTCATTCATATCTCTAGCTTTGGCCCATGGTAAAGAAAAACTGCATGGATAAGAGCTCTCGTAAGTCACGCCTATCAAATATGCAACCAAGAATCTCTCCTGAAAACTGAACTTGAAACAATCACAAAATTCATGCCCTGGAATGGATTTTCCCGAAGCCTCTCAAAAAAACTAATCGACGCTTATACACCCAACCAAACTAATATCAACACCGACCCAACCGATACCCACTGCAAAAATCTGGATTCATCCACCTTTCCTCGGAACCCGATTAACGCTGAAACAACTGAAATATAATAACTTCTTGTTACAAGAACTACTGGAAATAATTCTGGAAAAAACCCATTTTTCTCTTTTACAGCTGATGACGTAATAATGACATCAGAATTTGTTGTTATGACTACAAAATTGTAACCTATATTAGGATTTAGTTTTGTTTTGTTTTTAATTAGTATAAACCAGGCTTAACAGGAGACGTACGATAGGCCCGACGCAAGTATTACGGCAAGCAATAGTTTTAGCAGCCTGAAGCTGTTAAACACATCTGTAAACTTAAACGTAACAAGACACGATGGTCGACCAGGAAACCGTTGATTTTATAGAGATAAATTGTTTTAGAATTATGATTGTAGGGAGAAAAATCATTGTATATTTAGCCAAGGATCATTTTAACTTCAGTACATCAAGTAACTGAAATTAATTGAAGGAAGAATAAGGCAGGAATGCTTCCTGTAGTACTAACAAACCCATACTGGATGGAAAAGTAATGAAAGCATTATAGAAGCCAAACAGATCCTAATCACTGATTGACGATTTCTTTTTGTTTGGAAGCTTCTTTATTTGGTTTGCCATCCAGTTTTATGTGTTTTGTACTACATGCAGCATTAACGCAAAAGACCTGTTATTCACCAAACTCAGAAAAAATCAGAATAACCTAAGTTTGAATAAAATTTAAATAATAACCGAGATTTCTGCACGACGTAGGACTAAGAATTCTGCTTATAATATTTTCACGTATCCTTGTGAAGAACATATGACCAGAAAGAGAAGATGAAAGGTTTATGAGATATGGTATGTCTGTATGTGCATGTGGTTAGTAAGCGTAAACACAAAATAAATTACCCACGATGATCTGAGCAGAATGTTCAGTGGAGACTCAAAAAATTATTGGGCAGAAAAATGCTAGAATGTGATACGAACATATCAGATCACTCCCTCGCCTTCATCCACTTTGCCAGAGCAGTAAAGAATTATTTTCAGATTAAGCAGGGACACATTGATGTCATCACACTAATTAATATAAAACATGCAGTATCGTTTGAAAAATCACGAACAAAACAGGAAAAGAATTCATGACTAATGAATAGCTTCATTCACCAAAATTACTTTCATCTTTCTAATCCATAGAATGGCTGGCAAAAATCTTACCTTAGCCAAATATCTGCAACCAAAGTGAATTGATCTTTTTAGGCCACCTGCTTTCATATCGCTCAGCAAATGAAAAGAGTCGGCAATCTAAAGAAATGGGCAGCATCCTAGCTAATTAAAATCCCGCTAGAGTAAAGCAAAGTCGCGTGCAGTATAAAATAACTGAAAAATCACACAATGTCTAGTATTCAGACATATTTCTGTAGTAATAGAGTTCTCGGCAGCGGAAGGTTACCTCATAAAGGAAGACATTGCCCAAATATCGAATGGAATCTCTGTATACCAGTCCTTTTCTTGCATATTTTTTAATATACAAAACCCTGATACTACATAAAAATTCTTATTACTGAAGAGTACCTTAATGTCGAGCAAGGTTTATTTTACATAAACTTTGGTTTCATATGACGTCTCGTGTCAGTCAAAAAACATATATAATCTTGGAACTTGAACGACGCGTAGCTCAAAAAGCCAATTCAACTGTACTAGTGAACGAACATGTTGAACCTGCACCAGATAATGCCATAATAATAAAAAGTAATGGAACAAGTTATAGTTAGGCTAAACACTAAAGACGGACCAAACCTACCTGTCATGCGAAATCAACTATATAATAATCACTTTTATTTCTTCAGGTATGGGTCAAAAATTTTCGGTAGTTACCGAAGCTTATTTGCTTTTATACATACTGGCATCGATAAATTGAGATTGTGAAATAAATTGGTACAGTGATGTCCAACGTTACAATTATCCCCTCGCCCACCGCGCGAAGCGCGGTGCAAGGGTAATAATTTCGACGTGCGTGGAGTCTTGTTACACGCGTGGTGGCAAGGGAGAAAAATGTATCTTTATGTATAGTATATATATATATATATATATATATATATATATATATATATATATATACAATAGAAATACGTGCACGCAACAACCCCTCGCCCACTCTTCCAATATATCTCTCGCGAATCCAAGTGACAATGATAATTTTTTTCAAAATTCTCAAAAAGACAAATCCTCCTGCCTATAACTGGAAGAGGACATGCAATAAAAAAAAATCCACACAGAATTTGGCCACAAATAAACAACAATCCAAACTGGAAATTATTATATATTTAAACTGCTTATAGTCATATTTACGTTTAAAATTTCAATTCTGCTTTATTAAAACAAAAAGTTTGGTGAGAATAACGTTCAACGGCTTAACAAATGGTAAGATGTCCATCCTTAGAATTAAATTATTAAACAACGAATGATAAGATCAATACCTTGAATTATTTGCGGGTTTATGATAATTCGTGTCGTTTTCTTCACTCATTTTGTCTCAAAGAAAGATTGTTTTATTAGATGACCAGACTTTCCGTCTTAAAAGTGGAGCATTCTCAAAGAGTATCAAACGGATACCAGCATTACGGACAGCTCATGATTGAATATTTTTCTGACATTTTTTTGACTTAAAAAATTGATAAATTATACGTCATTTCAAAGTTGGTTACACAATTCTTTACGATGTGCTATGATAAAAATTTATGCTAAGTATTCATCAGAAGGTACAACACTTTGGTGACGAAGATGAAACGGATTACGAAACCGACGAAGTAAACAAAGAAAACATGAACGAATTCTGCAGTTTTATCGCTGACCAAAAATCGGAAAATACAAAACATAAAAAATACAAGCAAACCTTGTGCAAGTTTTGTCGAAAGAAGAACGAGATGAGGGAAGTAAAAGACGTACTTTTTCCAAGGTAAAACATCAATAAAAAAGAAAAATGGCGTATAAATCTGCAACTCTTGCGTGTTTTCAACTAAGCATTCAGTGGCACCTCAACACGAAGGGTTCAACGGTAAATTTATACATAGATTTTAAACTTTCCTGAGAGGTTTTAAAATCCTGATGAAAGCATTACCGGTCGAATACGGTAAAGGTCATCATGCACAAATCACTCTCGAAGTGAGGAAGACTGAAGCGGACAGCTGTTTTACCGAAGGATAATTTGGTGACCAAAAACAAGTAGCTTTGCAGCGAGTTACCTGGTGGCTGTTTACCTTGCATTTTTGTTTCGAGCCAAAAATACATCTCAACGTCTTCGATGGGGTGACATTTCATTGCGAAAAAAATCCTGATTGAGGCAATGAAATCTTTGTGTGGAAAGCAGAGAAAGCATCCAAAGACTGTCATGGCCTGGACAACTCTTCTGGATGACGAGTGTTCTATCCCACTTCTCAAACAATTGACCATGAACGCTGTCCAGTTAAATACTGCAAAATATTCAAAAATAATCGTCCTACAGAGATGAATGAACCACAATCTTCATTCTACTTTACCAAAAAACACCAGCAAAATCCAGGCGGTAATATTTCGTACAAGAAGTCTCCCTTAGGGAAGAATGAAGTCGGGAAGCTACTTTTGAAAGCTACTCAAAACAATTCCGTTCGCAGAACTTGCATTTCAAAGCTACTCGATTCAGACGTACCTGTGATTATGCTGCTCAGGTAAGTGGTTGCCAGGACGTGAAAAGTCCCAAGATTTATACTAATTGACATCTATTCAACTTCAGCGAAGAATGTCATTTTAATGTAGTTAGTCGCTTAGCAAATGTCCTGACAGCAAGCGAGTTCCCCTACGTCTTTTGTTCATATAAATCAGAAAGAACCAAGACAAAGCGTTGCTGCAAAAAGTGAGCAGTCAGAAAATGCATATTCCAAGGAGCTAACTTTGAGAACTGCTCTGTCAAGTCATAAATTGTCCAGTTACTGAGGTGGCGAAACCAGCCGCAGGCACCAAGAAAGCCATTTCCTTTGCCGATCTTAAATCATTTACTAGCTTCAGTTTTGAATTAATGTAAACAACTTGCGAGAGATCCATACAAGGGAAAAAATAACGAGACCAAATCGATTTGCTTCAATACGGTACCTAAGTACGGTTTGTTCAACAACATATCAGTCCCCAGCTTCCATGGATATATATATATATATATAATCACAACAAAAGATTTGGTTACTTCATAAGAACTTTTATTCACTACAGATCTGTTTCGTATGACAAGTCCGAGGCTTGCCACACTCATCAGGTGAATGCTGTGTTTGGCGTGTAAACTTGAGATCTGTGGTTAGTTTGCGACGTCAAGTTGTTTGTGTGTAGTATTTGGTTCGTATTACAGGTAGAGACAGTGACAATTATCTATTACAAAGCAAGTGTTTCTTGCGGTGCCTGCAAGTAGATATGAGTTCATTCCTTTTGTTGAGGGAACTCAGTTTCTCATCATCTGCCTGGATTTTGCTGGTGTTTTTTGGTAAAGTAGAATGAAGATTGTGGTTCATTCATCTCTGTAGGACGACTATTTTTGAACATTTTGCAGTATTTAATCGGACAGCGTTCATTGTCAATTGTTTGAGAAGTGGGATAGAACACTCGTCATCCAGAAGAGTTGTCCAGGCCATGACAGTCTTTGGATGCTTTCTCCGCTTTCCACACAAAGATTTCATCGCCTCAATCAGGATTTTTTTCGCAATGAAATGTCATCCCATTGAAGACGTTAAGATGTATTTTTGGCTCGAAACAAAAATGCAAGGTAAACAGCCACCAGGTAACTCGTTGCAAAGCTACTTGTTTTTGGTCATCAAATTATCCTTCGGTAAAACAGTTGTCCGCTTTAGTCTTTCCCACTTCGAGAGTGATTTGTGCATGATGACCTTTACCGTATCCGACCAGGAATGTTTTCATCAGGATTTTAAAACCTCTCAAGAAAGCTTAAAGTCGTCTATGCGTAAATTTACCGTTGAACCCTTTGTATTGAGGTGCCACTGAATGCTTAGTTGAAAATACGGAAGAGTTGCAGGTTTGTACGCCATTTTTCTTTTTTATTGATGTTTTAGCGTGGGAAAAGTAGGTCTTTTACTTCCCTCTTCTCGTTCTTGTTTTTACAAAACTTGCACAAGGTTTGCTTGTCGTATTTTGTTTTAGGTTTTGTATTTTCCGATTTTGGTCAGCGATAAAACTGCAGAATTCGTTCATGTTTTCTTTGTTTATTTCGTCCGTTTCGTAATTCGTTTCATCTTCGTCAACAAAGTGTTGTACCTCCGGATGAATACTTAGGATGAATGTTCATCATAGCACTTCTACTAGAAATTTGCAATTAACTTTAAGACAATGTAGGATTTATCAGTTTTTTAATACAAAAATATCAATTTTTTTCTTCAATCATAAGCTATCCGTAATGCTGGTATCCTACCGGTATCCTATGAGAATATTCCGCTTTTAAGAAGGAAAGTGTTGCCATCTACTGAAGTGTCTTTCTTCAAAGTGAAAAAAAGTGATATGTTTCATCCAAAAACGACACGATCAAGATCACAACTAATGCAGGGTCTTGATACGAACATCCATTGTTTAGCAGAAGAATTGTCAGAATGGATCCCATTATTTGCAAAGCCGTTAAAGGTTATTCTCTCCAACCGTTTTGTTATAATAAAACAGAGTCAAACTTTTAAACGTAAATATGACGACAAACAGTTTAAATATAAAACAATTTCCAGTTTGGGTTGTTAATATTCGTGTGCAAATGTTGTGTTTTTCTTATGTTGCATACCTTTTTCCAATTATAGTAAGGGAGATTTGTCTTTTAACAATTTTGAAAAATTATTACTGTTACTAGGATTCTCAATAGATATATTGGTAGGGTGGGCGATGGGTTGTTGCGTCCACGTATTTCTAGTTAAGTAATGAACAGATGTAAAAAAGACCCTAAAATTTCTTAACATGCTCTCTTTTTTGACAAGATTGCACCATGATCCTGTTCGTGGATAAATTCTGTGTTAATCCATTTCAAATTTAACCGTCGACGCGTACCTTGATTACTTATTAAATTTTCTCATACATACCTTGTCCGATTTTGTGATAACGAACGATTTTTGAAATTTTGTGTTATGGTACTCTTCGCACACCTGATTAACACGAGCATCTTTATGCTTAAGCAACGTGACGGTTATATATAGGGAAAAAGTATCAAGTACGATCAAATCTGTAGAAAATAAAATACAATATAGAATAAAGAAATTTGAAATAACTTTAGTTGCAGTACAGTTTTTCCACAAATGAGCAACTGATCACATATGCAATATATAATCACATATATAATCGTCTGGCGTTAGCCAGAGTAAACTAATGGAAGTCTTGATCCGTCGGGAATGAGTTAACGATGGTTTTAAGCAAACGTCCTTCTAAGAGTTTGGGTGTAACTACCAAATCAATAGGAAAATTAAACACACACAGTGTGAATGTCAGCGACGAGGTATGTTACACAACTGAATGTCCTCCCAAAATAAAGAGAATCAATAAGTTTAGTACCGTAACGTAGAGGGATTCTACGAATTTATATAGCACGACATCAACTCAAGTAACAGAAAGCATTGTTCGTATAGTTTAACAAACCATTAATCAACACGTTTAACAAAATCGATCTAGAAATTTTGTGCCTTGTTTGACATTTGAAAACAAACATTACTAGCCATGGGAAGTTTGCACGTGACGTCACGGCAGTCATGTTGATGAAACTTTCAAAAAAAAAATCTCGTTAACTGTTACTATACCGTATTTATTCCAATAGACGCCCTGGGCGTTTATTAAAAATTTGAGCTCTAAAGGGAGGCGTTTATTAGAGAGAGGCGTTCATTAGAGAGAGGCGTTTATTAGAGAGAGGCATTTATTAGAGAGGGGCGTTTATTTCAAAATTTAATATTTCAACCTCAAAAATAGAAAATATTCACACAATTTCACGCAAATGTTCACACAATGTCAATTTCACCGTCATCATCATTAGTAATAATCAGAATCAGTTATTAAAAACCAAAAAAATTTTCACACAATTCAACAATGAAATTTTCACTCAAAATCAGACTCAAATCAGAATCGTCATCTGCGTCCTCAAAATCTGAATCAGCAATGACCTTGAAAGGATCGGGCCTAACGCATTCTTGCAGGACTGAAAATTGAGAATGGAGCTGTCTCGCTCCAGTTTCACACGGCTGTCCTTCCTTGAAACAGTGAATTTTATGATCTTCGGATCAATCGACTGAAAGGTTAAGCGCGCAGGTTTTGAAAGATCTCACAATTCCACAAACGGGCCCATTTGGTTTACTGGGGCGCGCTTCTTGGAAGGGGGATGTTTATTAGAATAGGGTGTTTATTGGAGGGGGGCGTTTATTAAATATTTTTGAGTTGAGGGGGCGTTTACTGGAGAGAGGCGTCTATTAGATAGTGGGCGTCTATTGGAATAAATACGGTATATATGTAGCACAAACGTGGTCGCGTTGTCATTGTATTTTTAATCTCAAGGGATTGGTTGCAAACCCTCAATTAGACGTCAATCATTGTGTGTTCTCCTATAAATTTGAAGAATCTAGGTTGTTTATTTATGGTCGTAGCCCTTTAAGCTTGCTTAACGTCCCTCTAAATGTGCCTTTGTTCTAAGGGCACAGTGAGGTACATGGGCTATTAGAACGACATAATATAGCATCCTTTTTGTGATATATTTTCTGCATTTTAACCTTTTACACTACACTCTAATTGAAAAGCAGAACGTTTAGAGTTCATATCTCTCGTACTAGTTATCAGGTTGCGCATTAACTTTTCAGCTGATCCATGGTTTGTTTGGTACACTGCATCCATCTTTCCAATGTTAGGGACTCATATCATCAATCATGTGATAAAAACATATAATTTTATCTCTCCTCTACCTGCCTTTATTACAGTTTAGATTTTCAGAGTCTATTATATCTCGGGTTAATTAGGTGACTAGCTTTTTCGGTAATTTCGTAATTGCGTCAGAAATAATTTCACAAATGTTTCATTTTCTCTTCTTTAGTTATTTCTTCCTTGCGCCACAGACTCTGAAGATTAAAAAACAAACTCTGAAGATTAAAATGTTAGAGAGTAACATACCTGGTGGGGGTTTCCAAGACAAGATTGCGTCTAGGACCACTGGACTTTTGTCAACAATTTTTAGAGAGACGTTTAACTTGAGATGACTTATAGGGCACGGAAAAGTCATTATTTTTCTTCTGGCATCAAAAATTCTTGCGGTGATATTAACCGTAGTTTTCTTGCATGTATCTATTTAAACGTATACATCAATAAATTAATTCCTTCACAGTTCAGACAAAAAGCCGGACACAGATTAGCTCAACTTATTTCGGAAAGTAGGCAGAAATTGCAGAAAATATGCAAAATTATAAATTTTCAACTCCAGAAATTTCACTCCTCCAGTGCTGTAACTACTAGGATGGCGTGCGGCGATCCTGGGCTCCCAACTGAACGGCTGTTGTAATCTTTGAGCAAGATTAGATGACATATTTATGTGTTGGAGACGAAATGCGAATTTGGGATATTCTTGAATATTAAACATCTGACCCATATGCGAAATGAAAAGTTTCAAGTAAAATATGAACTCTACCTATAAAATTAAACATTTCCATGTGAAATTTTTACTTCAAGTATGAATCTGTGATTTTTTTATATACTACAAATACGTGTACGCAGCAAACCTTCGCCCACCCTTCCAATATATCTCCCTAGAATCCGAGTAACTTTGATAATTTTTCAAAATTGTCAAAAAGACAAATCGTCCTTACTAGAACTAGTAGAGGGAATGCAGTAAAAGAAAAACAACATTTGGCCACAAATATTAACAACACAAACTGGACATTACTTTATATCTAAACTGCTTGACGTCATATTTACGTTTAAAATTTCGATTATGTTTTATTAAAACAAAATGATTGGTGAGAATAACCTTTGACGGTTTAACAAGTGATAAAAGATCCATTCTGAAAATTCTACTGCTAATTAATGGGTGTTTGTATCAAGTTGTTGCGATCTCATGATTGAACATATCTTTGATATTTTTTTTTTTTGACTTAAAAATTGATAAATTCTATATTATTTCCAAGTTGGTTACAAATGTCTAAGATGTGCTATATGATAAAGATTTATGCTAAGTATTCATCCGGAGGTTCGAGATTTTGGTGACGAAGATGAAACGAATTACGAAACCGACGAAATAAACAAAGAAAACATGAACTAGTTCTGCATATTTATTACTGACCAAAACTCGGTTTTGGTTTTGTATACAAAACATACAATAAAATACGACAAGCAAACCTTCTGCAAGTTTTTTTCGAAAGAAGAACTAGTAGGGAGAAGTAAAAGACGTACTTTTTTCCACTGTAAAACTTTCGTAAAACGGAGGAAGAATGGCGTAGCGTACAAACCTTCAACTCTTACGTATTTTAAACGAAGCGTTCAACGGCACCTCAACACAAAGGGTTCAACGGTGAATTTACTGAATGAAGACGGCTTTAAACTTTTAAAATTTCTTGAGAGGTGTTAAAATCCTGATATATACATTACTGGTCGAACATGGTGAAACTAATCATCCACAAGCCACCCGAGAAGTGAGAAAGACTGAAGCGGACAACATTTTTGCCGAAGTATAGTATGATCACCAAAGGTAAGTAGCTTTTCAGCGTGTTTTCTGGTTGCTGTTTGCCTTGTATTCTTGTTTAGAAGCCAGAAATAGATCTCAATGTCTTCAGCGGGGCGACAGTTCAGAGCAAAAACGAGTCTGAAAAAGGCAATGAAATCCTTGTGTGGAAAGCGGAGAAAGAGTGTCTGCCCAGGACAAGACTTCGGGAAGCTGAGTGTTTTATCCCACTTCTCGAACAATTGACCATCAACGCAATCCTGATAAGTACTATAAAATGTTCAAAAGGCATCGTCCTATGGAGATGAGTGAATCAGACTCGGCATTCTACTTTCACTCTTTGCTACTGAACACCAGCAAAATCCAGGCGATAATATTTGAACCAAAAAGTCTCCCTTAGGGAAGGATGAAGTCGAGAAGCCACTATCGAAAGCTGCTTAAAACTATTTCGTTTGCAAAACTTGCATTCCAAAGCTACTCGATCCAGACGTACCAGTGATTGTGCAGCTCAATTAAGTGATTACCAGAACGTGAAAAGTCTCGATTGATACAAATGAGCATCGATTCAGCTTCAGCGAAGAATATCGTTAACACTCAGTCACTCAGCAAATGTCCTGGCAACAAGCGAGTTCCCGCAACGTCTTTTGTTCATAATAATGAGAAAGAACCAGGCCAAAGCGTTGCTACAGAATGTGAACAGTTGGCCAATGCTTATTCCAAAGAGCCGAGTTTTAGAACTGTTCTTTCAAGTCATAAATTGTCCAGTAACTAAGATGGCCTGCTAACAGAAACCAACCAGAAACACCAAGAAAGCCGTTTCGTTTGCCGGTCTTAAATCACTTGCTGGCTTCAGTGTTCAAATGATGTAAACTACTTGCGAGAGATCCATACAAGAGATAAAAGAACGAGACCAAATCGATTTGCTCCAATACAGACTTAAGTAACCTAAGTAAGATTTGGTCAATAACATACCAATCTCCGAGCTTGCACACGGCATTCTTAAGTGACCGGAATCCTTGGATATATACATATATATATATATATATATATATATATACACACACAAACATAGACAATGCGTAAATTTTTCTACCTAGTCACCACGCGTGTAAAAGGATTCCATGCACGTCGAGATTAGTACACTCGCACCGCGCTTCGCGCGGTGGACGAGGGGATGAAGTATCTCATTCACAAGTGAAATGGCTTTTTACAACTTTTCAAATAGCCTTAATATTCGAGCCCTGTATTTCACATGTGATCAGAATTAAAGATTGACGACATAAAACTAGTTTCATATGTGATGTTTTCATATGATATAAACTTGTAATTGGACCATTTTTACATATGCAATACGGGCTTCATAAGTGAAGCACTTATTCCATTTGTAAAAATGTGCTTTAAATCTTTCAAAGGTTTTCTTTTTAACATTTAGCATTTAGTACTCTTGGAAAGTTCATACAACATTTAATATTCATCCGTGATTTAATTGAAGCGAAGTAAGCGTTGCAAAGTAAAAGAACTCGACCCTTAGAGGTTCAATATTTTTATTGTTTCGTCTTGTAACAATTGTACAAGAAACTGATGTAATCAATCAGCCAAATCAGTCAGAAAGAAACATGCAAATTACGTTAATCTGAATTCAAACGACATTCCAACACAATAAATACAATCCCTTCTGGGATTAAGATAAAATGATAAAAAATTTCCGAGAGGTTAGATTTTTCAGTATAATGACAAAAGCCTTTAAAAATGCTCTGCAACACTGATAATCCATATTTAATGAAGGCCCAAGCAGACGTGAAAAATAATGATCCATATGGGCTAAACTTACCGTTTGTTGGATACCATCCGCTCCATTCGCTATAAAGACTAGTTCCTTCAGGACCAAGAGCAGCCACTCGAAACTTATACTTTGTTTCTGATGGGAGACGTCTTACAGCAAACTTTGTAGTATTTGTGTAATTCTTTGCGTTTACCTGAAAAAAATACGTAAGAATCGCAGTCTACTTGAAAGTACAAAATCCTGTTTAAGAATCGAGTTCCTAAACTTCTTGTATATTGCTTTTAAATTGGCTTAATCGTCAGTGGGGATGCTGAGTGACTCAGGAAGTTATAAACCAAAAATATTCGCGGATGTCATAATAACATTTTATGCAGAAATATTAACTTACAAAATGATATCTCGGTATATAAGGCAGTATTTCCAATGGCCCTGATGATGTTTGATTGGATTCTACTTCCAACACATATATTGAAACTTGACTTCTGGCTTGCCTTGAGTTATTCCACTTTATGCTAATAGCATTAAACTCTGAACTTTGGAACAGAGGCGAACTGGGAATTTCCAGTGAAGTTCGAAACCTGCAACTCCCTATAAGACATACGTATACATTCATTTGGCATGCAGCAGCTCTGAAATGCGCTGCAATGATTTGTAGTCCACTACACATCCACTGCTATGTGGGGCTGCACGGCGTTGCACTTTATTGTACAAAACAAACACTGCAGCGCACAGCACTGTATTGTACTTAATAATCAAACTTTCCTTCGATGAGTCCATAAAACGTTATAATATATTTGACTAGTACAAATCTTCCTCCGACATTTGGACAGTAGATTATTGGTACTCTAGAAAAACCTATTTGAAATTGGGTTTTCCTGAAGCAACGACAACGGTATTATTCTGTACTATACAATACTGTACTATTCGGCAAGTACCATTTACAATAAGAGAGGCAGTTCTTTATCAGGGTATACACAAGTAAGGCGAGGGCGAGGTTCTTTATATCCCAACAAGGAACGGACACGAATTTTGTAAATTGCTTCTAAAACGTGCTCTACGTCATCTTTGGAATATTGTAAAAAAGTTTCAAGGAGATTCAGAAAGTGAAAAGAAATCCGTTTTACTGTGAAAACCGCGCTAGAGAATGTTTCAGCAGTTTCTGTAAATGTGTGTGAAGAACTGATTAATAAAACATTGGTGTCAGAAAACTTGATGCAGAACCGATATAATGTATTTACCGACACTCATTAAAACTGGCAAGATTTACGGGTTCGCCCGCGAATAAATACTGAGGGTTAGAATTAGAGCTGGTAAAAAGGCACGAGGTTCAAGTTTGAGACATGAATAATTACTTAGGCTGCATCCCTTTGAGCAGCAGATGGGGATCTGTCACTGCAGGGTTGAACGGCGCTTGGGTGATTTCTCCGATATTGTTCATAGACTGAATAATAAATAATTACTACTCGCCTGATTGCTTACCACGGATAAGAAAAATATGTGAATTTTAAGAGAAGTAATAACATAATTCGGTTTTAGAAATTTGGACATGACAAAGATCTCAAATCAGTAACTCATAAGATTCTATGCTGTTTAGTTCAGAAGCAACGGATGGAAAGCAATCTTACCCAAGTTTTCAAAGATGGATGAGTCACGCTTTCAGGTTATAAATGTTACACTTACTCTCTTCGGTTAAACTGACGAGTTTGAATGATCAACATCTCACTACATTCTTCTGCTGTAATACATTCAAGAAATGAGTTCGAAACGTGTTAGAAGAAACCCTTCGAAAAGCTGTAAGAAGTACTATCAATCATTTTCAAGCGACAAACTTGCGTAACACGGGCGTAACAATCATTTGACACAGTTATTTGGTTCACTGATACTAAGGTTGGTATCATTTACATATTTCACCCAAGTGTATGTGCAGAAGTCAAAAGAAAAACGCATCTACGAGTCGCTAAGGAGTTTTAATGATCACTCACTAGAGGGTCCCAGGCAAAAAAGTGATTAATTGTAGCATTACCACAGCGAAACCACGTGACTTTCCGACAAACAAGATTCTAAAGTAAGGAGTAAGAAGAAGGAAAGAAAGGGGTATGGAGGAACAGCAGCAGCAAAGAAGAGTGAACAGGAGGAAGACCAAGGAGAGCCAAGGAGGAGTTGTAGGGGGACAAGGAGGAGGGAGGAAGAGTAAGGAGGAGGAAGTACAGAGGTTGAGAAGGAAGGAGGAGGAAGAGGAAGGAAGAGGACTAGAAAGAGGAGAAAAAGTATGAAAAGGAGCAAGGAGGCTTAAGGAGGACCAAAGAGGAGTAGGAGGAACAAGGTGAAATAGAAAGAGCAACTGAAGGTGGAGCAGGGACAGGAGCAAAGAGGAGGTGAAGGAGGAAGAAAGGATAAGGATAATAGAGATAAGATTAGGAAGATAAGGATCACCATAAGGAAGATGAGGATAAGGATAAGCAGATTAGGATAAGAATAAGGAAGATCAGGATAAGGATAAGGAAGTTAAAGATAGAATGATAGAATAAGAATGATAAGGGTAAGGATGACGAAGAAAATGGTTTCGGAATGGCTTTAGTAAGACCATCACATAAAACGTCGTTTATCATTGTTCGGGCCTGGGAATTCATGCATAGGTTCTCCTCATACCGCATGTAAAATAGAAACTACAACGCCTACAACCTAGGCTTCGTTGCTAAGGTACATAGTTAACACCAATAACACATAAACGTCAAAATACACTTCACACAGGGACGTCATCGGTGGAGCCTTATGCTCCACCGGCTCCACGGGCTGCAGACTCATTGTTCTATATACTATTCCAGTCAAAGGATAATTTCGCCGATTTCAAAACACCTGGAAGTTTGTTAAAAAAAGTCCTCGCAGCTAGAATAACTCCTCACAGTTATACTTTGAACAGGAAATATACTTTGAACAGAGGCGAACAATAAAATAATAATAATAATAATAATAATAATAATAATAATAATAATAATAAGGTAGGCAAGATGTTTCGGCATCCTCAGGGAGTGGCGCCCCTGCCTTGCCAGCTGAGTAAACGGGTGACTGAAAGCCACTGCTTGCCTTAATTGGCCGTCAGTGGTAAGTAACCTCACCTAAGGTGTTGGCAAACCTTCCCTGTTAGCCCAAGGACTACTAAATCCTTCTGACTGTCCTGATGTCTTTTACCTTAAATGGTTGAGTAAGCCCAGGACACTTACGTGTCTGAAAGGAACTCTCCTAGTCTAAGAACAAAATAGATCACATTATCCAACTTCAGCTATCGGACTGGCGTCTAGCTTGCCTTAATGAGTCGGCTTTGCGAAACAGACCCTTAGAATAGTCTGAGAGGAAGTGTGATGGTTATTGAGGAAGTCTCATGATTTATAGGTGCAAAGCACCAGCCCTTGACCATGCCCAACCAACGGAATGGTGTATGTGAGACTGTGGTGAAATATGGCATTAACTACTCACGATGTTTTTCACTTTGTGATTGCCATACCACTATAATTTATGGGACATGTGCCCACTTTGGCATAATATGGCAATTTGGGCTAAACTACCTCGTTGGCTCGTATGAGCTGACTTTCCTCAATAATAATAATAATAATAATAATATGGGCACTGGAGTAGGACAAGCACAGCTTCAGCCTACTACGGGAATGTGGACGCTCCCGCCCACCAGAGTCCGAGGTAGCACCTTTGGCAAGTGCCAGTAACCCCTTAGCCAAGGGTAGATAAGACTCTTTAGCCTTGGATGGCAACTTATCTAGGAGAAGGAAACTCTGACATAAAACAAGAAGTAGGTAGGCAGGACATTGATTCGGAGCCAGTGACCTCCATAAAATGAGCAGGCTTTGATGAGATGACCTAGGGAGTGGTGCCCCTGCCTTGCCAGCTGGGTAGACAGGTAACCGAAATCATCAGCTTGCCTTGATTGGCTGGCAGCTGCAAATACACTACCTTCAGGTGTTGGCAAACCTGCCCTGTTAGCCCAGGGACTAGAACAAAATCTGTACAGCAGGCTAATGCCTCTGACCTTAGTTGGTTGAGGATGAACCAGCCTTAAATGCTGAAACCGATCTGCACTAGTCTAAGAATAAAACAATATTCAGACTTAACCCTTGCAGTGGCACGCCTAAACTGACCTTAACTGGTTGGAAGTGCAAGAGTGTACTGTTAAGGTTAAACTGGATATACGCCTCGGGGAGTACTGTCAGAGACTTTAAAGGGCTGTACATCCCTTACTCCTTCCTGACTGGATAAGTTGGGAGAGTAAGGGCTGGCCCTGTGGGTGTTTCTTAAAATCCATATTAATGGTAAAATTTCCTTTCCCCACAAGTTCCCTGAAATGTGCAATGTCGGCCTTACCTGGCGGGATGCTGGGAGCCCGTAGCAGGCTGAGACCCCTTCCACTGTCCTTAGTTGGGTGGTGTGCGAGTTGTAATAATAATAATAATCATAATAATAATAATAATAATAATAATGATGCAAAGAGGCAAGGTGATTGCAACTGACGTAGTAGAGCTACTTGACGGACAGGTGATGAAGGACATAAAAGAGAATGGTTGTAAATACCTTGGGATTTTGGAGATGGACAAAATTAAGGAGGTTGAAATGAAGGAAACATTTACAACTGAGTACTACAGGAGATTGGGACTGGTGTTGGACTCGAAATTGAATGGCAGGAACAAAATCACTGCATTCAAAACATGGGCTGTTGCAGTTTTACGATATGAGCGGGTATACTGAAGTGTTCACAGGATGAGGCCAAAGAATTGGACAGGAAAACCTGGAAGAAAATGACGATGTCTGGAGCATTTAATTTGAACAGTGATGTAGATAGACTGTATATACTAAGAAACAAAGGAGGGAGGGGACTCATTGGATGCGTGTATTGCATAAGAAGTGAGGAAAATGGACTAGGATGGTATATAAAAAACAGTGAAGAACAATTTTTGAATGGAGTGAGACAAGTAAGGATAATAGACACAGAAAACTGCAAGAGTAAAGAAGAATTCAACAGAACATCAAAGAAGATAAGATGACAGTATGAAGAGAAAAAAGAATGCATGGCCAAGTTGTGCGGGATATGGAAAAAGAGCAACACAGAGATAGGATTGATAAAGAAGACACATAGGCCTGGATGAAGAAATCTGATTTGAAAATTGGAACAGAGGACTTGATCTGTGCAGTCCAAGAACAGGCATTGTGCACTAAGTATGTTAAATACAATATTCACCACACAGGAGATTCTCCATTGTGCAGATTGTGTGGTGCAGCAGGGGAAACTGTGACCCACATAATTAGTGCATGTACCATTTTGCCACAGAAGGAGTACAAGCGGAGGGACGACAACGTTCCACGCATAGTACATTGGGAACTGTGTGGGAAGTTTGGGCTGGAAAGACCTGAGAAATGGTACGAGCACAAGCCTAAGGCAGTGCTGGAAAATGCAAAAGTGAAGCTCCTTTGGGACTTCAGTATCCAATGTGATGAGAATATCATAGCAAGAAGACCAGATCTGGTACTGGTAGAAAAAGAAAGAAAACACTGCCTCTTCATTGATATAGCAGTACCAGGAGATGACAATGTTGCGGAGAAGAAAGACGAGAAGGAAGATAAATATCAGCCACTGAAATTTGAAATAATACGGATTTGGGAAATGAACAATGTGGAGATTATTCCAACTGTTGTTGGAGCCCTTGGTGTGGTAATAAAGAAGATCCAAAAGTGGTTATCAAAAATTGGTGCGGAAATTCGAACTGAAATGTTGCAAAAGACTGCACTCTTGGGAACAGCCAGAATTTTGAGAAGAGTATTACAAATGTAGTAAGAAGTGTGAGCTGCAAGACCCTTGGTCATTTGTTATGACCCGCTCCTGCATGTTAGTTTTGACGACATAAGATCTGTCTGAGTTTGAGGATAAAGCATATTAACTGCTTCGAGGTGCAAGCTCTAAATCTGGTTAGTAAAATCGTCTCGCATTAGCCTTAAGCCGCCGGAAAAGAATTAATAAACCTAGTTATAACTCTTTGGAGGCGGGAGCTCCACATTTGGCGAGTAAAATCATCAGGCATTAGCTAGAGTGAAATAATAGAAGTCTTATGCCGCCGGCACAGAGTTAAACAATTCTGTTTATGAAGGTTTTGGACGTTAACTGAAATAAAGTCACGCAGTATAAGTGAAGGGAAAAAAGAATTGAACTGGACCTAGAGACAGGACTGGTAGAGTCTAACGCAAGGCAGTGGTCAAGTGCATTCTTCTTGGCTGTGAAAGTCCCATAAATGTTTGAATCTTTGAAAGAACGTAAATGCTCAAAACACCCTTAACCTTCCTCTCATAATTTTGAAGCGTGAAAGTTTATCCAGGTAAAGGGGCTTGGCAGAGTTGCAGGTTGTTTCAGGTATTGCAAACTACCACCAAACCGTTTTATATTGACAACTAATCACCTACTGATAAGAAGCTGACTTTCCTAAAAATTTGTAGAAAATGTTTTCATCAGGGTTTTGTTTTCATAAACAAACAGTAGCCAGGAAATTTTTTTGTTATTTTGGGATGGCTTATATTTTTCAAACTTGATAATATGAAAAGGACTTCAAAGTTTACACACTATACAGAATGGGTACCAGTTAGTCTTAATAACTGAAATTAATTTATAAGATATTTTTGAAACCAGTGCATTGTCTCAGCAATTCAAATTTTTATTATTTCTCCTGTTCATTTTGTAATTTGTTGATCAATGCACTCACTCACATTTCTTTCAATCTTGTTTGAATCTTTTCATCAATTGATAACAAAGTCACAACCTATTTTGAATTCTTAGCTGCTATCATGACAATTATTCCTTACTTTATATGGACATGAAGATCTATTTCTGTTACTCAGCAGCTTTCAAATTGCCTTCATTGAAACCAGACTTGATCTAGTGTTTGTTAGGAATTTAAGATGTAGTATGAACTTTGCTACAAAGCAATTTATGAAGATAGTATAAACTAGATCATCAGAAATTTGGTTGGCTCACATCATTTATGTCACAAAAATGTTATGTAACATGAGAATAAATATATTGTTGAACTGTTTATGCATCTTTATTTTGATTGGTTGTTATTAGGTGAAATTGCACTGTGGTTAAATCTACAGTAAATGAAAACATCTAATAAACCAAGTGTGATTCTTCTTGAACTACTTTATGACTAGGCTGTAATATATGAATGAGAATAATACTTATTTTAGATCTCATTGGTCTTGTTAGTCAAAAAAAAATCAGCGAAATAGTATGAGGTTATGACTATCAATCAAATTGAATATCAAATCTGTGTAGTATTTTTAATAAAAACAATTATGTGGGATTTTATTGCTTTACTTTGAATAATAAAAAAAAAAAATAAAAAATAAAGGAGAGGATTGTTTCAACCCACAGGCTGTGGAACCCTTAAAGACTAACTAATATAGATAGATATTCTCGGGATGTTTTCATAGCTTGCCAATTTAACCAAGGCAGGACCTTGTCTCAAAAAAAGAATCCCAAGAATCTCAATTAAAACAAACTGAAATTGTGCTTTTTCATGCTTGTTTTATGTCATAACTTGTTGCTACCCAAAGTCTGGCAATATTTGTTTCACTGTTTTTAGAATTTGTTTGGACCTTACTAACTTAATTCAATTTTAAGCTATTTGTAACTTGCTATTAAACAATAATATTTTAACCTATGGACAAATCAAATTAATTGTCATTTAATAACTGCTAAACCATTATAGAGTACTACAAATAGTCTTAATACCAGAACACTGCTGGTGACAGTGACGGACCGAAGATCATTTATATGTGAGTCAAAAATTCAACAAAATCTGAAGTGGTGGGGTTCAGATAACAGAACCCCTGCTACTTTATATTGTTACTTTTGTTTACAATGATTCATACACAGCCTTGTACACAGCGGGTGCCATCATCTTAGCTCATACGCGTGGAAGTGTTTTACTCCAATACTGACCATTTCCATACATAATCTTCCTATCACAATATTAACCAGTGTTGGTCAAATTCTCTACTCTTAAGCAATAAAAACAATAAAACAGTTGTAAAAAGGTGAACCCAAAGTAAGTTAACGTTAAACGCTTATACTATGTAAATATATTTAGTTAACTATAAAAATTTGCGATAGAAGACTAAAAAAGTTCACTTAATATAAAAATATAAAAACCGACAACGTTTCGACGATGGCTGAACGTCAATATCAAGTCAAATTAGTCTAAGCTAACACGATTTAAAAGGATCGTATTTCATAATACACCACGCCAAACACCGAAATAAGACTTCCAAACATACAAGCTCTGAAGTGTAAAGTTATGGGGAATCTTCGACTAATCATTTCAATAATTCATGCCTAGAAAGCGTGAAGAATCTAAATGTTCACTATCGAGTGATGTGAATATAGTACTAGAGTGCGCACAAGGACGATTACGAAATGAAGTTGGATAACCTCAATAATACAATTAATCAATTTAAAACAGAATTCACAAAATTACCTTACAGGCACACATGATTTTCCTCTTATAGCATGCGAGGAAATAAATGTCGCAAGGCCGAAATTTCTAGTAGAGGATTTTGATGGGCTCTCGATGCGGTTCAACTCTCCTCGTCTGGCATCACCAGAAGTCGGCTAAATCCACGTAATAAATCATCGTTAGACGATTCGCTGTAGAAATTCCTAGTTCGTTTCAAACGCAGACACTTCCCGTTTTGAAATCATTAGAACTCGTTGATATTACACAGTTTTGAGAGTACCTTTAACACAGAACACCCGCCTGAATGAGCGATAAACATTTGACCGGCAGTGGCGTAGCCAGAGAATCTGTGATGCCCGGGCCTGGGAAGCGTTCTAATTAAAGGGATCCGGGGGCATGCTCCCCCGGAAAATGTTTGAATTCTTGGGTCTCTGAAAGACTATTTCTTGCATTATGAGGGCGCTATTCCCATTTTTTAGGCTGCGGCACTGAGCTGGATTCGAAGGCTTCAATCGTACAGATCCTCCAAATTACTTTTAAAACCACGAGATATCTCATTAATGAGAACAAATTGCGCGAATTTTTAGCGTGGGAGAAAAAGTTTCGCAAAGAAATCCCATTCGTGGACCAAACTTAAAGGGCTGATATGAAATTATTCAAAATTTGTCGTGTATTTTTCAGTTGAATATGCCAAATAAGTTTTGGGAAACGCCCATGTTCGTAGCTGACGCCAGGGTCTGGCTACGCCACTGTTGACCGGTCAACTCAGGCTGACCGGTCAACTCAGGTTGACCGCTCAAGCTACACTGACCAATTACATGTCTCAAATATTGATATCTTAGCTAATCCAATCAGATACCTCATTTCTGAGCGAAAATGCAAATTTTCGGCCAATGAGACTGCAGGAATAAGAGGTAAACAGGACAAAAAACAACAGAGGAGACCGGTATTGCCTGAGAAGCGTCAACCCGACAAACCGGTCAAACCTCATACCCTGGATCTTATCTCTGCTCCCATCAATGGTGAAAGCTTTTCGAAGTGACTGTAGTTAATAATGAACAGTTTCACCCAATCCTACCTTATTTCATGTTTGGGCTGGCAATTTTTGACCTCAGTCGTGTGACCGGTTTGACTTACGCTAAATCAGCCACTGTGTGATACTCGACTTCAGACTGAATCCTGTGTTATATGAGAACAACAATCATATATGTTCTGGTGGGTCAAGCGCACTTTAGCAGAAGCTTGAAATAAGAAGGCAATCGCGGGCTCAACTCACCTGATTCTAATCCTAATCCTAACCTTAAAACTAATCTTAAACCTAATTCTCACCCTTACAGTACCTCTAAATCTAGTATTAAAGGATTGACGGTTTGTAAGCACCCGCTAAACAGGACCCTAGCCATCTCGGTTAATGTAAATGGACAGACTGTGTCGTGCGGAAGTCGCATACCGCAATCATTAACAATATTTTTCATATATTCTTACCAGTTTCGTTACACATCTTTGCGTTTGCCATAATTTTACGACAGTGATGAACACAATTTTCTTTATCGTCTCTAGAATACGACTCACCGCTAGACGCACCGCAAAGTTCATCTTTGACAGTCTGGAAAGATAAATATAAATTAACATGAAATCTGCACTTCTGAAATCTGCAAGTTCAATGAACATGTAAGATTGAAATTGGCCAAAGCAAACAGATGTTTGCATGTTTTAAGGTCTCTTAGAAAGGAGCAATACTCTCGAGTAGAGATAGACCATTTATTTAAATCCTTAGTTATGCCGAATTTTACATACTGCCTTTCTGTGTATGGAGCATCAGAGTCTGATTTGAATATTATACAATCTTTTTTAGATCGTTGCCATAAGCACCGCTTTGTTTCTTTTCCCGTTTCAATTAAGGATCTTTTATTTAGACAGGACTGCAAGATTTTAAAGGCTATTACCTCTGTAGATAACCATCCGCTAGGTTCGTATTTACCACCAATAAAGGAGACTAAATATAATTTGCGTAAAAAACAGTGTGCCTTCTCCAAGGTTAATACCGAAAGATTTATGACATCCTATGTAAATAGACTGATTTTTAAGCACAAGATAATGTAGTTTCTATGTAGTTTTTATATTATTTGTTTGTAGTTTAACTAGAGTTATATCTCTGTAGAATGTAACAAAAGATATGTACTTTTATCTTTTGGAAATAAAGACTATTGACTTCTTGTCTTCATTTTAGACTAGAAGATGAGAACTTAGACGCAACAGTTCATGTATTTGAAGACTGGAGAACATTTGAAAGGGATATTTGTTGGATAATACAATAAAAAACCTCCCGACCCAAAGAGACGCAGATTTTTGTTACGCTTACTCGAGATGTTCATTGGCGTGAATAATGGAGGAGATAAGGAAGCCATGGCCCCACATTAGGAAAAGTAGAAGGCCTTGTTTGGATTATTTCTAATACGAGTGGATATCAGGTGATTTCGTAATAGCGAAGGGATTTTCGATCATGTCGTTTTGAAATTGTATTATTTGGAAAACCAGGCTTTAATAATGTCAGTTCTGTGTATTTTACCCTTTTCGTCCTCTACCTTATTAGCATCCTAGAGAAAAGCAGTTATACACAAGAAAATCAAAATTGTAAAACCAATTTACTGGTCATAGCATGTGTATCATACCTACTTTTCAAGTTGGTGTTACGTCTTCTTCATCCCATGCAACGCCCTTGGCGATAGTTTAGAAAATGACAGTGATACAGGCCTTAGTGTAGACCTCGTGAATCACGTGTATCATAACATCTAACGTTTGGGCAAAGGCTTGCTTCAATACTCAGTAACAAAATAATAAACTTTTTTGCTGTTCATGAACAGAAAATATACAATCATTAACGCCAGCCTCGAACTCATTAACGCGGCAATACATTCATTTTATTTAATCGACACTCATTTACGACCTTTTCACTTTCATTTAAAAATTTTTCTTAAGAAGTAATATCCATAGCAGAGATGCGCAACGTTTGCACAAAATGGGCATACTGGGGCTGAATATTTCAAATAATCTTAAATGGAATTGTCACATTAGTGAAATTGTCAAAAAGTCCGCCACCAGATTGTATTTCCTCGGGTAGCTTAAAAGGATAGAAATTGCTGAGAAAGACCTCGTAACTTTCTATACCACCTGTATTCGCCCGATTACAGAGTACTCTTGTCCCGTATTTCATAATGGACTACCTAGGTACTTATCTGATGACTTAGAAAGAATACAAAAACGCACTTTGCGAATAATTTGCCCTCAATCTAGCTATGTAGAGGCACTGGAATTTTGTTCCCTACCATCTCTATATGACCGTAGAGAAAGTTTGACAACAAAGCTTTTTGAAGAAATGTGCTGTGATACGAATCGCAAGTTACATCATCTACTGCCTGAATTCAATAGATCTTCTGTTGATCTAAGAAAGACTCGTAAGTTTAATGTCCCTCGCTGTAAGACCAATAGACTGAAAAATAGTTTTATATACTATAATTCGAGCGAAATGATTTTTTATATTGTTTTTTAGCACATGATTTATATTTATTTCTATGTATATTTTTTTTTGTAATAGTTAATGCACAATTCAGCTTTCGAGCTGCAACGCAATTGACTCAATAAAATAAAATATCTATCTCTCTATCTGCTCTTGACTTCATTGCTGTCATGTTGGTGTTTCTTAAAGTAAAACAATTTGATCATCATCCTATGTTACGTTCACCAAAATGGCTGCTATACAGTTTGAATTTCTAGTCTCTGGGGACTGAGTGCATACGCTCTATAGCGCCAACAGAGAACCATACCACCATTTTACGATACATTAAGGACAATAAAAAATTTCAATCATACAAAACGTTTTGCTTGTTTGCTGCAGGGTCGATTTATGGCTATATGAAACCCCAAAATATATATTTCAATTGTTAACAAACTTTAATAAGTTCAAAGCACTTTGCTAACACGCATCAGGCTTGAACTACTGCTGTGTATGTTAGATTGTCACATGTTAGACTGTTATCAGTAAAACTAGTGAGTTCCTGAACGTAAGCAACCTGAGCCAATAGGATGAACTAATTACCGGTTTCGAAAAGTGTGAAAACCACGAGGTTGAATATATGACAAGTAGTGCGCGAGAGAGAGTGTGAAAAGGAACTGCAGACAATCATCCAGTCAGTAGAGGCACAAAATCAAGGAAGGATTAACTGGATCTCCTCCATTACCACGGATCCAACCGTAGTGAGCGAAGCTGAACCTCCGCTTCTGGCAAGGAGTCAACAAACGTTTGACAGTGTGGACGTCCGACAAGCTCAAATCGACGACAGGATGATTGGTAGCGTGTACTCTTTTGTCAAGAATGGCAAACGACCGACATTGCTCCAGCGAGTATGTGAACCAAGTGATACCCGACTACTTCTCCACGAATGGAATAAGTTGTCAATCGACAGAGATGGGGTGTTAAGAAGACAAAATGGCCCGCGTGATCAGGTTGTACTTCCTCGAAAATACCACCGCACGGTTCTAAAAGAACTCCACGATAACATGGGTCACCTTGGATCTGACCGAGTCCTCCATCTAGCCCGAGAGCGGTTCTATTGGCCTAGGATGCAGGCTGACGTAGAACATTATGTCAAGAGTATCTGCCACTGTATCAAACAGAGACCACCACGGTTGAAGACCAGAGCGCCCCTCCAACCCATCATCACCTCCTCACCATTCGAGCTGGTATCCATCGACTTCGTCCATCTTGAAAAGTCGACTGGAGGGTATGAGTATATCCTCGTGATCGTCGATCACTTCACCTGCTATGCTCAATCCTACCCGACCCGAAATAAGGCAGCAAAAACGGTGGCCGAAAAGTTTTACAACAACTATATTCTTCGTTTTGGTTTCCCAGCAAAGATCCACCATGATCAAGGTGGAGAATTTGAGAACCAACTCCTCAGCAGGCTGGAACAGCTTTGTGGCGTTAATCACTGCCGTACGACACCATACCACCCGCAGGGAAATGGCCAAGCAGAGCGGTTCAACAGGACTCTGTTGGATATGCTCCGTACACTCCCCGAGAACGAAAAATCACGGTGGAAAGACCACGTCGACAAAGTTGTCCATGCATACAATTGCACGCGCAACGATACAACAGGGTATTCACCATTCTTCTTGTTGTTTGGTCGACATCCTCGCTTACCAATGGACCTGATCTTCCCGACTAAAGACCTATCAAACCAGCAGGATTACCCACACTACGTAAAACAGTGGAAAAAGGCCATGCAAGAGGCTTACCACCTAGCTGGAGAGAGGGTTAATGCGAGGGGTATTAAAGCTAAGAAAACCTACGATCGTTGGGTGCGTAGCTCTGTCCTTGAGCCAGGGGATCGAGTACTGGTGCGGAATCTTAGTGAAAGAGGTGGTCCGGGAAAACTTAGATCGTTTTGGGAAAAGGATGTTCATGTTGTCGTCAAGCGGCGAAGCCCGGACAGCCCAGTCTACGAGGTAAAGCCTGAGAATGGAGGGCGAAAGACCAGGGTTTTACACCGAAACCTACTTCTTCCGTGCGACTACTTGCCTGTAGAGACTCCACAACGAGCCATACCACCCCCAGTCCCTCCAGCAAAGCGCAACTCACGACAACGAAAACCCAGCACTTCTGAGCCACAAGATGTCGAAATCTCCAGTGACGAGGAGCTCCCGGCTGTAGTCACGGTTTCCTTACCTGGAAACGCGCGTGTTGCTTCAATCCCAAGAAATCCAACGACAACCGAGATCGAGGAAGCACCGGACACTCCACCTGAAGCTGAGGCCAATCCAGCAAATGCGAGTTTGCCAGGAGACAACGATGTACAGCCACAAGAGCATAAAGATCAAGCGGAGGACATGGATATACCGAACTGCGATCAAGGCGATGATGGGCAGCATGGTAACAACCTGAACGAGGTTCCCCAGATCGACATTCCCGTCGAACACCCGAGACCACGCCGGACACGGCAAGCACCCGATCGCTTAACCTATTACGGACCTGGCCAGACAGCTCCAGCCGGGTTTTTTCAAGTTTCAGCGACACCTCCTGCACTGGATGGCCACGACCACCACTGCCTACGGGACCTTTTCCACAACTACTCCCGCTACCTCCTTTCCTACCTCCACCATACCTATTACCCAATTACCCGAGCCCACCACACGGACCTCCACTGATGCCGTACCCGATTTACTAAAAACTCTAGCAGTCCATACGTCCTCCATACTGATGCATCTGAAGATGGATTGGGCGCTGTTCTTTACCAAGAACAGAATGGCATTCTTCGAGTCATTGGTTATGGATCACGTACTTTAACACCGGCGGAGAAAAATTACCACTTACACTCCGGTAAGTTGGAATTCTTGGCGTTGAAGTGGGCGATCTGTGAACACTTCCGTGACTATCTGTACTACTCTCCAACTTTTGTCGTGTACACGGACAATAATCCGTTAACATATGTCTTATCGTCTGCAAAGTTGAATGCAACTGGACTTCGTTGGATAGGGGAACTCGCCGACTTTAATTTTACAATCCGCTATCGTCCTGGTAAAACGAACACCGATGCAGACACCTTATCCAGATTACCTGAGTGTCTGGGTGAATACATGACGTCGTGCACTGAGGAGACCTGCCAAAAGGAACTGCAGACAATCATCCAGTCAGTAGAGGCACAAAATCAAGGAAGGATTAACTGGATCTACTCCTGAGTTCCTGAACGTAAGCAACCTGAGCCAATAGGATGAACTAATTACCGGTTTCGAAAAGTGTGAAAACCACGAGGTTGAATATATGACAAGTAGTGCGCGAGAGAGAGTGTGAAAAAAATTAGCGGTGTGAGTAAGAAGAACGAGGTCAGATGCAAGTAGACTGATGTATGTAGGTACGTAGTCGCGATTAAAGCTTCGATAGCTGAATCTGGAATAAAGTTTTGGAGAATAAACCGTTGTGTTCTTTTCTGGCTACTCCTATAAACTGGCAATCAAGAACCTGGGCAACACAGGTAACATGTAAACTTTGATGGCAAAATGTTTTTTTGTCTAATTGTCAATTAGACAAGGCCGTAGTTGCCCATCAGACAGTAGTTCCACAGTGCCGCGCGTTGGAGAAATGATTGACAGAAACCTTGTTCATAGAAGAGAAATGGAGCGGAAATATCTTTTAGATGTCATAAAGTGTTTAAGATATCTTGCCCGGCAAGGAATCGCACTTCAAGGCCATGATGACAATGACAATTTCACCCAGCTAATGTATCTACTTGGGGACAAAAGACGAAAATATCACCAAACATCTTGAGGGACAAGTTGGGCGCAAATACACACACCATGATACACAGAATGAACTTTTAGACATTATGGCCTCGCACGTTTTGCGGAAAAAGCTAAAGGATGTTCATGAATGCAAGTTTTATTCGATCATGGCAGACGAGCACACTGATATTAGTAATATCGAGCAATTGTCCTTCTGCTCACGAACAGTAGACTAAGGCTTAAATGTGAAAGAAGACTTTCTAGGATTTTATGAATTAGAAAACATTAAAAGATACAATGTAGTAAAAGCGATAAAAGATATTTTATTGAGATGTCATCTGCAGTTAGAAGATTGTAGAGGTCAAACATTTGACGGCGCTAGTAACATGATGGGAAAACATTTCGGAGTTGCGACACAAATCACTGCCGAGCAACCAAAAGCAGTCGCAACGCACTGCCAAGGTCATTCGCTCAGTCTGGCCGTGAAATCCTTTACAAGTTCTTGCGTCATCCTTCCAGATACGATGGGTACTGTTGGAGAAATTTGTGTCCTCGTCAAATACTCTCCAAAACGCGAGAAAATGCTGGGAAAGCTTACCGAAAACGTCGAGGGAGAGTTCACTGGGGAAGATAAAGTGGATAAAGGTCCTAGCAGATTGGAGAAGCTATACGTTACCCGTTGGACAGTTCGCGCTTCCTGCTTCTAGAAGATTATTGACAACTACAAGCCGCTGTTACAAGTATGGGATGAGTGCTTGGAGGAGAGTTTGGATTTCGAAACCAAATCGAGAATAAATGGTTGTAAAAAGCAAATCACATCATTCTCCTTCTACTTCGCTGGTCATTTGGACCAGAAATTGTATGATATCACGGATAGTCTGTCGAAAACCCTGCAGAAGAAAAAGATGTCTGCTGTCAGTGGAAGGAATCTAGTGGACTTGACAGTGAAAACCTTGCAAGGAATGAGAAACGATCGCGACTTTTTCTCTTTCTACGAGACAGTGAAGAAAGCAGCCAGTAAAGTCGACGGTATTGAGGAGCCCACTGTACCTAGAAAACGAAAACGTCCGAATTATTCCATTCTCCATTACGTTTCTGGGCACGAACGTACCTCAAGTGAAGCCTATTACCCTGAAAATGCTGCCGATTATTTCAAACCAATTTATTTTGAAGCAACTGACGTATTTGTGAATTCAATTAAGGACAAATTCCAGCAACCAGGTTGTAAGATCTTCACCAACATTGAGCAGTTATTGCTAAAGGCAATCAACAAGGAAAGTTACGAACCTGAGTTGAAAGCCCTCGCGGAAAAATACAAAGGTGATTTTGATCTTTCTACAATGTCTACAGAGCTCGATTTGTTGTCCACAATTTGTAGTGATCCATCACCCGTTAACTTTGAAGACATTGTAAAACGCTACAGTCCATTTCGCAAGAGGAGCGTGATTTAATTCACAATGTAGTTATGGTAATCAAGATTGTGTTGACAAGTGGTGCTACTTCTGCAACACCAGAGCGTTCATTTTCGATGGCAAGGAGACTCAAGACGTGGCTTCGTTCTACCATGACCCAAAAACGATTCAATTCTTTAGCAGTCTTGAACGCTAACAAAGCTATTGTGGATAATTTATCGTTAATTGACATTGCAAACGATTTCGTTGAGAGTCGACTGACAAGACGAGATGATTTTGGTGTCTTTTTGGAAACTGATTCAACCAATTAAACTTATTATGAGACGCTAAGTTTTGTTGAGTTTTAGGATCATTCAGTAAGAAAGTTTCAGCTACCTTTTAGTCTCAGCCGTCGCACCATTGCAATGCATTTAATATCTTTTCACGTCTTAATAGAGAAATACTGCTGTTTTTCTGATAATTTTTTCTAACTCCTTAGCTTTTAGCATGTACAAGAGTAAGTCAATTTGAGCATTACCCAGCGTTTCAGACAACTTCATACCTAAAAATGCTCCCCAACTCGATAGTAGCTTAAGTGGCCTTTGTATTTTCAGGGTGTGTGTATATTTTATAAACGTTTAAATTGATACATCACTTTTTACACATAAAATCTGGTCATTTTTCCCCTTAATTTTTTTCATATTTTACAAGGAAAACCCCGCGAAAATGCATATTTGAAAGTAAATCCTGGCCTCCCCACTTTTGAAATCGTGTCACGGCCCCTGATTGATAACTTGCAATCAATCCCTTAGCATTCAAAAGATAACGATACGGCGGCCATGTTGGTGCCACATACAATGGAAGTTTACGAGATTCTTTTGTGAAAGTTCTACCAGCATGGCCTCCATGACGTCAAGTGCAAGCCACTTATACGTGAAAGTTGATGTGTGTTAGCAAAGAGCTGCGAACGACTGAAGTTCGTTAACAGTTTGAAATATACGTCTCACGAAAAATGTAGTATGAAGAGTAAATTTTAAATAATGGTTTAGTACAGGATGTAGGAGAGACCACGTTTAAAAGATAAGGGAATAAAACTATCAAAATTCACGAATAAACCGGTGGAACTGGGCTTGCGATAAACAGAGGTGGAAATGAGCTTTTTTGTGTGATCAATTAAGACGTTTAAGAAAGGCAGGGTGGAACTACTACTCTCTAAGAGTGTGTTTATGTGTAGACGAGTGTCCTTTTGGTAGGGCTACCCCAAGAAAGAGAGCTTGTTTTTACCTTCCTTTTACATGGGAATTTTCTGGCCCTTCTTGGAGGTCTGGGTCTCGCACTCACTAGTGGATTATTTTTTTCTGGCCCTCCTAGGAGGACCAGCCCTCATGAGAACGCTTACATGGAAAATTTCCAGCCCTGCACTCACGCAAAAGAAAACAAATTTTACTAGGGATTTTGCAGAGAGGCGAGATATCGTTAAAAAGGGGCAACCATAGAAGAAGGGCTGGCTCGCTTCCATATAAACACTATATAAACCAAATATAAACATAACTAATGAGAAAACTTGATATTACGATGTTATTGGCTGAGATAGTCCTCAAAAGCGCAAACCTGATCAGCAGAGCGAAAAATGGCAAAGCAGTCATTGACATAGCGGCGAAATAAGATGTTTGAACCATCCGAATTCTGTTTATTTATGCATTTTGACAGTTTTGTTCCCTTGTCTCAAGGTTCTATATAGTACATAATATAGGCAATTGGCAAGGAAGTGGAATACTTTTGGGATAGATGACGGAAGGGATACTTCAAAAATTTGCGAGAGCATCATAAACAAGATAAGAAATGTCGGAACAGGAAGGTTAGTTTGGATGATGTTGTTTTAGTATATGATCAGCCGCTAAAGAGGGAGAATGTAGATTGGTAAAAGTAGAAAATGTCATCACAGGAAGAGATCAGATAATAAGTGCGGCCAGAAGAAAGTTCATAAGCAAAGGACAACCAGGGGGGGTGTGAATAACAGATCAGTGAGAAATTATATCCTTGAGAAATAAATAATTGTAATGGAGAAGGAAATGATGAAGGTGTTCAGGACCTGGGAAAAGAAAGTGAATTAGAGGACGCAAGGATGATGGAAGATGTGGAAAAAGATAATGTTTGCCGAAAGAAGAACTTGTCTAGGTGGGCAGCAGCCTTGGACAGTCGTTGGGAAACTGGAGTCATGCTTGAGCACTGAAGGGTCAAGGAGGGAGTGTGTAGAATAATGTTTGTAGTTATTTGTTTTTTCCATAAGAATCATATGATACATTAACATACTAACGAACAATGGGCTAAAGTGATCAGACAACTGACTCAACACACTAACAATCTTTAGTGTCGTCGGGAAACTCCACCTATACAATGTTCTTTGCCAATGACATGACATTAATGATTAATTATGCCTGACACAAAAATTCAATTACAAAAACGGGTCTAAGATTAACCCTTAACGCCCGTTGTCCGATATGTCGGACATCGACAAGTGAACCATGCAATGAGAAAACAAAGGGAAAACATAGAGAGAAAAAAGCACAAAACAAAAAACAATTCAGGCGTTAAAGGACTAAAAAGGTTACGAGAAGAATTCAGCACTTAATAAAGGTGTGTGAGGGAAAGACACAGCCCCCGATAGTGTTTGTTGAACTGACTGAAGCGCAACTACACTACGTAATGAAGTATAAAAAAGACGCAAAAATTTTCACACTTAGCTGTAAGTTAGAAATTGCGCACTTAAGCAATTTCGTTTTCGGCAAGGGTAACAATGACCGGATGTCACTTTTACTTCAGGATAATTTTTTCGATTTTCTTACTTCAGTACCAACGTCAAAATACAGGTTTTGCCATCGTCTTTAGTCTTTCAGATCTTAAAAGTGTATCTCTTTATTAGTTTCTTTAATGTACAATAACGCGAATGTACTTGCAGTCTGTTTATAGCTACTTTGTTAAGAAAAAGGGACCAATCTGAAACTGCTCGTTAAATTTAAAAGCTTCTTCCATGCATTAAATTGTAGTTGTAAACCTTATGAACAACGGCAAAGGGAACGACAATCTAACAGGTCATGGAAAACAGAATAGGTCTAATTGGTCCGGTCATGGCAGGACCAACTGTTGATCATACAAAGTTAATAAGTCAGTCTTGACTTATTGGTGTGTACCCGAGAGCATAATTCAAATCGCAGTTCCTATCTGGCAATGCTCAAGAAATTCAAGATCGCAGTTCAAACGAATGAAGTTTGAAGGGAGTGTCACCGGGGAAGAAAATTTGATGGTAGATATTCCGGCCTGCGAAACCGAACCTAATACAAAACACTTCCGCCGGGCTTAGAGGTTCGAGTACGTTCTTTATTTGTTTTGTGTGTGGAATAGTTCCAGAACAATAAATTGGTCCAAATTTGTTTATTTGTTTATTTATTTATTTAAAACATACTTCCAATACGGTTATTTAATTAAAATAATTTTGGTTGTATTATTGTAAGTATCTCAAGTATCCCATAGTACAGCAGAAACATTTTGAACTTCCATTAGTCTACTGTATAAAAATTTTGCGTGCCAATTCCCATACAAGTTGTTCAATGATTTCAAAACAGAAAAGAAAATGATCATATCTTTATTCGTTAAAATGATGACACGCTTGTTGCCTCTGGACGTTTTGCCATTGCTTAAATTTAGTATTTTGACAGGAGCAACGCTGTACTCTCAACTCAACTTGCATCACTTTCATGTGGCCGTCGCCGTGAGATTCATCATTGTTTAAGTTCCCCGACATCTTGTCAATACATTAACCCAGATTTTCATGTTACCCCCATTTACGAATTATTCAGGCTACCTCACTTAACACTTACATGCATTCAAAATATAAAATATTCGTATATACATACGCACAAACGTGAATACAAATAAAACTTGATCATGAACCGTCAAGTCAACTCAAAATCCTAGTTGACTCCGACAGGATTTGCACCCGTAATTTCTTTGGGCAACCTTATTTTTGGTAGCCTTAACAGCTTGACAGGTGCATGTACAAATTCATTTTTCAAGTCAATGGAAAGTAGTAGTGGTTAAAACGTGTTAAAACCTAATTAATTTTGAAAAATCAATGGAAGAAGAATGAAGTTTTCCATTGCCCCTTTTACTTAATAGTTCTATCCATTTAAATCAGGGACGTGCTACTTATATAACATCTTGACTGAACAAGAAGCTGCATCTAATAGCTTGTTGAGCGAAGCTTTTAATATGCTTTAAGCAGATGATTTCGTTCAGAACCATTCAGGTCCTGCTTTACTTAAGTGTTTGAAAACTGTGGTTTAATTTCAAATAATCATTGGCAACGGAAAATGTAAGATGGAATAAAAAATAAATTGGTATATTTGAAGCGATTATGGTAGTGATACAGCCCAAAGGATATGTATCCCAAGCTCAGAACATTGAATTTATAAGTTTTTTTCGCCTTTTTTAACAATAAATGACATAAAACAAGTGCTGTTGCCTGAGCCAAACTGAATTGCGTGGTTTCTAAATCGTTTTGTTTATGTACTGACACGAAACCAGCAAGATGGATAACTTCCGAGCATCACTGTAAGTCATAGCCATCTGAAGATTTACGTCTATACGTGTTTGCACATCTAAGACTTTCACTTACCTGAGCAGATGGTGTAACAAGCCTGAGGCAAGCTTCAACACAGGTATCTAGGACTTCAACAGGTCTAGCTGATGGTAGAAGGAAAGTGAACCAGGTAATGGCACATATAAACCATCTAACTTTCATGACGAACTTGTTTCCCAAAGGAAATGGAAATTGAAACGCCAAGTTTTTGATAATCAGTATTTACTACAGTGTTTTCTCTGATTGGATTCGATATCCGTCCAGCTAAATATCTGAAATCTTCAGTGATAACACCTTCTACAGCGAAAAATGTGTATACCGAACAAATGTATCATGCCAAACCAAGAGCAGCTTTAATCACATGCAAGGTAGTAAATCGTTTGTTTGCGACCATGCGAATCATAAGAGGTACTCTTGACATTAGCGTAGCCAAAGGGGGGCAAGGGGGCAGTTCCCCCCCCCACTTTTTATCCTAACTAGGTCCATCGGTACATCAAGTACATTTGTCGGTACATTGAGCTTGTCTGTCGTGGGTTCAGTTTGCATTTGAATTACAAAATAAAAAAATTGTTAAGAGCTCCTTGCGAAGGTTAAGTATAGGAAGGACGTTGAATACAAAATGTTCGTAAGGAATTCTGTTCTTTTTCAACGGACAAAAATGATAGATCCAGTTAACCCTCAGGACAAAGTGGTAGTTCTGGTGGTGATGACCGAAAGGGAAGATATGTTGGTATACATCATAGCTCACGTGATGTACGCATTTTTACGTTGAATCATTTTCAAAATTTAATACCATTATACCAAGCCAGAGCTGGCAAAATAGAAATCATTTATTCCTTTTTCACAGAATGAAGCTCCAGAACGACGATACTGTAATCTTAGAATGTAGATAATACTTGATGTCTTGACATGTTTGAGGAAGTTGATCGTCCAGGTTAGTGTAGTCTTGAGAGAGACTGTTGGTTGAAGTGACTGACGTTTCGACAGCCTTAGCGGCGGTCATCTTCAGAGTGAAAAGGAGAGTAAATGTCAGGTTCGCCTGTATTTGTATCTGACTCAGTATTTGTATCTGTATTTGTATCTTGTATCTGGCCTGTATTTGTATCTGTATTTGTATCTTTGTATCAGATACAAATACAGGCGAACCTGACATTTACTCTCCTTTTGACTCTGAAGATGACCGCCGCTAAGGCTGTCGAAACGTCAGTCACTTCAACCAACAGTCTTTCTCAAGACTACACTAACCTGGACGATCAACTTCCTCAAACATGTCACGATTCTCCCAGGTTCAAACCATTTACTTTACTTGATGTCCTGTTGCTGCCGTTAATTACTTTTGATGAATTTTTTAATGAATCAGTGAAGAGAGACTGTGTGTTTGCGTTTATTAAATTGATACATCTGTGCGACTCAAGTTTTTCCTATTCTCAGTTTAGTTAACTTTGATTTTTCCTTAATTATATTTGTTGGTACAGTGCTAACATCTTGTCGGTACATTAGTCTAAAATTTCCACTGTCCTTCATTTTAAAATTCCTGGCTACGCGACTGCTATCGATAGTTAAAAGTGGCTGCGCCAGACATCCAAGTCTGGAAGGCAAATGAGGGGCACCAGAATTTCTAAGGGTGGCAAAACCTCCAGGAGAATATGCTAAATTTAGGGCGAAATATTACAACTATTAGAACAGCAGTATATTTAGCTTCCGTGACTTCAACAAAATATCAGAACATTGTAACAACATCCTTCATTTGTTATTCAAAATGCGTTTTCCAGTTGTAAATGGTGACCAACATATAAACATCCTACACTTTTATTATGAGTTCAGGGGGCCAAAACGGGGGTGGAGCAAAATTTTCTGTCAAATAGCAATTGCCCCCAGTGACCCTACTTGCGCTGACACTGATAGTTATCTACATTTAATGAAAGTCTCAACAGTAAAGTATTCCTCAGCTACCAGGCAGCAATTGAATAAATGACATAGATTGGTAATATTCGTGACAATTGATTTTAGTAGCGAAAGCGAAGACCTGAGATAAAAATAAAAGCCTTCCGCTAAACTGAAAAATGAGATAAAACTGAAATATTTCATTTTACGTTTCGTTGCTTCTTGTCACATCATCGGAATTATACAGGCCCATTTAAACTTGCGATTTTTTACCTCGGGATTTACATCTTGGCGTATGGGTTAAGCTCACAAGAGTATCTAGGACGAAATGGAGCGAATCGAAACCGGATATCCTGCTGTCATGGGTTTATTCCCTGCACTATGATGACAATCCCAACCAACAAAATTGCACCCGTAAACGGGCCTTAAGGTTGTTCTATATATACTTTTCACCGCTGTTAATTTATCAATATAATGATGTTGCGTGAAGCAACAAAACGTTGAATCCATTTGAAAGTTTTGAGCTTGCCTTCCTCTTTTATCAAATGTCGTGTGAGTGTGAAAGTATCCCTCAGTTGCGAAAGAGTACCTGTATATGTGACGCAAATTGCAAAGGGCAAAGCTCTTTATCTTCTTACAACGAAAATGTAAATTTTCGGTATTTCCTACCTTTTCAAGTTTCACGATGAGGTGTGTGTACGTTACTGAAAAGTCGTGTTTAAAGCTTACCATGAAAGTTCTCTCATAAAACTCCTCTTCCTGATTTATAAGACCACTTGTTCGTTGGCTGAAAATACTAGGGTTATTTAATAGATAATTACTGAGGCTAATGGTATTACTAGGAATAATTCCGCCAGTTCAACTGTATGATGGAGTAAGTAGAAGCCTGCGACAACATATCCAATTATCTCATGACACACCTACAATTCATTATTTCACTGATTAGTGTTTAGGGCTGGGTCAAACTTTCAAAATAGCGTGATAATTTATCAAACTGCTTTCGTTTTAAAACAGTGTAATAACCACTTATCACACTGCTTATCGCATCCTAATCTTAATTTCTTCCAACAAACGTTTCTTCAACGCTAATCTTATTCGCTCGTGAAGTTTGAATGGCTAAATAAGCTTCACTCGCTATGATAAATCCTTTATCACACTAGTGACCATTGATTAACCCATACTAATGGAATTAGACTGAAGTAATTATCAACTATAATTACTTATCTTTATCAAATTCCATAAAGACCGTTTTCCATTTCATTCGCTTTGCCCGCGGGCGAGACGGACATTCAGAACTTTAAATTTAAATTGAATTTAAATTTAAAGCCAACAAGGCGGTTTTAAATCGACGAAGAATCCTAATGTTGATTATCTTAATGAGAAGACTGAGAAGAGTGAAGTACAAGAAAAGATTCTGGGTAGGACAAATCTATCAAGACAGGAAAGCAGAAGGTGAATTCCACTCTCTTGTGCGTGAAGCTATGCTTTTTGGTCACGAATTTTTTCTTTCGAATGTTTCGAATGTCACCCATGAAGTTTGAAGAGTTCAGTGGCGTACCCAGCCCATAGGCGTGCAGACCCGGGCCTACAAATTTATTTTCCAAAGAAATAAACTAGAGAGGAAAAAAATTATATAAACAAAAGGGAACGAAAAGTAAATTTTACCACAGCTTGGAATTTTTTAGTGAAAAGTGTTGCCTTGATAAACCCGACTCAGTTCAGTGACAGCAATAGCCATATCCAGCGGTTCCCCCGAGCAATTAATCACATAATTCCTATTTTTAAAAAATTTTCGGAAAATATTCCTCCGAAATCCCCATGGAGGTCGCGTGTTCGTTGAGCTCGTTCTGTCTGCGGGCCTACAAATACCTTAACGTCTGGGTACGCCACTGGATTTGTTGGGTTTAGTTGCCCCAAGAATTACACGCTGGAAGGCCTGACGAGAAACCATTGGGCCGGATGAAAGACTTGGTGTTACACTAAGATATCTGGTCTCAGGTGGTGCCTTTTGTACGATTGTAGCAGAGCTACCGGTTAAGTGATGCCACAGTTGGTCATATAGCTAAAGAAATTTGCCCAATAGTGTGGGATGTTCTTTGTGCTCAAGGTTTTTTTAATGTTCCTAAAACGCCTACTGAATGGGTAAGAATTGCACATGAATTTGAAACGAGATGGAACATTCCCAATTGTGTGGGAGCAATAGACGGAAAACATGTAATCATTCAGTGCCCTCCGAGAGGAGGTTCCATGTTCTTTAACTATAAGAAGTTTCACAGTACGGTTTTAATGGCTGTTGTAAATGAAAAAATATGAGTTTACTATGATCGATGTGGGTGATTATGGCAGGCTTAGTAATGGAAGTGTTTTTTCCAGCAGCAACATTGGAATTGCAATGGAACACAACATCTTACATTTAACACCAGCAAGAACACTTCCAAGAACAAATAAACTTTTCCAATATATTTTTGTTGATGATGATGTATTCCCATTAAAAAGTTACATGGTTAAACCATTTCCTAGAGGAGCAGTTCAATATGCGAAAAAATTGCCAACTATCCTTTTTCAAGGCAAGGAGGATTGTCGAAAATGAAATTGGAATAACCACATCAAGATTTAGATTGTTCAGACGCGGACTTACAGCTGATGTAGAAACAGCAGTAGAAGCCACCAAAGCTGTAATTGCTTTACACAATTATTTCATGGCATATAGATCTTTTCCTAACAACTCTTACTGCCAACCTGATTATACAGATTTAGAACATCAAGGATCAGTGGCGTAACGGACTATGGTCAGGGTTAGAGCAACTCCTGAGGGCCCCCTACCCCTAAGGGGTCTCTGATGAATCTGTAAAGACAATTGAGATTAAAGTCTTGAAAGATGTGTCGATACTGAGGGGGGTGACGGGCGCCCTTGAACGAAAGTGTCCTTAGGGCCCCCAGTAGTTCCGTTCCGCCACTGTCAGAGAGGGGGTATTGGAAGCATGGAAGCAAACAATTATTCTGTTTATATATATATATATATATATATATATACCTTAGTCCCGTTGTAGTTCCGGCGCCTTTGTTTGGGTTTGTACAAAATACAGATTCATGACACTTGCACGTAAATTAAAAAAAACTCCAACAAAAAACAAAACAAACAAACCACCCCCCTCTCCCAAAAAAACCCCCCAAAACCCCAGTGAACAATAGCACTTTATACCATTTCGAGAACAAGATTTACTTTTGAAATGTGTTTTTGCCATCCACAATGGTCACTTTAGTTTTCACGAGTCGACGGTGCAGAAGGAATGATGAATTTATTGTTCGCATCAGAACAATGTCAGTAACACGCTGCAAACGAAACTTCAGAGTGGCTCAGAGAAAAACAAAACAAACACGCTAATACAAAAAAGAAGAGCGAAGAGTTCAATAGTCGAAGATGACACAAATACAACCTGGATAACAACATTTGCTTTGAACATCGAAGTTACAAAACCCCACTCGTCACTAAAAAGTCGACCCGAATATGAAAGCTTAAATACATTTCCTCCCTTTGACGTGAATTCCTCTGATAAGTATTGCCAAAAGGGGGGAAATGATGACAAGTACAGCTTATCAGTGTAACAGGCATAACAAGCACCATAAAGAGGTGTCCTCAGTATCAGGAAGAAAGCTGAAATGTTTACCCTCGGAATTAGTGAGACGAAAAAGGAACGTTGGCAGCTAGTCCTTTATCAAGGTGAAACGCTGCAATTTCATTGGAGGACGGCTTTCGCTACGAACGTCAGTTTGTAGTTAGAATTTATATAGTTCGATGTCTTGGCGGCTTGTTATTTGTCACAACTCATTACCCAAGCAGCAATCTGCTTTTATATCACTGTCGTATTGTTTATGATCAGCTTGCAGTACTGTTTCTGTATTCTACATGTCTTTCTAGATTGACGAGAACTGACCAATATTCCGATAACGACATCAGACATCCATACACAGGGGCGGCCGCACAGGGGAGGCAAGGGGGTGGTCACCCCAAACTTTTTTGGTGGAGGAGCCACGTCTCACCAAAATAGCAGGCAGCAAAACTAGTGTACGTGCAGGCCGCTGGCGTATACTGACATTCAAAAGGCGTAGTGCTATGATACTTATAATTTTCAGTAAAGCCTGGAAACGAGTTGCCTCGTGCCACAACACAGGCGACTCGTTCCCAGGCCACAACACGCGTGCAGCTGTTGGTTACCAGAAAGATGAAACGAAAGCAAAGCGAGAACCAGAAGGGAATAACAGATTTGTTCTCCAGGTCTGTGACAAAGAAATCACATCGACTCTCTGGAGAGGTAAGATTGAATAACCTGTAGCTAGCTAGTAAAGTAGCAATGAATAATCGTCTGATTTTCTATAGCCATAATAATTAGGTGAATTATTACTAGGATAATATGGACAGCAAAAGCAACCCGGAAGGCTCTGCAACTGAAACGTTAGTTTCTGATGTGGCTGGTCATTCAATTGCAACGATTTTGATAGTACTAGTCTATGGCATCATACAACTCGGCCCCCCAACTTAAATTTGGTGCCGGCACCCCTGATACAATAACCGTTATGCATTCACATCGCTTTTAGGCATTGTTTTAGTACGTATTCTGAATGGCCGAGCAAGCGATGCGGTCTGTTAATTGGCCGAGTTATTTTGAAATTCCTTTTGAATTTTGGCGCGAAAATATCATCCCAAACGTTCACCGGATATTTGAACTAAGATTGCAACATTTAGCTCTAGGCTACAGCTGCAACTATGACGCAAATTAGGCAACATAGCCTTGCCTGCCATCTGGCCTTTATTTAGTAATTGTCAAACATGAATATTTTTCTGCGCCATAACAACCAAGTTCGACAAATTTCAAGTTCACCCCTTTTTTTCTGTCTTTGCATATATACCATTCAACAATCATATGAAGTGAGGTCTAACTTCGCGTTTAACGATTGCGAAATCGTCCGCGGTCAAACTACCGACTGTCGTTTTACGCTGATTAAGTCCAAAGAATATTCATGTTCAACACTTCACACTGCATGTGGTTCCGATCATACCGACCTCACGAGTTCAGCAACCAAACTAAGGAGACATGCAAAATCCGCTGTATTATACAGTATTACTCCGACGACCAAACATCTACTTCTTCATTTATATTGCCTCCGTACTCCTCTTTGAACGTGATGGGACTCTTTTCATGTCAATATGACTCTTTATACTAATAATCAGTTCAATGATCTTAAACATCCCAACCTTTTAGGAAAGTCAAGATGCTCCGTCTATTGTATTACTTCGTTTATCTCAAAAACGAAGAAATAGATAGAAGCACCATTCATTATCACATGAACAGTTATTTCAAATAAAAATCACTTAAATTTTCAGTTCATATCAGTCAACTATGGATCTAAGTGATCGCAGTTTTGTATAAGTTTTGGCTTTACTAACAGTCAGGTAAATTGTACGAATCCGAGTATATATCCTAATGGTAAACAAAAGTTTGATTGCCACTAATTTGTATTAGACTTCAAGAAAAAAGATATACGAAAATTCATCTTTTAAAACAAACCGTTTATTCGAAAAACTTCAATACATAGAATCTTGATTACAAAGTGTTACAACACTTTTTATTGGTGCTTTCCGTATTCAAGCTTAGTATTCATCTCCTTCGTCTTCGCCTTCTTCTTCAACGCTGTCGACACCAACTTCCTCGTAATCTTTCTCCAGAGCAGCCAAATCTTCACGGGCTTCAGAGAACTCTCCTTCCTCCATTCCTTCACCCACATACCAGTGAACGAAAGCACGTTTCGCGTACATTAAGTCGAACTTATGATCAAGACGTGCCCAGGCCTCAGCAATTGCTGTAGTGTTGCTAAGCATGCACACTGCGCGCTGTACTTTAGCCAGATCTCCACCTGGTACTACAGTTGGAGGTTGGTAGTTAATACCGACCTTGAAACCAGTTGGACACCAGTCCACGAACTGGATGGTGCGTTTGGTTTTGATGGTTGCAATGGCGGCGTTCACATCTTTGGGTACGACATCGCCACGGTACAGCAAACAACATGCCATGTACTTCCCATGACGTGGATCACATTTCACCATCTGATTTGCCGGCTCGAAGCAGGCGTTGGTGATCTCGGCTACTGACAGTTGCTCGTGGTAGGCCTTTTCTGCTGAAATGACAGGTGCATATGTGGCGAGAGGGAAATGGATACGAGGATACGGTACAAGATTGGTTTGGAACTCTGTCAAGTCCACGTTAAGAGCACCATCGAAACGCAGTGATGCAGTGATGGAAGACACGATCTGACCAATCAATCGATTGAGATTTGTGTAGGTGGGACGTTCAATGTCGAGGTTTCGACGGCAGATGTCGTAGATGGCCTCGTTATCAACCATGAAACAGCAATCGGAATGCTCCAGGGTGGTGTGGGTGGTTAGAATGGAGTTGTAGGGTTCTACCACTGCTGTGGAAATTTGGGGTGCAGGGTAAACTGAAAATTCGAGCTTCGACTTCTTTCCATAATCGACGGACAGACGTTCCATGAGTAAAGACGAGAAACCAGAACCTGTGCCTCCACCAAATGAGTGGAAAATCAAGAACCCTTGAAGTCCAGTGCATTGGTCAGCCTGAAAAACAAAATTCAAGGTTTTATTGGTAACGTGAATACATGAATATGCTATTTGAAGAAGACTTGATCTTTCTCACTTTTAACCATTCATAAAGCATTCCTAAGCAATAAAAATCTCTATCAAATGCAAGAAACGTGTCTTTTTGGTGTTCTCCTAATGAAATGATTACATACTGATTTATAATTGCAAAATTTTAAAATTTTATTTTTAAATCATCCTTATGTTAAGGATTAAATGCATTTAATTCCATTAGCGATTGTCAATGAAACACCACGTTGTTTACTGTTACAATTCATTGCATCTTGCAACTCATTTTATTAGGTATTTGTTTAACATTTATCCTTCCCTGGCTTTAGTACAGCTAATAAAATCCTCACTTTCATGACCATATTGATTTCATATTCTATTATCTAAGTGGCAAAAGATGAGGAACAGCTGCATAGATCGAGCAATTGCTACACAGCAATTAACTTGAAAAAAGGCACAACTGGTATTCTCACTACTATAACTGACAAAGATGCCCATTATCTGCAAAACTGCTTGTCTAAACAGTGGACCATTTCAAGTGTGGGGATTCCAGCCTCAATCCTCTTTCAACACACTTGTTTTACTGAACAACTGGACGTACACTTGACTTTAAACTTTTTCTGTAGCCCCGCAAGTTATCCCCCCCCCCAGGTCAGGAAAAGTACATGCTGTTGTCTGAAAACAGAAATTTAAGGACGCGCACTTCTTGTTGTCTCAATGGTTTCGTTCATTGGCTTATTTAAAATTTTCACAGCACCCATCGTCAACAGTTATTATGCAAATGTGATCTTTCGCTCCAAGGCTAACTTGACTGTAAACTGTGGTCCGGTAAATCGATTGAATATTGAAAGGTGATCTAATAATTTCTACATTAAAATATTCTGTCACCTTCATGCCAACAGTACAATTTCAAATGTTTTGTATGCTTTCTTAAACGTCGCATCGTGTTCAAAAATTCACCAGACATGACAACTAATAAGCGCTACGGAAGAAGTTATATTGACATTTCTTGATGAAACCAGATTGTGACTTAAACCTAACAATCTCCACTTATAGGAGTCGAATACAGAATAAAATTTTGAGAGCTCCTCGTGGGTTGATTTTCTAAAACTTAACCCAATATTAAAAGAATTTTTCAGTGATATGCTTCTCCACAGAGACTGAATTTTTTCAGTAATAACGGCCTTGACCTATATTCGTCCAAAGAATCAATACGCGTGTCACTGAATGTCAGTTTATCACAATCCCATGAGGTCGAATTCATGATTCTGCATGTGATTGCAAATTTTATTTTTCGAAGCATTGGTATTACGTCCATTCAATTACCGTTTAAATTTCTAAGACACTGGATGTTCTGTGAAGCCTGTAACGCAATATAACGTGCTTCTTGAGATGAAGTACCGCGCAGAACAATATCATGGTGTCTCAAGTTTCCGAGCGCTTAGCAGGATGCGAATGTGTATCTGAATCATCTAGTCTTAAGCAGAGGACTATTTACTTTAAGACTAAGGCAAATCATCCATACATTCCTTAAGTTACGAAATGGAAAACCGTTCTCGTTCACTGCCTAACACCCATTCCTAGTTACAAATTCAGTGGTCCGACGGTTCATCTTTCGAACAGAACTTGCCACCTAAATTCGCCTTTCATCATTTGTTAATATTTCTCTCCACGACAACACTTCTTACGGCAATCGTCTTCATCCTTTCAGTGAATGACTTAATATTACGCTCGCTGTATATATAATGACAAGTTTTAGAATTACCAATTTACGTATTCTGTCCAGCACGAGATCGATCAGTTCTTTTCCAACAGTGTAATGGCCACGAGCGTAGTTATTGGCGGCATCTTCTTTCCCAGTAATCAACTGCTCGGGATGAAATAATTGTCGATAGGTTCCCGTTCGAACTTCATCTACAGAATACGAAACGCAAGCACGTAAACTATCGGTCTAAAATTACGTATCATTAAGGGAAAGGCCAGAACATTCGAAGTATTGATTCAACCACACTTTGCCAACTGGTAGTTAAAAGTATCGAATTTAGCCAAACCTTCACGTCAGTACTTGCACCAGAATTTTCGCAGACACGAATGCTAAATTGAAATTCTCTCATAACTACCGATAACAACGAACAGGTATACGTTGTGATTTGTTTAGTTTGTAGCTCTGGCTCCAAGCAACGACTCACCGACAACAGTGGGTTCCAAGTCGACGAATACCGCTCTTGGTACATGCTTCCCCGCTCCAGTTTCACTGAAGAAAGTGTTGAACGAGTCGTCTCCACCTCCGATGGTTTTATCGCTTGGCATTTGGCCGTCAGGTTGGATTCCATGTTCTAGACAATAAAGTTCCCAACACGCGTTGCCCATTTGGACTCCGGCTTGGCCGACGTGAACCGAGATACATTCGCGCTGTTAAGAACATTAGAATCGTTTATTGTAGTCAAAATAAATTGAATGGAAACTTGTAAAGGTATTCGGTATTGGCTTCAAACCGCCTCTTGCCACGAGGCAGAGGAAGAGGACTTCCTCATTACAGCTCTTCATATCATAGACAGATATTGCATAAACGAAATTAGGAATAGAAATACTCAATCAAAACCAGCAAAACTTACCATTTTGATTAATATATCTGTATGTAGAACAAGTTCTTGCTTTGGGCTGTGGCCTTGCAAAGAGCTTTAAGTAACGACACCTTGCTTGTCACAGTCAGTGATGCAATAAAAATGCTGTTGTGTCTTCACTCTATAATACGTTGTCAGGCCAAACGGTCTATCATTGGCTGTTGCTGGTTGTGTTGTCCTCGTGATTACCATTTGTATAATACCTGTCAATTCGAGTATTTTAATTGGTCGAGGTAATATGTTAATTGAACCACTCGGTGAGATACCAAACATCTGATATGTGTCTGGTCACGGTCGATAGAAAGACAGAACCATGGCCAAATAGAATGTTGGGTGGTCTGCAACAAAATTCTATTTCAGAATCATCCTCAGGGTAATATGAAATGATAACTTCACAATTAACCTACATTACTAAAGTCAACTGAAAAATGTTGACTCGAGCGGGATTTGAACTCGCATCTTCGGGATACCGGTCCGCCACTCTACCTGTTGAGCTATCGAGTCCACAGGGATTGGAGGCGAGTTTTTATCCAATTTAAGTGCACGAAATATTCTCGCGACAACTTAACGCTATCCATGAGGATGGATGTGTAGTGTTTCAATTCTATCACATCCATCCTCATGGATAGCGTTAAGTTGTCGCGAGAATATTTCGTGCACTTAAAGGGGTACTCCACTCAAAATACAAGTTGGATTCCTATGAAAGATCTTACCAACATTAGACCATCGGAAAATTTCTCTGGCTAATTTCATTTAGTTAAGGAGATATTGCGCGCCGAAGTTCGAAATTTTGCCAAATTTGCGACGCCATGTTGTCTTTTCCATGCAGACGCGGGTTGTCAGCGGAGTACCAAATATGACGTCAGTGAGTGCTTCTTGCTCGATTACCAATGTTGTTTTGAAGTAAATTACACATGAGCGTTGTCGGAGAGAGTTCTTCTGAGGAAGGTTGTTCTAGTTAAAGCCGTTCGAACTCCTCAAATCTGGATGTAGACGATTTCCTGGAAGATAACCTTAACCTGGGTAGTGTTCAAGGCTATCAATTTCAGCCTAGACGAAATTCATACACTGGAGAATCGAGCGAATCTGATTACGGCGATGTAGATGGGTCGGTCGACGCTGAACCAAGTTCTGTCGCTCGGCTGGATAACTTGGACTGGTAAGTTTTAATTGAATTTCTCGTTACTTTTTTTAAGTAATGGTATTGTATAAGGAAGACATGACTTCTGTAAACTTTTCTTGCCGATACCACCAGAATATTTCGAACCAGTTTCACAGGGATTCCAAACATTCCCATAGCCACTCGAAGCAAAAGAACAGCTCCCTTTCATTTTCAGGTGTACGGGCAAAAACTGCCAAATAATGGACAGAGAAGAGGAATGCATTTGCTGTCAGGAAATTCAAGTGGTGCTAGATAAGAACGAAGAGGTGTATGAAGTCGAGAGACTGCAAAAGCGCTACTGTTGCATAACACATAATCCTGATTTTCGTGCTGTTTGGTATCAATATAAACAAACTGGTTCGAAATATTCTGGTGGTATCGGCAAGAAAAGTTTACAGAAGTCATGTCTTCCTTATACAATACCATTACTTAAAAAAGTAACGAGAAATTCAATTAAAACTTACCAGTCCAAGTTATCCAGTCGAGCGACAGAACTTGGTTCAGCGTTGACCGACTCATCCACATCGCCATAATCAGATTCAAAACTCGCCTCCAATCCCTGTGGACTCGATAGCTCAACAGGTAGAGCGGCGGACCGGTATCCCGAAGGTGCGAGTTCAAATCCCGCTCGAGTTCACATTTTTCAGTTGACTTTAGTACTGCAACAAAAACAACGCATTATTGCCAAGGGATAGTTATCTCGCGTTTTGGGACAAAAAGGAAGTACGTGGCCTACTTGACACCCTAGCAGGAGTACCGCTAATTCCTGTTCTAATCTAGAGATTACACAAAAATTGTACATCGGAAAACTGCAACGAAGTGTCGAGGTCGTATGTCACATGAATTTTTAAGTTTCGACGGATACTGATCCAAATACCTTAATTTGCGAAGATCATGTTGAACATAGCAAATATGTGAATGTTTAAAACAAACTGATTAAACAGGACGAATGTAACTGGCTGGTGTGCGACTGCACACCAGCCAGTTAAAACCCGAGTCATCGAGTTTTCTATCGGCTTGCATTCTCACAAAATTCTAAAATTCAACAACACACGATAAGCAAAGTTTTGTTGAAAGTGTCTTCAGATTGTTTTGCCCACCAAAATACCTTAGCCAATCACAAGCATAGATGACGTCATGGTACGTCATAGCTGCAAACTGCCCATTGTGACCAGTGGCGTAGCCAGCCTTGGCTTTACAGAGGGGCAAGGATTTATTCCTGTCAGGTATTTGTCAGACCATCGTTGTCCGCCATAGTTAACCGGAATCGATACGTACAAGCTCCGCAGATAGATGTTTCATGTTAGGGGAGGTTGAAAATTTCTAGCGGGATCCAGGGGATGCTTCCCCGGAAAATTTTTAAATCGAGTGTCTCTGAAATGCTGTTTCCTGCATTTTGGGGCGAGAATTTACAGAATTCTGAAGCTTACAAAACGCCATATAAAGTATTTATTCTGAGAGTGGGGTATTCTGGGCTTATTTACATTACATTCCACAGAAATTTCGTGTGTTGATGTCAAATACTTAGTGAGGCTCAGCCCACTCTTCCGGCATTTAGGGAGTGCTTGACCCCCGCTTGCTTGTACTTCATTCCTACATGATTCAGCTTCACTTTCCCGGGACTAGTAATATTTAGCCCTGATTTACATGAATAGGCTACGTTAACAACTTTATATTGGATCCAAGAATCATTCTGTCTATTGATCGATCGTGGTGTACGGGAAGATGAGGGAATGCATTATGACCTGACAAATTCCGTCTCATCTAATGTTGGTATCGCATATCTTTTATTGCAGACATCGACCATAGTTGGTAGTCCTTGGAATGCAATGCTTGACCCCCTTGCCTAACATTGTCCCGTTTAGATCTTTGTGCTTCTTTCTGTTTCCTTTTTTCTTCTCCCCAGCTTTCCTCGATGTTCTTTTTTACTATTATTATTATTATTTCTATTTCTTCTCACAGTGCACATAAATGTCCACTGGTAAATGATCTTAACATAAATTAGATATCAAGACAAGTCTCTTGCCCTTAGGTATCTAAAACTTTTCGGATTATTCTTATCGTTCCTAACAAAGTTACTTTTTGCAAGAGGTGTGTACTGCAATTAATTTCAATCTGATCCAGCCATTTTCTATGATTCATTCCAATCGTTCCCAGGGCTCCAATTATCACCGGTATAATCTTTGCTTCTCTGAGATTCCACAATCGTTTTAGTTCTCGTCTCAAATCTTCATACACATCAATCTTCTCCTTCTCTTTCTTCACAATTTTTGTGTCGAAGGAACAAGCAATATCTATCAACAGACGTGACTGCCTAGATTTATTCACTACAACTATATCTGGTCTATTATGATCAAGTTTGTCCGTTTGTATCGGAAAGTCCCATAGTAACTTGAATTCATCTGTTTCAATCACTTTCTCAGGTGTATGCTTATACCATGATTCCTCGCAGGGAATACCTGCCTTCTTGCATAATTTCCAGTGTACCACTTTTGCTACTTGATCATGTCTCCATTCCTTGTAGTATCTTTGCGCCAACATTTGGCACTCGGTCGTTATATGCGCCACAGTTTCCTCTGCACTATCACAAATTCTGCAGCTATTTGCCACATTCTCCTTATACACTGAATGTCTTATTGAATTGGTTGCGATTGGCTGCTCTTGTGCTGCAAATATTGTGCTTTCTGTTTCTTTCTTCAATCCCACATAGCAAAGCCACTCCCAATTTTTCTCTTTCTCCATATCATCCTTTACTGCTGTTATAAACCGCCCGTGGAGTGCTTTCTCATGCCACTGTCGTTGGTGGTTTTCTTTATTCTCTTTCCTTAAACTGCTCCCGTCTTTGACTCCTTCGATGCTAACCACTCCTTCCCTTACGATCTGTCTCGCCATCTCACCTTGCCGTCTACTCACGTACAGTGGTAGATTATTTCTTTCTGCCTTAACACACTCTTCAATTCCAATAAATCCTCTCCCTCCGCTTTTTCTAGTCAAGTACAAACTATGTACGTCACTCCTTGGGTAATGCACCATACATTGTCAATTTCTTACGGGCTTTCCTGTCTAATGCCTTCAGCTCCTCATCGGTCCAGTCGATTATCGCAGCTCCGTACCGCATCAAAGACACCGCCCAGGAATTAATTGCTAGCACAATCATTCTTTCCATTCAACTTTGACTTAAGGATCTTCTTTGTCCTTCGCAAATATTCTTTCTGAATTAATACCTTCATCTGTTGTTGCATTATGTGGTCAATTTCCAGTATACCCAGATATCTGTATCCTTCATCATCGACAGTTTTTATGCTTTCCTAATTTGGCAGCCGTATACCGTCAGATGTTATCACTTTCCCTCTTTTTATTATCACCACACTACATTTCTTTACTCCAAACTCCATTTGTATATCTCGGCTAAATACAAATACCGTCCTAATCAAAGAGTCAATTTCCTTACTAGACTTTCCAAAGAGTTTGAGGTCATCCATGAAAAGTAGATGATTCACCTTTGGGCTTTCTTTACCAAGATGATATCCAGCTTTACAGCTTCTTAACAACAAGGTCATAGGTATCATGCAAATAACAAACAATAATGGTGACAGACTGTCACCCTGGAATAAACCCCTCTCGATTTTTACCTCCCCTAACTCTTGATTCCCAGCTATTAACTTGGTTCTCCAAAGGGGCATGGTTTTTTGGACAAATGACCAAATATCACTGGCAACTCCAATCATTTCTAGACATTCAGTAATCCACGAATGTGGAATCATATCGTAAACCTTGCGGTAGTCAATCCATGCCACCGCAAGGTTAGTGTGTCTTCTTTTGCAATTCTTCAGGATGGTCTTATCTATCATTAACTGATCTTTTGTGCCACGAGATTATTATTATTATCATTATTATTATTATTATCATTATTATTATTATTACTATTATTATTATTATCATTATTATTATTATTACTATTATTATTATTATCATTATTATTATTATTATTATTATTATTATCACGACTCGCACACCACTCAACTATGGACAGTGGAAAGGGTCTCAGCCTGCTACGGGCTCCCAGCATTCTCACAGGTAAGGCCACAACAGACATTGCACATTTTGGGAAACTTGTGGGAAAAGGAATTTATACCATTAAAATGGATTTTAAGAAACACCCACAGGGCCAGCCCTTACTCGCCCAACTTATCCAGTCAGGAAGGAGTAAGCGATATACAGCTCTCTAAAGTCCCTGAAAGTATTCCCCGATGCGTATATATAGTTTGACCTTAACAGTACACTCTTGCACTTCCAACCAGTTAAGGTCAGTTTAGGCGTGCCACTGCAAGGGTTAAGTCTGAATATTGTTTTATTCTTAGACTAGTGTTTATCTGTTTCAGCATTAAAGGCTGGTTCATCCTCAACCAGCTAAGGTCAGAGATATCAGCCTGCTGTACAGATTTTGTTCTAGTCCTTGGGCTAACAGGGCAGGTTTGCCAACACCTGAAGGTAGTGTACTTGCAGCTGCCAGCCAATTAAGGCAAGCTGAGGATTTCGGTTACCTGTCTACCCAGCTGGCAAGGCAGGGGCACCACTCCCTAGATCATCTCATCAAAGCCTGCTCGTTTTATGGAGTTCACTGGCTCCGAATCAATGTCCTACCTACCTACTTCTGGTTTTATGTCAGAGTTTCCTTCTCCTAGATAAGTTGCCACCCAAGGCTAAAGAGTCTTATCTACCCTTGGCTAAGGGGTTACTGGCACTTGCCAAAGGTGCCACCACGGACTTTGGTGGGTAGGAGCGTCCACATTCCCGTAGAAGGCTGAAGCTGTGCTTGTCCTACTCCAGTGCCCATATTGTTATTATTATTATTGAGGAAAGTCAGCTCATACGAGCCAATGAGGTCGTTTAGCCCAAATTGCCATATTATGCCAAAGTGGGCACATGTCCCATAAATTATAGTGGTATGGCAATCACAAAGTGAAAAACATCGTGAGTAGTTAATGCCATTTTACACCACAGTCTCACATACACAATAACCATCACACTTCCTCTCAGGCTATTCTAAGGGTCTGTTCCGCAAAGCCGACCAATTAAGGCAAGCTAGACGCCAGTCCAATAGCTGAAGCTGGATAATGTGATCTATTTTGTTCTTAGACTAGGAGAGATACTTTCAGACACGTAAGTGTCCTGGGCTCACTCAACCATTTAAGGCAAAGGACATCAGGACAGTCAGAAGGATTTAGTAGTCCTTGGGCTAACAGGGAAGGTTTGCCAACGACATCAGATCGGTACAAATTTCCTTAGTTATTAAGTACTCCTTACCATCTTGCCGTCCTTAACAATACGGATTTTTGGATAGAGTTCATGGTGTCATCTTTTCAGTTCTTTTCAGTAATTCCAAATCCATATCTCTGGCCTTGTTCTCTGTACTTGTCGATGTTTCCGTCTTCCATCTGAACTAATTTGCTCGGCTACTCCTCGTGTTTCTACTAGGCATTTTTTTTTCGGTTTAATTAAATGACATCATTAATGTTTCTATCACAGCACAAACATTCAAGCAATTTTCTATTTGTTAATTGAAATAAGATTTGTTTATTCTTTGACACAAAAAATATGCAAAAAGACACTTTATGGAGATTCCATGCTAGTAACAAGTGTAATAATAACTATTAAGTTAACGATACGGGTGTATTGATTATAATAATAGTACTAAATGGACAAAGAGAGAACGAGAGTCGTTTTAGCTCAATATCATGATGTTTTGAAATTTTTGCTTCCTGACTGAAAAAAAGTTTGCCAGTGAAAATGGTAATTCGGTATCAGTCATTCATTTTATTACAATAGTAACATTAAAAAATAAACATTGCTTGGTAAAGAGAAACCAATTTATAAATTAAAAAATTTTCTTTGTTAAAAAAACAGGGAGAATTTATCCTGAAAATAAACTTATTTGAAGTCCTTCGAGGAATTGACAACTGATGAAGTACAAGTGCGTCTCAAAAAATTAGAATATTATGAAAAAATAAGATATCTGTCGTGAGGTAATGTCGAAGCTCAAAATTTTAATTGTATTAGTCTCACTGGACCTAAACTGATCTATCCCCAGTTATACGTTGGTATAATCGAACAACTATGGTTTCCACACAATGATCATCTCAAAATATTAGAATATAATATCTGAACATTCAAAACATATCATTACAAGCTTTTACTTTTAGAGTAGCTTGGCCATAAATGGAAAGATAAGTAAGGAATGTCTGTCAGTACTTGGTTGGAGCTCCTTTAGCATCAATGACTGCCTGAATACGTCGTGGCATAGAGGTAATGAGCCTGTGGCAATGCTCAGGTTTAATGGACGCCCAGGTGGCCCCGATAGCAGCCTTGAGCTCTGCCAGATTGCTGGGATGCAAGCTGGTCATCTTCTTCTTAACTATACCCCATAAATTCTCGATGGGATTCAAGTCCGGTGAGTTACTTGGCCAAAGAAGCACATCGATGTGATAATCAGCAAACCAGACAACGGTTGATTTGGCACTATGTGCAGGTGCCAAATCCTGCTGGAACACAAATTCCGCATCACCAAATAGCCTTTCAGCTGACGGGAGCATGAAGTTCTCCAAGATCTCCTGGTAGACCACTGCGTTCACTGTGACCCTGGGAAAACACAGAGGTCCAACACCTGAAGATGACATGGCACCCCAAACCATCACTGACTGCGGGAACTTGACGCTGGACTTCAAACAGCTGGGGTTCTGTGCCTCTTCAGCCGTCCTCCAAACTCTGCAATCTTGGTTTCCGAACGAGATACAAACCTTGCTCTCATCAGAGAACAGCACTTTGGACCACTGAGCAACACTCCACTTCTGCTTCTCTTTGGCCCATGTCAGCCGCTTGTGACGTTGCCTGGCATTGAGAAGAGGCTTGGTACTGGGTACTCGGCTGTTGTATCCCATTTCCTGAAGCTGTCTGCGTGTGGTAGCCCTAGATGCACCAACTCCTGTCTCTGTCCACTTTTTATGGATCTCGCCCACATTGTCAAATCGGTTCTTCTTTACGGTTTTCGCGAGGCTACGGTCATCCCTCTTGCTGGTGCACCTCTTTCTGCCACACTTTGCTCGTCCAGACAACGTTCCTTTGAGATACTTCGAAACAGAATTCTGAGAGCAGCCAGCTTTTTCAGCAATAACTTTCTGAGTCTTTCCTTCTTTGTGGAGTGTGTCAATGATGGTCTTTTGGACAACCGTTAGATCAGACGTCTTCCCCATGATTGCAGCACCAGCGGTTTCCGTGAATAAATAAATAAACGTTTTTTGTGTGGTACATGTGGTATTTGTACACTTGTGTGAAGTTCGTCAAGCTCAGATGCTCAGGAACGCCTTACCTAGATGTTCAGATATTATATTTTAATATTTTGAGATGCTGGATTTTTAATGATCATTGTGTGGAAACCATAGTTGTTCGATTATACCAACGTATAATGGGGATAGATCAGTTTAGGTCCAGTGCGACTAATACAATTAAAATTTTGAGCTTCGACATTACCTCACGACAGATATCCTATTTTTTCATAATATTCTAATGTTTTGAGACGCACTTGTATAATGACATAAGAATTAGTTGTCATGACCACAAAATTGTAACATATATTTGGTTTTAGCATACCTTCATCCTGTAACGATTTCATTACCATACGGCCTATAGTTTTAGAGATATCGACAGCGGGCACTTTCCGCTGCTTCCCCGAAAAGCCAGAAGAAGGATGCCGTCTAACAGCAAATAAGACCTTGGTAATCAGTGACGCATGAAAGAATGGGCTTCCGGTTGCAGGAAGAGAGGAGAGAATCTTGCTTAAGTACTTACAGTAAATTTTATAGAAAGAGATTCTATAAACTAGTCATTTTTCAGTAAAAATATAAACAAAATATGGTTTGTAAATCAAATGGGTTTTATCAACCTGTTTTCAAACATTTGTCTGCTTTTTTTATAACATTAAAACATGACTCAAAAGATCTACGAAATCATCGAAGAAAAAGATATTTTTTCGTACCTCAAGATGAGCAAGAGCACTTTTTTGTCTCAGCAACGAACAAAAATGAGCTTTACCGACATCAAAATTTAACTAGAAATACGTGAGCGCAACAAACTCGCACCCATCCTTCCATTATATCCCTTGAGAATCCAAGTAAGACTGATAGTTTTTCAAGATTTACAGAAAGCCCAAAAGTCAATTTTTAATTGATAAATCGTCTTTAGTATAATTGGGAGAGTGAATGCAATCTACTGTAGTTTTTGCGTCATGGGAACTGTAAAGTTAACGTGAGGAGAATAATCCTGTGTCACTGAAGGGTTTTAATTGAACCCTGAATCCAGCATTAAAAAAAATAAAAAAAAAATAAACCCGAAAAAGAACCTGGAAAGGAAAAGAAAGTCAGAAACTTAAACAACTCGGACTCTAATTTACAAAAATCCTAATTAGAAATTAACATGTTCAATTCTGTTTTAAAACATTTAGTAAGAATAAATTGTAACCGCTTAACCTTTTGACGGCGGATTAATTTTAAGATTATTCAGGTCAAACCTCTTACCATTGATTTTGGGCAATGTCTTGATTGGAGATGATGATAAAGGTGTCACATGAAGGGGAACTGGACTATTCTGCGAGTATATATCAAAATGTTACGTATCTAGGGCCTTGGAGCCCACGTGCGGGTGGATCGGTATGGGTGGGATCCTGCAGAGACCCTGGACCCGTGAACTCACTGTTCCCTTGAGGGGGGTAAGGGGAGGAGCAGAGTTGGGAATTCTTTTGCTAGTTTGTTTTGGTCACCTTTTAACAATGTTATAACTAGCGATTTGAAATTGTGTTTTTACGCTTGATTTGTTTATTTGTCATGCACAAAAACCAGAAGAACAAATGTCGGATCGTCGAATACGACCCTATTCGCTGCCAAAGAGTTAACAAATGTTAACCGATCCATTTTCACAATTAAATCAATGAATGCTCGGGTGAAGACCCTGGATTAGCGGCAAACAATTAGCGTAGCCTAGAGGGGCAGGAGGGGCAGTTGTCCCCCCTTTTCGTCCTGACTAAGTCTGTCGGTACATTAAATTTGTCTGTCGAGGATTCCATTTTAGTTTAAATTATAGAATTAAAAAATTGTTAAATAAGCTCCAGCGAAAGATAAGTACTGGAAAGACGTTCAATACAAAATGTTTGTAAGGAGTTCTGTTTTGTTTTGGGTTTTTTTTTTAACCGACAAAAATGATTGATCCAGTCAACCTTCAGGATAAAGTGGTTGTGGTAGCGTGGATGGCCGAAAAAGAAGATACAAAGATATATATCATAGCTCACGTGATGTGCGCATTTTTGCAAGTCATTTTTGAAATTTAATACCATTACACCGGCCAGAGCTATCAAAATAAATTCGAAAATTTGGCCATTTAGAGAAGTACAGAAAATCCTTAAAGATCAAATTAGAAAGAAAAAAAGTCCGAATCTGAGATCCAAGTTTGCAAAAATTGTTTCTGAGAATAAATAAAAACAAACCCTTATCAAATTTCGATAATATGTTGACATTTCTGCTAGACCGCTAAACCATGTGCCATTTCAAGAACTACCGTTGGAATGAGTTTCTCAGGTCGCCAGGCAGAGAACAATTCTTTTCTCCTCAGTATCTTGGCAACAGTTGAAAACGTGAGAGGTTAACTGGCAACAATTGATAACGTGGAATACAGTGCATTTTTATATGTTGAATGATACTACCAAATATCAACATAGTTCGACCAAATCTTATCCCCAACAAACACCAATCACAACACTGTTCAATTCCAACTGTAATATTGAAAAATTGGGAAATCCGAAAGATCCCGGAATCATGGGAACTCTGATTTATGAATTCATTTCGAAGTATTTTCTGGAGCTATGCGATGATATTGAATAAGCGAGTCATATCGGCTCATTCACAAACCGAACCTTAGTTTACTATACTTGTATTTATCATGGACTGCTGCGTCGGCAGTATTAAAGAAAGTGAGAAATGTTTAAAGGTAGTACTGTGCTAGAAACCAAAAGAACGACTTATTGACAATTCGAGTTCTCGATTTCACCTTCACGTTTTACTTTGATGAAAGACTTTCGTTCGAAAAGTCAGAATTGACCACTTTCTGTGTTATTTTCGTGGATAACTTAAATTATTATATGGCTGTCACTGTTTGCGGTGAAATGGAGCATTCTGATTGGCTGAGACGATCTGACTGGCAGTCATTACTTTCCCAAAATGGACCAGTCCATTACGGGTTCTGGTTTGCATCAGCGAATTTTTAGAGCTTGTTTTTTCCAAAAACGACGTGTTTTCTTTTATTTATTCAACTTTTCTTATTACAGTCATGGAGGAAAAGGTTTAACCAAGTCGTAAGCACTTCGTTTTTGATCAATCCTTTGTAAAGCTTAGCTGAATCTCGTTTGTTTGTCTTCAAGGCAACTGGGAAATTTTTCCGCCAAAAATTTGCCGGTCTGTAGGAAGAATCTGCTGCATGACAACCCCCCCTTTATTGGCACTGTCTTCATTTAGATGTCTAATTTATTGGTTTTTACAACGCTTAACGACTCACTCATTGTCACCTATACGAATGTAGTATGTTTTTACCAGACGGAGTAAGTATTTCTTTTTTGAAACAAGCCATATAATAAACCTCTCATTAACCTCGTCCGCTTGTTCATTTCTGGAAGATATCAAACTGGGGTCTTCTATGTACGGACCTTGCCCTCCTGGCTCAGTCCGTACTGTCAAGACGCCGGCGTGATATTTTCCTGTAATGACAGCGCTCTCGGTTAATAAGAAGTTACTATTACCGTATTTATCATCTAGATGAGGTTTAACCTCCTTCATTATCAGCTAGAGAAGTCCGTTACTTTTGACACGACCAGAGAAATTTCTCAAGAAAGGAGATGTACAGTGATTTACTTTCTGTAATATAATAGCTTAATTTTAACTCCCTGTTTTGCCAAACCTTAACGCACATGCATGAGCGTCATCTATCCGGACAATTTTTCCTTTTTTGTTGAATCGTTATTTCTTTGTTGAGATTGAATCGATTTCTCGTTAGTTCCAACAGAGAGGCCATAATACAAAAGGAAAAAAAATTCGCGAAAAGTTCGTCTAGTGGAAAAAACTTAAAACGTGACATTTTCATCACTCACGTTATTCGACTCTTATGTGTTTTCGATCTCGTTGTTGTGAGAAAATTTACACCTAAATATTAAGATTTTGGTTCGATAGTTACTATAATATTTTATTAGTTTTCTATTCTATTGATGTTTTAAGTATTTTGGAAAACACTTTTCATGTGCGTAAGTTATTTCGCCCCAAACCATGAAAATAAGCAATTGCAATTGATTCTTAATTTTCATATGCTTTTAAAGTCAAAATTTCAGTGGATGACATGGGGAGTAGTAGCGTCGGCAAAGGACGTTGATTGATGATCCGTATCTGTGTAAATCGCCAGTCATGCAGTGACGTTCAAGTGAGGTTAATAACTATACTAGGCAACTAGTATGAAATCGAAATGTCGCCAGAACAATGTTCCCACGGTAAAATACTTGTTCGTGCCAAGTAAACACTTTCTCTGTAAGAGTTTTTGTTGGGCATGTCAACACGATAATTGGTACTTGTACATGGAAGAAATTATCATTTTTCTGACGTGTTAGAGCAACCAATCCGATGAGTAAACTGAATTAGCAGTTAACTGAAGTGAACAAGGTCGAGTTAACTGAAACTCATGAACGCGTTTCATTTATTGCTACTTTCCACGCATACACACGCATAAACGCACTCTGTTGTGTGAACATACGTGATATTATATCGTTCCGTCTTATCAAACTCATGCTGCACGAACAAACCAATTTACTGCCGCACTCTGACGTACTTAGTTCTGAGACTCAGACGGTCATTGTTATTGGTGTTACTCAGATATTACATCATAACTGCACCGTGTCAACTATGATCATATCTAAATAATACAGCAACAGAATGCATTAAGGGATCGCCAAAATTTCTGAACAGGTCTTTACATCTGGCCTGATATAGAGGGTGCGTTATTGCAGACGTATTTCAAAATACGATGTCATGGCAAGTTACAACGTGAACAGGATTTCTGCATGCGACTGTCAGCTTATGTTGTAGTTCAAGTGTCTTATTGCTTCACTGTAAATTGTATCAAGACTGGAGTTCTCTTTAGAGTCACGTTTATGCAGTGTCAGCTTCGCCTAATCTGTTATAATTAAACTGATAATAAAACATATATATACAATGGCTTAAGGACGCTAAATGACTTAAAAAGAATTTAGAGCAAAACGTTTTCGACTATTAAGTCATCTTCGGGGTTATAGAGTACCAGCCGTGTCCGATTGTCCCCTCGCCCACCGCGCTAAGCGAGGTGCGAGGGTACTAATCTCGACGTGCGTGCAGTCCTTTTACAAGCGTGGTGACTAGAGAGAAAAATCTTCGCATCGTGTATCTGTTTCTATATATATATAGGCATATATCCATGGATTCCGAACACTCAAGAATGCCGTGTGCAAGCTCTGGGACTGGTATGTTGTTGACCAAACCTCAGGTTACTTAGGTCCGTATTGAAGTGAATTGGTTTGGTCTCGTTCTTTTTTCCGTTTTATGGATCTCTCAGACGTTGTTTACATCATTTGAACACTGAAGCCAGAAAATGATTTAAGACCGGTAAACGAAATGGCTTTCTTGGTGCTTGCGGCTGGTTTCACTTTTGGAGGCCATCTTAGTAACTAGACAATTCATGACTTGAAATAGCAGTTCTCAAAGTCAGCTCTTTCGAATATCCATTGGCCAACTGTTCATTTGTTGTAGCAACACTTTGTCTTGGTTCTTTCTGATAAATATGAACAAAAGAAGTAAGGGTACTCGCTTGCTCTCAGGACATTTGCGGAGCGACTAAGTGTAAACGACATTCTTTGCTGAAGTTAAAAAGATGCTGATTTGTATAAATCTCGAGACTTTTCACGTTCTGGATACCACTTAGCTGAGCTACATAATTACAGGTAAGTCTGAATCAAGTAGTTTTGAAATACAAGTTCTGCGAACGGAATTGTTTTGAGCAGCTTTCAAAAGTGGCTTCCCGACTTCATCCTTCCCGACTTCATCCTTCCCCAAGGAAGACTTTTTGTACCAAATATTATCGCCTGGATTTAATTGGTGTTTATTGGTAAAGTAGAATGAAGATTCTGGTTCATTCACCTCTGCAGGATGGTGGCTTTTGAATATTTTTTAGTATTTAACCGGACAGCGTTCATGGTCAATTGTTTGAGAAGTGGGATAAAACACTCATCGTCCAGAAGATTTGTCCAGGCAGTAACAGACTTTGGATGTTCTCTCCGCTTTCCACACAAGAATTTCATTGCCTCATTCAGAATTGTTCTCGGTAGGAAATGTCGCCCCACTGAAGACGTCGGGATGTATTTCTGGCTCGAAACAAAAAATGCAAGGTAAACAGCCACCAGGTAACACGCTGCAAACCTACTTGTTTTTGGTCACCAAATTATCCTTCGGCGAAACAGTTGTCCACTTCAGTCCTTCTCGTTTCTCAGGTGGCAAGTGGATGATGAGCTTTACCGTATTCGACCAGTAATGCTTTCATCAGGATTTAAAAAAACCTCTCAAGAAAGTGTAAAAGTTTAAAGCAGACTTCGTTTTGCAAATTCACCGTTGAATCCTTTGGGTTAAGGTGCCGCTGAATGTTTAATTGAAAATACGTAACAGTTGCAGGTTTGTACGCTACGCCATTTTTCTTTTTTACGAAAGTTTTGCAGAGGAAAAAAGTACGTATTTTACTTTTCTCTACTCGATCTTCTTTCGACCAAAATTTTTGCAGAAGGCTTTCTTGTCATATTTTGTTGTATGTTATGTATTTTTCTGATTTTTGGTCAGCAATAAAAATTCAGAACTCGTTCATGTTTTCTTTGTTTATTTCGTCGGTTTTGTAATTCGTTTCATCTTCGTCACCAAAGTCTTGTACCTCCGCATGAATACTTAGCATAAATCTTCATCATAGCACTTCTAATGGACATTTGCAACCAATTTTGATATAATGTAGAATTTACCAGTTTTTTAAGACAAAAAATATCAAAAATGTTTTTAAATCACTAGCTGTCCGTAATGCTGGTAACTGACCAGTAACCTTTGAGGATGCTCCAATTTTAAGACGGAAAGCCTGGCTATCTAATAAAAAGCCTTTCTTTAAAGCAACATGAGTGAAAAGTTTGACTGGAAAACGACTCGAAATACCTCAAGATCGCAACTAATTCAGGATCTTGATACAAACATCCATTATTTAGCAGTAGAATTGTCAGAACGGATCTCTTACCATTCATTAAACCATTTAAAGTTATTCTCACCAAACGTTTTGTTTTAATAAGACTTAATCGAAATTTTAATCATAAATATGACGACAAGCAGTTTAAATATAAGCTATATAGGTTGTTAATTTGAGGGCAAATTGTGCGTGTTTTTTTGGGGGGTGGGGGGGGTGGGGGGGTGTGTGTTTGTTTTATTATTGTTGTTATTATTATTTTCATATTTCACACCAAATATTATTATCAGTGATATTGTTGTTTCCCAGAACATCAAGCTACATCCCGTAGCCTAGGTGTGCTGTACTCTGCGTAGAATCTTTGCTGTGCCCAACAAGCAAGCCTTTTGAAGTAAAGGAGTGTTCCCATACAGTCCTATCTTGTCATACCATGTCTTCGAATTCTTAATTACAGTCCCAAGCGCTCCAATTATAATTGGATAACAGATACCCCCTGCAGCTGCAGACCTTTTGAACTTCAATCTTCAGATCATGATAGTGGTCAATCTTTTATTTTTCCTTTTCTAACACTCGCATATCGAAAGGACATGCTACATCGATAATGTAACACATTCTTTCTTTCTTTCTTTCCCAATACAACAATATCAGGTCTGTTATGATCTAAATGGAGACCTGTCTGAATTTTGAAGTCCCATAACACCTTCACTTGGTCATTTTCCAACCCTGATTCTGGGGAATGATCGTACCAGGTTTCTTTGCATGGAAGATCGAGTTTTTTGCATAAATTGCAATGGATCACTTGAGCAACCTTGTCATGTCTCCAGTTCTTGTACTGGTTTTGAGCTAATTTCTTGCATTCTGCCGTTATATGTCTCACAATTTCCTCCCTTTCTCCGCACATTCGGCACATTGGTGGCACATCTAGTTTATCTATCTTATTCTTGATGTAGTTTGTACGAAGGGCCTGATCTTGTGCGGCAGTTAGGAGACCTTCCGTCTCTTTCTTCATTGTGCCTCTTTTCAACCAATTCCACCCAACTAAGGACAGTGGAAGGGGTCTCAGCCTGCTACGGGCTCCCAGCATCCGGCCATGTAAGGCCGCAACAGACATTGCACTTTTCAGGGAACTTGTGGGGAAAGGAAATTTTACCATTAATATGGATTTTAAGAAACACCCACCGGGCCAGTCCTTACTCGCCCGACTTGTCCAGTTAGGAAGGAGTAAGGGATGTACAGCCCTTTAAAGTCTCTGAAAGTACTCCCCAATGCGTATATCCAGTTTAACCTTAACAGTACACTCTTGCACTTCCAACCAGTTAAGGTCAGTTTAGGCGTGCCACTGCAAGGGTTAAGTCTGAATATTGTTTTATTCTTAGACTAGTGTTTATCTGTCTCAGCATTAAAGGCTGGTTCATCCTCAACCAACTAAGGACTGAGGCATCAGCCTGCTGTACAGATTTTGTTCTAGTCCTTGGGCTAACAGGGCAGGTTTGCCAACACCTGAAGGTAGTGTATTTGCAGCTGCCAGCCAATTAAGGCAAGCTGAGGATTTCGGTTACCTGTCTACCCAGCTGGCAAGGCAGGGGCGTCACTCCCTAGGTCATCTCATCAAAGCCTGCTCATTTTATGGAGGTCACTGGCTTTGAATCAATGTCCTACCTACCTACTTCTGGTTTTATGTCAGAGTTTCCTTCTAGGTAAGTTGCCATCCAAGCTAAAGAGTCTTATCTACCCTTGGCTAAGGGGTTACTGGCACTTGCCAAAAGTGCCACCCCGGACTCTGGTGGGCGGGAGTGTCCACATTCCCGTATTAGGCTGAAGCTGTGCTTGTCCTACTCCAGTGCCCATATTATTATTATTATTATTATTCATATATTTGACTGTATGTATACTTGTCCAAACACCGGGTCCCCACCGGGGTCCAAGAGTGAGAGGGCTCTAGAAGTCTATTCTCCAGTTGGACCAATTTTCATGTTCTTATAGATAATGTTTTTCTAAGTATATGTGCAGTACCAATGGGAGTAATCTTCTGCAATTCTTGAAGCTTGCTATTTCCCGGAATTCTCTCGACATTCCTACTAGTTCTCTTTCAGATCATTCCTAGTGCGCCCATGATGACTGGTATCGTTGTTGCGTTTAGATGCCACATCCTGGTGATCTCAATTTCCAGGTCTTTATATTCCTGAAGTTTATCATATTCTTTAGTCGAAATGTTGCTATCACAGGGAACTGCCATGTCAATGATTTGACATGTCCTTGCTTTGAAGTCTTTGATAACAATGTCTGGTTTATTGGCCGTGATGGTACGGTCTGTGTGAACTGTGAAGTCCCAAAGAATTGTCACATCTTTTCCATTGGTGACCTCTACAGGATAATGTTCGTACTATTTCTCAGGGACTTTGATGTTGTAATGCTTGCACACATTCCAGTGGATGTATTGGCCTAAACGATCATGGCGAGCCTTATATTCTTTAGATGCTAATATAGGACAGCCAGCTATGAAATTATCTACTGACTCATCTGGCTTTTTGCAGATGCGGCAAAGAGGGTCTGTACCGTCGTTAACTATCTTGGATCTATAAACGTTTGTCGGGAGGCTCTGATCTTGGGCTGAGATCAAGAGACCCTCGGTTTCCGCTTTGAGACCTGACCCTTGAAGCCAACGATGTGTGGATTTTCTGTCAACATCAACTTCTTCTAGTCTTTGTAGGTATTTGCCGTGCAGTGGTTTATTTCTCCATGTTTCCTTAAGAGCATTTAGACCAGCCTTTTTTGTCCGTTCTTTCAGCGTTTTGGCAGCAGCTGTTGGTTTAAGTTGATCTTCTTCTACTGTTGGTTGCACATCATACCGATGTTTCAGTTTTCTACTCAAGGTTATTATGGAATTCTTCTTAGATTTCTCATACTTCAACACAGCTTGTAGCATGGGATCTGTTGTTGTTTCGAGATATCTACCAAGGCCGATCAGCGTAGTTTCATAAGCCATCTCGAGTTGGTTGAGTCCGCGTCCACCATGAGTGCGAGGTAGATGCAATCTGTCAACATCTGATTTGGGGTGGTGCATACGAAATTTAGTTAACAGTTTGCGTATTTTGGTATCTATTCTCGCCACGTCTGTTTTGCTCCAATTTATGATTCCAAAACTGTAAGTGACAACAGGAGCTGCAATGCTGTTAATTGCTTTTACTCTGTTAGAGGAATTCAGTTCCGACTGAAGAATTAGTCGAACTCTCCTGTAACATTCTTTACGAATTTTTTCTTTCATCGTCGTGTGTTTGATACCATCAACTTCGTTGATACCAAGGCATTTGTAGACCTCATCATGTTCAAGGTTTCTGATCTTAGTGTTTGTATCCAGATTGATGTTACTCGCCTTACAGAACTTGCCACGTTTAAAGCTGGCTTTTGCGCATTTGTCAAGTCCAAACTCCATGCCTATGTCGTCGCTGAAGTTTTCACGATGGTGAGAAGGTCTTCGAGATCACTGTCATTTTTAGCGAATAGTTTGAAGTCATCCATGTAAAAGAGGTGGGTGATGACTTGATCAAATATATTATATCCCCGATTCGATTCATTCAAAAGTTTCGATAAGGGAAACAGGGCAATACAGAAGAGGAGTGGAGAGAATGAATCTGCTTGGAATATTCCTCGGTTGATGCTAATGCTGTTAGATGTTATGGATCCATTACGGTGATTAAGGATAAGAGTTGTCTTCCATGTTTTCATACTAATTTTAACGAAGTTGGTAATTTCTGGTGCTACCTTGTACATTTCCATTGCTTTGATTATCCAGTCGTGTGGGATACTGTCAAAAGCCTTTTTATAATCTATCCAAGCGACGCTTAAGTTTTTGGTTTTGGACTTGCAATGTTCGAGGACCATTTTGTCGATAAGGAGTTGATCTTTGCATCCATATGAGCCTCGCCTACATCCTTTCTGTTCTGTTGGTAATAAATTGTTGTTTTCAAGAAAGGTGTACGTACAGTCGGTTAAGATCGATGTCAATGTTTTATAAGTGGTAGGAAGGCAAGTTATTGGTCTGTAGTTCTTTGGATGTTGGGTCTCATCAGATTTTGGAAGGAGATATGTAATCCCCTCCGTTAACCATGCCGGAGCGTTTCCAGGGTTCTTTACAATATCTGTGAGCAAAAATGCTAAGTCTTTGTGTGTGCTAGATAGTGCGTTTAGCCAGAAGTTTGGTAATTTATCAATACCCGGGGATCTCCACTTATGTGATTTCTTCAGTGCAGTTTTCACGTCCTCTTCATAGATCTCCTTCCATTTCTGGGTTTCAACATTCTCATTTGCCTGCTCACATTCCTTTACCCATTCTGCATTTGTACGGAACTCCTTGGGGTTACTCCAGATGTTGCTCCAGAACTCTTCTATTTCTTCTCTAGAAGGATTTTCCTCGACTTTAATCTGATTTTTTCTTAGTTCCCAATAGAATTTTTTGGTGTTTTCTTGGAGTCTTATTTTGCTTATAGAAATTTGTTCGTTTGGTGAACCTTCTGATCCGCACTGCTTTCAACTGGATTTTTTGTTTAAGGGTCTCAATTTTGGTGTCCAAACTTTCATTTGACTTGAAGTTATATTTGCAGTTGATTCTTCTTACCTTGTTGTTCTTTTTCACATTCGATTTACTGGACTCGACGAGAAACGAAATGTCCTTCCGCACTGTTTTGACCTCTTTAATGATCTTCTCAATCCACGCGAGTTTTTTGTGGACGTTTGTATTTGCTCCTCTTTTCTTAATTTTAATACCGCATTCTGACGTGATGGTATACGCGGTGGCGTATAGTAGATGATTTGTATCCGTAATTTTACATGTTGCGTTCTCTTTTATTGCTGGCAAGATCCGTTCAAGTGCTTTATTCCCTTTTTCAATAATGAATCTGTTTTTCTTACAATTTGAAATCTTGGGAAGGGACTCCCTCTCATTGATGTTAGTATCTTTTACAATGTGGAACCTTTTCATAATCTCAGCTATTTCGACTATTTCATCATTTGTATCGTTTTCAGAGTCACACTGGCCCCTACAGATATTTCGTCTTCCAGTTATAGTAAGGACGATTTTTCTGACAAGTTGGAAAATTATCAATCTTACTCGAATTTTCTCGTGATATTTTGGAAGAGTGGGCGAAGGTTTATTGCTTACACGTATTTGTAGTAGATTTACATGTTCAAGTAATTTCCAAAGGAAAAAGTTGAGCAATAAAACAATGTATTTGCTTGTTCAGAGGTGGACGTTTTCTCTTTCATGAATCCCTCAACAATTTTAAATTGATAAAAATTGTTTCTTAAGTTCTAGTCTCAACGGTTTTTGTACCGTTTATGATTTTGTCCCAATAAGGGGAGAATGGGTCGTGAAGAAGGATTCAAACGTTAGGACACACTTCAGAAATGGGTTTGTACCAATTGTCCGAGCCTTAGTTGTAGTATGCCACTATAGTGGCTTTTGTGTATTTATTTGCTCTTTTTAATTAACTCAATAAAGTTCATATCAGAGACAAGAAAACATTCTAACATTGGGAACTTGTGATCATCTGTCTAACCATCAGGTTTGAACACGAGACGGTAGACACATTATTATAAAATCATGATACATAGTAATGATTAATGAATTACGGAAAAAAATAAAACAACACAAAAAAGACCCCCTTTTGTTTATCGAAAATTGGCTGTATCTTTGTAAACATCCCCTCGGCTATATAGTTGATCACTTATAGTAAGTCTAACTAATTGAGCTGTTCTGTCATTATTTTAAGGGCTTACAGCCGGTTCACGTGTTTTACGACCACCCTCGCAGAAATTGTTTGTGATAAAGCACAGACCACAGTCATTACAAAGCATCACGTTGGATAGACAGCTGTAATCAAGCCGTAGCATTCATATTCAAAAGTGAATGAATCATCTTGCTAAATCAGCTTGACTGCAAACCGTTCTTTGATTAGTGACAGGTTAGTAAGTTTTATTGTCAACAGAACCTTAACATGTAAACGTTTCTTTGCTGTGCATGTAGCGATTTCAAAAGTACCAAGTGACGTTCGAAGATGAGACTGTCCTGATGCTTGTATTTATCATTCAACCCTAGACGAATAACGCTTTTTTGACTACCAATTACTTTGTAAAAGTATAAATGGTTGTCTACTGAAGCCATGCAAATGATGTTTCACTCCAAATCAGTAAATAAATTGACGTGGATGAGTTCAACCTTCAAAGAATGTAAACTCAAAGACACTACAGATGACTTAATGGTGACTGTTTGTGAATGATATCATTATTTAACATTGACAAAATTTGTTTAAATTGTCAGAAAATCTACGGTCACTTTAAACACCTTAATGTTTTACATTGGTTAGTTGCATAATCTAGTATCTTTCGTTGTTGTGAAAATATAATTTGCTTCATTATCTACTAGAACAACTATTCAATCAATTTATTTATTGGTGACTATTTCTTTAATCTCATTATTGAATTATGCTGAAGAAGATGACATCATTGCGGTCTGGTAATGTCAACTTTATCATGACAGAAATTCGCTTATTCTTGTAACTAACAATGTAGATGTGTCGCTTCTTTTCAATAGCTGTAAAATTCAGGAACGTAGGAACCGATATTATATTGACGGCCAAAAGAATTTCTGAACTATTGGGAGTATTTTTGGGAATTTTTTTTCTATTCAAGGTGACATAAAATACTGGTGATGTTGAGGCCAGCAATGTAAAAGCTATACAAAATGCTGAAAGAACCTTTAATGAGCGTTACCGAACCACGACCCAAACAGGAAATCACGCAATTGGTTAATACTTATATATGTGACTACTGCGAAAAAAAATATCCGTGGAAATAATTCTAAGACTAAAATGGCTATTAATGCCGAGTCAACAGTATTTTGCTAAGTGTTTTTTGTTCAGCCATACTGCCATGGCAGAAGATGTTTAATTAAGTGGGTGGAGTGTGGGTGTCAATCAAATAAAAAAGACCAAAGCAACTCTATTGGGTTGTCTTAAAAATGCGCTTCATAGTAAATTTTTGAGTTTAAAATGTTGTGTTCAGGGCCTTACTGAATACTGAGACTTATCCTTCCAAAAAATAAATTTTTAACGCTGTAACGATTAATTCATATAAGCTGGTGATTCACTCCATAAATCACAAAAGAAGACTCGGGTAATTGAGAACTATTTTGGTCTTTGTTTGCATGCCAGTTCAGCCACACTTTATGTGTTCATGATATGAAATCTGGCTGGAAAGTCTTCATAGCAGTCAACCTTACAAAATAACAAGCCATAACTGAAATGAAACGTACCACTAAATAAAAAGGAAGGACGTTTCGATAACTATCGACTTTCGCTCTAGACTTCAGTCGTTTATCGCAACCACGTTTTACTTTCCTCTTCTTATCATAATTACTGGGTATGCACGTCACAGTTTCGTATCTCAATATTTTTCTGTTATAAAACACTGGTGGAATGTACTAAAAGGACTAGATTGTTAGTTCCAAATTTTATCACCACATTTATGGTGAAAACCTTTATCGAGAATAAATAACAGCCACAATGCATCAAGAAATTTCTTCAGGATGGTGCTATACGGAATGGAATGAAGGAGCGTTTTCCCTGTCCACAGGACCGAGGACAACGACTTTGAGCACGGCTTAGGCAATTAAACAAAGTCTGAATCAGCAAAGTGGGAATAAGCAAACGTGGTGTTTGATGTCGTGTTTCACAGTTTTTATAATTCAAGTGGATTCAATTATTGAAAAGATGATTGAAAAGATTCTTTGAAGCTTTTCACGGCCGAGGTGGAGCTTGACTTAATTATTTCACTTTGGGTTATCACAGACGATTTTACAAGTCAAGGAAAGCCGTCCTTGCCAAGAGTAAGTTAAAAACGATCTCATTTAACTCTTTCCTACTAGATTCGGGCTGTATACTTTTGCTTTTACTAACGCTAGGCGATTTTTACTTGATAAGGGAATACGTATCGGCCAAGAAGGAATTGACTCTTTCAAGGCAGAACCGGTGTTTATCACTTAACTGAGGCTTATAATGCCAGACGAATTTACTCGTCAAAATATGCCTCTCAAAAAGGAATTAAGCTATTGATGATGGATGATATGAAACGGCTGAATGAAGGTGCATATAGTTACTCCTAAGTCATTACGTCATCAGGTCATCGGATGTTTAAATCCCTTCACCAACCTTCTTATTAAGACTGGCAGACATAAGTTTTTCTTTGGTGATTAAACTGTCTTCAAAATCATAAACCATTTGTTAGGGATGGTGCAAGAACCCCTCTATCATCTCATTCCGTTGTCCGAGATGAAACAAATATGTAAATTTAGGGTGTATGGAGGAAAGTCAGGAAAGAGTATATAAAATTATATATATAATTATGCAGGTGGTTGTTAAGCCCGCTGGTAAATTCGATAATAACAGTCCAATGCATTTATTAGTAACGATAGGAGGAAAAGAAAGCAGAGGCACTTTATTAGAAAAGAAACAACTCTCTAAGATTTGGTACTTGCGATTTAACCAGCAATTAGAAGTTGTGATATTGCAAAATGATTGAACAAAAGGTTAATAATGAACACGTTTGAGGGGGATATTCTTTTGATAACACATTTTATGAACAGCAATTGTATTTTTTCAATTTATTTTTTTTATAAAAAGAAGAGATTATTAAAATACTTACGCCTTTGAGAACAGACAAAATAATTTCTGACAGTTGCTGAACGTGACCATCCAGGATTCAGATTAATAGCTTGTGGTACAAATGATCACTTGGTTCTCCATGCGATATTTTTATTGCCAGTATGGTGATCTCACTAGATCGGTACAAATAAGTTAAGTTTCTGATCGACTGAAGCCCAAAATCTCTAATTCAATCAATCGATGCTGAAAGTTCGGCTTGTGCTCGCTTGTCTCTATTAAAGAAAATTAACTTTTTGATGTGCTGATTTAGAAGGCGTTATTTAGTGTTTTTTATCAACAAGTTTCTTTAAAACAACGTTATCATTTGGGCGTCTCATTCTTCCCAACTTCCACTCGTGTTTCTATGACACAAAAGATACACAAAAGATACACTATTTTCCTAAATTTATCGTGGTAGATATATTTGCAGGATAAAACGGTGAATTTGCAAGCTTAGTGCCAAGATATAATCGGTAGGGGTAGACACAGACAAATATTTTGAAGGGTAATGAGTTCATATTCGTCCCATAAATAGAGATGTTTTACTCCAACTAGCTAATTAAGTTAATTCCTGAAGTTTGACATTATGCAGAAATTTTACTTGGGTGCTGAGCCATTGTGCGTATGAAGTTCTTTTTCCGATAAAACCCCAATTGTTCCTTGTCGTTGATCATCCGTCAGTGAAAGGTAATACGATACATGCTTCGAAACATTAAGGGAATCGAACGGGATCCTACCTCTGATGCAAATGTAAAGCTCAATCTATTAAGGTGCGGAGACTCAACTGGGAGAAGGACAGTCACGAATGTAAAGTTGGTTTGCAGTGTGTGACATGTTTGAATTATTGTAGCATTTTTACTACTTGTTATTTATCAAAGTACTTGTTAAACTTGCATGATATGATTTGATGGTTAGTGTCCGGCCTTGAAATGAAAAATGTTCATCCGTGAGTAGATACAGACTTGTCTGAGGGGCAGTAAAATTGGTTTGTTACCTCTCAAACACACCCGACCACCCAATTTGGTTTCTACGAAGTCATCCAAAGTATTTAAATCTTTACAAATCACAAAACGTTCCATTGGATATCGTGAGGAAAAAATGAGTATAGTAATGGGGGGTATTAGCACACTTAGTTATTAGGTATAAAATCCCTGACCCCCTGACCCCCTGAAAAAATTCTATTTTCTAAAAAATACCATAGTTTTTGTTAGAGTGTCAAGACCACCTAATCTCCATTTAATGGTCCTCCCCCATTACTATATTACTCTTAGATTGAAGCTTAGCTTTTAGATCACTCACTTTTGGTTAAAAATGTGTATTTACTCATTTGTTTGTGGATTATCAGCTCCACTGTTAACTTCCGTAGGAATCTCTTCGCTTTTATTTTTGTTATTTTTATGGTTATAAATATGTTTCCCAGTGGTAATACCACCAGATAGAAATCCAAGACATGGAATACAAGGACTTATCTTTTCAACAACTTTTATAACATCACTTTTTAATAAGTCATCTTTTTGTAATTCTTAAGATAATACTTCTGGTTTTTCTATTGCATCCAAACCACCTAATACATCGGCAAACTTACTTATTAATTGGTCAGTTATAAATTCATTCGCTTTTTGCATTCTTTTCCTTTCATATTCATTATAATATTTTTCTATGATCTTATTACTTGCTTTCTTTATGGTTTTAACACTTTTATTAAACTGTCCATCTTCTGCTAATTTAATTAATTCTTCCCTTTTCCTTTCAATCTCATCTTGCGGATCAGCTACGCTGTCAACATCTATTTCTGCGGTTTTGATTTCATCTTCCAGTTCTTTAATGTTTTCTTCCAATGATTTTTTATGTTTTACCATGGATTTATACAATACCACATATTCTATATTCATATGGATAATTTAAATTGACCTCTAATACTGAACACTCGTTATTTTTAAGTGTATTTATTATTTTATTTATCTCTTCCTTACTAACACCATTCATATAATCATCTATTATAATTTTCATATCATTTCTATTTGGATTACAAAAAGTACTCAATTTGCTTATATTTTCTCCATATGATTTACTTATTTATAAATTTAAAAAACACGAGAATACTTTTCAAAGACATGTTTCGGCAAGACTTATGCCATCTTCAGTTTACAAGATGATGTTTGCAAGGCTTTAAATAAGAATTATAGTATGAATAAATTAACTAATTACAATGACGATATGTTAGATGATTAATTACAATGACAGTGTGTTGTGTGAGGATTAACGGAAAGTATTATTGGAAGTATTATACACGACTTAGCAACAAAATACTATGGAAGGATATCCTTACAAGACCTCAGGAGCTTTGAAAAACTATCCATCAAGAAACGTAAGGCCGAACTGGACCTATCTTTTCTCAAGAGCTGTCGATCGTTCAATGTTTTCCCAAAGTTTATCTGTTTCCCTCTACCAAACACCACCTAAGCTTAAGCTGTTCGCGAGAAAAACCTTCAAATAATTGAGCGGAAGAAAATAAAATCCTGATAAAATAAATATATCCTGATAAAATAAATTGATATTCAGGGAAAATAAACCTCCTCAAGACCACGATAAAACGTGAGAATAAAATACGAACCTTTCTCAAAGAACTTAAGAAGACCAACACGATCACCGATGAACAGCTTAAACAGTTGTCACCAACTGGTTTCCGACCTGGTATAATATATGGCTTACCAAAGGTACACAAGACCAACATTCCTCTAAGACCTATTTTATCGGCAATCAGTACTCATTCTTATAATTTAGCTAAGTTTCTCGTTCCTTTGCTTCGCCCTCTTTCCTTAGGTCGGTACTTAGTTAGTGATTCTTTCTCTTTCATTCAGGATTTATTTTCCCTGAATATCAATTCTAGTAACTTAATAATGGCCAGTTTTGACATCACCTCACTTTTCACCAACATACCCATGGATGAAACCATAGATATTATTCTTGATCAGTTATTTTCTTCCGCTCAATTATTTGAAGGTTTTTCTCGCGAACAGCTTAAGCAACTCCTTAATTTATCGGTCAAAAATTGTCATTTTACTTTCAGAGGTAGGTTTTTTGATCAAATTGAAGGTGTCGCTATGGGTTCGCCTCTCGGTCCCTTGTTTGCCAACATTTTTCTTTCATACCACGAACAAAATTGGCTTAAAAATTGTCCCGCTCAGTTCAAACCCATATACTGTATTACAGGCGTTACGTTGACGATTGTTTTATTTTGGTTAAATCTAAAGACCACATTACCCCCTTTTTTAGATTATCTAAATTCCCAACACACCTGCATTAATTTTACTTGTGAAATTGACGCTGACAAAACGCTTCCGTTTCTTGACATTAAAATCCAACGCTCTAATGGTTCATTTGTTACCTCAGTTTATCGCAAACCAACTTTCGCCGGGCTTTTTACCAACTTTGAAAGTTTTATACCCCTCGTGTTTAAAAAGGATTAATTTACACTTTGATGTTTCGCTATTTTAAACTAAGCTCCTCTTACGATATTTTTCACGCTGAACTTGAGAAACTGAAAACTTTATTAAAACAAAATGGATATCCACGCAGATTTTTGGACTACTGTTTTCGAATTCTTTTAAACAAAATTTCTCATCCTCCTGTAAAACCTCTTACGGCGCCTAGGCTCTTACTTTCTTTAGTTTTACCTTTCACCGGAAATCATGGCCTACAAATTCGTCAACAAGTTACCAAATTACTTGCGTCAGCCTATCCACACCTCCAAATTCGCATTGCTTTTCGGCCCGTTTCTCGTCTGTCTAACTTTTTCCGTTTTAAAGATTGTTTACCACTCAAATTGAGATCCCATGTAGTTTACAAATTCACGTGCCGACGCTGCCAGGCGTCGTATATAGGCGAAACATGCCGTTTATTACACACTAGGATCTCCGATCACAAAGGTATTTCAGCCTACAGTGGAAAACCGCTCTCACATTCTACACTATCTAGTGTCTTTTCACGCAAGGTGAAAACCGACCATGAAATCTCTTTTGATGATTTCGAAATCTCATCCTCTGGCTCAACTTAGTTTGACGTTCTTCTGCGAGAAAGTCTGTTAATTTCTAAAATGCAACCGTCTCTTAACGCTAATATTAGATCCTTTCCCTTAGCACTTTTTTAACGTAATTTCTTGAATTAAATTCTTCACACGTCCAATTCTTCACCACTTGACTATTCGCACTCCTTCCGCTAATTGTTCTTGCCGCTAATCCTTTGTGACATTCCTTCATCACTATTTTTGTAACAGTTAGCTATTTAAGCCTCTCAACTCCTGTGAATAATTATTCTGATGATGTTACTGGTTAAGTAACGAAACGTTGGTCAATAAAATCCTTTTAAAGATATGGTTCCATTATGGCTTTATTTAAACTTGTTTGCTGGGCTATTATATTTTTAACTAAACTTCGTTTCCCACCTGGCTCTTCAATCGCAAGGAAAGGACCAATTTATGACTGTGAAAAAGTTTTATAAGGATAAATTTGCTCTGGTTATTGACCTTAGAAGTAATAAAGAAGTTAATAAAACTGCACATGGAAAGAAAATTGTAAATACACAAAATGGTGTTCTATTGGAGATTAAAAAGAAAGCACATACTGGAAATATTAATTGCAATATATTTGTTGTCTCTGATGGACTAGTTAATTTCATTAATAAGGATCTCCAAAGTATTCAATATTGGAGAGTGTGATACACACTTTATTATATAAATGTCTGCAAAAGATACACCTTTTAATATGATTATTACAGGAATGACAGGTTGTGGAAAGACTTATTATCTTCTTAATTTTATAGAGAAAAAATATATGAACCACTTTGATTACATTATAATAATATGTCCAACTTTTTCTTGGAATAAAACTTATGAGAATTGGAAATACATAAATGGCCCAGATGTAATTGTAATTGAATGTGGACAAGATTACACTGATAATATGCTTAGATTTACTTCAAAAATATACAGAGGAACCAACAGTTTAATAATTTTAGATGACTGTGCATGTAGTTCTGATGTTAAGATGAGAGTCAGCGAATTGGTAAAATTAGGATTTGCAGCAAGACATTATGGTCTTTCAACAATAGTAATAACCCAACAGTTGACAAGTATAAGTAAATCATATGGAGAAAATATAAGCAAATTGAGTACTTTTTGTAATCCAAATAGAAATGATATGAAAATTATAATAGATGATTATATGAATGGTGTTAGTAAGGAAGAGATAAATAAAATAATAAATACACTTAAAAATAACGAGTGTTCAGTATTAGAGGTCAATTTAAATTATCCATATGAATATAGAATATGTGGTATTGTATAAATCCATGGTAAAACATAAAAAATCATTGGAAGAAAACATTAAAGAACTGGAAGATGAAATCAAAACCGCAGAAATAGATGTTGACAGCGTAGCTGATCCGCAAGATGAGATTGAAAGGAAAAGGGAAGAATTAATTAAATTAGCAGAAGATGGACAGTTTAATAAAAGTGTTAAAACCATAAAGAAAGCAAGTAATAAGATCATAGAAAAATATTATAATGAATATGAAAGGAAAAGAATGCAAAAAGCGAATGAATTTATAACTGACCAATTAATAAGTAAGTTTGCCGATGTATTAGGTGGTTTGGATGCAATAGAAAAACCAGAAGTATTATCTTAAGAATTACAAAAAGATGACTTATTAAAAAGTGATGTTATAAAAGTTGTTGAAAAGATAAGTCCTTGTATTCCATGTCTTGGATTTCTATCTGGTGGTATTACCACTGGGAAACATATTTATAACCATAAAAATAACAAAAATAAAAGCGAAGAGATTCCTACGGAAGTTAACAGTGGAGCTGATAATCCACAAACAAATGAGTAAATACACATTTTTAACCAAAAGTGAGTGATCTAAAAGCTAAGCTTCAATCTAAGAGTAATATAGTAATGGGGGAGGACCATTAAATGGAGATTAGGTGGTCTTGACACTCTAACAAAAACTATGGTATTTTTTAGAAAATAGAATTTTTTCAGGGGGTCAGGGGGTCAGGGATTTTATACCTAATAACTAAGTGTGCTAATACCCCCCATTACTATACTCATTTTTTCCTCACGATATCCAATGGAACGTTTTGTGATTTGTAAAGATTTAAATACTTTGGATGACTTCGTAGAAACCAAATTGGGTGGTCGGGTGTGTTTGAGAGGTAACAAACCAATTTTACTGCCCCTCAGACAAGTCTGTATCTACTCACGGATGAACATTTTTCATTTCAAGGCCGGACACTAACCATCAAATCATATCATGCAAGTTTAACAAGTACTTTGATAAATAACAAGTAGTAAAAATGCTACAATAATTCAAACATGTCACACACTGCAAACCAACTTTACATTCGTGACTGTCCTTCTCCCAGTTGAGTCTCTGCACCTTAATAGATTGAGCTTTACATTTGCATCAGAGGTAGGATCCCGTTCGATTCCCTTAATGTTTCGAAGCATGTATCGTATTACCTTTCACTGACGGATGATCAACGACAAGGAACAATTGGGGTTTTATCGGAAAAAGAACTTCATACGCACAATGGCTCAGCACCCAAGTAAAATTTCTGCATAATGTCAAACTTCAGGAATTAACTTAAGTAGCTAGTTGGAGTAAAACATCTCTATTTATGGGACGAATATGAACTCATTACCCTTCAAAATATTTGTCTGTGTCTACCCCTACCGATTATATCTTGGCACTAAGCTTGCAAATTCACCGTTTTTTCATACAAATATATCTACCAAATATATCTATATTTCCCGTGTATCTTGCCCATAGGGTTTTTGGCTTGTATTTTCTTGAACAGCAAATAAATTAAATTCGTTTTGAAATAATACTCTCAGAATTAGAAACTCTCAAATATTGTAATCCCAGGTCTTTGCCTCGTTTTTGAGTCGATGATCTTCCTTTGGTTTCTAATGTTTCAGTAGAAACCGAATTTTTGCATTTTGTTTCAGGTTTCAAGTCAAAAAAATTTTAATTAACTGACTTGCTATACTTCAAATTATTATCGGACCATAAGGTAGAAATACTTTCGCCCACGAATGAAATGACCTCGTAGTGGGCACACGCCAGGAGTCCTACTAACAAATACTTCAACGACTTTAGCTCTACAGACGTCAGAGACAATTCAGAGCAAGATATTTAGCTAATTACCGGACATTCGCCAAAAATGGGAACTCTCAAGTCGAGAATCTTCGATTTTGGTTCACCTATGAGTTCTTTGAAATGCATGTTAGAAGTTGAAGCCGTACATGAGCCAAAAGGTAAACGCAATCAGTTTTGGAATTTCCAATCTCACTTTTTAGACCTCGCCTTACCGTCAGAAATACCAATTTATTTGATACTTCCTGTTGAACATAACTGTGAAAGTCGATACCACCTAATTCAATTTTGGAAACCTTGGAGACAGATGTAACGCTTATAATTGTGTGAGTCTTATCATTATTTGAAAACAGTGCAATAAAAGATAAAGGCTACATGGATTATGCGTTAGAATATTAAAGGTTAGTTCAAAGCTCTTATTGATAACAAGTCTTTTTGACCCCGCAGGAAGCGGTAAAAATTGTCAGGCAAGCACTTCGAGTCCTCTCGTACTCAAACTCACCTTTTCAAGACCGGAATTTCAAGTCCTCGAGTTCCTGCCATAAATTCACCTGAGTTACCTAAAGTAAGTCTTGCGGCAGAAATGATAAAGTATATTGTTTGTCGATGCGTTGAGTATATATCATGACAAATGCAACCTATAACATTGAATTCAGTGCATTTTATTATTATTTAGTATTGCGACAAGTTGCATTCTTCCTGTTTAACTTTCAATACATATTTATTTAATTATGAACGCAAAATCGCGACTGAATTACTGCTAGGTTTTCTCTGTTAAAAGTACTACATACCTTATCAACCCAGCAGTTCACCAAAATAAAAAGGCGTCATTTACCAAAAGTTAGACTGTTTTCTTACTGAACAGACACAAAAACGATTATTGGAAAGAACGTAGTCTTTACTCTTAACTAATGCTAAAATGCACAAAACCCGTCTAATTTATTTGAGCATAATTCTAAGGAAGTATTTCAAGATATGAAAATATCTATTAAGGTTGATGAACGATCTTCAAGCTCGATACTCAGAAAATGATTTCTGAGCCCCAGACGGGGATCGAACCCGCAACCTTCTGATGACCTTCTTCGATCCCCGTCTGGGGCTCAGAAATCATTTTCTGAGTATCGAGCTTGAAGATCGTTCATCTACCTTAATATATCCAAGCTCTCATGTTTCTCAAACATTAAACCGCAAAATATCTATTCTTTAAAAAAGTACGTTTTCTTTGGATTTTTATCGCTGGATCTTTACTGCTACTGAACTGGTAAGATGCCATTCAAAGAAATAACCTCAGTGATATATTCTACATAATATTCCAATTGTAATAACTGATTATCATACATAAGTAAACTCAAAGGATGCCTTAAAAATGCATAGGTACTTTGATTCATTTCTTTTTTCACCCAATTATTACATTCTTAATTATTGGAACAAACAGTAGTTTAATTGAAATGCCATGTGTCATAGTGAATCTTTTTTTCGAGCTTATTTCAAAATCATTGTCAAACCTAAAAATACAAGTAAGACATGATCCTCGAAATATTACCTTTATTCATCTTTAGTCTTGCTGTGCAACTCAAATCTTGGTTTTTTATGATACTTTTCGGAATTTGCTTTATTCTATACTTTTTGAAATTGTCGGCTAGCAATGGCTTTTGCATCAAGCCATCGGATACGAAATTAAAGAAACGTAATATATTATCAGTTTCGTTCCTTAGGTTTCCTGTTACTTCCAATGAATTATTTACAAAACAGCATATTCAGAATGGGTCGTGGTGACAGACTGAATTCCAGCGAGTTTATCATTATGATAAAAGACAGTGAAATGATCTTAATTGTAAATGATGTAACTGGTTGGTTTAAACGAAAATTTAATTTCAATATTATTTCCCTTCATCCTTGAGTCTCATGGGTGCTATAAACGGATTGTTGGCAGATATCTACTATTCGGCAACTTTCAAGTCTTTTTTTCTCAAGTTATTATCTACCATGCCGGTCACACTTTCCTCTGCTATATTTTCCAGAAAATTTAAGTGAATGAGTGATCGAAAACATTTACGGCATCAGAGAAATCTTTTAAGTTTAACACAAGAAGAAGATCCAAAAAATGAGCTCGTTGCCAATAAAATCCTATGTCTTCAGTAAGGTTTAGCTAGCATGGTCTTTCCAATACAGTCAAGACTAATCAACTGAGTTTTGCACTACGACAATTTATCTGATCAATCCCATATGGATTACCAGTCAACAGATTAATGAATTGGTAATAGATTTTGCCGTTCGCATACAATTTGATCCTTGCATTGTACGACATCACTCGATAACGGACTGTTATTGTGAAAATTGTTTGTATGAATTTTCTTTCTTTCGACAAATGGTTAAGCAGAATTTCATGGAATGCTCTGATGATTAATAACTGGCATATTCAATTCAATTGTGTGATGAAGTGTTAAGTTTGGACTGCCAATTTAGGTCCCTTTTGGGCTAAAGTGTATTTTCCACAACTTTATAATAATCGTACTTTAATGGAAGACGCTCTACCATGGAATAACCAACACCTGATGTACGGTGAAGAAAAAGTGGTTCACCTACAAAAGTCGATGCAACCAAAAATAAACGAATGATTCTGTAGGGTTTATGCGTGTATGTTTTATACAGGGTACACAATTTTTGAAATGAATCGATAAGAAGCAAACACATGCATAACTTTAGGCGCTAGTCACTTTACGTCAAAATCTGTCATGATTTAATTATAATATATCAGTGCCGTACCAAGTGAGGTTTACAACTGGGGCGCTTGCCCCGGGTCCAAAATTTTATGAGGCGACATTTTCGGGAAAAAAATCGACTTTTTTGCTCTTTTTTTTCTGAATTCAAATATATTTGCAAAGCTCTCTAAAACGTTTAATCAATGCCAACTTCTTGTTAACTAGACGAGTTTGTAGCTGTTAAGGCTTGGCCGAAGGGTCTGTTTGAAGTTTCCAATTACATGTTGAGTAATAAAATGACAAAAAGTACAAAAATCACTTAAGAAGTACCTTGTTTAGTTACATACCAGGGTACCATTACACAGTTATTATAATATAAGGAGTTTGGAGAGCATTAATGAGAGCAGAGGATGGGCCTTCAACAGAATTTTCTCGGGCGGATAACCACCTAGGTACAGCTCTCATAATATTTATGATACACCATGTAAATATATACACTGCTGTTTATCTTATTTGAAAGGACTCATAAAATGACGATGTAAAACCTTGAGCTGTTTATCCATATCCGCCAGATTCTATTTGAGATATTTCAATTTGTTTGACATGTCAATGAGACGATGGATGACGCAGTGATATCAGTTGTGTGTTCCAGGTTATTCAACAGAATCATTTCAGATTTTATGCTTTGTCCAATTTTGTAATACTGAACAGCTCCATGCCAAAAAATAATTGTTGTTCTGATGTATAAGCTTCCAGACTACTCAAGTCCATAAAATCCTACTCTTTTGTCTCTAGCACTTTCATGAGTACTTTTTGTTGAAGATAGTTTAGCCATTTTGCCTTATCATTGTACGCACTATGTACAACTTAGAAACAGAAAACGTTATAAATTAATTATCAATTAATCAGCTTATTCATTTATTCGTTTATTCGCTCACCTATTCATTCTCTCGTTTCTTTATTCATTCATTCGTTTATTCACTTATTCGTTTATTCGTTAACCATATTCAGATCAAGCTCATTTTGACTTTTAAGGATCAGGAAAAGACTTTAGAGGTTCACCACCTGTAATTTTAATTCTAATACGGCAAATACTTTGGTGTCATTATGACACAATATGACGTTATTACGACGTTATTTGTTTGATTTTATTGAGTAAAACTGTCTTTAAGGTCACTATTTCAATTATGTTTCAACTTATAAAGACAAAACGTTAACAGGTACTTTTGTGATATAATTCTGATGTCTTCTAACCCCAGCGATGAAGCGATACTTTTATAGTTGGTGGCTATGGTAGTTATTTACCTGATTATGGAAGTGGAAAAATACCTGAAATTTAATTTGTATATTAGGGAGGTTTAGCAACCCCCCCCAGCTATCATTGTCATTTTAGGTTTTAAAGAAAGAATTTTTTTTGTACAAGGACGTATCTTTTATATCCTCAGTTGTTTGAACACAGTTATTAGTGCTACTGTATGTCAAAAATCGCACTTGCCTGTCAAAATTTTTCACCTTGTTACAGTAGCTTGGAAAATCCCCACTTTTTATAGATTTCGATGGTGTTTAACGAGAATAAGTACAATCGTATCCTATTCTGTTTGATATCCGGATCACAGCACTCTTCGATTTTATCAGCGTTACCTATTTCATTTTACCTGATTGTCATGGTTTTCGTATTATCTAAGTTGGGGGGTGGCACACCCCCCAACACCCCCTCCCCACTTGCGACGTCCCAGACTAACTTTTTGACTGTAATTAACAACATGAATATTGTCATATCTATTGACCAACTTGCCGAAGCTTTCAATATTCCAAATATTTTAAGCAAATGATTGTCTTTCTACTCAATTTTTATAGATTGATGCGTATGTAGAAGTTAATATGATAGTAACGATATCTCAAATCGTAGCTACGTCACTAATAGTTGACTAAATTGAGATTTTTTCTTAAAAAATGTCACCGTTAACTTTACAAATTATAAAATTTTTTTTTAGATAAAAAGGATGTTTTTTATTTTATCTTCGAGGTATCTGAGTGGAAGCAATGAAAATACACGAAAAATCCTTTGTTAGAAATAAATTTGTCATTTTGTTATTTGCCCTCTTTGGACCTCCTTCTTGGATCGGCGCCACCAGATTCTCTGTGCATGAGCTGGTTGCTGCATGTTTGACTTTATATTATATTTAAGTATTACAAAGATAATCGACTCGAGCCAAAACGTTTGCGTATTTAAACTTTCCTTTGAAAGCGTTTTACCTGTTTTTATTACATGATAATACTTTCACTAACCACCTTCGGGTAAAGACGTACAGTTGCTTTACTTAAAGTTAAATACTTGAGTTTTACAAAGAGTCAATAAAAAGACGTTCTCTGTTTCTCAATATCTTCTGTTTATGCAAGACTTAGACTGCCTATTTTTCAAATTGAGCTCTTGCTTGAGAGTATCTTTCCACGTGGCTGTTAATTTCTGGCTAATAAAAATCCAGCAAAGCTTAGGGCGAAGTAATACCGTCATTTTGTAGGGTAGAGAGGGGTATCTATTAACGCTTTGGAAATGCGGTTAATGAGTTAAGAGATGAACAACATATTGTTCATTTGATTACAGATAAATATTACCAGCCTAACATACACGAGTAAAGTTTGATAAACTGTACACTCGACTCTCTTAATTTTAGAGTGGTTGAAGTATTATCCTCTTGGTGTTGGCCAGTCAGTCATTTGTGGGCAGTGAGAACCTACCATGAAGCTTTATAAACTCTATTTATTTCTCATCCTTCGTCACGGATTATCAATTTTCGCAGGTAAGCCACGGCAGTTCCTGAAACGTAAGAAGGAGTTTTCTTGGAAAGGGCGGTACTCGATGGTCCAGTAACATGCGTTTTTAAAGTGATTTGTCACGCTAATGCTCAACCTTCGTCTTTTGCGTATATGTGTATATTGGTTAACCAACTTATATAATGATGTAACGTCACTTTTCTAAGTAGGAAATAATCTTAAACTGATTCATATTGACACACCCACACAAATACATGTATACTATGCACAATCACACACACATACATATGTACGTACGTACACTTATACTTTTTCGAAGCTGTTAACGGGCTGTGGTACCAATTGCGGAGTTTGTACTTGAATAGGGTAATGGGCAAATATTTTGCTCTCGTGCATTGTTAATGACTTCAGCAATCCTTTTCTTCATGTAGCTTTATCGAACGGGACACAAGGGTATATTCTAGGAATTCAATAGCATAAGGGATCCTATATAACATCCTTGTACACCCTGGAGTACCTTTTTGTAGGCGCGTAGACAACCAGAGATTTTTGTTTCAGTATAGTCTTCTGGTTTGTACCCCAAAAGCATTCCTTCGCCAGTCGTTTGACTTCGAAACCGTAAAGTCATATTCTTTTTAACCACAAATGTATGTTTTCATGACCGTAACACAGCGGCCAATTTGTCCACTTGGATTGATCCTTGCTAAAAGCAATGACAGGATAGATTATTTGCATGTGACATCATGGCAGCCATGATTGTGGAACTTTGAATAAAGAATCTAATTAACTGCTATTATATGTAGCATATACCATGCAGCTGTTCTGTTTCTTTTGAATCACGAGTAATCGGCTACAAACGGTTAATAGTGGGAGACAGACGGAGACAGAGACAGAGTAATAGAGAGGCAGATTCAGGGACAGAGAAAGAATAACTAAGAGACAGAGAAAGGCAGACTGAGAGACTGAAAGAGCGATTAGAATTACAATGGTTAATCTAGTTGGCTGGTTGGGCCTCGGAACAGAACAGTAGGGATTGGTCTATCTCCCCGACTTCCCCAGCTGAGGCCTACGTTCCTGTTATGCAATATTACCTTTCGTCCACAATTTTTTTATATATCCTGCCATTAATATTATTCGCCATCAACATGTTTTTGTGTTTATTCTTCACAGAATATTCTCGCGAAAAACGAGTTGTCGGGGGTGAACCTGCTAGACCGAACTCTTTCCCGTGGCAAGTCAATTTTATAACACAGACTAAAACGTCTCAACAATGTTCGGGAAACTTGATCAATTCTCAGTGGATAATCACTACCGCCCACTGCTTCACCTCCTACGATCTAAAAGATTATACCATCATCGCTGGTGACCACTATATTGGTGGCGTAAAAGATTTTTACGAGACAGAGCTTCATGCAGACCAGCTGTTTATCCATCCTGCTTTCTTGCCAGCCCCATCGGATGACAGATCGCCGGGTGATTTTGATGTGGCTCTTGTACACCTAAGTTCGGAAATAAAGTTTTCTCCTGGAGTTCGTCCAATTCTCCTGCCAAACGAAACTACGAGGTTCCCACCGGGTCATTTGTGTACAGTATCCGGGTGGGGAAATGTGGCTAACACACCTGAGTACAACAGGTCAAACGTATTGCGACAAGTTGAAGTAAAGCTTCTAGCTCATGATGTTTGCAACTCAAATGTCTCATACAATGGCAAGATACCGGAGCGCTTCTTGTGCGCAGGTTATTCGGAAGGAGGTCGAGATTCATGTTATGGTGATAGCGGAGGTCCCTTGCAGTGTAAAAGGTCGCAAAATGAATGGGTGCTAACCGGGATTGTCGCATGGGGCCAGGGATGTGCAACTCCGAATAAGTATGGTGTCTATACTGATATAAGGGAAATCATGCCATTCGTGAATTCTATAATAAACGGTAAGCAGCAAATGTCAACCACTTTATTTCCTTTACTTTAACAAACTGGCGGAACGGTTTTAAACCTAAAAAATATCAACGTACATGCAAAGCGTTATCAACCAAGGGGTGTGATAGTCAAGAATGAATTCATTTACGTATAAAATTGAATTGCGATAATGGCTTGAATAAGTGAGTGAACGAACGAACAAATGAATGAATGAGTCAATGAATGAACGAACGAACGAACGAACGAATGAATGAATGAATGAATGAGAGAGTGAGTGAGTGATTGAATAAGCGAAATTCTTTATTGCCTCCAAGATGAAAAATATGCTCAACTTAACTAAATTAAATTACTTTACACATTATTTACAAAATTACATACTTTACATTCTATATAATACTAATAATCAAAATGACTATAATATTGATAACTAATAACTAATTATATTTTGCGCTAATCCTCTTCCAAAGGATCGAAAATCGAATTTTGGAAACAATAAATATATTTCGCAAAACAAGATATATATTTAGCTCTTTCCAATAAAAAATCTATATTTAGTAAGTTCATATTATCAACAAATAAATGAACAGTTTCTCAAAAGTGCTTTCACAAAATTAACATCGTCTAAAGTATTAAAAACAACACTAATGGAAATGGGCAGGTTGCCTAAAATCCTGCTCCACCAGTCTTCCCTCGCCCGTTCAGTTTCCTTGCAAAATAGCAACGCGTGATGAACAGCTTTTATAAAACTGCAGTCGCACGCAGAGCAGATTCCTGTTAGAGTTCCATCTTTTCCAAGTCTATTATTCTTAATAGTTAAAGAGCCACAAATTAATCTTATTTGTCTTGTGTGCGTCGGGGAGTAGTTCCAGATTTAATACTATCTGCTCACTTCAAGAACAGGATGGGAAGCAAGGTAAAATTGCAATCTCATTTTCTGATTAATTCTTCTAACCCAATCTTGTTAGTCATTCTCGTAAGTTACTCTTTTTACGATTGTTTTCCATCTGTTGATGGAAGGAAAACTTTCATTTTTCTAGTAATCATTTATATAGCCAAGAAGTAAGTGAGTTATCGAGTGAGTGAGTGAGTGAGTGAGTGAGTGAGTGAGCGAGTGAGCGAGTGAATGAGTTACATTCTTTATTGCCTCCAATTATTTCGTTCAAATATCTTGGATTATCTTTGGCTAGTAGCCACCAGTGAGAAACATCGTTTATTGGGTGAACCTTTGCATAAACATACAGTTGCTTATTCCTAATAATCTTGTCTTTCCACACGAGTTGATTACTCTTCTGTAAATTGATCATTCACAATCTTCTTCCATCTGTTTTTATTGGGAAAGCAGTTCGTCAAAATAAATTCCGTTAAATAATGCGTAAGACCCATACTTTCGAAGAATCTTTACGATATCTTGGATAGATACCGTGATTTTCTCTGAGAAATTCCATTTCCATCACATCATTCTTACAAGAAAAACCCGTCGGCATGGTGTTCCTGGGCTTATGTTTAATAACCTTCCAAGAAAGTACAGTTTGCGCTAGTCTATTTCAACTTCAATACTCACTAGGTCCAGCAGTCCAAGAGCAGTAGATTCAGAGATTTCTGGTAAAAGACCTTGCATGATACGAATTATGATATCTTGTACCTTTTCTAACAAAGTAAATTGATAATTATTCAGTTGCCAAATTTCTGAGCCATATAATAACTTTGGGATACCAACTAGCTTCCATAAATCGGTTGAAATTGAGGGATTAATTCCCCTGAAACGAGCGCCAATACTAGTAAGGGCAAAGTACGTTTCCCTTGCACTAGCAGCTGCATTTGAAACAAAATTGAACTCTCTTTATCAACGTGCCATGTTTTCCCTAAACTTGACCATGTGTCTTTTTCCCATAGAAAGCGAGAACCAAGTTTCCAAGTTCTACGCTTTACACTATGTTCCACTTGACTTTCACTGAAAGTTAATATCAAAGTTTTCTTTACATTAAAGGTAAATCTCCATTTTTTACTGTATTCCCAGGCAGTTTGTAACGTTCAGTCGAGTCCGGACTTCATTCGCGATAACATGGTCAAATCGTCTGCAAAGATAGGCGAGCCATAAATAGTGGAATTTAAGAAAATACCGCACTGCAGCCGTTTAATTCATGGATGAGATTGCCAATGAAAGTAAGGAAAGACCATGGAGATAGTACACCTCCTTGTCTTGTACCTTGATAAAGCTCATACGAGAGGTATTTCCTCCTATGAAGACAATTTCTTTCATATTGGTATACCAGTTTCTAATCAACCTCCAAGCCTTACCACAAATATCTATTGCAATACAGCTTACAGAGCATATCATTGATCCACATAGTGTCGAATGCTTTACTGATATCCATATACGCAGGAGAGACCTTTTCATTATCTTTACAGTAATGTTTCAAAACTTCATCAATTACAAAACATGTTGACATTGCATCTTGTTCTTTTTGATAGCCACCCTGAAGAAGATGATTTAATTTTTTTGCTTATTATGAAATCTGCTTAATACAATCCTTTTAAGGACTTTATTAATACTGGGCAGCAAACTAATGCCTCTGTAGTCATCAAAGGTTCGCGGTGTCTTATTGGCCTTTGGAATAGGAATCTTTTTCGCCAGCTTGAATAACACTGGTATTTTCTCCTCTTCGACAATTTTGACTGAAAAATTTTATTAAAACTTTGCAAACAATTTTAGATGTTCATATGTGACCCATCAAAGCCCGGAGACTTTTCATTTGGGAGATTTTTAATAACTGTGATGATTTTTTCCAACGTAAGAGAGGTGTTTAAGGTGTAATCTTGACTTATATGAACTATTCAAAATCTCCTCCACTTTGTTATAAATTTTCAAGCGATGCTCGCAATTAAATGATTCTTCTAAAGGTGAGGAGGCTAAGCCTTCGTAATAATCAACCCATAAATTCATTATTTTTTCTGGGTTTGTAAGAATTTAGCCATTTATATCTAACGTGATTGCTTTTTGATTCTTATTTTTCTTGCGCATCCTATTATTTAATACTTTCTAAAACTTTGCATGGTCCGCCTCATTGGATTTAGCGATATCTCCAAACTCTTTCATCTCAAACTCCCTAATGGCCCTTCTTTCCTCACGCCTACATTTATATTTCAGTTTTTCTATACCGTTTATAGAAGTTGTTAGCAAAATCCCTTGGCGACCCCATTTTTAATCATTCTGCCCTTGCTGCCATTACTGCTTTCCTAATGTTATTTCCTAATCTGCGCTCGAATGCTTAAGAACACAAAATCGATAAATTGTACAATCAAGAATGGAAAATGCATTGTACAAATTACAGTATCAGTCTTATTTCTTTTTCAAAGCAATAGGTTGACTTGCAACCTAAGGTATGTCCATCTTTTTATTTAGATAGTGAAAACAGAGAGGCAAGTCATATTGTAAATGATAGCATTTGGAGAACAAGCAAAATACTTGGCGCATCTATTGAGAATATGGCAATGGCAGTAAACATCACAGCAGATAATCTACTAAATACGCCTTTGAAAAATACCTTTCCTTTGCTGCTTGTTATTGAAAAGCGTTTTGTGGTTCAGAGAATTGCATCTCAGCTAGCTGTTGATCCAACCATGTTATATAGGTGTTTCTCTTCAAAGAGAGTCAGAATATTTTCAGCCTATGTAAACATCAGCGATCTCAAGAATGGAAAGAACATACTCATTGACCTATCAAACAACACTTGTTTTTTGAAATGGGGCACCATTGGAGCCTTGGAAAAACTGTCAAATACCAGTATAGAAACACTGTCTTCACTTAACTTGATCTCGCTTGCACAAAAACTTTTTGAAATGGAAAGACTAGAAGTTGCTGTGAACCTGAAGGTCTGGTCGGAACAGTTAATACTACTGGAAAACCACAGTATATCCCAAATTAATGGGTTGTTTATGAAATACAACAAACCTTCGTTAAAAAGTCTCACGATTCCTGAAGCGGCAATGAATATTCTTGCAATCTCAGGTAAAATTTTAAGATTTTAATGTATTTGATAGAAGGATCGACCCATTCTGGATATCTGAATGTGAAAAGCATGGGTAATTTTGTTGTTGTTGTAATCGGTTGTTCTATTGCTGCAGCGTTTACGTAAATTACTTTCTGTTGCACTTAAGTAACTATACATATACATGCACACACACACACACACACACACATAAATATATATGTACAGCAAATTGCAAAAATTATGTCACAAAACATATCAACATTTAAACATATCAAGACCATTGTATCTCCATTTTATTCTCACTTCAACGGTCAGTGAAGATATGCTATTTGTTTTTTGGTACATCCTTTCGCCAGTCTAATGTATTAAGGTTGATTAATGTTATTCATAGTTGCAGATTTACCTATACATTCTTTTTTTACGATATGTTTAGGTTTGCCAAAATTTATGCAATTTGCTGTACATACACATATACATACATATATACATATACATACATACACACACACACACACACACACACACACATATATATATTACAATAAGATAAAGAAGAACTCTTCGTTGCTACTCAGAGTTTCACGCTCTTTCACGATCTTCAGTTACCGAGTAAACCGAGTCAGTTACCTGAAGATCGTGAAAGAGCGTGAAACTCTGAGTAGTAACTTTCTAAGTTGAACTTACTGTGTGTATATATATATATATATATATGATGAAAAGTTTGTTCTCAAGCTTTTATCTCAGAAAATTTCTGAGCTCCCCAACGGGAATCGAACTTGTGTCTCCCGATTACTAGTACGGTTGTTTTACCACTAGACTATAGGGTCTCAGACGCAAGTATGATGTTAATTAGGGACCTGGTTCGTAATATTGATATGCCTCTTTCGTACTTGAAAGCTGAACATATCTGTAATGTGATATTGTGTATAAGTAAATTTCATCTTACTAAGTGTAGATGTTTGTAAGCTTGGATATATATATGATGAAAAGTTTGTTCTCAAGCTTTTATCTCAGAAAATTTCTGAGCTCCCCAACGGGAATCGAACCCGTGTCTCCCGATTGCCGGGTCCCTAATTAACAGGTCTCTAATTAACCAGGTCGCTAATTAACATCATGCTTGCCGTCTGAGACCCTATAGTCTAGTGGTTAAACAACCGTACCGGCAATCGGGAGACAAGGGTTCGATTCCCGTTGGGGAGCTCAGAAATTTTCTGAGATAAAAGCTTGAGAACAAACTTTTCATCATATATATCCAAGCTTACAAACATCTACACTTAGCAAGATGGAGTTTACTTATACACGCACACACACACACACATATATATATATATATATATATATATATATATATATATATATATATATTTGTGTGTGTGTGTGCATGTATATATAAAATCATCATAAAACCTCCATTCTCGAATTTTAAAATAATATACTTATCAGGAAAAATTGTTTATTTAAAAAACTGATAATACCAACGTTTCGGAGTTATACCACTGTTTTAAGGTGCCCTCTTTCAAGTTTGATAATTCGGTTCTCTCATAAGCTAAAACTAATTGTAATTTACATAAATTAACAAAAATAATCAGTTCCCATTTCATAGAATCCCTAAGTTTTAGACTTTGCAGAACAAATGAATTCAGCAATTAAATGCCCAAAATGCTTCCCTTTCCGTTAGTTTAGTGACATCAGTCCTATCACTCAAACCTACATGGCCTTCTGCGAAAAAGTGCGAATATAAATGCTCACCCAGTATACCCCTTTTCCCCTTTCCATGCCTAAGTCAACTGCTCTTATGACTGTTAAACCTTTTTCTAAAAGAATTGATTGTGTTTCTAACGTAGTGTGTATGACATCGTTCACACTTCAAAACTTGAAAGAGGACACCTTGAAAAAGGAGTATAGCCCGGAAACGTTCGTGTTATCAGTTTTTTAAATAAAGAATCTTTCATGATAAGTACATATATATACAGTATATATATCGCTCTATGACCTCTTGGTTCATATTGAGCGCTCTACAGGATGAGTCATGCCGCCAGTGCATTTGCGCACGCTCACTAGTCTCTAGTTAGAGCGCTCTGGCATGGCTTAGATGTACCACAAGCGTGGGACATTTGAGTTGCCTATATAATGTAGGCTACTCCATCCTGCTCATCAGTACTACACTGATGAGGCCCAATAGGCCGAAACGGTTCCGTCTGTAGTTATATATATATATATATATATATATATATATATATATATGTATGTTGTATGTATGTGTGTATAGTGTGGAGGTGTTGTATTGAATGATGTTTTATTTAAGAAATAGGAACTGTTTTGTCGTGCTTATATAGCCTGATGCAAACACGAGGTGAAGATTGGGAGCACTGGAAAACTGCTGTGTATGCGCGGGCACGAAGGTCCACGATTTACACAGCCGCTTGAGAGTTCTACCAACCTCTCCGAGTGTTTTTATCAGGCTATACAAACACAACAAAACAGTTTCTATTTCTTTTATAAAAAGATGAAAGAACTACAGCATAAGCCATAATTCTGAATAACAAACTTCATTTTCAATATCAAATGGTAAGTTTTCCTTGTTAGTTCGTATACCAATCAGAGCTTCCTATTCGCGCCAAGAACAAACTCTGGCGTTAGTAAACCTATCAAAGCTTCCCAATCGCTCCAAGAACAAATTCTGGAGTCCAGCAGCGTCTGTGATGTCATAATCGTGTTAGCATAGCCTAATATAAACACTGTAACTGACTGACCACGATGTGCATAATAGGAAACTTATTTTAGGAAGTGTTGGATTGTTCTATGGCGTTGAGGATTTTGTGTTGTGTTGTCGTTGCATTCAGACGTATTGCATTGTGTCGAGTTGTGTCTTGTTTTTTCATTGAGTGGTGTTGTGTGGTGTTGTATTGTGTTGTATAGTGTTGTGTTGAGTGGTTTTATCGCAACGGAATTATCTTTTGTTGTGTGGAGTATTGTCATGTTATGTTGTGTTGAGTAGTGTTGTGTTGTTGAGTTAAGGGGTATCGTGCGGTGCGGAGTTGATTAATGTTGCGTTGTGTTTTTGTGTAGATGTGTTATGCCGCGTTGTTGGGTAGAATGGTGTTGTTGTGTTGTATTGTACTGTTGTGTTGAGTGCTGTTGTACTGTGTTGAATACTGCTGAGTTACGTTGAGCGGGTTTATTTTATTTTGTGCTATGTCAAGTGGTGTCGTGAACAACTGCACAATGCCAAGCCATGCTATACCGTGTTGTGCTTTGTTCTGCTGTCTTGTGCGTGGTAGTGTATAACCAACAGCATGGCCAGACCTACATTTTATGGGGGCCTTCTGGGAACTCAAAGCACGACTGTGGAATATTTTTATCCTGGGATTAGTCCAACTTGTTAAATTCTGTATCTTAGGCCCTCTAATACTGATTTGAGGCATTCTAAGGCGTTTGTATAATGTTTCTATTTTAACTAGTTTTTTCACTAAATACCAATTACTACTTATGTGAAAAAGATTTTTTCTCTTCCACACAAACTTTGTCTGCCTTTCAATATCCCATCGTAAATTCTGAGACATGGTGCCGCCTGTGTTAAGAAGTGGGTTAATGACTTTTCGCAGAAATTTAAGACCAAGGGTCATACATTTCATGCTAGAAATACGTCATAAACCAGGACACGTAAGGAATGTTAATTAAAGTGACAGAGCAGATTACAATATTAATGTCCGAGTGATTCTCCGCTTGTATTACAAAATGACTTGCGGTTTGAACAAGCTCATCCCATTCACGCGCCCCTCTACTACACTGTTGGTTGCATTCCGTATTGCGTTCGAGTTGTGTTGTGTTTTGTTGTTTTTCTTTTTTAATGTGATGTATAAATAGTATTTGGAAGTGAAACGAAAAGATGTGCTGATCTTGACTGATTTATTATAAAGCAATTTGACATCATGCTGCTTTTAATATCTCTGTGGGTCTTCTATGTCATATTTTTAATGTTTGATGTGTTCTTACATAAAAGCATTAGTGCATCACTACCCCAGAGTTAGTGCTTTCAATCCGTCCAGTATTAATACAGACAGAGCCCTGATTATCCCCAGCACCACCACTTTAGCACCAACATCACTGGGTTCTGATCCCCAAACTCTATCTCCACATGGTAATTACCAACGACAACAACAACAACAACAGAGCTGTTCTCACTCTTTTCATTTAATATTAAGAATAAACGTACGAAGCCAAATTCTTTCAATATTTAAAGTTATTTGAATTTCTCATGAATAAATATTTGAAATTGAAACATTCAGCAGTGTCATGTCGTACCTCAAAGTCGGTAATTCATTTTCAGGGCAAAACTACTGCAGCAAAGCAAACCTCTGCTCACGAAATGCTTACTGCATTAACTTGGTTGGTTCGTATTCATGTCAGTGCAAGTCAGGATTCGTGGGAAGTGGAAAACATTGCAGAACTGGCCCTGTAATCTTCAACATTACATACAAAGAGACAACATACGCATTTACGGAAGATCTGTCTGACCCTAACTCGTTTAACTATCGGTACAGAAGCGATGGTGTTTCACTATTCTTTGAGTATGTCTTCGCCAATTCACCTTTGTCAGACGTGTTTGTTGGTGCACAAGTTCAAGCATTCAGAAAAGGTAGCGTCGTCATAGAAACGTTGCAGGTATTTGATTTTGATGTGGATGGGCGTCCACCGACTGCTGAGGACATTAAAAATTTACTGCTTTCTCATGTGGACGAGCTCTTAACGGTAAAAGGTAAAATGATTTAATGTTTTGTCTTTTGCTCCATTTTGGTTTGTCCAAAGTCCCTTTCCATGATTGTTTGCAATTGATTTCCCCTCGAACCTTGGTCGAATAATCTGATAATAATGGTTAAATAAGTTACTTTTTTCCTCACAAATACAGCAACGGATTTCTGTCAGATAAACGCTGACAATTGCGACTCAAGGTCGACCTGTCAGCCATATCCCGGTGGATTCTACTGCACAGAAAATTGTACAGACATTTCAGCAGATCAATATTTATCAGGTTAGTCACAGTCTTCCTTGTGGTACAACAGACACAGAAATTGATTACAGCTTGTGAAAACTTTTTCAGACATTCTGAAGGTACTGTTCAATAAGTTCAAGGACATACTTTCCTGGCTAAGTTTTCTGGTGGCCTTTCTCACAACAGCACTCCGACGAGGGGCATGGAGGGCTTAAATATCTTATTTGGTACAGGAAATAGGTGTGGAGTACATTGTCTAAATGATATTTTTAAAATAATCCAAGAAATCATTGGAGTGGAGACAACAATCTCAATTTGTATTACCAGAACGTCGAAGTAGGCTTTCTGGACACTTCAAAATCCCCGCATATCCTAGCACAACATATCCCCACATTTCCCAAAACTAAAGAGCCACTTGATTAAGGTATTCACCCTTCTCTTTATAAAAATACTAGACGCATCACTTCTTAAAGGTCTTGGACTTTTCCCGGCTTGCCCTAAGTCTACCATAACTGCCGACCACAAATTACCTCTTAAACCTGTGACTACTTTTCTATTATGATACTCCTGGTGTAAAACTCCTAATAGCTAAATCAGTGGCGTAAATAGAACAATTCTAACGGGAGAGTCTTCAGGAGGTCTCACGAAAATTGGGTTGAAAATCTAGTACAGACTTGAGGGAGTGCATCTCAAACACTTAAATATCTACACATGCAGTTGTGGATATGTCCAACTTGATCGTGGCTGAAATGTTCACTAAAGATTTACGGGGCGGAAATCTTAGAGGTAAAATGAAGATGAGAGCCCAGCTCAAAATTCGGAGATGTAATGTCATCATTCAGGAATAGACAGAAACACACGAATAAAGTTTAATAGAAGTTTACTGACGTTTCGTTGCCGACGCGCAACATTTTTAAAGTAATTACAGATGGAAATATTAAGATATTTATAATTACAAAAGGTATCACATTAGGATTAAAGCCAATGAGAATAAGGGAGGTGAAAGATGAGACGAGACAAGTAGAGGAAGGAGAGAATTAAAATAAGGCAAGCGGAACGGAAGTGATGTTTTCATTAAGAGAAGGTTTATGTTTATTGATGAGGAGACTTTCTCTGATAAGTAATTCAAGGGGTGAATTGCAAGAGGAAAGAATAGAGAAGTCATGAAAGGAGATGGAGTGGCTAGTTTGGGTTGAATGTGTAAGAATGCTAGAGCGTGAAGGATGTGAAATTTTCTTGCCAGTCAAAGGCGAAATTCCCATGTGTTCTGAAATACGCGTGTGTAAGTAACGGCGTGTTTGCCCAATATACAACGCTGCGCAGCATTGACACTTAAATTGATAAACTACATGCGATTTCAGAAACTTGGGAATAGGGTCTTTGAACTGGAAGAAGGTAGAAAGACGTTTACCAGGTTTTAATACGACACGAAGGTCTATTTGAGGGAAGCAGGAAGAAACAAGTTTGATGAGCTTGGTTCGGATTTGTAAAGAATGAGCACCGGTAAAAGGGAGGCAGAAATAGACAACACGTTTAGGGACAGTGATATTGTTAATGGGAGGAGAAAAGATCTTGTCGAGAAAAATACTTAGGCAGCGGTCAAAAAGAGCGACGGGGTAACCATTGCTAACAAAAAATTCTTTAAGTTTAAGGACCTCAGAATGAAATATATGATAGGATGAGCATATTCTAAAATATCGGTTGAGCAATGAGTAAATAAGACCACGTTTGAACGATAATGGGATAAAACTATCAAAGTTGGTAAAAAGTCTTGTAAAAGTGGGTTTTCGATAAACAGAAGTAGAGAAGCCATCAATTCGATTAATTGAAACGTCTAAGAAAGGTACACACCCGTTAACCTCGGGCTCACTAGTAAATTTAATGTTATGGTGTTTAGAATTTAAGTAATTAAGAAAAGGTTGAACGTGGTCTTGGGATTTGAAGATAATCTTCGTTTTACGTCTTGATCGTGGCTGATTATTACTCTGCTCTACAAGTTATGGTAGCCCTTGGGTGGCTCCGAGGTTTTTAAGGGGCAAGTCCACCCAGCCCTTACGGGTAGTTACGCAAGTGGGTAAATCGCTAACGACTAAGGAATTATTCCTACTGAAAATCTAATAACCTTTTACCAATACATTTCCGTTATAAATTTACTCCATGCAGAACCTTGCATTATTGTTCATATCATATTTATTATTTTACAGTCATGCCCTTGACACCTTATCTTGTCTTTGCCTTTGGTTGCTTGAAAATGTTAAAATTTAAATATTTCTTTTTCCTCAAATTTTTGAATTCTTAACAGGTTTATTATTTTGCTTTACTTCACAGGTACAAACTACAAAACGGTATCCATCATACTTGGTATTATTTCTGGGTTGCTATTCTTGATAGCTGTTGGTCTCTTGGTTTTTCTCTTAAGTTATAAGAAAAAGCTACCTTACCAGGGAATTCCCTTAAAGAATGGTCGTTCACTAGGCAAGAAACCCGAAGGACCTGCTCATGTTTAATACAGATGATTGCCGTTGTTGAATTAATCTTAAGTTGGATATTCAGTAATATTATATATGTCACAGAAATATTTGGTGCAGCTAAATTCTGCATATAGCTTCCGGAGTCATTGGCACAATATTTTCGTTGCTTCTGATCGACTGAATTGCCAATCCTAACTTTTCAAAAACGATCCATATAGCATTTTCGACAGGAACCAAGGGAAAGTGAGCGGGAGTACAGGCGTTGATTTGACTCAGCCCTCTCGATAAAAAAAACATTACAAAAATGTCTGAATTGACTGGAGGATGTGTCGTAAGAACTCGATATTGATCAAATCACGGTCATTTTTGTTTTTGTTTTTCCTGTACTCGTTAGTTCAGGACTCGCTCCATTTCCCACTTACCTTCTCTGCCCCGCAAGTTGCCTAGATTCCATCACAAAATCCTTTCCGAACGAAAGCACATGTCCCAGTAACTTTTAGCTTGCATAGCCTTGCTTTCAAGTTTCCAAGTTTGTAAGTTACTTGGGAAACTGTATTCTTCGACGGAAATTAAAGGCATTCACGGTTTAATTAAAATTTTGTTGACTACCGCTTTCGCCGTTAGGCCCAATGCAAGTTGAGTTAGCTCCCCTTCTTGGTGGAAAATGTAGTCAAAGAAATCCAAAGCATCCTCTAAAGCTATAATCGAAACAAATTTACATTTCTCTTTTACCAACTCGCCAGAAATACTTACGTATATGATTATAATTCTATTTTAAATCTTCTTCGTCGGTAAGCAGTTGCATAAATTATGCATAAATTAAATTAGACATTAAACAGTAATCACTATTGTAACCGAATTATACGCTGAAAAGTGAATCGGGCAGTCATGTATGTAATCGAGTGCATGCATCAATATACTGTGGAAATGAACGGGGTTTAAGGTTATCCATAGAGTTAACCTCTAATGTATTTAGCATACGTTATGAAATAAAGTACCTGCGAATTGAACTCCCGAGTTTTAGCTTTTACATCGCTTCACATAACCATGCTTCAAAATGAATGCAATTGCCGAAACTACATGCGTCATAAGGCCTATCTTACTACATTTTAATTTTGCTATTTAATTTTCACGCCTCGCGGAAATTTAACACAACACTTCACATACATACATGAATCGGAGATTTTATACGTGATATAAAAAAATGGACTGCTTCTTTGGCAGTTCTGAACGAAGTAAAACAAGCTGTAACTCTTTTTGGTTCATACCCGACCTTTTAATTTTACTATGGCTAACACCAGAAAGTTTTACTCTGGTAAACGCCAAGTAATTTTATAGGAAAAAGGCTCGGACAGAAAAGGATTAAAGGTTATACCCTGGCAGGTAAATAGAGAACAAGATACTGAAGTTTCGAGCGAAAGCGCTCTTCACTTTAAAAATTGGCTTTTACTCGAAACGTAAGTACCTTTCCTTTTGCAGCTTTTTTGTGTTTTTTTTTGTGTATGTATTGTTTTCAAAGTACGACCTTTAAATGTTTTCTATGTTACGAGTGAATCAAATAATTTCGCTTATAAAATGCACGTATTTTTCACGTAAGTCAGGGGCGTAACCTTTGAGGCCTTGCACGAAATTTCCGTCCGCCAAAGTTTTTGTCCGGCATTGTTTTTAATTAAAAAAAAGGAATTAAAATCACGTCTGCAGGAGAGTAACCTTCCTTGAGCTGAGGTTATTCTCAAAAGTGCTCCAAAGATCTGTCCAGCAAGGTTGTTTTGTACTCAAGGTCAGTGATCAGTAGGGGGCGCTGAGCCGAAGAAGTTGTGTCAGAGTTGCATTGATGTCGTAGTGGTTCTTTCCCGTCAAACTTTTGATTTTCTCCTTATTCAAAAGCTCATAAATAATTCCCTATGAAAACAAGAAGGCAAATTATAATCATGTCGTCTGTTTATAATGTGATAAACACATTTATTTTTCTCGACAACTTTTATTGACTCAGAGAACATTAATTGTCGAAATTTCGTCATGAATTGGCCTGTTAAGGAATTCGTTTTCGAGATAATTCAGTTCGCAGTACATGCTTTATCCAATTTAAAACACCCAACTGTCACTCATCAGGCTGGAATGGCTAGTATTTTTCGCCAAATCACTATGCATTTCTGGACAAATTTCCCGACAAAGCTAGTAGTGTCTCATAGGACAATTAGGCTACGTACTGAGAAGTTACGTGATATCAATCTCTTAAAATGGCGGAAGTGAAACTGTGAACTCAGAAAACCAACACAAGATTGTGAAGTAAAATTCTAGACTTTTGATTTTCGAAGTTTGCCTTAGGAAAGAGAAATCGTTCAGATTCCCGATGGTCACTTGATACGAATTACTTTCTTCGTGGAAGAACGTCGTTTCAAAGCAGATTTTGAAGTCAAGCCATGGCCACAAGAAACAGGTGGTGATATTTTAGTGTGGTTCGTGTCATTTTTTTGCCGGAATGACGAATGTTTAGCACCGTAAAAACATATATCGTTTTGTAGTCATGTTCGATGAAATAACACAGTAGCAAAAATCAATATGTACTTCTATTAAAATAGGATATTACATTCACTTACCAAAAAGATCGTATCCTGCTTAAAAAACTTATTTATCCTTTTTACTTTTATCCTACTTAGAAAAACTAGGCCTGTTTTATTTTATTTTTTTAAAAATCTTGATACCGACTGCAAGAAAACCTTTCTTTTAAGGTTTCTTATGGTTTGAGTACAGAACGAGCTTTTGAAAGAGCCTCAAGTGGACATAAAACAACTTTCTGGCTACGTAACTATGTACTATATTATCTATTTCTTCAAATCAGACCAAGCTTTAGGTTATTGCTTATAACATTGCTTATTACAGTGCATGCATTTTCTTATGTTAATTCCATGGCTTTGTTTTAAGAGGATTGGGATCACGTGAAGTCTTAGTACAAGTGGTATATTGTCTTACAAAACTGGTATTTTCATACATAAGAGATATCACGAACAAGATATATTTAATCGTGGTGTAAGTGACTCCAGACCAAATTCAAGTTTGTATATCAAGCTCAGCTTCATTTTGATTGATTTAGAAGCTTACTGGCAATATAATAGTCTGTCAGCATTCTGATTTCAGCAACAAAGTAAAACTTCTAGTTTCGCCTGGTATGAAATAGTTTCGAAAGAAATTCTCATAGTTGACAATGATCTCTTTTTCGATTAATTAAAGACTTCAGTATCGTGACCCGTTTTTCAAGATTCAATTCCGATATTATCTCAAAGGAAATACCGTGATACTTCAAGAAGTCTTTCATCAAATCAGTGAATCTATTTAACTCGTCCATTCTTGGTTTCAAACGCATTCCATCTTCTTTTATACAGTCAGGGTGAGGTTCCAGAATGACGGTCAGTGTGTTTTCAGCCTTGTGCCTGCAAACAAACAACATTCAACGAACAGATTGATATAATTATATGAGCTTTCATTAGCTAACCTGAGTTTAGAAGTAAACAACAACGAAGGCAGAGACTTGTATCTGCAGATGAATTATTCACACGTGGTAGTTAGAAGAGAATACTTCTCAAGCCTCAGATTGAATTATCTTAACACTACTAAATTGATTTATCAAATTCATTTGTTCTATCACTAACCAAAACTCTAATCCTGACTTCAGTCCTAATCCTCTAACTCCAATCTTAATCCCAACACTAAATCCACCTTAAATCGAAAGGTTTTACTCGCAGTTTTCACTCGATATCAGTCGTCGGTTGAGCAAAATAAAGTTTACTGTAATTTATCTCGCTCTTGTATTTGTGTTTGCCACCCCCAAATTCGTGTTATAGTTCAGACTTTTATTGCGGGCTCCATGAAAAGGTTTGCGTGGTTAATTTATGATTATTAATTAAAATTTAAACCGTGGCTTTTCATGCACTTTCGTTCACAATAAACAACAAAAGACAACCTTACCTTTCAAGACATTCCATGGCTTCTTTCGCGTTCAAGAGTTCGTTTAACCGTTCCTCCCCAAGGTACATTTTACAGTAAATTAATGGATCAACTCCACGATCACTGATATACGATCTTTTTAGGTCATTGTTCTTCCTGTTTACTTGACACTGAGCTTGAATTATCTTCATCTGAAGATCGAAAAACCTTTCCGGGTGTTTTGTTGGATCAAAATCATCTCTATGCCATCCGAGATCTTTTATAACCCTTCTAGCTACCTCAGTTTCACCATGAAGATCGTTCCCGGGCTCACTGAGCAGACAGTTAAGAACAGTTGTCTTTCCGGTGCTGTGTGCTCCACATATGAACACACGTATCATTTGATAATCAATGACGGACTTTAGATTCCAAGGAGCCAAAAATTAGTTCAATACTGCGAAAAACTGTTGACTAAAGTACCTGTCAAACTTTGTAGGATAGGTCAAATCAGATTACTTCTTGTCCATTTTCCAAGAAACTAATTGTGTTTCTGAGGAACACAGCGTGTTAATATTCAATAATTCTCTTTGTTGGTATGGTTACAAAGGGAAAGTCTAGGTTACGCCCCTTATTAAGTCATCATTTAGTTTGGAGTTCTTGACTGTTTATACGAACGCTTTTAGAATGGATCAGCATTTAGTAGTAAAGATGAGGCAGTCTATTTAATCTGGAGTGAATTTACGATTGCAGGCATAGTCCCTGTTCATTGGTTTAGGAGATTCGTTTCATTAGGTAAGTGATTTTCTTGTAATCATGTTCGATAATTTTCAATGACGAAAGCTTACATCCCTCACCCGCTTTCTATGAACAATTTTGCAAAGGATTATAGTGGTATTGTGACTGGCTACTTCTTTTCATTTGCCTTGGTCGCACATGTAAAGAAACTGAAGGGTTTTACATAAACCAAATTTCCCGTCCGAAATCGTCATTTTTTTGGATTTGTTCTTTCTCAAGTCTTGAGCCCATTGACAGCGTCATGTGCTGCAGTTAGTTATAGTAATCAGTTTTCAATTAAAGTATTTGGGTACTTTAAGTTAATCATGAGCTAAAAGAACTCGACAAAATCACATATTTTTTATCTGAGCTTAAGGGCATGCGATGTACTTTCGATTTCATGTTTGTGCGGAAGTTCGTAAGCGGAAGTATGAATTATCTGGTACACAGTTTCTTTCTCACTGCGCGGTCACAGAATAAAGAATTAACCAGAAGTCCCACTCAGTGTCGGTACCTTTGATGTACATGTCTTCGCGCATGTTGCCTCGCGCACACAGGAAGTTGAACGGCCGCCATGTTCTTGGAGGGTGTAACTGAGTCATTTTCAGAAGGAAACGATATGGAGTAGTTCAGTTTGAAGGGATCTGGCTACATTATGGACGTCGGATGGCGATTCTACGACCGAGGCTGGTTAAAGCAAAGGTAAACTGACTGTTTTTGTTAAAAATTCCGAATACTACGCTAAAACTGATCACAATTAGGCAGTTTAACAATCCTTGTCTCTCCGTGATTCACCACATTAATAGTCCGTCCAGTAATCTGACATTTATTCAAATAATTTGAACTACATTTACACTACATTTTTACAGTCACACTAAAATTTCTATTGACCAGTACAGTTTTTAAAAGTTACCAAACAGCCGTTGTTATATGTGTTAAACGTTTGACTTGAAACGATTAATACTCGCTGGATATGTGCATACACTGCATTATATTATTAAGAGGTAGGAAATATTTGAAGCTACAGTAAATCAATTAAACAACATCTATCTATAAAACTATGTATTCCTTTCGGGAAAGATTTAATCATCTTTTAATATCTTAAAAGAGTTTCGGGAGAAGTAGCCAACCTCACAATTAATAGTTACAGTGTATTTATGCCAGTGAAGTTTGATAATGTGCATACGGTACGTAGACTTTGGCTTACATAGTTTCAACTCAGAATTTATGCATATGTATTTGTTTGTAATGCTTGGAAAGGCCTAAACTTTAATCGTCAACAGCATACAGTGCATAATTTAAGTCAAATAATTTGGTCAAATGAGGTGAAAGTCTACATGTATAGTATGTAAATAACAAACTATAATGGCAGTTGCAATTTGTGTATGGATAATTCCATGTAACTAACATTTAAATGGCAATGGAGATCTTACAATCCTTTGTTATTTTTAAGAAAATGTGAGTAAACTTTTAGCAACTGAAAAGCAATAATGTCGCCAGATTTGTTTCTGTCCCCTCCAATGTAACATCAGCCATAAAGTTACCCATATGTGACATGTTTTACATGTTATTATGTACAATACTATAAATCATAGTTATAAGCCTTTAGCTTATCTCAAGCTTCTTGGTCTAGTTTGGTATCTTATGCAGCCTTCTGTACTGTAGCCTATGCAAGCCACATGTGTTTTTACTTCAACCTATGCAAGCTGTGTGCCACCTGCCACCATACTAGGCTACTGCTTACTATATATATATATACACACATTTCCCAGATATCAAATTATGTACAGCATTACTTTTTAATTATCAAATTATATGTTTCTTTTTATAGTTATAGAATTACAAGTGTTTAACTTTAAAGTATTTCTTACTTTTTTTATTTGCAGATACTAGCTCTTGATTTCCAAACTTTAAGGCATAGTATAGCCTCATTCTAATGAAAAGCTTCGACAGAAATTCATCAGGAAATGCAGAGCATTCTGGAAGAGTGAACCTTGGGAGCTGCGAGAGTAAAAATTTACCAACTCCAACTTCATGAACAACAGAAGGAAACACTTCAACAAACATACTTTCAAGAGCAACAATATAGTTTGTGAAGCTGCTTACAGGAGCCAAAAGTCCACCAAATGTTTCAGTTTGTGACTCATAAGCCTTAAAGTAACAAAATAATTTGCTACTATCATTAAGGTCTTGGCTGATAAGCTTGCCCTTACAAGTTTGGCAATCGTGCTTTGAAAAGCATTTTTTCAAAAGATAGCCAGCTACATAAGCCACAGCATTCATTCCAAGCAAGTTATTTTGTAAGGAAGCTGACCTATAATCAGTGACATCAATCTCAATAGCTTCACGCCTGGTTTGATCCTGCACAGAAAGATCATGCTGGAATGTTGTGCCTGCCAGAATTCTATCAAAGTCTGCAGTACAGTTATTGATTTTAAGAATGGTAGCTTTCTGTCTTACAATAACTACAGTAAAAAAGTAAGAAATTAAAAAGAACAAAAATCATAACAGGATTTGGTTTTTGAGAAGTCTACAATGTTTTATTAAAATTTACAATCCCTACCAGTAGTTTCAATGTATGTTTATTTAACAGTGGGCGGCAATGATCCTTTAAGAATGCTGTCCATTATTGAAATTCGGCAAAACTACTTATTCACGTTTCCTAGTCTTTGCCATTGTATTATAATACAATTTAAAATTTAGAAATAATTTATATTATAAATATAACAACCATATTGCTCATATAAATCATTTTTGCCTTTATGAAGTGTCCCTAAAAGGCACATCCATGTTCTAAATGTTTCCTTCTACAGTTTGAATTCTAATCAGAAAGTACTCCTCTGTATGCTTGTATCAGACTGGGTTGATCTGAATGACCTTGAAGTTGAAATAGGAACGTAAATAAACTATAAGCCATCAAAGAATAATCTGGCCAACAATACAGTTCTCCATATGAAATCCAGCCTTGGCCTCCATATTGACTGGTACACTGTAAGTTTGAAACAGACACACTGAAACAGGACCTTCACCATCTGAGACCGTGTCACTATATAAAGGAAAATTTTCAAAAAAACAACCCATAAAAAACTTCATATTCTGGATTTTCCTAGTATCAATATTAAACAGGGCTCGTACGAATGAAAGATCACAAAATTCCAGGAGTTTTCCAGGGTAGCAACGCTACTTTTCCAGGATCCAACCCCTAGTTTTCTTCTTTGGCAAAAAGAGCAAGAATGTAATCTTCCTTATGACAACAGTACAACATCATTTTGCTGGTTTCAATATAAGAATTAAGCAATAATGAACTCGCGACTCGATTCAATTTGGATTCGACAGAAAAGCAAGGACGAAAGATAACAAATCTATTTTGTGTATGAAAAAAGGAACTTTTGTGAATGTACGTATTGGCAACTCTGGATTATCCAAATTCAAATTCTTTACAAAATTCCAGGAGGATTCCAGGAGAATTACAGGAGTACTCAGAAAACAGCTGTTTTTCCAGGAGTTTTCCAGGGCCCTGGAAAGAACCGTACCAAGGGCTGAGAGCGACTGAGATGGCGGTGAACACAAGCCAAATTTTACTCGAAAAAATCGTTTATACATTACCAAACTAATAAAAAAGTAATCACTTACCTCCTCTTCAATAGATTCAAAAATGTAATGAAAATCGTCCTCCTACTTTTCTAAATACAGCAGTTTTAGTGAGCCAACTTTGGTTTTCGCCATATTGTTTGTAGTTGAAATGCGCTGAGTATACCCTCCAAGAACATGGCGGATGCGGACATGCGCAGTTAAAAAAGTAGGACAAGTTTCCTCGCGAGTGGGACTTCTGGTTAATTCTTTATTCTGTGGCGCGGTAGACTACAAGGAGCGGTATATTCGTCTTCGGGTAGGTCAGTGGGCAGTGTCCCCGTTGACCCGCTCCACAAATCAGTGACTTTTGTTGCTGTGCGCTTCCGTAAAAGATCTGCAGTACAATTACAATAGACTTGCACCAGATATTTAGCAAATGCTTCGTTCACGATTGTTTGTCACACTTTCCGTCCGTTGTTCAATGCACTTCGCAAGTTCTTCTACTGTTGACGTGTTGAAAGGTTGCAAAAAGTTTCGGCTCTGAGTTTAACGCACACGTCAACTTCGGAGTAAACTCCATGTTCAGGAATATTAAATATTAACATAAATAGAGCACCAGAATTCTATTTAAAGAGTAGACTTGTTCAGTATAAATTCAAGGACGTGAAAATACCTTCAGAGGCCTGGTAGCCGAAGGGAGGTCACACAAAACACCATGCACCCCTACAGCAATAGGAACTCAACTTTGGGGAATTAAACGACTGGAGTTTAGCCACGTAAGGACCAGATGCATTTTTATTCAGAAAATTAATTCGGGGGAGGTGAATGTCCGAACAATTAGTAAGATTTTCTTGAGTCGAATAAGTCGGTCAAACTGAAATTATTTTAGTGCGTGAACCGTGCACGATTAATTACATTAGGAAACCCATAAATGGTGCCTTATTTTGCATTCTTTTATACGTATATCATGATCAATTAACCTCCCAAGCCTTGTGTAACAGCAAAACTCCTTTGAATTCCTTAAACATTAAGAAGGTCTTGAAGCCAATATGCCCATGAAAGAATATCAAATAAGGCGTTCTGTACAGTATGAGTTAGGTAGAATCGCGCCCTTTATGAATAAGGTGTTATGATTAATTTCACTCGATTCTATTTTAAAATCTGGGAGAAATCGAATTTGTCAAATTGATTGGTTCCACAGTTATGATGTTACTGGTGGATGTAGGGAAAGGTCCATCAAATCATGGCCTCCCATCCTCCTTCCCCAACCAGGTCTCATTTCTAAGCTTGGCGACACGAAAAGTGTTTGCGCTCTGGAGACATAGGCACAGAATGTCTTGAATTAGGACATCGAATTTTTGCAACTGATAGGCACAAATTAGCCAAGTTGACGAATGCCTTTTTAAGATATTTAAAAATCAGTGTGACAACTATTATTAATTGCGTTAGGAGTGAGAGAGAGAGAGAGAGAGAGAGAGAGAGAGAGAGAGAGAGAGAGAGTGTTTATTTAAACTCAAAATCACATCAATTTTACAATTGCTTTTCACGTGAGCCGAAATCTATATAAAGTAAATAATTACATAAATAGTATTACAGTTACAGATTTAATACATAATTACTCTTGTGTGAAACTGAAGGAGGAAACTTGATCTATGGAAACCTTAAGTCTGTTGCTAGTCTGGCTTCTTTAGGTAGGCTATTTCATAATTTTCCAGCACTGTATACAAAGTTATTTTTCAAATATTTTGCTTTAGGCCTTGGTAAGGGAGAGGGAGAGGGAGAGAGAGAGAGTTTATTACTCATTATTAACAAAATACAAAATTAAAAATTACATTTTCTGAAAAGTAAGTGATTACTTGCAACAACTAATGTAAAAAAACGTAATTGCTACCAATTACTTTTTCAAGTACTCCTCTGTCTTATACTTCAGTTATTAGGTCAGCAATTGAATTATTTAACGCCTTGCCAATCAGACAATTGGAAGGTATATAAATTATGGCCAACTTGATTTTCAGTATTTCCGAGTAAACCACGGACCCGCCATAGAAAACTTGTCATATTCTTGTCCTCTGCCAAAGATCAGGCCCGAGAGCCGCCAGTGGATGACAAGTTAAGAGAGTCCCATTTTTTTCCCGTTTGGAGTATCAGATCTTGTGAGCAACATTTTTTAAAGTGGCTTTTCGACAGTCAAATCCAATTAAACAGATTGCAAAACCCCCTTAACTCTTTCCCAGGAGCATCAGTCTTCTGTTATTTTACTCTGGACAACATTAGGTGATTTTACAGGGCAAGGGAAGACATTCTGCTAGGAAAGGGTTATAACTACTGACCTATATAATATACCTGGACTGCCGGTTGTCGTAAACAATCACAGTTCTTACAGCGAGTGTCCGAAAAAAGTTGGTATCTGCAGAGGTCCTTTTCCTCATGACGGATACCAGCCTTTGAAAAACAATAGCTATTACTGTATCATACCTGGACAAAAGGCTCATTTGTGAAAGTTTGTTTAGACTGGGCAACTATTCAACACAGTCTCACCGTCGAAAAGATGAATAGCATCAATTCTGAAACTGTTCTTAAATAAGCGAATATCATCTTTCTAGGGAAACTCGGAAAAGAATTAGGGTTAGTATTGGAGTTAGGATTAGTGTCAGTATTACGGTTAAGTTCCTCCCCGGCTATGCTTAACCTTCAACTTACCCCGTCAGGAACGACCTATCGCATGTGGCAGCCTAGATTTCCCTTAAGTAGATGACATTCATCTTTTCAAAAATTATGTTCATCCTTTCTAATCCAAACCCTAACCTTAATCCTAACCCTAACACTTTTCCGATATTCCCAGAGAAATTAAAGATGATATTCATCTTTTTAAGCACAGTTTCAGAATTGATGCTATTCTCATCTTTTTCCGGGGTGAGACTGTGTTGCACTATTGGTGTCGATGAACTATTTTCATTTTAAGCTTCTGTTTGCGGTTTTCTTCGTCACCACCCACAAAAGAACTTGTTTGGAAATAACTTGACTTTAAGTTTTTTAAGTAAAGCTCAAGAATCCCATTCGTTATTTTCTTTTTTCTCCGTGCTTGACATTCGGTCTCGCTGCTGATTTTTTCCGTTTCATAGAATAAGTCGAAATAACTGCTTCTCACCCATAAATAGGTGAGAAAAGCAAGGTGTTTGTGGCTAGGAACATGTCAAGCTATTCATTCGACAAAATAAAACATTCTGGGTAAACAATGGATTAAAAAGTATCCATATCCAGAGGAGGCTCAGCGAAAAAAGTTAGAAAAATTAACTTCAAGTTGAAAAAACTTACTAAACAGTGTCAATTAAATGCTTCATGAGTGATTAATTCGGTAATAGACCCCAATGCGAAAAGTTGAACGTTTTGCAAAGCAGAAAATACGTAGCAAAAACTTAGCGTGAAAAACCTTTCCCAAACGAGCCTTCGTTCCTGCAATTATAATTTAGTAGTTAATACCATATCAGCAGTCGTCATCATGAGAAAAAGGACCTCTAATGAGGCCATCGTTCTTAGGACACTTTTTAAGCAGAACCCGCAGTCCAGGTATATTATGTAGGTCAATGGTTGTAACCTATCTCAATCAAAGGCTGACCTACACAGAACGATGGTCGCTTACGATTGGTACTGATGCATAAGATCCAGTCCCAGCAGTCTTCAGGACGTATCGTAACATTCAGAACATATTGCACCATGGAAAACATGTCCGCAGAATAATTTATGCACAATACGACAGTGCCCATTAGGCATTACTTGAGACTAGTTTACAGACCTTAAAGGAGCAAAATGATCTCATACACTGCACGACTTGCTTTAAGACTTCATTTTAAGAGTAACCGTTTTAAACATGCTACACTGCTTTGTACTCTATAATGCATAATTTTAGATGAGTGAATTAACTTTGATGAGTTTTAATAAATATTTTTTTCTACGTCTATCTCATGTAATTAAAAGCAGTTATTGGTTTATAAGGCTTCAAGATATAAACTATAAATGTCGTATATATCAAAATTTTAAACGTATGACACTTTCGCATATTAATATTGAATGAGTTCATAAAACCATTATTATGAATATTATTATGATGTTGATTTGTAGCCAGTTCTAAAGAAAACAAAGGCATATCTGGCCATAAACGCATTCCCACCAATAATTGTTGGGACATTGTCCGAAGCTTACTCCAATTGTATTATTCCACTTAAAACTTTCCTTATGGTTGTCCCTCCTAAAAGTAATGTTTGTTGGATTATCCCCGCTGTTCTTATTATATTCTTTCTCCTTCGATCAATTTTACCACCACTTTTCCCGTCTTCCCCACATCACTACCAAGACATCCGATGATAACTTCTACTACTTCCACTGCATATCCTGGTTTCTTCTCCCCGGTCTCAAACGCAAATTGTTGATATTTTTGCATTCTGGTTCGAGTTACTTAATCTATGTTCTTCTCCTGTGGGCACGACATGTCCTCTATCCATATCTTCTTCTATCTTACATCCTTCAAAGTCATGTCCGGTCTATACGCTGTATTTGTTTTCCTCATTGTGTATTCATAGTCCCAATAGAGCTTAAATTCTTTCCCCTTGAGGACATGTCCCTTTGCTTCTTCCATCTCTCTCCGTACCATATTGTGCTTTCAGGTGAAAGTCCCTTCTCTACAGCTCAGTTGACTGCTAAAACCATCAATGTATTGTTGTGTCTGAAGAGGTATTCAGCTCCCGCCAGCATTTCACATCCTGCAAGTAGGTGTAGAACAGTTTCATCATGTTGTCTACATAACATACACTTTCCATCTGTGTCACCAATTTCTCGCATTGCTGCATGTCCACTTCCTGGTTTCAACCATTAGTTCCAAAATATTCATTATTCCACATATTGAACATATTCATTATTATTACTATTATAATTATTACTATCATTATTATTATTTATGTTACTATTATTATTATTTTCTTCACGCTCGGATTTAGGTCTTTCATCCAGTAATGATCTTGAAAGCAAGCTACAACACGTTGCTCAAGGTCTCAAGGGCTAAGTCCGTCTCCTTTATTGCGTAAGCACCATTCTCAAAATCGTGGCTGTTCCTAATAATGCCATTTTTTGCAACTGCTCTACCCTCACTTTGATCCCAATCTTTTCAATCCATTTCTCCAAATCCGTAGAGACCGCTCCTAGCCCACCAACAACCATAGGAATAACTGTGACCCTTTTCATGTTCCACATATTTGCTATCTAAGTCTTCAAGTCCTGATAATTCTCAACTTTCTCTTGTTCATTTGCTTTCACTCTTGCATCTCCTGGGACCGCTACATCGATTATTAGGCATTCCTTCTTATCCTAATGAATTACCACAATATCTGGTCTCCTTCATTCTATCAAATGGTCACAATGGATGTTAAAGTCCCACAGAATCTTGCTGCTCCCGTTCTCAGACACCCCTGGTGGTTTGTGCTCGTACCATTTGCTTGACCTATCCAGGTCGATCTTTCCGCACAATTCCCAGTGGATGTACCAGGCCACATTATTGTGCCTTCTCTTCTATTCTTTTGGCGAAAGTTTACTACATTGGCTGACCAGATGTCCTATACTTTCTCCTTTCTCTCCACACATGCTGCACAATGGCGAATCTGTGGTCTTGTCAATGTGGTGTTTCGTGTAATTTGTCCTCAAAGCTTGCCCCTGTGCAGTACATATCAAGGCTTCCGTAACCCTTTAAAGTCACTTTTCTTAAGCTATCTCCAGGTCCTCTTCATGTCAACTCCGTCTCCCATTTCTCTGGTATACTGTCCATACATTTTCTTCTCCACCCAGTTCCTTTCCCTGTCTTGAATTTGTTTTTTGGTTTATTCCTCAGGCAGAATCGTTGCTTCTGTTTCAATTGTTGAAACAGCATTGGCTATTAACATTGGCTCATCATTATTGCTATTATTATTATTGTTCTCTCTACACAGCTTGTGCAGGTACAGCCCGCCATCTACCTGCATCCTGCAGTTATTTATGACAAGAGGTTGTTTCTTACACGTCCAAGACTCTTCTTAGTATTTTCGCAGTTCCCAGGAGTCCAGTTTTTTGTAGGGTCTCTACTGTGGTATTGATCTCTAATTTAGCCAAGTTATCCCTTTTGTGTTTTTTTTCACTGAGTTCAAGGCACCTATGATGATTGGTATGATTAGCACCTTGTCTACCTCTCCTTGCCAGTATTTTAAAAGTTGGTATCTCAGATCTGTATATTTGTTGATCTTTGTTCTTTTATTATTATTATTATAACAACTCTCACGCTACCCAACTAAGGACAGTGGAAGGGGTCTTGTGCGAGGTTTATGATTGACCAATGTCCGGAAAACACAAGGTCACTTACGATATTTAAACAACTTGGTTGGATTCCAGTTGATAAATTATGTCTTTTGAATAAACTAATTTTTTTACAAAAATTATCGATGGACGAGCACCGGACTATCTATGTGATAAACTAACCCTTTTTTCTAGTTGTAGTAGCAAATATAATGCAAGATCTAGATGTATGTATCGTTTACCTAAACCAAAAACTGATGCACTTCGTAGAACATTTTTTTATTCTGTTGTTAGTGTGTGGAATTTATTAGGTAACTGCATGAAAAATTGTTCATCTATCTCCGTGTTGAAAAAAGACTTTAAAAAGAGGCAGTTAGAACAATATTCTGCTGATACCTTTAAGGTATCTAGGCTCTATTAGATATAAACCGGTATATTTTAATTTAATTTAACATTTAATATTTATTCTTAGTTGCTTCGTATATATTTATTTTAATCCATTTTGAAAACATTTAAATTATTGTATTTCATTCAATTTTTTAATGTATATATTTTCTATTTTTTAGTATATTCGTAATTATCTAAGTTAAGATGAGGGCCACAAGGAAAAGTACAAATATTTTTTTTTTGTAATTATGTTACCCTCGTTAAATAAAGTTTATTGGTATTGGTATTGGTATTGGAATTGATCTCAGCCTGCTACGGGCTCCCAGCACCCCGCCAGGTAAGGCCGCAACAGACATTGCACATTTCAGGGAACTTGTGGAGAAAGTTTAATTTTAACATTAAAATGGATTTTAAGAAACATCCACAGGCCAGCCCTTACTCGCCCAACTTATCCAGTCAGGAAGGAGTAAGAGATGTACTCTTCGATGCGCATATCCAGTTTGACCTTAACAGTACTCTCTTGCACTTCTCCAACCAGTTGAGGTCAATTTAGGCGTGCCATTGCAAGGGTTAAGTCTGAATATTGTTTTATTCTTAGACTAGAGCAGATCTGTTTCAGCATTTAAGGCTGGTTTATCCTCAACCAACTAAGGTTAAGGGCATCAGTTTGATTTACAGATTTTCTTTTAGTCCTTGGGCAAACAGGGCAGGTTTGCCAACACCTGAAGGTAGTGTACTTGCAGCTGCCAGCCAATTAAGGCAAGCTGGGGCTTTCGGCTACTTCTCTACCCAGTTGGCAAGGCAGAGGCGCCACTCCCCAGGTCATCTGATCAAAGCCTGCTCGTTTAATGGAGGTCTCTGGCTCCGAATAAATGCCCTGTCTACCTATTATTATTATTATTATTATTATTATTATTATTTTCTCCGCATGGTTTGCTGTGGATCTGGTATTCATCGGTGCAGGTTGTCTACAACCAGTGGACTAAGGTGGCACTGTTACAACTAGTTTTCTAGCACTCTTCTTAAAATTCTTGCTGTTCCAAGAAGTGACGTTTTCTGGATATCCTCAACGTTCACTGCTATTCCAATCCTCTCAATCCATTGTTCAAACTTTATGCTTGCACAGCCCAAGGCTCCAACGACAACTGGTTTTACTTCTACCTTTCTCATTGACCACAGGTTCTTAATGTCTCGTTTCAATGCTTGATACTTTTCTATCTTTTCTGTTTCTTTCTCGCCAATTCTGTTGTCTCCTGGTATGGCTACATCAACTATTGCACATTTCTTTTCTGCTTTGTCTACTACTACTATATCTGGCTTTCGGTATTCTATCTGGTGGTCGCATTGGATCATAAAATCCCAAAGAACTTTTACTTTATCCGACTCTACTACTCCCTGGGGGTTATGTTCGTACCACTTGCTCGCTCTTTCTAGATCGTGTTTTCCACATATTTTCTAATGTATAATTCTTGCTACATTATCATGTCGACTTTTGTACTCTCGTTGTGCAAGTTTTGTGCATTCGCTAACTCTGGTAAGCGAATGCACCTTCTCCTTTTTCTGAATTCTCCTTTTTCCCCACAAAGTCTACATAGCGGTGAGTCTACAGATTTATCAATTTGGAACTTGATATAGTTAGTTCTTATCGCCTGTTCTTGAGCTGCGCATATTAGGGCTTCCGTTTCCGGTTTCAAATCACTCTTTTGTAGCCACCTCCATATCTTTTCCTTGTCCATGTCTTCACTTTTCTCCCTGTTGAACTGTCCATACGTTCTCTTACCTATCCATCTTTGTTCTCTTTCTTCGACTTCTCTCCTCTTATACTGTTGCTTTGGCATACTATCTTCAGTCGTGATAACTTCTCTTTCTCTTACTTCAACCAATAAAGGTTCTACTGCATTTTTGATGTACCATCCAACACCGTTCTCCTCTGATCTAATACTTGACTCACAGCTTATCAATCTTCTACTACCTTTTTTTCTTGGCAAATATAACCTGTCTACATCACTCTTAGGGTGAAAAGCTCCGTACATGGTCAATATTTTTCTTGTTTTTCTATCCAAGCTTTTTATTTCTTGATCGTTCCAGGTAACGATTCCTGCACCATACCTAAGTAATGCGACTGCCCACGTGTTCACCGCTTGCATTTTGTTTCTGCCGTTTAATTTCGACTTCATGACCAACCTCAAGCTCGGCACATACTCCTTTTTGAACTTTGATCTCATTTCCTCTTCCATTAATCTATCTATTTCCAAGATACCCAGGTATTTATATCCCTTTTGTTCAATCACTTTCATTACTTCTCCGTTCGGCAATACCACTCCGTCATTCTCGGCAATCTTTCTCCTCTTTAGAATTAATACCCCGCACTTCTTAATTCCAAATTCCATGCCGATATCCTTACTGAATAGATGGACCGTCTTCACAAGGGAGTCGATCTGTGCCTTGCTCTTACCATATAATTTGAGGTCATCCATATACAGCAAATGATTGATCTTTTTCTTTCGGCCCTTGAATTCATATCCTGCCTTCACTTTCCTTAAAATAAGGCTAAGGGGTGCCACACAAAGCACGAACAACAGCGGTGACAATTTTGTTTTCCATTTCGTCATGCTATTACATACAAACTGTTCTACGTTTTTGGCAATTCCAAACATTTTCAAACACTCCTCAATCCATGAATGTGGTACCATGTCGTACGCTTTTTGATAATCTACCCATGCCATTGCTAGGTTAGTGTGTCTTTTTATGCAGTCCTTAAGCACCAACTTATCAATGAGCAACTGGTCTTTAGTTCCTCTGAATTGTCTTTTGCAGCCTTTCTGTTCGTTCGGTAGAACTTTGTTGGAATCTAGAAAATCGTACATACTTTCTGCAATAATACCAGTCACAAGTTTCCACATCACTGGAAGACACGATATAGGTCTAAAATTGTCAACAGCGTTGCCTTTTGCGGGGTCTTTTACACAAAGCACTGTTCTGCCACATGTCATCCATTCCGGAAGTTTTTCACCTTCATTTAATATCCCCTCCAATTGCTCTGCTATTCTCTGATGGCAAGCTGTTAATTTTTTAAACCAAAACCCCTGCACCCCATCTGGCCCGGGCGCTTTCCAATTAGGCATCTTTCTGCACTGCATCTCAACCTTAGTTTGGTTAATATGTAGGTCTTCTTGTCTAGTATGGTCTATATGCTCTTTTAATTCATGTAACCATTCTGCCCTGTCATTATGTTTCTTTTTGTTGTCCCACATACTTCCCCAAATTTCCTACTTTCTTCAATGTCAGGTACAATCTTCTCCTGTCTGCTAGCTCCGTTCAATTCTTGATAAACCATCTTCTGATCCACATTGAACATTCTATTCTGCCGGTATTGCTTTATTCTTTGTTCGTATCTATTTACCTTTGCTTTCTTTGCAATGACCCTTTGCTTTAGCTCTTCGAGTACAATGGTCACACCTTTACTTTTGATCTTATATCTTCTCTCCAGCATTTGATACTTCTCTTCTTTTCTTAGTTCTCCTCTTTTTCTTCGTTCTAATACTCCAATGTCTTTTCTTAATCTTTTGATGTCTCTTTCGATCCTTCTCTTCCACCATGGTTCTCCATTCCTCTTTCCTCTTTTTTCATTCCCAATCCTTAATCTTTCTGCCACATATAAGCCGACAGCTTTTAGCAATCTGTTTATTTCTGTGATATTGCTTGTTTTGATGTACTTCATTACCTTATTTGCCCTTTTTGTTTCTTTTAAAACTTTCATCCTATCTACTTTCTTTAAATTGCAACTTCTATCATCTTGCTCGTTCATCAGTTCTATAATTCTGTGAACTATGTTTTTCTCCTCTTCTGTGGCTTGTTCAATCTCATCAGTTACACGTCTCTCTGCTCCGACGTTCTGCTCCTCCTCTGTATCATCTCTATCTATTCTTATATGCTCTTCTTCAATGTCTGGCTCCCCACTCAATTCTTGTTCTGGATTTTGTATCTCTCCATCCGTCTCTTCCTGTAGTACACGTCTCTTTATTTCTTCCAGCTCTACTGTTGTTAACCACTCATTTTTTCTAATTGCTCTCGCCTGGTCAGCTAGTCGCTGTTCCGTTATAGAGAACAATCCTCTTTCTTGCCACATCCTGTACATCCTTTGGCGATACCCTCGAATTGGTATTCCATCATCTGTAAAAGGTCTGCTTAGGAAGAAGCATTCCACAACTATAACATTGACATCCTTAGACCATTTCAATCTAGTATTTGCAGCAGTAACATGATGACGACCGGGCCAGCGCTGCTGCTCCACTTGGCACCTGCCGGGCGAGACACCTTCACATGAAGTTCCGGTTTCATTTACGCCGTTATTCGGTATATTACTTTCTGTCATTTTTCACTCATTAGAAGTTAGTGAGTTTTAGGTTACACCACCACCACACCAAGGCAGTAGTCCTGAGGATTATTATTATTATTATTATTATTATTATTATTATTATTATTGAGTGAGAGGAGCAACACGCCATCAAAGTGACGTTGGGGTACAAATATACGTTATTATTATTGTTATTATTATTGTTATTATTATTGTTATTATTATTGTTATTATTATTGTTATTATTATTATTATTACTATTATTCGTGATTGAATGACAGAAAGGAATAAACCATGCAGTAAGAAGTTATGTGAACTCAATTTTCTTAAAAGACCAGGCCTAAGAATTGTAATCTAACAAAACCATTGATGGTGGCTTTTTAGGAAGTCTACCAGTGTGTTGTTTGTCAGGTGACCATGAACATCTTTTCTTTTTTTGTTATTTATCATGCAAAAATCTTTATTGAAAGTAAGTTATGCCATTTTTCATTTGTAATAATGAAGATACAGCAGGATAAAAGTGCATTTTGTTCTGTCACAAACTTATGTTGCGCTAAATCTTCATCATTCAAGCAAACATTTAGCACGAATAACTTTAAAATGATTTTTTCTTGTGGTTTGAACTGGAAATCTGCTTAATACGGCGTTTTCTCGAACAAGAAATTCGTTGTATTCGTGTGACAACTTATAAATTAGACTTATTTTCCTTAGCCAATGCAACTTTTGAAAATAAAAACTCCACGATTTAACAATAAATCACCACCTTGTTTACTCTTTCTTAGTTCATAATGCCATATCTTCTGCTTTAAGAGGTTTGAAGTCACGTGACTTGTTAGTGCTAGTGGTCCATTATGCACTTAAGGGATAACTCCGTATTCCGAGGGGGGCTATCGTAGCCTTTTAAAAGTGGTTCTTCTGAACTCAGGCTGCATGAACCGGCCTTCGCCGCTTGATCTTCGTCGCGGAAAATGTTGTCGGAAAATTTTGCGTTGGTCCTCAGTACATACTTACTTCATATAAAGGAAGACACTTCGCGGGAGGGGGGTTGTGATTGGCAATGTTGGAGCGCAGCTCCTCAAAGAGCTTTCGTAAACTTGGACGTAATCAGTGTAAGAAAAAGAATACAGTTTGAAGAAAATACACCTGAAAGCACAATGCATATAGAATATACATAACATTCTGAAGTGGAAAGGTACTTTTCCGCCCTCATTTTACGCCGCGGTTCCTTATGATACCACGAACCGTTAAGCGAACTTATGCAAGACTTTTTCGCAATTGTTTTTTTTACTATAAATTCCGATTTGAGTGATTTTCATTTCAAAACGGTACTTCTTGCATGGTAAAACGTGAAGCTGTTCATTCATATTGACCTGCTATTTCTAGTTTTAACCTGCAGCGATGAGTACCGCTAAGAGAAATGTCGGGGAAAAAGTTCCTCAAGTAATGTTTTCTCAGAAACTGAAAGAGAAGATGAACAGTAAGGGCTCGAAGATCCCCATTAAAACCATGGAAATAGTTAGGACGACCAATGAATACAAGAAAGCAAAGGAGATGACGTTGGAGGATTTTGAAATCAAAGCTAAAGACGTAGCCGAAAACCAAACCTGTCCCCTCTTTCGAAAGCATAGCCCTAAGAACTTCATGATTGCCAGATTCGATTCAAAATGTCCTCAGAAGATAACAGCAATGATTTTGGAAAATGGTGTCGACGTTCGTTACGAGGGAGAGGAGGACGTTGAGCGCTATGTCTTTTTCGGCCACAGTGCCAGTCAACTACGACAGCGCGTGTGCTATCTATATAGCATTAAACTGGAACCTGCAGAAAATATCATCAACGAATTCGGAGATTTCAGTCGGATAAAAACTGTGGCAAAACGTGCTGCCAGGATTGGATTACTGTTCTCGACAGCAGGTGAGACAGTCAGTTTACGTGCGGAAGATATACGTAGGATAGACGACGTTGAGAGGAATAGTCACACATTCACGGACGGTTGTGGATACATTTCTCCTGCTGTAGCCGAGGAAGTAACGGTACTTCTTGGTATTGCTGACAAGTACAGACACCAGAAGTACAAGTATCCTTCAGTATTCCAAGTACGTTTAATGGGTTGTAAAGGCGTGTTGGCGGTCAAGCCATCCTTAGAAAAAGGCGTGGAAATACGAAAGTCAATGGAAAAGTTCTCTTGGTCATTACCCGAACCATTTCCTCTTGGCGTTGTCGACAAGGGGTACTCTAAACCCTACGAAGTTGGGTCTTTGAACAAGCAGTTCATATGGCTTTTGTCAGCTCTGGGAATAACTGATGACGTATTTCTTGAAAAACAACAAAAGTATTTCAAAGACATGGCTTCCTTGACGCATGACAAGAAAACTGCATTTACGTATCTTTGTGCCTTTGGCGAGATTTCCATCGCAGAGCGCCTCTTGGAAGCTGATAATTTTGACAGCGACATGATAGCGAAGGTAAAGTGTATTCAGCAGCGAGCCTACGGTGTAAATAGCGAGAAGTCGCCAGCGGAGAAGCTAAAGATCCCAGTAGAACAGTCTAGAAATGTTTATGGCATCAGTGATCCTACCGAGGAGATGTTACAATACGGAACTTGTTTTTTCCAGCCAACCATTCGTGGGCACACAAAGCCAGTTCTTGGTAAAGTAGTTGTGGCGAAAAACCCATGTTATAGTCCCGGCGATATCCGAATCTTGAAATGCGTAGACGTTCCATCCTGTCATCACCTTGTCGACTGTATCGTTTTTCCGACGACTGGGAAAAGGCCACATCCAGATGAAATTGCCGGTAGTGATTTAGACGGCGACAAGTTTTTCGTCTGCTGGGACTCAGATTTGATTCCCTATGAGGAGAAGGACCCCAGTTCATATCCGCCTGCCAAAATTCTTCCAATGAATCAAATCCGACAAAAAGATATGATTGAATACTTTGCTAGATATTCTAACGCTACAGTGAGTAAAATAGACTCACTGTTCGCTTCGTGGGCTGATAGGAAGGGAGTCCTATCCACTGAGTGTAAAATCTTGTCGGCGTTGTTTTCACGCGCGATTGATTCAGCCAAGACTGGAGAAAGAGTTAACATTCCAAACCATCTAAATCTACCAACGGATGCAGCACCTCAAAAGGGCGAAGAAACGTTTGTTTGGCACAAAATGGCGTCACGAGCTCGTTTGTTCCTGGAGGACAGAGTAAAGGACTTTAAAGTGAACAACCTGATCCAGCTGACCGACGATACCGTAACAAGTATCCTTCGCAACCAAGAAATCAATGTTAGCGAATACCAATTGTTCAGGTTTCTTTACAAGTGGGCTGAACAGGAGCGAGCCGCAGAAAAACGTGTAGACGACATCGCTGAAAAATACATAGATTTTACGGAATTCACATCAGAACAACTACGACTTGCACAAATTGATTGTCCAGGGTTAAAGCCACTAGTACTCTTTAACCCTTTTGTTCGTTCAGAAATCCTGTCAATCGATGATCAACAGATTCTAGTTTCTGAACTTGAAAATTATCCGCGGTTCTCAATGGTGTACAGAGCTGATGCAGAAAGCCTTTCTTGGGGTGTTCTGAACAACGTTCTGACATCGATTTTGGTGAAAATTTTGGTTTTCAAGTTCCTCCTCGGGAGCATGGAATGGGTATTTGCATTAAGCCTTTCCCAGAAACTCGCATCCAGGGAAACCTTAGAGTTTAACGAGGCTGAAGATCCGCTTCCGTGCGCATTCCTTTTCATCCATCAAGACAATCCAGTTAGCGAAAGACTGCAGCTGAAAGAAGGTTATTCCCTCTCATTAGATGACAAGCGTTTGCAAATTTACCAGACGACAAAAAACAGAACCTTCATAAGCTTTAACATTAACGACGCGAATGATCTGTCCATTGTGAGTATTGACTTGAACCGCTTCAACCCAAGATTAGCAAACAAATACGGCGTCCGCTTACGGAAAGAAGCTTTTATTTCTCTTGAAGTGTACTGCCTAGACCCGATGGGCGATCCTATCCCCAGAATCCACCCAACAGACCCGCCAACAGTCAAGCAAGTGCAAAGCAGTAGACAAGATGCTGCCAACAACCTATTTACTGCCACGAAGGAAGATTTCCCTTCCTTAGGACAGGAACATGGCGGAATATTTATGGAGAGCGAACGAGAGTTATCCAAGCTATACGACCTTTATGAAAGTGGAAAATTAAAAACAAGAGATTTTCAGGAAATGAAAGAGCTATTGGTGAAAATGAAAGAATATCCTCAGGTAAGCAATGAAACAGCCCCTACCCGAAGCGGAGAAAAAAATGGGCGAGGTTCTGGTCTGTTACTTATTTCCATCGTTTGTTTGTTCGTTTGTTTGCTTGAGTGTGTTCGTTTTTTGTTTGGTTCACCTGTTTATCTGTTTGACTGTTTGATTGTTTTTGTTCCAATTAGATTGAATCATTGTGTTGGTTTGTGGAGTGTGTGGCTCAGCTGGTAGATCCCCATTGGGTCGGTTTTCAATCCATTTGTTCGACCAATATATTTAATGGTTATCAAGCAAATGATTATTTTAAAACGTGTTTCAAAATGAAGCCTTCGCGAATGATGGCATAGTTTCGACTGAAGTTTAATATGCCATGCGGAGAGTTTCCACATTTTGAAAGCGAAGAATGAAAGGTGTTCAGCTGTACATGTGTTTACTTTAATTATCTCATTAAGAAACCATCGCTTTAGCCAATTCTCAGACTAATGGACCTAGGATCGTTCTAATACCGAAGTACAAAATATGCTTTTCGCTCTGGCTTGCGAAGTGAATGCTTTTGAACACAGAGAATGAAATAGTTTTCCGACTACTCTGTTGTAATCCAGCTCAAAGCTCTTACGATGCCTCTAATAGTGTAACCCCCATTATCATTATCATGGAACTAAGCTGTAATTGCGATTGTCGCAAGCTTTCATTTGGACAAATCAATCGCTTGAAAGTCACCGACCGTTCTTCGAACAGCTTATCGACTTATTTCTTCTTTGTAAGAGTTGCGATCATGCTCGTTACGTTCGACATCAGACACACAAAGCTGTGATGTGCATACGTAGTATAGCGTCGCTCGACCATGTTCACTTTCCCACGCCGCGCGAACCTCGTCGCTGTGATACATAATTAACACCAATAACATCAGAAAAGTAATATAAACAAAATATGACATTTGTGGAACAAATAATGATCCACCGTTTCCACTGCTCTCAGGACCCCTGGTCTATATTCTACTCCTGCGGCTACCATGGAGAATATCCCTGGTGGTAACATGTGTGGGGTAACATGAACTGTGAAACTGTGGGATACATGAAGCTTCACCAGACTAAACTAAAGGGGATTCCTTAATACATCTTCTAGGTCGGCCCGTCCTCACATTTAAACACAGCATAAACGTATGCGATAAATTAGTTCTGTCGAATTAAAAGGTTTAATTATGATGCTCATATCACCTAGAATTTCAATTTCTGCATTCTTGGAATTGCACTATAATATAGTTTGTGATGTTGATCGTAAATCTGTGTGTAAAGTTAATATAAAATCATATTCAATTAATAACATTCTATGTTTTGTCATTTATTTCTTAGGAAAGACATGAATGGGCATGTAAGCTCGAGTCATTGGTTGACAAGAGCGCGATTCCTCTTGGAAATCCGGACGACTATTTGAGACTCCTGATATATCTCTTGGAAGGATTAAGGAAATGCAGTCTGAGTACTTTAATCGGGAACAAGGTCAACGTTACTCTACTTGACAGGATGCGTAGAGTCCTAGAGAACATGGAACAGAAAGAGGTCCGTTTTAATGTGGAGAACGTTTTTGAACTGTTTGACACACTGCTGTTTATGCACGACCGGCATACTTCAGTGTTCGTGGTTCAATTACTTAAACAAGGTAATGACGTTATTTCACGACAGAACAAGTTTTGTTCCGATTTCAGTTTCAGCCCGGGCTGAAATATTTCATGTAACCAGGGCTCTTTTCAACCCAGTCTGCCGGGCTGAAATTTTCCCATGTAATCAGCCTCTAAAATAGCAGAGTATTTATCCTTAATCGTGAAGTGCTAAAATCTGTGAACAGTCCAACGTGTGCATGCGCTTAGGATTACCGGTTGAACTATTGCTAAGCCAAAACAAAAAAAGCACCCAAAAGCCCCAAAACATCCCAGGACTCATTTAAAAGGTGCATGGTTAGATTATGATCCTGGTTAAAAATGCTAAGGCTAGAATTAGGGTTAGATTAAGATTAACGTAAGGATAAGGATTTGGGTAAAGGTTAAAGTGCTTTTACTAATAGGTGAGATTGTTTTATCTCGCAGTTTTAATTTTGGTGCATGAAATATTCTCAGGACAGCGTCGTAGCAAATGGAGGGCTAAGAGACTTGTCCCTGGGCATCAAAATAAAGCGTCAAATTGAGATATCCAGGGTATTTTATATATGGATATACATGGAAATTTTAAAATATATATATACTCTGGCGGTCAAAAAGAACTGCTCAGGCTCCATTTCTTGGGCAATGAAGGGTTACAACAATGTTTTTTGCTCACTCCTATGGCAAAACAGTCAATTTCAAAACTAATTTTAACCACAAGTTTTGATAGAGCTCCAGTCATTTTAAGGAATTTTTTTATGGGGAAGTCAAGATGTATTCCTGGTTCCCCAGGGGATTACCTTTAATTGTTAGTAAAACAAGAATTTCAAGCAACATGCAAAATCATGGATCTAAGGCCAAGGATCAGCCTTGAAAATGGAGGGAAAGTTACTCACAACAGGAGACTGCTGATCAAGTGGGCTGTAGCTAAAGTGTCAGCAATATTTTGAAGAAGCCGAGACTTACTCGAAGTGTTGAAGATTCGAAGATCCCTGGACGAAAAAAGGAAAACTACGAAGAGAGAGGACGGAATCATGGTGAGAAAAGCATGTCCAATCGCTCTAAGACTGCACCGGAAAATTAAGCAGAGATGCAGATTGAACATGGTGAGAGTGTCTCTACTTCCACTACCCGACGGAAACTGAAAGAGGCTGGTCCCAACGGCCGCAAACCAAGTTACTATCTGCACCACAAGTGAGCAGTTCTTTTTGACCACCAGTGTATAAAAAGGTAGATGAACGATCTTCAAGCTCGATACTCAGAAAATGATTTCTGAGCCCCAGACCGGGACCGAACCCGCAACCTTCTGCTGACCGGTTAGACGCTCTAACCATTGAGCTACCGAGACTCAGATGGTGAGCTAAGGTGTAAATTCTGAGTATCGAGCTTGAAGATCGTTCATCTACCTCAATATATCCAAGCTCTCACGTTTTCTCAAACATCAAACTACCTCAGTGTATAAAAACATATCGCAAAGGCCATCACAGTTTCGTCCTCCCGAATATTTTTATACCGTCTTCGGCATCATTCTCGTTATACTTCAAGTTAGTAACAGTGAAGTTGCTTAACGGGTGGCTGCACAAATTAAAATTTGACACCGAGTGCCGATATTGATTATATAAGCAGTTGCCACGATCGTCATCCTGGTGTATGCAATTGTAAAAAATACGGATTGATTAAAATATATAACTTTATTAACAAAAACAAGGGGTCATGACAACCGCGTGACACCGTTAAGAATGACATGACGACTATCGAATCGCCAGTTTATCTACGCTAGCAGCTGCACTACAACTTGAGCACTCGTTATACTCAAATGCTTAAAACTCTTTTACAACACAATGACCGCTGGACAGTCTACCCGGCAAGATTTCTGCTCATGATTCGCTCAAGCTCTTCCCCGAGGGTCTTGTGAGTTTTATGCTTACATCAAAATGACAGTCGCAAGGCACAAAGTTGTACCTCTAACGGTGCCTTTAGGTTAAGTATTTGGATTAGTATTTGGGTTGGTGTCATTCAGCTCTAGTGGGAAGTGGCCAAGGTCTTAGAGGTCACTTTAGCCCGATGGGTTAACAGACCTAGAATGGACAACGTGTGAACATGGTCAGAAAGAGTTGAAAAAAGAATTGGGCTGTCCTTGCGGATAGTCCTTCGTTTATGGACAATCATTAGTAAAAATAGTCGTACAAAATTATAATATGGTTTTCTATGCCTAGGTCGTTTTCCGATTGCAAAAGACGAGTTTTTGCCACATGAGAATGCGGTAGCGTATTTCTTCCACTGGACAAGTCTTGTATATATGGAAATTCTTGAGGAAATCAGGGAACAAGAACAGCTGGAACTCAAATACACAGAGACTCAGTCAATAATCCAAGGTGTTGCCACGGGAAAGAGCGAAGCCGATTCCTCAGAATGCACTATCTTTGTCGAAAAAGGTGAATCCAGCTTTTTGCCAGGAGACTTCCTCGCGCTTAGTCCAACAAACTCGCGTTTTGTGTTCAGTGAACGCAAATACATTGCAGAAGTCAAATCAATTTCAGGAATGCTGATTTCAATCGACATTGTCTGGCCAAACGAGGAATCCCTGATACAGCACGTTATACAACAGCACCGCTGGTATATCACGCCTTTTCCAAACCTCGTATCGTGCAAGAGAATGCTGGATTCATTGCGAAAATTGTGCACGGCAAAGTCGCTAAACGATGTTGGGGTGTTCTCCAAACTCTTAGACAAATGGAAACTGAAGGTAGAGGATCGCCGAGAAATACGTGATAGTGCACAAACGTTCGACGAGCCAGCCCAGGTGCCATGTGATCTTAACAATAGTCAAAGAACAGCTGTGCAACAGGCTTCCAACAACTTCCTGACGCTCATCCAAGGCCCTCCAGGAACGGGGAAGAGCAAGACCAGCGCTTACATAATTCAGACCTTTCTTGCACAAGATTCGGAAGGGAAAATCCTAGCAGTCGCAGAAACAAACGAGGGAGTGGACAACCTGCTAGAAAAGATCATCGACGTTGGAAGGTCAATTCCCGACCACGAATTACTTCGTCTGGGTAGTTCTACGTGGACGGTTCGAGAAAATTTAAGAAAGTATACGTTGGAGACGAGGTACGCCGAACGTTCTGAAGGAAAACGAGTAAAAGAGAATAAAATGGACTCTAAGGTTGTCAAAGCAATATTAAAACAAGCAAAAGTCGTTTGCACGACGTGCATTAGTGCTGGGTCGAAGATTCTCGAAAAAACTCAGTTTCCGAGACTGCTTGTTGATGAAGCGTCCCAAGCAACTGAGCCAGCCATTCTAGTTCCTATTTGCAACGAATGCAAAGTCCTGGTGCTTGTGGGAGATGACAAGCAACTACCGCCCACGGTCAAGTGCCAAACGGCAAAAGAACTTTCCGAGACTACGTTCAATCGACTGCGCCAGGCAGGCGAGCCAGTCTACCTCTTGGACACTCAGTATCGCATGCATCCGGCAATCGCAGCCTTTCCGGCAAACCAGTTTTATGATGGAAAGCTTAAAGATGGCGTGAAGGAAAAACAACGCCCAGCTCCGGCAGGATTTTGCTGGCCAAACTCCAAGCGTCCTATTGCTTTTGTGGAGATGGGAAACGATGCCAGGGAGACGGGTGGACGATCCAAAAGAAACACGAAAGAAGTGGCAGTGGCTAAACGCATTGTAGAAGAGTTACTTCAAGATGGTAATTTACGACCTGAAGAGGTCGGTGTTGTGACGCCCTACAAAGCACAGGTTAAATTGCTTACGGAGAAGTTACAAGGACGCTTTCCCAAAGTTTCCGTCAGGACTGTGGATGGATTTCAGGGTCAAGAACGAGAACTAATCGTGTTTTCTGCAGTGCGTTGTAATGCTGGTGGTCACCTTGGGTTTCTCGACGATGACCAAAGAATGAATGTACTTTTAACAAGGGCTCGAAGGGGGCTTATTATCATTGGTAGTGGAGATACCTTGAAAAGCGACAATAGCTCAAGTTGGAGCAAGTGGGTTAACTGGGTTGAACAAGAAAAGTTGACCGTTGATTCAGGTAATATATGTAAGCAAATGGTTTGTAGAATTGAAGGCATGGCCACGCTAAGCTTAATTGTCGTAAATAGAGCATATCAATATACACATTGGTTGTTCTTACTTTATCTTTCAGCCACGTTCCTGCCTGTTACGAACGCATCTGTCGAGCACGGTGGACAAAGAAAAGGGCAAATCCAGGAAAGAGGAAAAAGCCATGGACGAGGAAGAGGACAAAAGCATGGAAGAGGAAGAGGCCAAGGACGAAGAGGTGGACGACAGTGAATGGAAGGAAAATAAGGGAGAGGAAGCTGACAACGAATCACTAGCGTAGTGATGATATGTGAACGTATTTTATCGAACTTATTCAACCTTCTAAGTTTCGAAAACACGTCTAATAAGCGAGCTAACTTGAGCTGAATTAAAAGATTTTGAAATTCTTCAACAGCTGAAGTTGTTTTACGGACTTAAAAATGCTCTCATCGTCATCCTTTGGAAAACAAAGACGTTCATGATACTTTCGCCTCAGGATTTCGGATGATCGATCAACTTTGTTCTGCATGAAAAAATCTAATGAATGGCGTAGCAGACTCGAGACGAATTTTCATTTAGTGGAAAGCAGTCAGGCGCTATCGAAGCCGAGGTCGCTATGAGCACGATGGGCACTGTGCCCGAATATTTAATACTCACAATGAGTACCGTTTATGGGGTGAATTCATAATGTACAAGAATTTTAGCTCGGGAAAGGGACTGATTACATGGAGACCTTTAGCCCAGAATTATCTGGTAAATACCGTACGTTACGAAAATTTGAGCCCGACTGAAATCCTTCTACGCGCACAACCTCGAAAGGGTTTAAAATTGCATAAGCTCAGCCCGGTGTCACAGGAAATCCGCCCTCCCTCATCTCACTTAAAAATACAGTGAGGATACAGCATTTATTTTAAGCTCTTTTTTCATCTTTTCTATCAGCTTCAAATTCCATGATCCATATCCTCAGAAACATAAGTATAATTAGCACTTCTATACCTTGTTTTTGGCACAAACCGCATGCCATTACATGAGTCATATCGTTGTAATTCTAATTAATAACTATTACGCTTTCCTTGGAAACAAAAATTCGCTTGAACTACTTAAACAGAAAAAAAATAAAGATAGTTCTAAAACGAAGTTAACCCTAACCAGGAGACAACTTTAAAAAGTGTAAATCAAAATATATTCCGACCAATAATGACATCTTAAAACTCAATATTTGAGTTAATAGCAAAATGAGACTTGCGAAATTATATTTCAACTTTATTTCAAAGTCATTATCATACAGAATGAGTGCATTAGCATGCATAGGTCTATACATACGAGTGACAAGTAAATAGTTAATAGACTTATTTGCGAGTAAAGAATTTTATAATCGTTAAAGATAGGATTGGGACAAATTTCCTAGAGGAGGAAGAATATCCCAGGAAATTCGACTTCATGCGGGGCGAGATTCCTAGGAATCCTTTCCCCGGGGAGCGAGATTCTTGGGAAATTAGCCCTCTACGCTGAAAGGAGGGCGAATTTCCTGTGACACCGAACTGCAATTTTGGTCTTGCAATCGTAAGATAGTTTTCAAAGGAAACTCTTCGTCATCCCGTGCTGACAATTAAGCCTGGGCTGAAATTCCCCGTGTAATCAACTCCTAACCGGCCTGAAATTTCAAAAGCTCAGCCCGGGCTGAGATTATGAGTTATGTAATGGCAAGATGATTTTCTAGGGCTGTCATTTCAACCCAGCATACAGTATGTGCAGGTTACATGGAAGGATTTCAGCCCAGACTGACATCTTCGTCACGCAATCGCAAGATAATTTTTCACGCGATATTTTCGTTAACCCAAGCTTAAGTCTCAGCGTCGGGCTCAAGACGAAACTCTTACATATAGGAAACTGAAATTCGTTTTCATAGGTAGTGCCTTACTGCAATTAAATCTTCTTTTCCATCTAGTTAGACTCTTAAAAAACAGAAGTCGCCCCCGACGCTTTTTACATTCCGTGAAAATCTAATTTTACCGAATTATAAATTTAAATTCAGCGATATTTTGCCTAGTCTTAGTAAAATTCAAGGCCGTAGTCTACCTTTCTAGTACACTTAAGATCCATCACACATCAGTTCAGTTTGACATTTATAGTTTTAAATAAATCCTAGTATAATTACAGCTAGAGTTCACGCGTCGGTCTCGGTTTCAGGCCGGTTTTGATCGGTAGGTACGATGAGATTTTCCCGAGCCATCAGCTCGTACTTCAACACATATGCCGTGAATCGCCTGCATAAGTTCGTTTTCCCCTGAAAGAATGAGGTAGAAAGGGCAGAAAAAAGAAAATTAAAAGAAAGCTTTGATCACAGAACATCACGAACAACGAAATTATGTCAAAAATGCTACTGGGCCGGAATTTGTCTTGGTTATTTTGATTACGTGGAATCGATTTGACTTGGTTAAAATTAAGAAAAGCATGCAGGTGCCAAATCATTTTGTCAAACGTGCTGGCGACTTCTAGCAATTCTTCACAAAGATGTTACTTCACTGTACTTGGTGATAAAAATAAGCTTACCTCGAATTCGTCATATATCCTCCTATGATGATAATAAGCATGTGAAAATATCCTGTAAATTCTGCGACAAACAGATCCAAGCTTTGAAATCGAAGATTCTTTGATACTGACTCTGAAAGAGGCAGCACAACGAACCATTACCCAAGTCTTACGTAGAAGATTGGTAAGATTGAATACAGAAAATAGGGTGTTTGGTTTTCAGAGCCAAATCCAGCTAAAATTATAACAGTTACTGTACATGTATATGGGCATCAAAACACATAGGTACAATATAATACCTGCTAGGGAAGTATTTATTGCTGTTTAGAAGAGAAGCTGCACCATCCAATGTATGCCTCGTGTAATCAAGGGCAGGACACTATAATTTAACAGAGAAAAAAAAATTAGTAAGAAATTGTCGTTGTCAAAATTCATTGAACAAGTATGTCACATAGCATAAAGGCATATTATCTTTAGGGGCGAAGGAATGGGGAAGCTAAGGAGATTGCAGCACATTGTACGTAGCTGCACATTGCATGTTACTTCACACACAGTTATTGCAAGCATCCCGAAATTTCATGGGGAACCATGCACCTTACCCTTCAACAAAATGTATACCTTGTGTCTACTACAGTTCATTTACAGCCCCCTTCCCCTTCAGAGTAGTTTTATTTATTTATTTATTTATTTATTTGTTTGTTTGTTTATTTAATATATTTCGTCGCTAGTAAAAAAATCGAACAAAAGAGATGAAAGCTAAAAAAAGCGACAGGCGGAAGAAAGAGAACAAAATGTCCCAATTGAAATCTACCTCCTAATAAATAAAACACAAAAGTAATAGAAGCTGTTTACTGATTTACAAATTCGAAAATATAGGCTAAATAAAACCTGGAAGATCATACTCAGTTTCAAGTTTTTTCATATAAAAATCAAGAAGTTTGTTTTTAAACATATTTAAATTAGTAATACGTTTATAATCTTTGGGTAGTTTATTCCATAATAAAACTGCTCTATTAATATAAGAATATTTCAAATAGTCTTGTTTAATAAAACTGACATGGTAATTATTAGGATCAAAATTCCGGATATTGCATCTGTTGTTTGACATTGGCTGAAAAAATTTAGAATAATTTATGTTTATTTGGCCAAGTTTTGTTTTAAATAGAAGGACCAGATCGGCTATTTCTCTTCAGTATTCAAGCGGTAACACTGGTAGCTGTACCAATTTCTGCTTATAGGTTATTCCTTTAGGCTGGGTTGGAAATAGCAGCCGGCTGCCGACGATAGCCAGCAGTTTTAGGACCTTGCCGGCGATTTCTAATTTCAAAACATAACTCAATTTTGGGTTATCGGCAAAATTGCTTTTGCCAAGATCAAAATTAATTATGGTAATTTGTTTTGATTTCTCTGTATATGATCGTAAAAGAAATGTATAAGAACGCAAAAGACAATATGTATATGATCGTAAAAGACAATAGCATCAAACTTGTTAAAGAACTTTTACATTACAAAATAAATGCATTTAATTTTGGTTTGCGTTACATTTTATTTGGGCCTATGTCCAGAACGTAACTTTGCCGCTTGGGAAACAGCCTGCAAAAATTTTGACCAACAAAAAACAGCCTACAAAATTAGGTACATTTTCTGAACGTTATTTCGAACCCTGTTTAGGATACCCTAGTATGAACTTCGTTGCACGACGTTGTACGTTTTCAATTTGTAATTATATTTTGTTGGATAAGGTGACCAAACTTCACTAGCGTACGCAAGCTGTGGCCTGACTAGAGATAAATAAAGTAGTTTTCTTGTTTGCTCCTAATGATCAAGCAGTCTTGTGACAGAAAAGATGTTGGTTATGTTAGATTGCTAAAACTTTTTTTTTCAGCAAATACAACCAAAATAACCACTGGATAATCATGCTACAAACTAAGACATCACGTAACAACCTTTACAAACGTGCAGAAACGCAAAAAAGCATACGTATGCACCAGCATGTCAAAACATCTCTAAACTCCGAGGAATTTGGCTTTTAAAAAAATGTTTTATCAATTATACTGTACATGTATATACTGCCAGTTGTTTATATAGCCCCGTACATTTAAAGTCTTTAATCAGCTTTTTTTGGCCCATTAAAGTAAAAGAGAGAACGCCATGAAAACCCAGGATTTTAGGGAAATAGCGCATGCATGTTCACTGTCATTAATATCTTTTTCTATAGCTGCATTTGTTTGTTCTAATTGCAAAAGCTCAAATGACAATAGGAATCAAATGGGCAGTATTCATCTTTAAGCGCTCTTATAAACGCGAAAAAAGTCGACAAATCACTCTAACCGAAAACATAAAAGGGATAACCAACCTTTGGCGGGGTCTGTTGTCGATCGCAAGATTTACTTTGAGTGAACGAAAACGATTTTCTTGCTAATAAATCTTTAGAATTTTGTTATTGACAACCGATCTGACAAACGGTAAATTTAGTTGTCGATTACTATTTGTTTCTGATAACCATTAGTTGTCAACAATCAATTCTTTTCGTCTGTGATGGTCCAACAGGCCCTTTTTTCAGTCAGAAAAAATTATCCCAGACAGGAGATTTTTCCATCTGGAAAAACATAAAAAGTTAAAACCTTTTACAAGTCAAAAACTGGGTGAGGGATAATATCTAGTTTCCGTATATTAATGCCCGCCATCTATTAAGGTTTTGCGGCGTTTTTCAATGAGTCCTCAAAAAAGAACTTGTCCCCGAAATGTTCCAATAAACACGTAAGTCCCTTTGGCCTTCCTGCTTGCTGACCCCGCAGAGAAATTAGCTCAGGGGAATTTTATTTTAACAAACCTCTTTTGGTGTTTTGTGTGCAGCACACAGAAATATCCACTGTTCTGTTGCTGTCATCTGAGTACATACTTCAGGATTGCAGTCTGCCTAAAAAAATTTCAAAAAATAAAATTACTGTTACAAATTATGAAAAGTTAAAGAAGGCTGTTTTGCTTAAAGCAGGAGGTATATTCACAGCTCCTGTTATATGCGAATATACTGTACACTGTATATCTACATTGGAATGACAGAAAACCGGATACTAGGTTATTTATGTGTAGTATTGACGGTCATTTCTACTTAAGTTGAAGGTTCACAGTACGTTTGTTTTTTATACGGCAGGGATGGTCTGTAGGGCTCATCCCGTGTGATAACGACTCCAAACTAGGGCCCAAGTCGACTGGAGTCCCAATTTTCGGTGAACCGACTCGGTTTGAATGTTAAGTAATAAATGACTTGACTCGAGTTCGTAACGTCAAACGACTCGATTAAAAATTGCGTTGGTGAATGTCTAACGTAAATGATTTGATTTGACTTATAGTCATATACTCATATATATATTTGACTAATAATTCGTGAGAACCTCTTGTGCACTAAAAATGGATTAAACGAGCATATCGTTCCCAGCTGACTCGATAGTTCAACTGGTTGTGCGTTGGTCTGGAAACCCGAAGATGCAAGTTCAACACCCGCTCAAGCCAACTCACTTTTTCGAATTGACCTTGCAATGTACAGTACTGTAGGTCAATCATGAAATTTTCTCTTCATGTTACCCTGAGGATGGTTCTGAAAAACCTGGAGAAAACTGAACGGCGATTTAAAAACCTCCAAAAGGGCACATAAACGTAGTCTCCGGGTAGATTCTGTAGTGTTGGCAGGTAAATAGAATTGAATATTAAAGTTTCAAAGAATACAATAAAATAAGTGCTAACAAACCTGCAAGTTTACGGCCAGATCATTCAACTGGAGACAAAATTGTCTAGTTAGAATATGAAAATCAGACAGTAGAAATTAGCACAAAAATAAATGCAAGAAGAATAAGACAGCTACTAGACAATGTAGCTCTGAATGTCTGAATATTCATATGATGTCGTCAAGAAAGTCGGCTACAAGCAGCGGTAGGTCTTGACAAGGGAGAATAAGAGTTGTAACCTTGAAAGTCAATATATTGAGGTGTGACCACATATACAATTTTGTTTTTGGATCAGATGTCTTTTTCTTTATTTTCACCAACAATATTACATGTATTTGCTCTCTCAGATTTGCATGGCGCAGTGCCACACAAAATTTTGCGCTAAGTATAAATCCTACTTGAGACATGAAGGTAGAGGTGGCATTTACCTGCTATGAGTTATCTTTACGTTTTACAAGTGAATGATCAAATGGGTGGATGATCTCTCCCTCACTACATACAATCAAAGTACAACCTCAAGATGTAAACATTCAAAGGAGGAAAAGATAAATTTTTGTTCCATATTGTACAGTATCTACTGTACAATTCTAATCCATGCATCATTACTAAAGACCATTGGCTATATGGCAGAAAACATTTCTTGCCAAATGAAGACAGTAAGCATAAATGATACAGATTCTGTCCACAGTGTTTGTAGTCAAAGACATTTTTTCCCAACAGCCCAACAATTTTGCATATCCCCTTGAAAATTGCCAACCCCATTCTGGAATCTCTCCTGTGGGAAATGACTACATTAGTGCTACTATTGCTATTGTGACTAAGAAAACTGTACATGTCCATCCTGGATTCCATAATTTAGACCTAGACAGAATTGACATGGTCTCTTTAAATCTTTCTATATTGCATTTATGAATGTCAAAATGACAATGGCTGATGTTAAATACTCTTCCATTGATTTGAGAGCCATCATAAGACCAATGCTAGGATACTTTATACATTATATGGATCCAAATCTGATAAGCAAACTTAAGTGAAGAACAAAACAATGAAACTAGTAAAACTTTAAAATATATGCAAATAATAATTTGCCCAAAGCATAAATACTGCCAGTCATGCCAAGAAAGCAACTTGAAACCTTACAGCAAGATTGAAAAGACAATTTATGTCCCTGAATGAGTTAAACAAGTTGGTACTCAACAAAGCAGGGGTCTGGCAGTCCATTTTGCCATTGTCTGGCATTAACCAGAATAACATTTCAAAGGACTACAACTTTGCCCTTTACTATATGTATGTTAATTTAGCAGGTTTTATCCTAGTTACATGTACAAAAACAAAATCACCAAAATTACCAGTTTATCAAGGACAAAAGAATCACAAACTTTATGTAAATATGTACTCATAAAGTAGCCATTCATATTATTCATTCAAACCCTTCAAACAATCAACAATTCTATATATAAAGAAGTTGGAAAATTATTCTGTTCAACTACTGTACTGCACTATGCTGTAACAGCTCAAGTATATACCTTAAATGTTCATACTTCCAAACACCCTCATCCTGTCCTTCGGGTGGCTCCAGAATTAAAGCAATGTCTTCATAATCAGCTTTGATCAACTGCTGTATGTACTAATAACACAACAACATAAATCACATTGTAATGTTTTCACATCCTGCACATTCATACTAAGTATAGTATTAGTATGTTTGTTTACCTGTTAAAGGGCAGGCCCCCACTGTGTTGAATAAAATCAACTAGCATTAGTCAGGATACATTTCTAAACTGCACACCCTTGTCCTTTTAATATGTACAGTAAACCAGGTTTGCAGTTAAGCCACCATTAGAGGGGAAAGCATGTCATTATGCTGAATAAAATTGTCAGGCATTAGCCAGAATAAAATTCCAAAGTGCACCCTTGCCTGACAAAAGCAATCTAATCCACATGTCAAAATAAACAAGCAAACAGTCGACAACTTAATATGTAGAAATCTGCTGTATGTTCAAGGTTGTAAAAGTCTAAATTCCTTTCCTTTTTTGTATAATCTTATAGAATTTAGTGTTAATGAAAAGAATCGAGTAATGATGGATAATTCTGTTTTTGTCCCATCCACAACATCAAAAACAGCTGGTCCCAGTTGTTTGCATGGAATTAGAGTTAAGCTAAAATTAAAACCTAAGCCAATGCTTTATTTCTTTGAATTGTGATGGCTTAAATTCACACTTAAAATTTAGAAAACAACCCTTTATGGCTATAAGCAAGCCTGGATATTAGCATCCAGTCATGGACATTGTCTGGCACAAATTTGTCATTTATAGAGTTTTGACAGTCACAAATTTGACTATGTCTGTCACTTTGTCCGGAACGGTTTTTGGTAACATTGATTTCCAGTTTCATTACAAAACCAATTATTATTTGTTTTTAATCAATCACTCTCTTCATTTGTATATTAAATTAGTGAATGTGCATGGGTTGCTGCGAGTAGTTTTGCGTGTTACCTGCGAGATTGTGTGCGGGTGAATATAAAATGGTGAAGTGTGACTGTCTTGGATATTGATTGTTTGTGATCATGCTAGCATTAAATTATATACAACATATTGAAGAAAGTAACTTCATTTTTTTTATGTCTGCTGACATAAATAGTGTTAGCAATGATAGCCATATTGATCAAGACTTGACCACTGACAATGACTTACATGAGAAACATTTGTGATTTGGATGATAGTGATTCTAGTTTTGCAGGTTTCCTTCCTGGAGATTTACTGTGACTTTGAGGATTTAAATTGATCAAAGAGACATATGATGGTTCAAGAATAGATTAATTGTTGATGATGATGATCTTTTTGTAGTCGTATACTACATGTATAAATCTATATGTATAATACTTTTAAATAAAATTGTGTGCAGTGCACATATCATTCATACTTTTAAGTTTTAATATCCCATACCAATGCTTGTATACAATAACAATTATTAATATACGGTGAATGTACGAATATCAATCAAATTATAGTCTTGTTAAGTGACAGGTACATTTTGTTTTGTGACAGGCACAATCTGATTGATGCTGGTCATCTTGACAGCCAGAGCAAAAAAAAATATATCCAGGCTTGTCCTCTTTATATTCTAGCCATTCTCAATCCCAATTGTTGTTGTTGTCACCCTTGAGTTCTGTCAATACATTCTTTAGAGTAGTTATCAGCTTTGCTCTCAGTTCACAAGCTGTTTACACCTAAATTGACTGTACTAGCAGTGGCTGTTTGATCAAAAGAATTAGTGGTATTAGTTGGTTCATTAGTTGGTACACTGCAGAGTTTGAACTAATTATTGAAAAATAGTTTGTGATTTTTCAGGGATTTATAGGTCTATTATGAACATTATACTACCATCATAATAACAACAATAATAAACTTCATTAAATTTAAGCAAACATCTAATGTTACATCTAAGTTATTCCTCACCCACAAAAAATTGAGCAGAAAGTCTCATTATATGCTTCCAAAACTTCTAGTTAGCAACAGATGTTTTGGAAGTATTAGGCAGGATTGCAGCAAGGAAATAATAAGGAAGGATTTCCTTACATGATCCAATTTAGCAGTGGTAAGAGGTAATGAGCAGAATTTCAAATAAATCAAGGACAATTTCATAGTTGCATGAAATATTATGTTCATTAAAGCCTTTTTGCAAACATTGAATTCAAATCAAATTCAAATAATTTTGCTGCTTTGTTAGAGTATCTATACTTGTTTCTTTTGGCATGTTTATGGGCTAGAATACATGTAATTGCTCGAAAAAAACTTTGCATAGCGGACAAATTTGAGGGCATCAACAATAATTCTGCAAAGAAATATGACAAATTCCCATTATGAATATGTTCAGTAAACAATCACATCTTGCTTGCAAAATATACCAGTGCTCACAAAAAGATATCCTTGTAGCTAGTGAGACATGTGCATGCTTTCCTGAAATACCCACTGGGGCCAAATCTTGGCCCCAATGGGTATTTCAAGTGGTCTTGGGATTTTAAGTCCAATTTCATTTTATCAATGGCCATTTTTTCCTTATCAGAGGCCATGACCATGATGGCCACAATAAAATTTGAACCTTGAAATTTGGGCAAGGTTTGCCTAAAACCTATGGCTAATTTTGTCATTCACCAGCCCAAACTGATATCTTTGCATGCCATGTGTCCATGGTTGCCTCCCTACCATTTTAGTTTTCTTTATAAATTATTTCCACTTCTTCTGACACTTTTTCCACTTGATTTTACACCACATTTTCTCCAGATGTCACGATTCACAAACAATCAAACTATAGGTACAAGTGTTGCATTTTTTGACAGAAATGGTAGGGCTTTGCCCTACAACTTTAAAAGTTGGGTGGGCTCAAGTCCCCCTAGCTCCTCCTATGTCTCCACTCCTGGTTGTACTTGTGAAACAAACAATTCACGTTTCATGTGAATCAATTTAAAAGCATCTGCAGTGCTTTAGATAACTGCAGGAGCTTTTATAACTCGGGGACTCTAATGGAACATAATTAGAAGAGGAAAATGACCTCTTAAAAATCTTGCATACTTTGCCACTTGCAGGTTACAAGCTACCTGGACAGAGAGATCAAGGAGATGGGGAACACTCAGGGGGTTTCCTTGGAAGCTGGCTACTGCCAATGCTCTGGTGGCTGCTGTGAGTCACTGAGTCACTGGCTGCATTTCCATATTCATTGTTTTGGTTAATAAAAATTTAATATTCATCACTGAGTTAACTACAAGTAAATTTAATGTCCAGAATGGTGGAAATTGCATTTCTAAGCATCTAAATTTCAAAATTTTCTTGGGGTATGCCACCAGACCCCTCTTGGAGAAAGTGACCTTACAGCTTCCTTGATTGATACAGCCACCTAATTTAGAATGGGCAGATGCCTACTGTACTCCTAACCTTAGTGATAGCCCTGAATAATGCTACTGAAAATTTTTGAAACTTTCAATCAACACTATTAGGGTCCAGTCTGACTTGCATCTTCTTATGACAATGGTCTCTTTAACACTGTTCATGGTAAATAACTAATTACTTCAAGATAAATGTACTTCCCTTCTTTGGATTTATATACAGTACATGTACTTACATTATAAACTAGCAAGAAACTGTGAGACTTACTGCACCTGTTGAACAGCCAGTGTACTGTCCATTTCTTCAAATGGCTCATCAGGCCAGCTGTACATCGCCTAAAGAAAGTTTAGTCAAACAAAAAGATACTTACGCTGACAGTATTACAAAACGTGTCATATCAAATAACTTAAGGTTACCTTTGCATTGTCGAGTGAAAAGAAAGAAATGTATTTTAGAAGATGAAATCATTTTTAGACGTTGAAGTATATGCCGACTTTACAAGAATCACTAAAAATTAAAACTCTTACACAGTTATCAAAATACCTCGGCTTTTGTTCCAGGTCTGTTCCTACGAATAATTGGAGCACTCAAATGTGCAGCCGTCGCCATCTTGAGCAAGCAACACTTGCGTATACCGAGGGAGGGGAGAGACAGTTGGGAAAATTTGAAAGAAAGGCGAGTGCAATTATTACTATTTTGATCGAAAATATGCTAAGATTACGTGCAAAATTAGCAGTGTTTCCTGGATTGCAGTCGAAAAATGCTCTTTTATTCAAAAAAGTGTTTGCATCCACGATCGATAATATAGGTACTGTATGATTTTTACAATAATGATAATCTTTTTCGGAGTTCTTTATTCTTTATATCTTTACCAGTAACATTAATTGCTATGATTGGTTAGTTTGGATGATTTTAGTGGTTGGTCACTAAACATGATTTTAGTGGCTAGTAACTAAAGCATGCTTGAGTCCAGATGTGTCAACCAAGGTCTTTGGCAGTCGGTGCTTGTGCATTGTACATTGTGCATTGTGCATTGTGCATATTAACTACCGTTCACAAATGGGAATTTATGGTATTCATATTCCGCAGTTCACTGAGTAGTCTTAGGTACAGTACATGAATGGACCTTGAACAAGATATGGGACTGGATGGAGATCAACCCATCCCCACCCCCCCTACTAAAACTACAACCCAACTTGTATATTAGTTGTTCTTGTTCATGTATGATGACTCTGAAAAAAATTAGAACCTGGGTTCAGACACACCCATTCAATACTTTCTTCTTGCAACCTGCAACTGCTGTATATATTAGTTTGGCCTTACAGCCTGTTAGGAAAGTAAGCCTTTAAATATTTTTTATAGAATCCATGTGTTACAGTTGATTAGGAAATTTAAATCAAAAAGCCAAATGAAAAAGAAAAATCTAGATATCAGAAGCTAAAAATGCTCAAAAATATTTATTTTCTGTTTATTATTGTTCTTATTCACAGACTTAAACTATAGTTTTCTTCCCAAGACTAAACTTAAGGTTACAACAATTACAACCATTGTGTAATACTTGTCTTGAAATTCTACCAACTATCACAGCATGTGGTGACAGTAATAAATAATCATGTAGATAACTGTAACTCATGGACAGTGTGAAAACTGCTCAGTTGGCTTTGGGTGGCTGTACTCTTAAAAATACATGGGGTTCCAGGTGAGGTAGATTGATGGTGGAAATCAAAGATTTTCATTCTTGTAGGCATGGAAGATTCCTTTATTATGTGTTTGAGGGACACTCTCTTGATATGTATAAATGTAACACGGTCCCACTACTTCCTGAATATGAATATATGCCTGTATATTGTACAATTAATATTAGTCAATTGTGGGAAAAATTTTTAAAAATCAAGAGCTATGAAAGAATGGTAAACTTATTGGATAAAGATATAGTGGGAAAAGTTTGTGTTTCAATGCAAACTTTTAACTTTTTAATATGTAGATGTACAGAACTATCATCATAGCAGTTATTAATTATGTAATTCATTCAGTTGGATTATAATTAAAGAATTAGTTTTGGGTTCAAATGCCAACAGAGGTGAAGGTTTAGTTTGCTTCTCTTTGTGATCTAGAAAATCAGAGTCAGTGATCTACACCAGGTGGCAGGTGCATCTGATAATTAATAATTCCATTGACCATTATATTATTTGAGACTCAACACTTCATGTGTCATCACTAAGGAACCAGAACCAGTCCTATAGGTAAACCTACATGTACCTGTCATCATACAAATGTCATTCCCATGGTCTGCTGTCATCGTTCAGGCCCTATAACTTGGTATTCTTGATATTCCACTTGGTACAGTGAGTGTTTCCTTCATTATTAACCCAAGCACATGTGGTTATGTTCCCAATTAACTGCTCTCTTATGTGGAATATAAAATATCATTAAAAAGAAAAAAGAAAACAAAAAGGAAGAAAGTATTTAGGGTTCTGACCATTTTTTGAAGAAGTAAGAAGATAATTGCAGTTTTAAAAACCTTTTATCATTACTGATTAAATCATTTCAGTGCTCGACCTTAGCAATAGCTCACTATAGTCCAGAACTAGTAAAAATTGGGTTTGGGCTACTGAAATTTAAGAACTACTAGTCACCAGGCTAGTCCTATTAGGAGAGGTTTTGGAGAGGTAAGTAAAGAAATAAACAGATTGCTGTGATTACTAGTAGAAGTATGTATATATCCATTTGACAAATGAACTGTTACCCTATCTGTCTTGACCTGACTTATACTTTCAACTCCTCACTAAATATTTTCATTTTCTGTAATTGTTCATTGACATTCAACAGGCTAAAGACCAAGGTCCATAGTTCAGGAATTGGCTACTAGTTGATGCCTCTTAGCTAGTAAATTTTAAGCCTTACTAACCCAGTGACTTGTTACCAAAAAAGTTAAGGTTGAGCACTGCATTTGATTAAACTGGTTAAATTGATTAATCATTTTTGTAGTATAATTTATACTGTCTGGTACAATTTATTATACCTTACTACATTGTCAAAAAACAATAAAATTCTGCTTAGATAGTATTGAACTATTTGTAAAAAGCCAAAAGGTTTAGATTGTAGCTGAAGGGGTGTGTGGGGCACAGCACCTCCAAGAATAATTCATTTGGGCACTTGATGTCTCAACCTGCAGACCAAGGAGCATTAAATAACAAGTGGACAAGAAAATGAAAATTACTGACAAAAGTTCAAAAACAAACCAGGTTTTAGCTTTTATTTTATTTTACTTTATGTTATTTTGTTTTATTTTGTTTTATTTTATTTTTTCAACTCAACAGTAAGAGATATTCACAAATATGGCCACTTTCAGATTGCTGAAAATGGATATCTAAAGATTTCAAATCTTCAAGTATTCTTGGCAGGTGGATGTCCCTATTAAACACAGTAGCAATTTTGCCTCATCAGGTAAAATGACTTAGCAAAATTATATAATTTTTAGTCAATGAGGCAAATACGTGAGGTACATCTAAAGATTAGAAATCTTTAGATAGCAATCTTCAGCACTCTGAAAGTAGCCATATTTGTGTATCTCTCTTACTGATGTAAAGTTGAAAAAATAAAGTAAGATAAAATAAAAAAATAAAACAAAACAAAGCCAAAATAAAGTGAAATAAAATAGAATAAAATGAAATACGTAAGATGAAATAAAATAAATTTAAAAAACCTAAAACCTGGCTTTGTTTTTGGGATATTGGTTTTGTGCATACTCCAGGTGGTTTTGTATTGATAAAACAGAGAAATCTGAGGGTCCACACAATCTTGACAGTCCACAAAATTTCAGACATGCGTTATTTCTCACACACACACAAATTCTTACCACTGATCAAGACTTGGTGACGTCCGTGCAGGAAACTGAAATACAGGTACTACCGACATTGAAAATAGAAACTCATCTCGTTTCAAGAGGAGTTGCTTTGTCGGAGAGTCAAGCCTGAAGAACCCTCGCTGAAAACGTTAAGATTTTAATTTTGCCAGTTTTTCCTTCCTTTTGTTTTTTCTATTGAGTCACATCTCTTGATATTTTAAAATCACAAATTATCTTTAAAGACGTTGACATTCTTAATTTTATGAGAGACGATGAAAACGTTTGTTTTTCATTTCATCAGGTGAAAATGATGCTGCTGTTCACGAAAAGTCACGGCAACTTTCAGGAGTTCGAATCTTGGACATGACCAGGCAAGTAAAATCTATCTTTTTTAAACTGAACGCTAAAAGATGTGTCAAATGTATAATTAATAGAAAATCTTCAGCCAGTGTTATACTGTGCAATTTTTCTTGCAAGTCGTATGTCGCGAAAAGGCTCTTGCAAGTTGCAAGAAAAATTACTTTGAAATCTACTGTAACATGCTTTCTACAACTAGTTTTTCAAAACTGCAAGTTTCAAACTTTAAAATGGATCTACAGCAAACTTCAACAAGTTACAAGACCATTATAGCGTGTATGGCAGCCCTTTACGCGATTGCGGCAATTTTTTAAGACACGAGGTACATGAATAATTATTGCGCCACGTGACAAGGCCTTAAAAACGTACTTTATAAATTTTATAGGAGTTTTCAAAATTGGTCTTACTTCCATGTGGTATACATGTAAGGCCGCAGCCAGTAGATTTCCTTTAAAAGGCGATACATTGTTATTCAGGACGATTTTTAATGAAAATATTGCTACGAAAAAATTTCTGAAAATTTCGGGTTGCATCGCATTAAGAGCTAGGGAAAATTCACTGGGCGCTTAAATTCAATTGAATCAAGAGTCTTTAATACTTAAAGAAAGCCTTTTCTAAACGAAAACCGCGTATAAAACTTCTTCCAAATAAGGTGATTGAATGGAAGGAAATTTTATATCGAACATACAGAAATTTAAGCTGGTGGGAAATATCATTGTGATGACTAGCAGCACTTGCGAACTTTAGATGTGATTATCCGAGTTGAAAGCTAAAACTTCCCACATAATTATACAGATACATAATTCTTAAAGCAATTTAGTTGCGTTACAATGCGAAGGTAAATAGATTGGCCAGCTGAGAAAGTTTTCACTGACAGTAAAACTCTCTAAACCGTCCTAAAACCCTCACAAAAATATAAAGTCGAAACTTTTTAGGATAGAAAACTGTGAACTGTGTAGTTAATTTGGAGAAGCGAGGATCCTTTACTGCCGTATGGCAGTATGTTACTATTTCTTTTTATAAAATAACACGCGTCCTTCGTACGTTCTGATTGGACGAGCCTCGTTTTCTCTCGAGTACAAAGAAACGCCGACGTCATTTTCACTTTGTATTAGTCCAGAGTCATAGAATGGATGATGTAAAGAAAACTCGAGAAGAACTTGGCTATTTTCTAAGACAACTAGAAAATTGCTTTCGTATCTTTATACTGTGACAGAAACATTCATGACGCCATTTTAACCGAGAAAATACCAGAAAATACTCGAAAATACTCGGCTACCCCTCGTTTTCACTAAGCATTTTTCTGGTTGTAATGACGTCATTCATGTTTCTATCACAACACAGAGACATTCAAGGAATTTTCTATTTGTTAACTGATGCATCAATGCCGTACGGAAGAATGCTATTTTTTCGCCGAATGCATGTAAAATTTTGGATTTTTATGTAATTGTAGCGACTGTTTCGTGTGGCGACTCGGTTTTCGAAACGTAGTTGACTTTCGCGTGGGAACCCTTAATATATACATAAAAAATCAGTGCAAGATTCGCACAAAATTCAATCGGGGACTGATTTATTGTGAAACATGGATTTTAGAAGTTGAGTTGAAAGAAGGTGCGAGGGGAGGCATCGTTGCGGGATTGTTTTTTCTTTATAATCTCTCAAATCCCACTGCTAAGTTGAAAGGTTTGTCAAATTAGAGGTCGATTACGTGGAGATTACCAGGCCGCACAAAGGGGCTGAGATTGCATCTCGGCCTTCCGGTAAAATACTGGAAAAACGGAGCTTGCGATCACACGAAGAATTTTAATTCCAGGGTTAAGATTTAGCCCAGGTTGACGTACTAGTGATGAAATTTTTAGCTCGGTCAAGCGGACTGAAAAGAGGATTACCACATATAGAAAGATACAAACTCCTAAGACAACAAAGGCTAGCAAGAAATATCTGCATGGGCTCACTTCTAATTTCAGTTCCAGCCCGGAATGAGATATCTTATGTAATCTAGGCCTATTTTCAACCTGGTCAGCCGGGATGAGTTTCCGTTCGTTGTGAAGTTTTCCCATGTAATTAATCCATTACAGTACCCTTCCAAGATTAAAAATCATCTGATTTACAAAATGTTTAGCCTGACTAGGTAAATAAACTTACAAGAGAATGATTCCCTATTCTTTAGGGAATTGGTTTCCGCTCACCTTTTGTGCGCTTGAATTCTGTATACCACCAAATACGTGGCACTCATTCCGACTTGTAAATTCTCCCATGTATTTGGGTTTTTTTCTGCCTGTCTGTCAGTTTTGTTTTTGCTTTCTTGTTATTTTTTTGTCTGTTTGTTTTGTTTGTCTTTTTTTTTTTTTTCTTTTTTTTTCTTTCGTTTTTTTTTGTTTTTTGTTTGCTCATTAGTTGGTTTGTTTTCGTTACTGTTTTAGAGTGCTTGCAGGTCCATATTGCACTATGGTTCTTGGTGATCTTGGTGCTGAAGTAATAAAAGTTGAAAAGCCAGGTTAGGATCTTGTATAAGCTCCTACCTTCTTCTAATTTAAAATTGGATGATTGCAGTGTAGAATTCAGCCGACGAAAAACAAATTCCTTAAGTGAGTAAAAAATCTAGGGGTTTGTTTTCGTGCACTGAGCTGTCTGATAAGTGACATATTATCCAACTTTATCAAAACATTAATTGTTCTTAATAGCTGGTATAAATAAATTAATTGATTTGTATAAGATGTTAATTGACTTTATAAATATATTAATTCAATTTAATTGTATAAATAAACGTGAGTTCTAGTCCTACTACAATTTCAACAATGATCAGCCACGACACAAGTACAACCGTTACTAGTGAAAAGCTACTTGGCGAAAAAATAATCTAAGCAACACAGATCGTGTGCACTGTCCTTGATACTAAAAACTGTTCCTTTGATATAAACAAAACAATGAGAAAAGATTTAGTCACATGTAGAACCTATGAACTCCAGAGGACAATTTTTGACAAACTTTTCATATTGTCCTCGGTGTGCACACAATCATATTAGTAGAGTATTCGTAGGATTAAGACTTTTCAGTCCGAATCCGACTTCGGCTAAAGCTAGACGATTTTACTCGTCAAGGGAAGACGTATCGGAGGAGACGGAGGTAAAAAAGTTGTCATTTTAAGCAGATTATTAAGGAAACTTCCAACATTTACATGGCATTAAGTAAAATTAATAATATCGTTAGAATATTTTTGAACATTTGCAATTGTTCCATTCTTCGCTTTGATCTATTAGTCTTTGCTCTGCATTTATATTTCGTGTTTGCCCTGCTGGGAGTTCAGCAGTTTTTCTGAAAATATGAATTCTTCTGCCAAAGAAGTCGGAGGACAGGCTGGAGTCACTGAGAATCATGTCCACGAACAAGTAAATGATTCTGTAACTAAATAATCGGATATTATCGTATTTTTCCATTGAAAAGGAGTTGGTGATGAAACTCGATCTTGGGGCCCACCGTTTGTTGGAAATGAAAGCGTCTACTTTCTCTCCATAAACAGAAATAAAAAGGTCGGTAGCTTTTAGAGTCGTGCGTCGTAGCGCTTCTAGTGTGAAGTCACTAGTAAATGGATTCGGTGCACCTTTTCCTGCGTCGTACATATGGCAACCTGAATACATCGGACAGAACATGGTTTTTATCTCGTGGGATTATTTCTTAACAACTACTTAAGTTAGTGACGATAAATTTTCGCGGTCTTTAGTCCAATCAACTGTGTTTAAAAACTTGACCATAAGCTAGGTTCACGTATTGATTACTCATTAACCGAGTGTACGTAAGGTCTGTACGGGAAATTATTATATGGCTGCGGTAGCAAGCGGTCCAAATACGGAAATCCTGCAATGTGATTGGTTCTTAAGCGGTCGGATATTTCTCGTATTGCCAACTCAAGGGGGGATTAAAAAAAGTCTGGTGTATGTCGAATAAAAATTAAAGATTTTGACAATATATGAAGTGAAAATGTATTAAGAACAATCAGAAAAAAAAAGTAACCATGAAGATTGAAGTTGGTGAAGAAATTCTGTATGAAATGAAGACAGAATTGCAAGTTTTTATATTCATCACAGCCATATAGTGAACTACTTATTGACCTCGCTTGTTCGGTCTGTACTAGTGAAATGTCGGTCCGATATTTCACTGGTACAGACCGAACACTTGGCCTATAGGTAGTAAGCATTTGTCTGAGGTGCTCGTTCAGACCGAGCGACGAAGGAGCGAGGTTTATTTGGAAAAAACAAAGGGAAAAGTCTTTTCTGTACCGACCAAACAAATGAGGCTAATTAGGAATTTGTTATATGGGTTTTGGTTCCTTTCTTCGTCGCTTTTAACGCGCTTTGTCAAACGTACCTGAATTTGGTTTGTTTAACTTTCAATCAGCTCGAAGATTTTCTCGCTAAAACTTGCCAGTCTGTAAAACGTACCAGACCAGTTTAGTTTTTGTGTTTTTTCGCATTAGTACATCGCAGAACATATTTTTTGTGACTTTTCTTCGGATGTAAGTAATCTAGAAACTTAGTTAAGCACAGAACTCTTACACGGCCCGAGAAGTCAGTTAATAAATTTTCTGTAAATGCATTTTTTTACTTGTAGCAGTAAATGGTGTATATTGTTACAGCCTCAAACAGTGCATTTGACGACTTTGAACTACATTTCATCGTGCTTGCTTTCTTTTCTTCAGCCAACAATAAAGTAGCTTCTACTGATTATTTTGTGGCTTTTTCGGCACCCAGGTAAACTCTTGTGATTTCTCTACAGCCTGACTGAGTTTTACCATACGACGTCAAAATTTGTTTTTGTATGAGGATCCATTTACACTATACGACTGGCCTTTACGATGTAGATTACTTCACCTTTGATTCATTACAACAAGTGAATAAAATTCGGACAAGCGAACCAACCAAGAACTAATTTGTTTCTTATACGCGTACTGTGATAAACATTTTTTATAACAGGTAATGGGGCAAACAATCCTTTGAGTTCCTCTCCCCGACAAGTCGTATATAGACAACATAAAAGTTAGAAAATGTATTTATTTTTACCGATACTTAACAACAAGATACGTATGAACACAACGTAATAAAGATGATATTTGAGAGCAAACAAAAAATTCAGGCTGTAAAGGTTCGCTTGAGCTATGGCGGGAAAAGTCAGTACGCTTTTCTCACTAGTAGCGAACAATAGTATGGGGCGTCTGGTTGGTGAGACGATTGTACTCACGAGTGGGAAATATCGTCTGACGAATCAGGATTGAACTTCACCTGTAAGAGACGACTTTTATCTTTGTCCTTGCTGAGGAGTTTGTCATAGGACGCATATAATAATGTCCGTTCTGGAGTAAATGTTGTCTCAAAGGCACAATTCCTGCTTTCGATTCACTTACTAAAGTAGCAATACGTCCGCAAGACTCTAATCAGGTAATCTGATACTTCCGAACGAATACTGTCATGCGACAATTGTATCGTGTAAATGGACCCTTACACATGAGATTGGGAACAAGTCATAGGGCCGCAAAGACTACAGGACCGGAAGTTGTAAGATGGTGGCCACTGTCATCACGATTTTGATGGAAATATTGACATTTTATGACGTTTTATGATATGTTATGAAATTGTATTTGATTTTTACATTTTAAGACCCATGCAGAACTAATTACGAAAAATGCAATTATAGGACTTCCGGATGGGAATCGAATCCGTGACCCTGCGAATCTAGTGTGGTACTCTGGCAACTGAGCTACGAAGGCTGTTGCCGAGTTTCTGTTAATAAATTTGGGCATCTGCTCATGTATAGATTTGTTCGTTTATAAGTTTGTTCGATTTTCTGAAGCGGAATTTCTACTTGGTGTTGGCTTCTTGATGGGCAAATTTCTGTCGTTCTGCATCGCTGCCCTTATTAATATTCTTGGGATAAAGACTTGCTGTGAGGCGACCGAAGCTTATTGCATAATTGGCCAGTGTACGAACAATGATTGAATGATTTTTCCTCGTATTTTATAATGCATTCTTGAAGAGGATTTGAATATTGTAAACAGCCGTAACTATTGTTTCAGAGTGTCGCTGTCAACATCAAAGATCCGGAAGGAAGAAAAATTATTCAACAGGTGCTGGACGTGACTTATCTTTCATTTAACAATGCTACCGTATTTGCTACCATTGGTTTTGATATGGATTGATGCCCTCGCTGTTTTTGTACGTTTTAAGTATTACTCTCTTGTTTTAGCTTTTCTTTTCATATCTTTTAGTATTGCTCATTACGTTCAGTGAGTTCTTTAAATGAAACTCTCCTTGGTAAAAATGTTACCCTCGTGAACAGTAGTTCATCTAGGATTTGAGTCGAGTGGGTGATGGACAAGAGTAATGTAATGTCCCACGCCATATCTCGTCAGTAACAAAAGTATCCGGGGAATGCTCTCCTAATAGATTTTTAAATTTATTTATTCCCGTATGAAACAGCATTATTAGCGATTCCGCAGAGATGACAAATCAGACATTCGCTATGCTTCATTTAAGGGACGCATTTTGCCAAACAAGAGTTGCGCATGTGCCGTACATGGGACAAAGTAAGATGGAGTGAACTGGTCACCGCATCCCTCCTAAATCAGCCCATGCCCACGAAAAGTTCATGCGCTTATTCACTTTATTCCATAATTCTTATATTGGCATTCCTTTCGTCGTTGTCTCTCGCTTTTTACTATTTTAATTTTGTGTCCGTCCGTCCGTCTGTCCATCCATTCATTCGACTGAATTAATTTATTAATTTTCTGAGCGTTTCATTTGACATCATAACTTCCATCCAGCTTCCTTTGTTCGATACAACAACGCGACTGCCATACCCTTGGTATTTTGACACTGGGATTGATATAAAAAGCTCTGTTGGTTAAAATTATTTGTTAGTTTGATAAATTTTATTCATTCCGTTCATTTGTTTGTTTGTTCGTTCGTTTCTTGGTTTGTTTATTCGTTCATTTCTTGGTTTGTTTGTTTGTAATAGTTAAAAACCTGGTCAGGAATGTTTCACGGGATGCCAAACGCAAGGCTTCCATAAATTTTTTAAATGGCTGCTAAAACGGACCCCTTATGTGTTAATTGACAAAAGAAGTTCGATAGTTAATGCTTCATGAACCGTGAAAATTTAGCGAGAGGAACGAATGGGATCCATGTCAGATATGTGCATGGTTTGTAACCAGTCATTTGAGACTTAGAGATACCCAAGGTCATGATTTTCCTGTGTGTTTTCCTCAAACATTGTTAATTAGTTCATTCATTTATTTATTTATTTATTTACCGAATTATTTATTTATTTATTTGTTTATTTATTAATTTGTTTACTTTAATTGTTTCTTTTATAACTGCATTAATTAATTAGCTAATTAATTTTTTCGTTAAGCTGTCTGAGTGTAGCGATGTCCTTGTCGAAAACTACTTACCTGGAAAACTTGACAAACTTGGTCTTGGATATGATACTTTAAAACGATTTAATCCGAAGTTAATATACTGCTCCATAACGGGGTATGGTTCTGATGGACCATATGCACAAAGAGGAGGTTATGACGTTGTGGTCTCTGGTATTGGTGGATTAATGCACATTACTGGACCTGAGGTACTGTTGAAGATCCGTCGTCACTTTCTTTGGTCTTTTGTCAAGATGTGGTACTATCGCAATTGCACGAAAAACTTAAGATGTTCTCTTTGAAGAAGGTGAAGAAGATAAACTCTCACTATAGACTTCATGTTTTACGTGTAAAAATGGCCCAAATAAAATGCAACTAAAATGTTCCCATTGTAGTATACATAGGCGTCGCTAGGGGGGGCCCAGGGAGCCCAGGGAGCCATGACCTCCCTAAACGTAAATTTTGGGGCCTGCCACCCATTTCATACCAGTATATGAACCCGTTGAACAATTAAATTATTGTCGTGTTCTGGATCTCGCCAATATTCGTTCCTACAATCAAGCTTTTCTTGGTGCGAAATCGAACAAACACTAGTCGCCATTTACCCAGTGATGCCAAACGATTTTACTTGGTGGTGAGAACTGATTTCATCATTAAAAAGCTGTAAAACCTCAGAGTATGCCACAATTTTGGCACCCCAATAAATTAACCCCAGCAATGCCTCTGGTAGTACACCTTAATGTCCATGTTTTCTTTATTTTATAGTTAGTGGAGGTGAGAGGGTGTTGTATCTTGTGATAGTTTACTCTGCAGTGCAGTTATAATTAAAATGCTATAATAAAGTCTGTTGTAGAAATGATACATACATGTCACAGAAATAAAAAGAAATGCCCACCCCTTCCTCCTCATGACAAACTGGCCCAGTTTTAATCCAGGCTCACTTCCCAACCATTGTGCCGCTCGAATCTTCACGTTCGAATTTTAGGGTTGAGGTGACTCTATTTTAACTTAGAAGTACCCTCTCTCAAAGCTAAAAGCCTTTTTATCCAACTAGGCCACAAATTTAAACTAACCTCAACTTGCCTTGGTCAAAATCCTCTTCAAAAGAGCTCATAAAATAACGTATATCGTACGCGACTTCTGATTGATTAATACCCGTTCTTGGATCAGAGCATTCAAACACGGAAAATTTCCCACCAAAAGTTTACTGAAGTTTGTGTTGCACGTTCAGTCTTGTTATTTGATAAAAGAAATACGAGATGCTTTAGGTATGTTTGAATATTGTGATTCAAACACTTGATACGTAGCTTGAATTTAGAATAGCTAAAAAACACTTCATTTTTTTTCTTTTTACCACGTTTAAGTGGCTTGACTTTGTTGACCAGGATTCGATCTTCTGAAACTTGTCTTACATCGGTAGTTGATGATTTTTGGGGGAATTGCCTACTTCATGGATTTGTTAATCAAGTTAGCAGCTTTTCGTTTGTTTTTAATTTATAAAAGAAATACCAGATAGATTTCCAGTTTTGGATAGCATGATCCAAACATGTGGGAAGTTGCTCGACTTTCGTAACGGTAAAAACACTTTTTACGCATTTCGCAACATCCTGTGTGCTTAGATCATAGTATCCAAACACAGTTATCCATTTGGTATTTCTCAATTCTAAATAGCCGTTATACTTATTTAACCTTTGAATTACTCTAATGAAGGGCTCTGTCTTTTAACGTCATTCTCTATTTGACCGTTTTATTTTTATTTAATAAACATACCCGATGCATTGTGTGCCAGTTTCGCTTGTCAATTCGAAGTGGTAATAGAGACTACTTTGGACTTAGGGGGAGTTTATATGGAGGAGAACCAGCCCTCTTTGTAGGGCCAGCCCTAATAAGAAGGCTGAATTTCACCTCGCTTTTGCATGGGAATTTTCTACCCCTTCTACCAGGGCTGGATATAGCACGCATGCTAAGAGGAGGGCCAGCCCTTCTGAGTGTGTTTATACAGAAAATTTCCAGCCCTTCTAGGCGAGATCTCGGATCGTCATTAGGGAGATCTTGCTTAGGAGGGTTGGCCCTCCTCTCATGTAAACGAATACAAATCTTTCAAGGGAATGCACAGGAAGGCGAGATATCGGCAAAAGGTAAACGTCACCTAAGAACTCATCCCCTTTTGTTTTGGTTGAAAGTTTGCTATCGAGCCAACCCTCCTGCACGAATCTGTCTCTGAATTAAGGGCGCCTTTTGTGGGACTTTCCCGGAATTTGGAATACCCGGAATATTTTTTACGTTTATTTTTGGACATGTTTCGGTTAAGAAATGTAAAGACTGGTATTCGGGTTACTCTACTTAGAGCAGTAGAATAGCCGTAATATAGACACTCACCTACCGGCAATATTGTAGAATAGCGTAGTTTCCATCAGCACATTTGGCTGCTACTGGTCGACATTCGACAAGAATTAACTCGTTATCAGAAAAGAATCCTAATTACAAAGATAAAAGGAGTAATATCCTAGTCTACTGAGATGGTATGGTTTTGCTGGAGAGGAACAAATTCTATGAGCACCTGTTTTTGTTTTTTTTTTTTTTTGTTTTTTTTTTGTTTTGTTTTTCTGGAAGGTAAACCGTAAGAGGCATGTTAACTGCAGCACATTAGAGATCAAATCACTGCTGTTTTTCTCGTTCCCTATTTGAAATATCTTTTCATTTGGTACTCGGTATTCTACCTAATCTTTTATTCGTATTCTGGTAGAATAGTAAAAATAGGTCCAAAAATGTGCAACCTAAGTGTCTGCATCAAAGATCTGGATGCAAAATGATGATTGGCTTGTAAGCCTGCGAACATGCGTTGCATTGATCTTACACGCTTCAACTCTACATGCTAACACCAGAACACAAAAAAGCCGGACTGTAACCACTGACCTATCACCTATGTATAACTGGACTGCTGGATGACCACAGTAAAGTGTCCACAAACTGATGGCGTCATGGATATATCCTTGTGTTCATGGTACCGACCATCGACGGAACTGACTCGCTTGAGTTATCATCAACGACTAATGAACTGTCGTGTAATATTTTCCGGAACGGTCCGTTTAACGGAATGAATCGATGTTAAGATAGTTCCTTGACAGTTGATTACCAAACGAGTGTTTGACATTTCAGAAAGTTGTTGGACAAAGCAATAAATTGAAAACTCCTTTACTTTCTTCTGATAATTTCAAGCGACTACTTCTTAAAACCCTAGTTTCATTGACTGGTCATACTGAAGTTACAGAAAACGGCTCGAATAAGCCGCTTAACGTAATAAGGGACTCTGGGCTTAGCAATAATGTGCGAATGTGCGGTACAAAACAAACTTTCATCCCATGTTGTACACTGGTCTCTCCGTAAGAAATTTAGTGGGAAAAAGAAGTTCTCGTGCATTTTGATCGGAAAACAAAGTTTAGCATTCGGGCTGTGACATCAGAAGAGAAATCAATGGCAGCTAATTTCAGCTTTTGCTTGATCTAATCGAGAAATTGCTTTGGAAGCGATTCTTGGACTTTTCAACAGTCAACTGGCATTTAGTCTTATGTCGGTATCGCCGCAGCTGCGGTCAACGAATTGCATAAAAGTGGAAATGTAAGCGGGAAAAAGTTGGCATGTTCAACTGGTGGCTTGAATTGATTCGTTTTTTTACTTGGAATAGCACTTCCACTTACATTGGCTGGGCAATTTTGACAACTCACGCACAAAGACAATTCATATTTCCGTGAGGTCTTTACAAGCTTTACTGTTTTCAGACAAACGGATAGCCTGTTTGGAAGACATGAAAAACTCCGTTTAAGACACCCATTGTTCACGTCACTGCAAAGTGTTAAAATCCTATTGAAATATGAAGATACTCTACTTATTTTGCCAGGTATCAAATTTGTGCAAAGAATAACCCTAGTTTTTAGTAATATAGTTTGGAGCTTATATAGCTGATTTAGTTTAGCTAGTTATACAGCTTCATTAAGATGTGTTACATTAAATGTTTTTTCTCCCCGTTAAATATAGGATGGGGATCCCTGTCGAGTTGGAGTTGCTATGACCGACATTGCGACGGGTCTATATGCCCATGGTGCTATAATGGCCGCTTTGCTTCAAAGACAAAAAACTGGAGAAGGAGAAAAAATAGAGTGTTCACTGCTGTCTACTCAGGTGGGTTGTGCACCAAATAGATTACCTGACTAAACACTGGTATAACTTGAAAGCTAACTGAAGATCAAAAAGTGAAACCAAAAACGGCAGACATCAGGGATTTTTAACCGTGTGATTTCTGTCATTCATCCATTGAATAATATATATGCTGGAACGACAACTCCAGGTCAAATGTCAGTTAACCGACTATCAATTTCAGTCTTCTATAATACACAGTTGACCGAGCAAGGACCCGAAACTGACCTCTAAAGTGGCCGCGTTGTTCGTAATTTTTGGCTTCACTCTTGGGGCCAATCATTGAGTTGATTCATCAGGATTCTACTTGGTTTTCTTGGAAGTCAGATTTACTCCTCTATAAACCGCAGCCAAACTTCATACGCATGCGTTGGCAGCACACTCGTAACTGGGAGCAGCTAGGGAAACTTTACTGTGTTTTAAAGCTAAGCACGCGTTCTTGAAATACCAGAAAACATCTCAAAAGGTATGATCAGTAGTCTGTACATGTCTTAATTGATAACATTTTAAACTATTCTGAATTTACTCATTGGTAATTTTCAGCTTCCATGTTGGAAAATGGTGAAGAATATTTGAGTTTAACCCAGTCTTCTCTTACAAAAATAACTAAGATCTTCAGAGAAGCGGGCATGCGCAAGCTTATGACAGCACTGTTGCCCACTACTGAGTTTTGAACACCCGTCGTAGTCCTCCACCTCGGCCGTAAAAGGGGAAAATTTGTTTTTAAACTTCATCAGCTGTGCACCACTTGGAGAACCAAACATTACTCAGGAAGCATCCAACCGTCTGTCCATCCATACGAAAGATGACCCGTTACCCCTTTTTCGTTGCCTCTTTTTTTGTTATTGCTTTTCCGTTATTGTTTCGTCCGCTGTCCTTTGTACTCCGAATATCCGTCCTCCACGCATCCGCCCGTCAGTCAGTCGTCTCGTTTGTTGGTCAGTCCGTTCGTCCGTACATCTGTCGATCCATTCAATCTGCCAGCTAGCCAGCCAATAGTTCATCCGTCTGTTCCCCCATCTGTCCCTCCGTCAGTCCATCTGTAGATGGATGGATCATGTCGGATCCAGTCCGTCACCGACCTACCGGACTAAAGAATCAAAATTACAAAATAGAGCACAAGTAAAAACACTGGCTGCTTGTCATTCTTTGCCGCTTCAATCAACATTCTAATTTAAATCTGTCTCTTTGTGTCTATTCGTTTTTACTTTCATGATAGGTGGCAGTCCTGAGTCATTTAGCAGCCAACTATTTAAATGTTGGACAAGTAGCGTCACGTCTTGGGTCAGGTCATACAAGTATCGTGCCGTACCAGGTATGGTTGCCATTGCTCAGTTAACTGTAGACAAGTATTACTTCTTTTTTTTTACTCTTATCAAATTGTAAGAAACATTATTTATGATATATATGTGGATACCCAACTGCTCTGCAATTCTTAACTGCGTATCTCAAGAATGCGGAACATGCAACAAGATTGTTTGTTCAAAACTATATACGTCGGAAAGCTAGGTTTTAGTTTTTTAGTATACTGTTATCTGGTTGGAAGAAACAAATTATTTATAATAAGTAAGTATAAAATACCTACGGAGAACTTTATTTTTGGTCTTTTTTTGTGGACCAAGTGGTGGAGAAGTGGATTGAAGCAATATTTTAAATGCTTGTTCTGTAAAACAAACATCTTAAAGTTGAGCTTGACAAATGTTATCATCCGTCACTCTCCAAGCTCACGCATGCATGAGATTAGTGCTCAACACTCCTTTAAAGTCTGTTCATTACCTACTATTCTTCTGCACAAAATGCTGTGTGGTGGTTTCATTTCTAATAAAGATTTTTCCATCTTAACCTCCGGCTTCTATATCAACTTGATGATCTCACACAAACCTTGTTCATAGCCATAATAAATGTTATTTTTAGATCATTTCTTTTAACCTTAATCTGATTTCTTCACCTTTCCCCTGCGTTTTCAGTCACGTTCTCTCCATTCAAGGGGGAACGGAATAACGGCGCTGCAAGGGCAGCCGGCCCGCGGGGGCAATCGTGCGTCTTGGGCATTAAATAGAGATGAAACCATTACGATATCTTATTCTTCTTTTTGGGTTTATTTTATCGCCGTTAGCAAACCGGATAAAGAAAACAAAAATATTTTAAAAAATGTTGTGTTGTTTTTGCCAAAGATGCGTCTGCTTAAAAACTTCAATTAGCACAAAGATTGAACTGCAATGTATGTTGATTTGAACATTAGTCTTTAAAAGCTGTAACTGACTTATTGACAAACGTTCCGTGGGTGGACCCTCAAGTGATGGATATTCATTTAATAAAGACACCTAGATGGTCTCTCTTGCTGAATTAAAAATTTGCTTTTGCTTGTTTCCCAAGTAAAGTTAAAGTGCTCTTTTTCGAAATTTTGAAGCCACTGCTGGACGTTGCGTCTGGCACACCTGCCTCCATTCTCATTCTCGTTGATTATTTTCACCCTTAATGTCAATTAGACCAGTCTAGCCCGTTCATGTCGAACAAACTTTACATACAGAATCACTCTGACGGTGCTACTTGCCAAGTGACCAAAATGTTAGATATTAAAAGAGCATACTACAGACTTAAGGTATGTTCAAAAGATTCCATTCATCGACGTTCCCTTCATCAAGGTTCGTACCATCTTTATGATGCTTTCGTCTTCTCCAGATATTTCATTCTTTTTCATATAGGCTTTTAAGACGTCCGATGGTGATTTAATTATTGGAGCTGGAAATGACGAACATTTTAAAAGATTGTGCAAGGTTGGCCTGTTGCTTCACGTATTTGTTGCAAGTTTCTATTGCGATCTTCGAAAGTTGTCTCTCTAACATGTGCAACTTCTACAGGTGCTAAATTTGGACTACCTGGCTGAAAATCCGTCGTACGCTCACAATAAGGACAGAGTCAAAAATCGCAATGAGCTTTTAAAAGTTCTAGGCAACAGGTTTGACAATATGTGTCTAAAATTCATTAATAACTCGATAGGAAATTTAAAAGAAATCAATGATGGATTAGTGTTTCTAAATCTACTTATATTCATGAAGAAAAAACAAGAGAATGTGAACTATGAGTCACTGTAAGCGTGAAACAACACACGTGTTGTATATCTGTGAAAAGACTTCAGTCACATCTCAAGCGAGAATACCGAAAATGGCTCTTCTAATGACTTTAGAATTCAAAATTTTCTAAGGTGTTATATCTAAACCCTCTGCAGCAGAACCACTCTGAATACCTTTCAATGAGGTTACCAAACCGCGAGCTTCTCGAGAATGGTTCCTCCCAAAATTATCAAGAAGCTTTTTGATAGAGTTTCAAATCAGATAATATTCACAATTATTTAACTACAGAGACCAGACAATGAACACATTCTCTACTATTTTTTGAAATTATTAATTTTTTGAAATTGATCTTCAGTATATTCAAAATTCAACATTACGTGAACCAAATTTTCAAGCAAGAAAAAGATTTGTTGATATCAGTACATTCAAAATAAAAGCTTTAAGCTGTCAGTTTGCGATAGTTTTCCCCTCAGCACCACAGACATGGCATTCAAGTAACTTTTGACACCTGAATTGAGAAATCCGTATTACTTGAGCCTTTCACAAAGGAATTTACCTCCAATAAACTTACTTAAAGTTGAGTGTCATGCAGCGGCGTAGACTATGGGTGTGTGTGAGGAGGGGGGATTACACCCCCCAAAGTTTGCCAAAAAATAGAAAATTTGGGCAAAATTTGGTCGGCTAAAGTAGGTCAAAATCCCTTTTGGTTACTCGTTTATATTTAATTTACGTATTGTGGTTGAGGAAGAAACGATACACCATACATGGCCTGAATGCTCGTCAAAATAAAATTAGGACAATTTTTGAAAGTATACAATGTTCGAGCAAATTAAGCTGGACACACTCTCCCAATCAAAATGGGTTAACTACGCCCTTGGTGTTGTGTAAAATGTATTTTTAGACGTATTTTCCTCACACTTTTCGTTTCCTAAACACTTCCAAGGCTCAAACAGAAATCTACCAGTGAATGGATGGAGTTATTGGAAGGAACCGATATTCCATACGGACCAATCAATGATATGAAACAAGTGTTCGACGATCCACAGGTAAAGGCATTTGTTAAATTAACGAACTGTATAATGAAATACAAACTGAGTGGATTTAGGATAGTGTTGATAAATGTTTTTCCTTCAAAATACTAAAATATACTCTAACTATCTGTGAAGGAACAACAATGATTGCATCTTTTCAACCATATATTTCTGTCGGTGCTGTTTATTATATATCCTTATCTCTTTGCACGTTATAATTGGGTGGTTTTACGGAGCGTATTTTATTGTACTGCTCAAAAACAACGCGTTCGAAATTTTGATAGAAAATCGATGATAAGGTGCAATAATTAATCGTTCGCACTTTTAGCTCAAAGAAATTTGTTTGGAAGTCAATGAAGTTCATTCGTTCCTTTCCCTTGAGCCAGAGATGTAATAAATCTCTTCGTAACTTTCGCACGGTAAATAAATCTCTTCGTAATAATCCCCCGCTTTGGCCTTTGGCCATAAATTAAAAAGAAGAAAAGACTTCGAATTAGGTTAATGAAATAGTACCATGCATGATCAGCTCGGATTTTATGGTTCCCCATGAATGTTTAGATCTCTAATTTTCCTCATTTGTCGTGAAAGGAAAATATTTCACCCTTCAGTGTACGAAATTTACCTGTAAGATATGAACTGAACAAAATTTAGAAGCAGTAAAATCTTTTGTCCTGCTATAACTTTAGCTCATGAAATATCGGAAAGATTTGTAAAAGTACCTCGGGCTGACGCCATTGAGACTTCCACAAACCCTTACTCAGCATTCGTTCAAGCTATTTTCTATTTGTTAAAGGTGCAGTTTTCTTTCAGGTACGACACAAAAATATCGTGCAGAGCATACAACACAAAACCGCTGGCAGAGTTAACGTTGTTGGTAATTATTTCTTGATTTTCTTAGAATTAACATTGCGTGTTTAATTAGAAGACTATAGATAAGGTTGCGAAGTGTTTTCAATTTACCGGATTGAATACCACAACCTCACGTCCACATAATGAAAGCAACCGATATGAGGACTTCCGAAAATCGCGGCGTTGTATGAAGACGTTTTTGCTCGAGAGGCGCCAACGGAAACGAGAGTAGATGATGACGTGAGAGGGATTAAGCCCAACTTAATGGAGCATGTCTTTGAACGTAGAAAAGTGAAGTAACAAGTAATATTTAGTATAAAAGGGTGGTGGATTAGGGAGTAATTATATTTCTAGGCCTTGGACTAAAAACTTGTTTGTTTCCTTGCTTAGCAAACGGTGTGAAAACATTCTATCCTTCCTTGGTTGTTCACTAGTAAGATTTAAGAATGAAAATGCTATATTAGATATCTTTTTGTTTGGCTCCTTGGAATTTACAGGGAGGCCAACGAAACGCATCCCTCCTGTCCTAATTTATCAAGAATTAGTCTCTCCAATAAAAAGACGGTCCACCGCTAGTTTTAGTACAAGGAACGTCAACGTGTCATTCTTATCACAAAACGGATTGATGCACTAATAGAAAACACATAACTGTAAGCAGTGTGTTGGTATAAGTGAAGATAAATGAAGTTAATTTAACTATTGAAATAGTATACTGTAGGTGATCTGATGGGGCCAAAGTATCGTAAGAATTAGTTTCATGCGGGCTTTCACCCTTCTGATTCTCCCAAAATTGTCCGATGTCGCAAGCGATGAATGTTAATTCAATCCGCTTGGATGAAGATGAAGATGAGGGTGAGGGTGATAGTGATATCTTTTGTTGTATCACTTTAACGAATGTAAAAACTAAACAAGGAGACCATTTTTGTTGTCAAATATTCTTTGAAAATGCTATTTGGAATGTTTGTATGCCTGTAAGCATGCAACGGAGTTTGTGTTTGCCATCGGAATAAGTGCATTAAAATCAGATTTCAATCTCTCATTAAAATTACATGGAGTATAAATACAGTGAACGCCCTCTTAACGAACACGTCTTTCAAGACGGAGATCACGTTCGGTTCCGGCCGTTCATCCGTAATTTTACTGTTACCAAATTCTCTCTTAGACAGACATCTTTGTAAAATGGACAACGGACCCTTTTCGGGTGGAAGAAGGTTCAGGGCGGACACGTAATGAGTGTTAAATAGACTTGGATAGTGAAATATGAAAATTGAAGCCTCTCGCTCGAAACGTCAGGAACTTTTGTTTTGTGGTTATGAATTCATGGACTGACTCGTATTTGATGAAAAACATGATTTGGAATCGGAGGAAAGGTTTCTTCATTCATTGTTATTGAAACGAAGGCAGAAGAGAAACAACAAAACCAGATGCATCTACGTTCATGATATAAAGTAGACCGCCGCTTGGTTCTGGCAAATTTCATAATTTTGTGAGAGGATGAACTTGTTACAATAAACGTTAAATTCTACCAGTGTATTAGATTGTCACTGCATCAATTCCACGACATTTTAATTCTTATGAAAATTGACATTGGGAAAGAATTCACGTACTTAAGGCGCCCTATTAGCGCGCCAGAATCACTGGTGCTGATTGACTGAGTCCTAACCATTTTAATCCTGATGGCCGCTGTGAGATTACTTCACTAGCAATGGGAACCGACCGAAAGTTACCGCACTTTTTGGAGGCCTTAAAATCAGATTTAGCGGGGTTTTGGAGGACCTGGGAAATTTTTGACAACTGGGGAAATCGTAGTCGAGTGCGAATTTTCAGCTACCAATTAAAAAATGCTATTTATGGAGAACCATGAAGTGGAACCTTATGGTGAATAAAAAAAATAGAAGTGTTAAAAACGGGAGTGGTAGTTGAAATTCGTTTCGTACTACCCCTTTGTTCCTTCTTATGATGAATATATCTCAGTTGAATAAGTTGCAGTTTCAATGATTTTTGTTGAACTTTCATGCAATCCATTGCTTTAGCGAGTGATATTTTTCCATAGCGCTTGGTAACTTTGACCCTTTTCCCACCATTTTGAAACTGGATATTAAGTTCTTTATTCTTTTCATCGTTTTTGATTGCGATCATTTTTTCTATTCTATTTAACAGATCTTCCTCTTTTTCTATTTTGAAATTGTATTTGATTTCTGGTTTTTCTTTGATCTCTTCATTTCCTCGTTTATTGAGTACTTTATTACCATGGTTTTGACGTAATCGTTTATGTGTTTCTTTTCTGTCTTTTCTAATTTATGTTTATTTTCGCACGAGCAATCTACAACTAGTGATATTTTAGGATTTTTGTCTTTATTTTTGTATACTATAGATTTGGTGTCAGATAAATGCTCTTTTAGTCTGATTTCTATGGTCTTTATCGTAGATCCAATGTAAATGGTTCCGTCATCAAATTCTATTTTATAAATCTTACCTTTTTGATATTCTGTGTGCCCTATTGAAACTACTTCATGTTTGTTCTTAGAATTGTACGTATATTTTGCATTCAAGTTTTCTGCATGTATGTATTCGAATTTTGTTGTCCTACTTAATACTGTACATAATTGTTTCTTGTTCATGGCCTCTGTATCAAAAATGTTATAGTGTTGGTCTATCTCTGCTCCCTGGTATTTGTATACTGTCATACAGAATGCTAGATTAAACTTCTTTGTAAATTCGTCCAAAGAGAACTTTTGGTCATTTTCCTTTATACTTACTCCATTTATACTTATATCTTTGATAGTGAACTGCTGAGAGTTAAACTTACCACGGTCCTTCATGTTATCAATACATATCACAGGAGTGCCCGCACAGACTTTATATTCTTCTTTAGATCCATTGTAGGAGAAGTTAAATTTTAGGTGGTTCTTACCTTCGCAAAATGCATCAGAACACATTTTATTGATCTCCTTTCTAGTGCTATTGAAGTAGCATATATTGACAAATGTGTCCGTATAGTTGGTCAATTTTTAGTTCAAGCGACCGGTCTGTAGGAAGTTAGTCAGCATATCAAAAGTTTTCTTGTCATATCTAGCACTCTCTTCAATATATTTAAGTTCAATAGTTTTCGGACACATCTCCAATATAGCAGGACTCTTTGTATAGTCATACTTTAATCTACTACTGCCTTCAACAGGGTCACATTGGTTTGCATCTCCATAAAGATTTACTTTCAGATTATTTGCAACATAACAGTAATAAATCAAAGTGATTCATCTATTTGGAACCATGGAGAATTCGTCTATAAATACATCTTTATTGGCTAATACTTTGAGGTTTTCTGCATCTGATATATATTCATTGAAGTAACTATCAAATGTATGCACTTTATTTTTCAAACTATCGTCAACTCTACTTCTGATGTTATCCACAGCCTTGTTGGTGAAGCTGAATATAATAGGATTGTTACTTTCTTTGACATCATTTATCAGTTTTATAGTTTTGCCACATCCAGCACCTCCTGTTATTAAGCTTCCTTTTCCAGGTTCTATTATATAGTCATCTAAGTCAATATTCTTTCTATAAGATTTGTCAATCATAGAAGGGGTCTCCCCTACCTTTTGATAAACTTTACCGATCATATCAGTAGTGAATTTCTGTTGTTTGTCTTTTATTAGGTATTCTATACATGGATTTTCACGGTAGACAGCATCAGTATTGTATCCATCAGTATAGTATGCTTATCACAAGCTTCTTCTATAATTTCCAAAAGCTTCATAATGGATCCCGAAATCACGTGTCTATTAATTGAGCAGTTTTCAACCATCCTTCTTTTAATATCTATTTTGCGGATTAGAAAGAAATCATCTTCCTTATGGATACTCACTTTTTCGTTATTTTCAAGAGCCTCAGTCCAAACAGCGCAAGCAGTGTCATAACGAGTGGAAGTAAAACCTTTGCTACTTTCCGATTACTAATGCAGCGTCATAAGCTTCGTTCATCAATTCTTTCTTGTTTACTGTTGTCATTTGGTATATAATAGATTATATTTCATTTTCTTTTATTACATTGTTTTCAATGAAGTATTTTTTAATGAATATTTTCTTGCACGATATAAATAATATCTTTCTTCTATTATTCTTATCAATAATGATTTATCGATACAATGTTTTGGAACATGATTGAGAAAACCTTTTACGATATCTATGTTAGGATTGTCGGGTAATATTTTTAGAAGTAAAGATTCATTGATTAATTCAGGATTACAGTAATTCAATAATTCATAATTACAAAAAAGATCATGTTTCATTGATGAAAATACATTCTCAATCATTGAAACAGTTTGATCTTTATGTTTGATATATTTTATTTTTTCAGGATTGTCTTTGAATGAATCTATGTATTTTTCATATTTATCAAGATTTTCTTCTATATTGAGGTTTTTTAATATTCTCTCTTTTGATTTTAAATCATCTACTGTTTCTTTCAATGGTTTCATTTCTTTCATTAAATTATTTTTTTCACTCATTAAAATTTCATTTTTTTTCTTTTTTTCAATACATTTGGATTTTAATATTTGATATTCTTATGTTAGTATTTCTATATCATTGAAATCATTAAATTCTGCTCTACAGTATGGACAAGTTTCACTTTGTTTTAACCATTTATCAATACAATCAGAGTGGAATAAGTGATTACAGTTTAATTGTGATATAGGTTTAACTTCATTAGTCATACAAATGTTGCATTCAAAATTCATTTTATCTATATACTATATACAGATAAAAACTTTTTAAACAATTTTTCAACATATTCTGTGGAAATACTTAACATGTCTAAATAATGTATTCTTGGATATGAATTTCCGTCTACAGTATTTACATCTGATGCGAATATCATGCCTATAGTCGTTTAATTCCTTTATTATTAGGTCATAATCGTTGGAGACAATACATTTATACCCATTTTCTTCATATCTGTCTATTAGTTCTTTCTGTTGGTCTGTAATAATACCACTACACTGAGGGGTTTTGAACTCTATACATAGACCATTATAATTCTTATGAAGATTTTGAATAATCAAATCTGGTTGACCTTTCATATAACCCTTTTTGAACGATTTGATGCGTTTGTCTTTGGTGTCTTGATTCTCTCCAAGTCCAGCTGTCATTAATATAGCTGGATAAAATCGCCTAATGAATTGAACCACTTTAGTATGCAGGTCATACTCATCTTCTATTTTAAAAGTGAGTGTGTTAGGATTGTTGAACATCCTGTAGTATCCATACTTTCTGATGGATGGAAGTGCGTCTTTTGTAACCCATCTTTTGAACTTTTTCGCAGTTTCTAATCTTGAGCGTAATATTAACGAATAAAGTCCACTTTCATTTATATAAATAAACCATCTGACCTGATCCGGCGTTTCGCCGGTTGAGGTATTATTGGATTTTAAGGATCTTTTATCCTCTGTATCGACGACATGTTTTCTTATAGCATCGTCTGTATCCTTATAACCCAATAATGTGGCAACCTCTTTACCCTTGAACCAAATATTCTGCTTATTATCGTAATAAGCATCAAGGGATATATTTAGATCTTTGTTACCAAATTTCTTGACTGTTAATGACATATTATACACTGTTATATAATATGACTTTTCAAAGCTACCTATTTTGGTCGCCTTTAATTCTCATCCCTTAAAGATGGTAAAATAGCTCTGTATAACCATCTCTTCAACTGTTTTTTGTGTTCATAGTCAGACAGAAATATCAATCTATATAATCCAGGTTCATTGACCATTGTGATAACAGTATCTAACAATTTTCCATTAGAGAACTGTATTTTCTTGTCGACTGTCATTTTTTCATCATCAGGGATATTGTATTTGATGACAGGTGTTCTATTTTTATACTTCAATGCTGTTGCTATTTCAAACGCTCTGAACCATAAATCACCATTATGTTTATAAACATTTAAAGTTATACCGAGAAACTCGTTCGTCACAGTTTTTAAATGTTCCATATATACAGTATTATTTTATATTTTATGGACCTAAAATGATGTTTTAATCAAATGTATCAAGATTATTATTCTTTGTTTTTATTTTTACACTTCTTTCAATTTCGACGTTTTTTGGCTCTGGTTTTGTACCCTCCTCTTTGATAGTTTCTGGTCTTTTGGTCTCTCTTTCATAATCTTTTCTTGTATAATAGAGTGATCCAATAGCGACTGCTGCTCCTAAGAATCCGAATAAAAATCCATAATTGATTTTAAATCCAGAACTATCATTCTGACTCTATTTTATCTCGCATTTTTCTCTCTTTTGCAGCCTTAGAAATGGCAGCCAAACGCCTACCAGCCTCGACCCTGTTAGGGTCTTTTTCCTTTTTTGTTGCTGTTATTTTAGGTGCAGTCGTCGTCTCTTCAATCGGTGCTGTCGTTTCTTGACTCATCTATATAGTAATGTATATTTTATTTACAGAATATCTTTGAGACATCTATGAGATCGTCTGCAAGTCAACCACCATCTCTTTTATCACTTGGTTGATCCTCCAAATGTATTCTATTTATATCCTTTAGAACACTGTCTATCTCTATTGTCGTATTTTTAAAACATCGTACAAATTCTCTGATTCTTTTGAAAATATTCCTTAATTTAGGATTCATTATATATTACATTATATATTATTTCTTGTTTTTCCTACTGTATAAATATATCAATGAACCACCAAATATTAAATATAAATGATCACCAATGAAAATTAAACCTTTACCAGAGGCTTCTTCTACATCAGTTCACGGTATGACATCTCTTTTTTCTGCAGGAGTTAATTTTTCTGCTTTCTTTTGTTTATGTTTAGCATCGCGTGCAGCATCTGATCCACTGCGCTTTAGACCAAGAGATAAACCAGTAACTAATGTAATTATTGTTAATCCAATTGCGGTTGCTATTCCTGACCTTTTTAATATTTTATTTAGTTCTATTTTTGGTACCGTATATCGTCAACTATTTGATTTAATTCGTTTGGATCAGCTATATCTCCGTCTATGGACGGACATCTTCTCTCCTCCTTCCATTCTTCTTATCAACCTCCTCACAGTGAAATACAAATGGAAGCGCATAAGTGATGTTATAATTGGATGTACATCTTTTGATGGGGTTAGATGCTCTATTGACACTCCACAGCAATAAGATGCACAATAAACTGCAAAACACACTTGATAATAATTTTCATTATCATCCCAATCAGCTTTATTATAATCAGTGGTTATATTTATTTTTGGAAGCTTTGATGGAAAATACTCACTACTGTTGATGTAGATTTTGAAGTCATTAATGTCGTAATCCAATATATAATGATCTGGGTATTTATCAGTCATATGATATCCTTCAGCATTTTGAACATTTGATTCAGGAATTTTTTGTATTGAACTGTTAGATTGCCAGATTTTTTGAAATTTATTATTTTCTTCTATCACAACACTCTTTGTTTTTATTATTGTTGGGAAATTTGAGTGTCTAACATTAGAGTAGAGATGTTTTGTCATAGTTTTGTCATTAAGGAATGTGCTACTGGTGATGTCTGCGCTTAATATATCTGATTTTTTGAAGAATATATTGGTGGAGTCTAAGTACCATCCTGATTGAGATACACTTCAAAGTCAAACTTACTTAAGTCAGCGTTCGGATAGTTTCTAAGAAAGTCGTTTTTCATTCTTATCTTCATTTGTTTGACAGTTTTCATAGCCTTGTCATAGTTCTTTCCATAGTATTTTCTGGTAAGATCTTCCATGTTATAATACATAATATATTATATATGAAGAAACTAACAGTGTTTATTGAAGACGATAAGAAGGAACTTGATCTTGATGAGTCTTTGGTCATAAACCACGATTCATTCATTTATGTTAAAACAGTGTTCATATTTTGGGATTACAATAATGTTTACTCTGGAGAAAATGACGAAATCGTATATGGTTCTACAACAGTTAAATTTGAACCAGGATATTGGACCTTTGACTTATTAAAAAAGAAATTTGAATCACTTAATGGAAATTTATCAATCACCGCAAACTTGCACCACAATTCTTGCACAATAACATCTGATGCCAAACTACAGTTAAAAAGATTTGGAGAACTTATTGGTTTTGATAATAACATCACCATTAATTCTGGGGCTACAAAGACTAGTAAAACAATCGACATAAACAGCAAATTAAGATATATCAAAATCAACTGTGATGCGGTGGACCGTATGAGTAATATTGATAATAATGGCAAACGAAGTTCAACGATTTCCACTCTTCCAATTACAACAAAAGATTCATTAAAAGGATGTGTTTATCACTACACAGACATTGAGAGTAAAATACCAATAAATAATGGTGTTTATAACAAATTATGCTTTGATGTGGTGACAAACACTAACAAAACACATTTCGGGTCAACATTAATGGAACTATATATAATGTAACTTATATGGATAAAGACATCGAGTCAGAACAAGGATTAAGAGATATTTACTATAACCCTAAAACTGGTTAACAATCTGCAGAAAGATTATATCAAAAAACATTAGAAGATAGTTTAAATGTCAGTAGAGAGCAGGTAAAAGACTGGTTAAGATCGCAAGACACATATACCAGATATAAACAAATTGTCAGAAAACATAAATTTAGACAAACTAAAGTTAACTATCTTGGCGAGCAGATACAGATGGATCTCGTCGACATGGGTTCATATAAAAACAAAAATAAAGGTTATTACTGGATACTAACATCTATTGAAATTCTTAGCAGGTATTCATTTGCTATCCCTGTTTACAGAAAAGATACTAATAATATGACAAAAGCAGTCACAGAACTATTGAGACAATTTAAAGAGAGATTTGGTGATTACCCTAAATTAGCTCATTTTGACGATGGAAAGGAGTTTTACCATGTTGGTGTTAAAACATTAGAAAAACATGACATTAAGTATTTCTCCACAAAATCTGATAAAAACGCAGCTGTTGTAGAAAGATTTAACAGAACACTTAAAACCGCTATGTGGAAATACTTCTATAGTAAAGGAACTTATAAGTGGATTGATGTGTTGGACCAATTGGTGTATAATTACAATAATACCAAACATTATACTATTTTAATGAAGCCAAAAGATGTTAATAAAAAGAATGATGACGAGGTTTGGACCACTTTATATATGGTCATCTCTATGCTGAGTCACCATTACCTAAATTTAAGGTAGGAGACACTGTCCGAATATCAAAATATAAAAGCACTTTTACTAAAGGTTATGAAGCCAATTTCACTGAAGAACTGTTCAAAGTGGTCAAGGTTATACGTGGTGACCCAACTGTTTATGAAATAGAGGATCTAGAAGGTGAACCAATTATTGGGAAATTCTACGAAGAGGAGTTGTCAGGTGTTGATAAAAAGGACGATGTCCATAAAGTTGAAAAAATACTAAAAAGAAAAAAGGGAAAAGGCAAAAAGCTGATTCTTGTCAAATGGTCAACTTATGATAGTAAACATAATAGTTGGATTCCTGAGAGTGATATACAAAATATATAGTAATATATACATATCATGGCTGAACGAGGATTTGATGATTTCGAAATGCAAGACTTGGGTCAAAAGTACCCAGAATACGACAATATGAATTATGGGAATTTAGATTATGAATATAATCATATACAAGATCTATTAATAGATGACCAAAAAATCATAAATGATGAAGAAAAGAGAGAATATACAAAAAGGTCTGAATATTTACTCAAACTAATTCGTCAAAAGGAACAATAAACATCATTTATAGAAAGTGATGATGGTAAAACAGTAACTATCAATAAAAAAGGGAGCGACACTCAAGTCAAAGCCCCTAGGGTAAAATTTGAAAACCCAGAAAACTATGGTGATGTAGAAAAGCAAAATTTCGATCTAGCATTTAAAGAGCAAGCCGACATAGAGTCTAGACTAAAAAGACTAAGTGACTTCAATAGAGAACTAGCGGAGAATCAAATAAAAAGGACTCAAATTATAAATAAAAAAATCATAAAATTATATAAAAAATCTTTAGGTGAAGACAAAATATCGAAAGAGATCGTTGATAGGTCATTTGCTAACGATAATGGTAGTATAATTTTCAAAGAAAAATGTAAAAACGGAATTTTATTGGAACCAAAACTAACTATAAAAGGCAAAGACAGGAATTTCAGCAGAAATAAAAAAAATAAAGAAGCCATAAGACATTTTAAAGAATTAGTACATAAAACACCAGACGCCGAGAATAAACAACAAACAACTAGAAACGACATTGAAGAAGACTATGACGACTACCCATTAGTCAAAATAAATACAAGGTACACTGATGTAGACGGCCTGACCAATAATGAAAACAGGGAGTTAGAAGGTGTACTAAACCCCGAAAATAGTATAGACCCACAATCAAAGATTGGAGACAACGGCGCCCTACAAATTTAGGCTGACCATTTCCAAGAGGCTATAAATAAAACAATAGAACAATGAGACCAAACAGAGAATCCAGAGGAGTTCATTGAGTTGGAGGAAAGAATTGTCGGTCTAAGACAAGCGAGAGACAAAACTTTAGAACAAAGACAACTAGAAGAAACCAGAGAACAACAAGAAGAGGACATAAGTAGACTACAAAAGTTCAAAGAGTGGGCTAAGGAAAACTTAGTCGGTCTAAGCGCTTTGGCAATCTCTGTCGCTGGTAATATAACAACAATCATCGTGGGCGCAAGAAAAGCATTAATAAAAGGTGCACAGGGTACTGGAAAATTTCCAAAAGCTGTCTATAACCTGGGAAAGAAACTTGGAGCATTATTAGCACCAATATTAAATGTCATCGCTCAAGCATTGTCATGGGGTGCTTCTCCAAAATCGTTTACAAATCAGGCTTGCAGGGGAAACTGTTTACGACAATAATGGTGAGAGTTTATAGTGTCTACAAGGACCTGTATAAAACCAATTCACAGAGAGACAACATGATTGAATATGGTATCGGATCCCAAAATCTGAGAAAGCTAATTAGCAAAGACGACTCTGGTGCCACATCAGGTGATGCCACAAAAGTCTCTGAAAAGTTAATGTTTGACATTTTTGGTACAAAGCAGATGGTCTGTTTAGACAAGATAATCAGTGACCACGGTTTGTATGCACAATTTCAAATGAACAATAATTTTAGATATATCATTACATTGCCCAAATCAAGTGAAATATTAGTTGCTCAAAGTGGTCAAAGACTTGGAAATTATAGTCTTGAAAACCTTGAATTAGAATACGAGACAATCGAAAACCAAACTATTGCAGATGAGGTGGCATCAATGTATGCGGTTGGTCGTTCTTTGTCATTTGAACACGTTACTCTTATGACGAATGTTATATGGGTCGCCGCGTCCACTCTCATTAATGAAAACATTAACATACCTCGCAAATCCATGAAAGCTGTCGTTATGCTTTTTACGAAGACATCGAGGACAGATAGTGAAGAATTCCTTTATCCAAATATTACAGAGGTTAAAATAACAATTGAAGGTGTTCCAAACCAGGTATACTCACAAGGAATCACAAAGTCACGCTTCTATGACGTAGCTATGCGACTATTTGGATCAAAAGATGAAAAGGATCAGTTCGTGACACCTCAAAAGTTTTTACAAAGACAAGTTCGCTTTGGTCATCGATTTAAGATCTACCGAAGAGATCAACAAAACAGGTCATGGCAAAAAGATAGTAAACACTCAGAATGGCATTCTATTGGAAATTAAAAAGACAGCACACACTGGTAACGTTAATTGTAAAATATTTGTTGTATCTGATGGTCTTGTCAATTTCATGAACAATGATTTGCGGAGCATTCAGAATTAAGTTATATTGTATTATATAGATAGAGTCACCTTTCAACATGATTATATGTGGTATGACAAATTGTGGGAAAACTTATTATTTGCTAAATATGATTGAGAAACATTATAAAAAGCACTTTGATTATATCATTTTAATTTGTCCAGCATTCAGGTGGAATAAAACATACCAAGATTGGAAATACATCAATGATCCTGATTTTAGTGCTGTGGAGTGTGATCAAGATAATGTAGATAAAATTGTCCAAATTGTCCAAGTGGTTTACAAAGGAACCAATAGTTCAATAATCCTGGATGACTGTGCAAGTAGTCAGGATGTCAAAAATAGAACCAGTGAGTTGGTCAAATTGGCATTTTCTGCTAGACATTATGGTCTTTCAACAATTGTTATCACTCAGCAATTAACCGGTATAGGCAAACCTTATATAGAAAACATTTCTAAGGCTGTCATATTTCACACTCCAAATAAAAATACAACTAAAACAATTTTTGATGAATTTTTAGATGTCAGCAGAGAAGAAAAAACTTCACTTAAGAACAAACTTAAAAATACTAAATACGCAACATTGGAGACCAATTTACGCTATCCATTTGACTATAAAATAAATACACTGCAAAAATAAAATATATGTTATCATATACAGAATGCCTAGACGCAAGAATACAAAACCTGAAACCATTGATGAGTTATTCGAAGTTACAACCGCAGAAAATATTGTAGATGAGGAAATCAATAATTTATCCTCTGAAAAACCAGAAAACGTTGAACCACAAAACGATAACAATGATTTAGAAAAAAAGAGAGATGAACTTCTGAAATTAGCAGAAGATGATGATTTGGATAAATCTGTTGCTTACATAAAGAAGGCTAGTCAAAAGGTCATCAATAAACTATACACTGAATATGAACGTAAACGAATGCAAAAAGCTAACGAGTTCCTAACTGATCTATTAATAAGTAGATTTGTCAATACTTTAGGTCTTGATGCTATTGAGTCCACTGAGGAATCAACAAAGGAATCAGATGAATTGTTAAAAGGAGATGTTCACTCATTAGTTGAAAGAATTACCCCACATATCCCATTTCTTGGTATCATATCAGGTGGGATTACCACTGCTAAGCATCTTTACGGTCATAAAACTAATAAAGAAGAAGAGCCTAAAGAATAGGTTTTTTGTATTCATAAAAAGGAACAAAGGGGTAGTACGAAACGAATTTCAACTACCACTCCCGTTTTTCACACTTCTATTTTTTTATTCACCATAAGGTTCCACTTCATGGTTCTCCATAAATAGCATTTTTTAATTGGTAGCAGAAAATTCGCACTCGACTACGGTTTCCCCAGTTGTCAATCTGATTTTAAGGCCTCCAAAAAGTGCGGTAACTTTCGGTCGGTTCCCATCGGTAGTTACTTCTCCCTTTAAATCCTTTAACTCCTAATGGTTTTTCTTTTTTTATTTTTTCTGTCTTTGTTGTTCCTCTGTCCTCTCACTGGTTTTTTTGTTCTTAGGTGTCCGATATATCTGACACTGGGCGTTAAAGTGTTAAGACAGAGACCTCTCTAAAGGGTCGTTCACACTAGCGTGTTAGATCGATCTCAGATCGATCTAAGTCAAAATCGATCAGAGTGTGAACGCTTGAATGCGAACTGAGATCGATCCAAACGAGTGTGAACGCCTTCACCAAGCGAACTGAGATCGATCTCCGATTGGTCTCAGATCGATTCAAGTTAGATCGATCTCAGTGTGAACGGCCTCTAAGACGGACTGAAGAGGGGTTTCGAAGGTGTCTGTCTTAGGGAGGAGTTCGCTGTAACATTTAAATCTTCAGCCTCGGAAAGCAGTTCTGGTCAGCTTTTGTCACAAGAAAGTCTAAAGTATTTTAATTTACATCCTCGCATTTAAAGTTTGCGTTTAATTGTGGAGTAAAAAAAATAACTATATATTCGAACTTATAACCATTTATTTATTTTGTACTTTGTGGTGTAGGACCAGCTGTAGAATATAGTACAGTCCGTCACGTTGTCGAACCTTCTCCTCCACCGCTTCTTGGGCAACATACAGTGGACGTTCTAAAGGACCTGTTGGGATACAGTGAAGAGACTATAAAAACCTTGCGAGATCGTCAGGCAATATACCTTCCCGAAAAGTAAATTCAGACATGTGCATTAATTTTATGAAACAAGAATGTGGACAAGAATTCAGTAGTGATATCTTACTGGTGGCTTACCGATCTCAGCTAAATTGCAAAAAAAGAAATTTCTTTGTGGACAACTGCTAAGGATACTTAGGGTAAACTTTTTCGTACGCAAAGTAGGGGTCTTGGCGCTCGTACTTTAATTTTTGGAACTTTATTCGTCCACCTTACACCTTTCGGGTACGCTTATATCTTTTTTTAGTTACGGCAGTTCATCTAACTTTTACTCTTTACATTTCCCTACTTTGCTGCGATCCCGCAAGTGCTTGTTCCTGATTGGTTAACTTGAGAATTACCAGCCAATGAGGGCACTTGGAAGTCATTACAAGGAACAAATTTCTTCAATACTGGGGCACTGAAAACAAATTGTGCCCAATCCTGGGGTTCAAACATCAAAGACCTTATGCATCTCCTTTTAAAAGAAGAACTTTGCAGCTGAAACTTAAAGTCATGAATTCACTAAGCTGACATTCAACAAATACAGTTCAGTAAAATGACAACTCTGACGTTCTCTGTAGCTTGACTGGCTCAAGAACTTGAATCGTAAACTAGTTAGTGTATATGGCACTTCACCTCCCAACGTCTCGAGGTCAAAAGCAAAGCCACATATGAATAAAGCAAAATGTTTAAAATGAAATTAAAACATGCAGGAAATATCAAATGTCGTTCAGCATTAACGTTTGTATTCCACGATGACTCCGAAACGAGCCTGGTTCCTTGCTTGAGTGAACTCCCACTGGACACTGCCACATTTTATCTAGCAACTAGATATTGCCGAGTTATCTTCTCCTCGACCAGCCTTGAAACAATGTAGACTGGATATGTCTGATGAAAATTGTTGCGTATTTCTATCTCCCAATCTCTTAGTACGCCTAAGAGTGTTGTCCCTGACTGACTTTTATAAAGTAGTGTTAGCATTTAGGTAAGTTAGTTGTCGGTGACTTTTTTATAACTTTACAACATTTTATAAAATAAAGTTTCGACTTTCGAAAAGCTAAAAACACCCGCCTAGCGGCTCTTTTTTTTTTACGCTATTCTCTAGTCTCGCAACATTCCACGTGTTTGGATCACAGTATCCAAACACGGGTAATCCATTGGGTATTTTTGAAATCCAAAACCAGCGCTAAACATAAATATATACATGCAAATCATATACCATTTTTTAGTCATAAAACAATGGCACAATTCATCTGTCATATAATCCAAACGAAAATTTCTGTGCTTTTAAAGGTAAGCTTAAGTCTTATTTCGATATTTAGGGGTATCTAAACATTTAAGCTTATTTTGGAAAATATAAACAGTAAGCTTAAATCTTATTTGGATATTTTGATGCTTTTTTTACTCTACCTTGATTCTCTTGAAAACATAATTGAATTCTATTTTGTACGTAAGAGTATGTCAGATTATCTATTGTGTGTAGTTTATTTCATTACATTTTTTGTTACAAGATTCTCTCTTGTTGCATAAAATTCACATAAATTTATGGCGTCACCAACGCAGATTCCGAAACAGCGCTAACTTTTACGCATTTCTCCATCCACTTACACTACACAGTTTAATCATAAGGCGTTCTTGGCTTTCAAACTAAAGCTACATTTCCATTTGTACGGATACGGGTACGGGTACGGCAAAAATCGCGATGAATTAAAATATAGGAGGTGTTTCCATATGTACAGATGTGGATACGGTATGCGGGCACGATTTTAAGAATCGGATCACGTACCGACCCAGCCATTGCCGTATAAGGATTTCTATGCAATTGCGTATAAATTATCTTTAAAAATAGGGGAAATCGCAATCGAGATCGCGTTTGTGGGAACAAAAGAAACGTGTCCGTAATCAACGTACAAATTCGTATCATGATCGTATCTGTATCCATGTCCGTACAAATGGAAATTTACTTTAAGAGAAAGTGTTAATCACACTCATAATTACAATATACGGTATTCCGTTTAAACAAGATAATTAGTCAAAGCAATATTAATGTAGATGTGAGTACATGTACGTAAGAGTCTGGAACTCAGTTGCTATGTATAAAAATTGTATGTACTAAAGGTTAAATACTACACATTTTGCTCTTCATTATGAGAAAATATACTATCATTAGTGCCAACCTTAAACTCTTTAATGCGAAAATACATTCATTTTATTAAGTCGACATTCATTTACGCTTTTGTCATGTTCAATTAAAATTTTTGCACAAGAAGTGACAATCATTAGCATCGACACCATTTTACTTTACATTAGGGAGAATAAACTTTCAAAATTGCGCACGACGTTTTTCCAGTCTGTTGCAGGGTCAATTTAAGGTTATATGAAATCCTCACATGTATAATTCAAACTGTTATTGAACTTTAGTTTACAGTTCTTTGCTAACACACGTCATCTTTTACGTTTTCACCATTAAAGCTTTCATGCAGTGCGGCCGCATACGTAAGCTTGGATCGCAAAATATTTGTCTGAAGACCTAAAAGTTGATGTGTGTTAGCAAAGTGTTGTGAACTAAAGTTTGTTAATAGCTTGAAATATACATGTCAGGGAAAATGTAGTACGATGGGCAAATAATTTTAAAATATCTGTTTAGTAGGGTAAAGACGACACCACGTTTAAAAGATTAGGCAATCAAACTATCAAGATTTGTCAACAAACCGGTGAACGTTTGGTCAGAGGTTGAAAAGCCATACTTTGCAAACAAGACGTAGGTCCAAGAAAGGAAGAATGGAGTTACTCTCTGACACACTACACCTTTTGCTGTTCATTGTCGGAAAATATACTATCACTAACGCCAACCTGAAACTCATTAACGCAAAAATACATTCATTTTATTCAAAGTTTTTATTTTTAACAAAGTTCATTTTGAAGATCTATATTATTCTTAACTTTGTCGAGCGAGCTGTTGATGCAGGAATAAAAGTGTTCAACTTATAAACCCCAAACTCTTCCTTTTCTGCAGGCTCCTTAATATTAATCTTATCAATTATCGTAATTCTAACATCGATCAAACCTTTGTCCTTCCTCCAAAAAAATGGGAGTACAAATGCTCCCCCGGAATCCCCCTTTGGCCCCTTTCATATCTCTTAATACTACTTTTATGGTTATTCAATGTTTATGGTTCGAGACGAAGTAATCATACTTCCCACATAGAGTTTACAACATTGCCTACACTTCATCAGATAAATCACTTCCCCGTATCACAATCAAAAGAGTAATTTATTTGATAAATGCGTCCATTAACTCCAAATTCATCAACTTTGTAAACAAACTCACATATGGCATGGAGCCTTACATTTCTTCATATCCCAGGCTCCCCCCTTACTTCTTTCAATTCTTGATCTTACCAAATTGTCTCCTATATTACAAGGTCTCCTAAATGACACCAAGGATTTCTCAACAAAGGTGTCCTTAATACCATCCGAAGCATGTAAAAATTCTAAAATCCTAAAACTAACAGAATTGTAGTCAACTCCTTTCTCCTGTTACCCCCTTGATCCAAAAGGCTTGTCCTGCTCTTCTCTTTGGCCTTCTTAGACTGAAAATCAATTACTTTTCTTAAATCCCCTTTTAAATGCACAGTGCCAGACCTCTAGCAAAATCTAAAGGCTTTACCTTTAGCAATTTAATTGCACATTCAAGAGTTTTATCCCTTATTAATGGGTTTACCTAAATGTCTGATTCAACTCGTCCATTAGAACAAATGTCAAATGTTATCAAGCAAATTTGATTTGGACTAGAAATTCTTAGATTGCAATACTTGGACGTATATACGTTGACCCTCTTCCAACGCATACGCTCATAGCCCTTTACAGATTTAACAGTCATGTTACGTATCTGCTACTAATGGAAGAAGTGTACTGGCATTGGTGACGTAATGTGGTGACATCATCACAATTCATGTAAAAATGAAAAACCATTTTTAAGGTTTACTTGAATCCGGTCCTCTGTCACCCATTTTACGTATGGATTTCTTAAATTTATAAAAACATAACCGAGATCCAGGGTGTAACAATCCTCTTCAAAATCACAAAAATTTTAATACCTTTGTTAAAAGTTTATCAGTGAACAAAGACATTGATGGTTTCCTGCTAGAAGTAGGTCTAGTTTAACCCTTTAATGCTCAGAGTCCGATATATCGGACACCTAAGGACAAAAGAACCAAGGAAAGAACAAAGGAAAAATAAATAGAGAACGAAGGAGAAAAGAAAAAATAATTAAGCGGTAATGGGTTAATCGACTCTGAACTAGCATAATATTCTTTCAGAATAGCTAGTATTTTGGGAAATTACAAACTTTGATGACGTTTGGGTAACGTGAGCATAATTCGTAACGAAACGAAAGTACTTTGCTGGCATATATCATACATGTTTTCCCTGTTTGTATTATTTTATCTTAGCTGGTGCTCAAACCTGTTGCCCGAACCATAAAAGAATTAGCATCTAAATTAACTTTTCTTGGCCACCAGTTCTGTTGCAACAGGAATCATTTCACCTTATCTGGTCCTTCTCTTATTTTGCTGCAAAATCTCTTCAAAGAAATAAATTATTGGAATGTGAGTTTTGCCCAAAACTGAAGGTGAATTTTGTATAATTATTTCCTTTTAAGGCTCTTTGTTTAATCGTGCCTGTCCCCTTGGTTGGACTCACCTTGTTTCTGCATGCTACCTCTTCAGTAAAATTAATGCCATCTGGTTAAATACAAAATCTAAAGGTCACAATCGGGGAGGGAACCTGGTCGTTCCAACGAATAGCGAGGAGAATAGCAACATCTGGGAAACTGCTAAACAAGAAAGGTTAACTTATCCCTGGATTGGTCTCAGCAGACGTGAAGATAAAAAAATGTTATACCATTTACAAGTCAAAGCCAAGTTTTATAAACTGGACCTCGACAGAACCGAACAATGATGGTGGCAATGAAGATTGTGTACATCTTCAAGCTCCGATTGGTGACTGGAATGACATAGCGTGCAACACAATGCATCGTTTCATCTACGAGTATCGAAAGTGCAAGTTAAAAATCATATTTGTTAAAAATCATCCTATATATACCTATATAGATATTTATTAAATAACACGCTTCCTCTGCAGTCTAATATGACAAGCCTTATATTCTCTCGGTGTACAGAGACATGGTTGACGACATTTCATTTTGAATTAGAATACAGAGACATGAATGACGTCACGAGAATTCAAAAAAATCCATAGCTATCTTATGAAACAAATAGAAAATATATTTCGAGTCTCTGTACTATTATAGAAACACTCATGACGCCGTTTCGACCGAAAAAATACGCATTTTTCCCAGGCAATGGTAGTCAAGGCACCATTGCTAGACCTGTATGGTAAGCCCATCGAATGAAGGGACCATTCCGACCATATTATTGATGTAAGTAACAGCGGTGGAATTATCACAAAGCAGTGGCGGATTTAGGGGTATTCACATGAAGCACGCGAATAACGTAGATTTCACCAAATTTACACCGACTATTTTATTGTGCCTTGCGTGATTCGGTCATTGCTTCATGCAATTTCCATCGAGATTTCATGGGAATGGATCCCGTTTAATTCCAGGTTCCAGAACCCTTTTCCAGTTTTTATGACAGCTAAATGAGCCTTCTGTTTTGATTTGCACAACAGCGGGTACCACCAGTAAGGCCATGAGCTGTGCACCACTTGAAGCACAATCTGGGCATTTGATTGGCGCAGAGAATCTGTGATCTTTACGATCGCTTATTGGCTGAAAAAATCGAATTTACACATTCCCATTGGTTTAAATTTGTGCATATAGTGCACGGCAGCTTTTGTGCTACATGTGAAATATGATTGGTCCATTGGTTGAAGCAGCGAAGCACTTGCGATCAGCTACGAAATTCTGCTCTCGTGTGATACGGCAAGCTCCTATTTTGCAAATCTTCTGTATTGAAATCTGGAATTAATAGGATTCAGAATGTATTCCTATGAATCTGTCCAGTCTTTGCTGAAGTCTAACGACTTATCAATGATTAAACGAGCGTATAGCGATTTATTTGAACGAAAAGACGTTTCAAAGTCTAAGTCAACCGACGAACTCCTCGCAGCTATGTTCGGTGAGGATCATGGTCTGGCTAGAAATGTTGGGGCTGAATTCTTTGTTCCAGTGGCATCTCGTCAACAAAAGAAATGTTTTGCGATTAGGTAAGTTGTGCTTCAATTTTCAATGACTGTCTTAGGTCACTTGGTAAAATATATTCGTTCTTATGATGTGAGGCTTATTGTCACAAAGGACCTTGATAAGCCTCACATCATAAGAACGAATAAATTTAATGAAATTTCTAAATTTCATCAGCACGTTGCGAAGCATGACAGCATGCCGCTAGTGGAATTAGCATAAATGTGCATTACACAATCGCATTGGAATTTCCCATTAAATACGTCCCTGCTAATACGTCACAAAAACATGCAACGTGTTAGTCCTTCTCGAAAACCACTGCAGCGATGTACTTTACTGGAAAAATTGCTCTGAAAGTTTGTGAATAATGTTTGAAAAATCCTAGATCCGCCATTGTCACAAAGGACCTTGATAAGCCTCACATCATAAGAACGAATAAAACTGCGAACAGCGAAGAAGATAGATAGATAGATAGATAGATTTATTAAAATTATATCGCAGCCAAAAAAAAGCTGAGTTTCGTAATTATTTACATTTAAAAATTTTACTAATAAAACTTTTATCTATACCATACTACCCGATGTATCTAACAAGCAATTTTTTAATAACTTTAATTAGATTTAAAACTATATTACACTAAATTAACTAAATAATATTATCAAAAAACCTTAAAAATTTAACAAATATACAAATTAGAGTATAGGCGGATGTTTTTAATCGCACATAGCGAAAATAAAAGAGTTCATTGTTCTATTTTCAGAAAAGTGCAAGGAGATGATCATCGATTTCAAGAAACAAAAACATTCCTTTGACCTCATAACTGTGGAAGGAAAAGAACTTGACGTTGTCAACCATGCCAAGATTCTTGGAGTGACCATCTCCAACACTTTAATGTGGAACGATCATATTAAAAACGTCATAAGGAAGTCTAACAAACGCCTATACTTTATAGTTTTACTGAAACGCGCGCGTGTACCAATAGAAGATATCATTATGTTCTATTGCACCTGCATTAGACCTGTGCTTGAATATTGTGCACCTGTGTTCCACCATTCCCTGTCGAGTTACCAAAGTGACGACCTAGAACGAGTTCAAAAACGCGTGCTGTCAATTTTATCTCCAGGAGAGTCGTACCAGCAAAATCTAAAGAACTTCAAGCTACCAACACTACAAAGCCGGAGACACGATTTGTGTGAAAAACTTTTCAAAAAGATTATGTGTGATCAATCACACAAATTATACGGATTACTTCCTCAAAGGTACCAACCAAAGTACAATCTTAGGAGAAAGAAAACATTTAATATTCCTCGAACTAATACCAAGCGTTACCAAAATACTTTTATTCCATCGATGTGCAGCTTGATCAACAATAAACTTTAGAGATTCTATATGTCACAACATTTGTATATGTAGCTTTATTTATACTTATTTTATTGTCTTATATTTTTTCCTAATGTGAATTAATTACGCAATTCAGCTACAGGGCTGCGATGTAATTATTTTAATAAACTATCTACCTATCTACCTCATCTACCTATTTGTTTGAACGCGTGGGATGTCAAAATTTCGCTGCTTTCGTAACTTATAATATGGATTATATCTTTCTGGTAATAATTTATTGAGTTTATGGCTTGGATCTAAAATTATAGATTGAAAAAGTTTATTACACAGATTTTCATGATGGTCCTTCATGGGTTTAACACCTAAACTTTCAAGTGCAGTATAATAATCCAAGTCTGCCATAATAATAGTCATGGCCCTTTTCTCCAGACGCACCAACTCACTTTTTAAATATTGCGGTAGGGAATGGTAAAAAGCTGGTATTCCATAATCTACCACCGATCTGATACACAATACATAAAGCAACGCTAAATCTTGCAGTGGTACTTTAGCCCGCCTTAATTGTACTAAAAAATACAATCTTTTACCAACTTTCTTTATAACTTCGTCTATGTGGGCATTCCAGGTCAAGTTGTTACTAACAGTCAAACCCAACAGTTTAACGCAATTCACTACTTCCAACTCCTTGCCGTTAACAACTACAGGATCAAAAACCGCAGGTATCTTCGCAAATGAAATTCTTACTTCTTTACATTTGCTCGGATTTAAATGAACTCTGTTTTCACGTGACCACTCCATAACACGATCAGCTATAAACTGGGGGTTGCTGACTTCCTCCTTGGGAACTATTTCGGACGTTGTCGTATCATCTACATATTTCCAAACATGATGATCGTTGATTACTAGGTCATTAATCATTAGGATAAACAACCAAGGTCCCAACTTTGTTCCTTGTGGTACCCCAGAGAGGACTGAGCAGCTGTCGGCCAGTTTAATTCTTTGAAATCTGTTCGTTAAAAAGTTGATTATCCAATTGACAACACTTCTAGGTAAATCCAGGTTACATAACTTATCAATTAGGATTTTGTGGTCAATGAGATCGAAAGCTTTACGATAATCAAATAATATAGTTCTTACAGTTGCCCCATTACCGTCAGTCCCTAGATTGCTAATAGTTCGAGATGGTTTATATGCATGCAGGCCTTTGGAGGTGTCAATCTACCACTGGTATGCTGGCTTTCAAATACCTCTCCCCAACCAGATTTCGAGGCATCAGTTTTAAGGAAGACGATGTGAACGGGTTTCCGACGAGAAACCCCATTATGCAGGTGACCCGAATGTGCCCATCATAGCAAGTCAGAACGAACGGCCGGCGTAAGTGACAATGTAACGTCGAAGTTACCGTGGCTGACCTTGAGGGTCTGTAGTTTTAAATGTTTGAGAGACCGGTAGTGAAGTTTTGCAGGCGAAACCGCCCGAAAGGATGAGACAATCAAACCGATCATCCGAGCTAGAGCTTGAACCGAACAAGTTCGGGATGAAAGTATAGCTCTCACTGAGTCAGATATTTTGGGCATTTTTTGAAGAGGAAGCGATATCCTCAGAGGAAGTATCGATAACATAGTCAATACATGAGGGAATCTGGCGTGGGGTCAAATTGGACTTTCCGTGATTTATGATGAAACCCATCTCCCCCAGTAAGTCGATCACTTTGGTTACATTGGTTTGGCACTCCTGAACGGAACCACCTAAAAGAGCAATGTCGTCCAAAAAAATTACAAGGCAAATCACTCGGCCCAGCAAATATACGATAACTGGTTTCATAAAAACATTGCCAGGATCTGATATCTGGTTTCATAATTTTGGTAAATATTCGGGGAGCAGAAGACAATCCGAAAGGTAATGCAAGGAATTCACAAAGCAAGCTGTTCCAACAAAACCGCAAATATTTTAAATAATCATCTTGTATAGGGACTGTGAAGTAAGCGTCCTTTAGGTCCACGGTGGCTATAAAGTCACCGAGCCGTAACAAATCACGTAATGAATTAATGTTCTCCATTTTAAAATGGACGTACAGAACGAAGAAATTGAAGGCTTTCAAATTGATCACTGGTCGAAGTTCACCCGACTTCTTGGGGACAAGGAATAGATTAGAGATAAACTGTCCTTAGTTGCAGGAACACAAGCGGATGGCCCCTTTTTCGCGCATTTGAACCACTAAAGATATGAAGTTCACCACTAAAGATATGGTAATGATAAATGTAAACACGCAAACTGTGCAGAGACTTTCAAAGACGCTTGGTGGTATAACTGCTTTTATACCTCCAACTTGAATGGTTTGGATCTTTAAATTTGTGGTTATAAATCCTCGTTTGTTGTTGGCGTTAGCTGGAGGAAGTGGAAAGAAAAATCCTATTCATTAAAGAAAACCGAGACAAAAATTCATTACGGTCAATTTTAAATAATAACTGGGGCCAAAAAATTGCAAGAGATTCTTGTTTACTTCATGGAAAATGTCCCCCAATATCTCTGTAATTTAAATTTCAGTTTATTACGCTAATTAAACCACAACAAAATAGGCATTGGGAATACTTTTTATATAATTATTTCAATTACACAATGGTATATCATCATGATAAAGAGATGGGTTCTGGGAAGAGTGTATTTGTTGGGTGAATTTTTCTAATTTGACATGACGTTACCGTTATAAGTTCCATACTTCCATTGTAATATATTCATGTTAGAAATAATGTCTTGAAGTCATTATCTCATTAATTTGTGAAACCTGGGTAAGCACCAAAATAAATGAGTCACTCGTAACAGAATACCTGAAACTCTGGTCGAGGTATGTCAGCAAACATTTATTTAGCAACCTAAAATGGCAAAATCAGTTTGGCAACGGTTAAGCTAGTGACGCTGTAACGAGAGCAGGGACATTTCTTGTACAATAAGTTATAAATGCCATTACGTTTAGAAAATGATCATGTAATTTTACTACGCATTGGAGGTTGTGTAATCCTCAAATAGCAATTATGTATTTTGCTAAGAATAGCTGTAGAACATTCTATATTCAACATCGGAAATGCTGATTATATAAATAATTTCAGATATGATGACTCAGCCAATAAAGACAGTTACCTTAGGATCTGAAATGTATCCGGGACTGCTACTTTCGGAATGAGTGGTCTCTAAGGGTGGCTAGTTTATGGGGGGGGAGGGGGGTAGTTTCTTTTAGAGGGAAGTTACTTTGGGGTCATTAATTTTAGTCTTGGTTAGAATGCAGTGACCGGCATTTTACTGGTAATTGCATTCGACCACGCCGAGGTGGAATTTTTGTCGTTTCTAATGTGTGAAGTATGACTTAACAGGCTGTAAACTTTGAGTTCATTTGAACCAAAGTTACTTTCATATATGGATGGAATTAACAAACCTCCTTCATAATCGTCACCATTTCAAGTATTTCTTCATGTGCATCTACACTTTTATTATCAAATAAATGTCAAAAAAGGGCGGGTACTTTCGCATTCTTATATTAATTTTAAAGAAAGGCGGCTTCTTCCGAAGGGGTGGTTACTTTCGAAACTCTACCGTATATGGCTAAGCAGATTATGTTTCTAAAATGATCTTAATCTGCCCAGCCATATACGGTAGAATTTGTAGGTAGTAGGCAAATCACTAAAAATAGGATGTCTGAAAAGAAATAAAAGGAGACATCTTAGTTCAGTGAGAGAGTAGATTATCTGACATAGCACTCTTGCCCGTGGTTGTGATCTTATTTCCCGTTCAAATAGTTGTTCGTGGTTAATTAATTGGGGAGTTTCGTAATTTTAAGCCTGGATCACACGAGCAAATAGGCATAAGGGCAAGATGAATGCGAAAGCAAAGCATGAAATCTCCTCAGGGACTTGCAAAGATAAAACAAAAATTTTTCTTTGTTTCTTCTTTTGTTCTGCTCTTGGATTATGCTTGGTCTACAAAAATACATTGTACGATGTGGTCAATTTTTGTTAGTCAAATATCTTAAACTTTCCTTGTAAATAAATAAATAAATAAATAAATAAATAAATAAATAAATAAATAAATAAATAAATAAATAACTTTAAAAACTAAACAACTGATTTAACGTTTTCTTGTAGCGCAGTCGGTAACAACACTAAAATTTGAATATTGTAGGACATGCTTCATAGTGCGTCGGATTATTTAAAAAAGTGTTCTTTAACCCTTTCCCGTCTGAGACGTCTCCCCTTGACAAGTAAAATCGTCTGGCGTTAGCCAGAGTAAAATAATTTTGGCGTTAGTCAGAGTAAAATGCCAAGGTCGGGTATGGACCAGAAAGGGTTAAAGTTATGTCGGAAAGGACTGCAAGGTGTTCGTATTGTCTAAAACATCTTCCAAGGACTGTCAACCCCATACGTTTCAGTTAAAGATTTATTCATTCACGTACACCTTCTGGGAACAATACAATTTTATTCACAGCAATGTTGAATAAATTGATGAGACGGGCCACGCTCTAGGGGCGTGAACTACATGCAAGTAGATCAGTCAGCTCTGGCAGAACTTGTCCGAGACACCGGACATACGATCAACTGGGAGGACATAAAGGCCGTGGCGAAAGAAAATCGCTGGAACCACCGAAACTGGAGAGAAGCTTGGATCATTGCAAAAACTAGAGATGCCATTGCGAACAGCGACTTAGGAAGGAGGACGGCAAGAACCGAGTTAGGACTCGAGTTGGGAATAGAGTTGGGAATCGAGGTGAGATTGAAATTCATTTTTGAATTCGGATTCGGGCTGGAATTAGGGCTAGGGTTAGCTCCAGACGCGGGTACGAAGCGATCATATACATTTTTAGACAACAAGTGTGTTCCTTTGTTGTTAGGAATCCTAACTCGAATTCTAACTCAAATCCAACTCCGGAGACCAACTAACTCCTCAGGAAGGGTTATTCACGAAATATATGTTTTACTAGTGAATAAATAATTTTAATGCAAAAGGAATCAATTTGTATTACATTTTTATTTCGATAATAGCAGATTCTCATGTAAATTACGATTTTAGCTTTATTTAAACTTATTTGAATCTTATAATTAGTAATACATTATCAAGTAATTATTTACAAATTCAGAACTGTATGAGGCTTGCAAGTGCTAAGCGTTTTACTCTGATTGGACGGTTAGTCCGAAAGCTAGATTTTCCTTGATTTTTACTCTTATCAAGTTGAAGGAAACAAATTATTTATAGTAAGTATGTATACCCAACTACTGTACGATTCTTGACCTTGTTTTTCTTACATTCTATATGGCTTGGTTTCCTAGCTTTGTTCTTTTTTAGGCGAATATATTCAGCAGCCCCTGTCAATAAGCTGTCTAAAAGGCTGGTGGCACTTTCTATAAGTAAACAGGGAATGCGGGGCCATAAATAATGAAAGAAAACAATGGTATAACAATGAATTCATATTCCCTTTTAATATTCCCCTCTGATATTCCCCCCCTAAAAGAATATTCCACTGTAATATTCTTCACACCACCCTTTATCTTCCTTCTAATTTAAAAAAACCTAAGGAACACCATGTGCACTTCAACAAAACACATTTTAACAAGTCTTATAAACACATGTAAAACATCTCACATATTAAATACAACTGAGCAGTTGTTTATATTGAAAGCATATGACTAGTACGCAGCTTGGGAAACGCTATCGTCTACCTTAAATTCCTTTGTTGCAAGGCATTAATGAAACAGTCCTTGCTTCTTTGTAAAACGTCTGAAACATACTTTTTTTTTTTTACTTTTCAACTAACCGTTTGGGAGGTATGAAGAGAACTAATATACTTATGACCTGTTCAGTTGGATTCGATTCGACACAAATTTTGCGTTCAAAAAATCTCGTCCGAGTCACCGCTCCCGTTTACCAAATGGCCTTTCGAGGATATGTGATGCATTCACCTTCGGCTACGCCCTCGGTGAATAAATCACATATCCCCTCGTTGCCTCAAAACAACCTACACTTAGATCATTCAATTTCTGGAAACTTCATATTTTCTTAAAAATGACCATTGACATAACAAGGCGGGACTCGCAATTTAACAATAATTACATAAAGGAATTCGGGAAAGAACCAATACTCACTGTAACATTACAATCCATTTATTGCTAAACAATTACGAAAGGTAATTATATATTACATGCGAACGATTTTAGCTATAACGTTCTAATTAACAGAAATCTATGGAATAAAGTTTACAGGAAGATGACCAACGAGAGAGATATCAAAGGAAAGAAATTAGAAAGGAACCGAGGTTAGTGGGAAGAACTTTTTGTTTGTTTACGAGAATGCTCCCTTGTGAGAAAAGTTTAAAATACTAGAGGTGGAGCTTAAATATGGCGAAGTCCTAAGAAGATATGAATTGGTTACCAGTGTCACGATTACAGACATGGATACTAGAAAATAAGCACATTCTCGATTTAATACGAGGAAAATGCAAAATTTTCGAATGCTACTATATGTGCGTCTGTTGTATGTATCAATAAATATGGCCAACATTTTCGTCACGGCACCAACACTTAAAACGAGAGAACACTTGCGAAAGGAAAGACCTTCAACGAGCGACTAATAGTACGAAGGACAGAACCAATGCTTATATGCGGGAGCAAAAAAGAAATAAGTTCGTTGAGTTAACAACGATTTGAGGAAGTGGAAGCCTATGAAAAAAGATGGTGGTAATGAATGCACTGGAAGAGTAGCGGAATGGTTTGTTGGCGAGGGAAGTAAGGATTAAAGTAATGAAAAAGAAATTCAACGATAAGACTGTTTAATACGTCTTTAAGCGGGGTAAAATTGTGGAAGGTGCTGAACAATGCATTGAATGTTGAGTTTTGATGGACGAGTGAGGGAAAAGTGAGCTTTGGACAACGGATTATAATACTTAACATGGATGAGGGTTGGATAATTCGAGTTCGTATGTTTGGAAATGATGATCTTGCAGGTCTGTTGCATTTATGGAGGAGATTCCGCTATAAGGCAAAGATACAGTGGCCATGTTGGAGGTCACACACTCTTCCTAAACATGGCTGCCTTGATTTCACGTGCGGCCCATCTGTAGGCGGCAGCAACACAATTATAATTATAATTTAATTATAACAATTCTAATAATTACATTAATTATATTAATCATATTAAGTACATCAATTGTATTAGTTGCATTTAGTGTACTGATCATTTTAATCATATTTGTTATTATTCGTTATATTAATATTAATTACATTAAAATTAATTATATCAATTATGATAAATATATTTATTATGCTTATATTAAATATAAAAATATTAGAAATAGTAACAAATGTCATACTACCAAGGTTTTCATTCTTAATATGTTGAAGTGGAACGGCTACCCGGAAAATTTCCGTTCCATCCATTTTTTGAGCTCGCGTTCCTTCACCAACTCATCGGTTTGAGCGGTGGCTTAGTAGTAGACCAGTTAGTCGATTGTGTTAGTCGTTGCTGAACACAAGCCAGCGAATATTTCAGTGAACTGGAGCTCAAATAGAAAAGAGGGGTCAAGTGAACTACCCAAACAAATATTTACAACCGAACTTTACTATTACAATAGAAGGCTGACTTCAATGACTGGACCAAAACACAAGGAAATCAAAGATGGCGATCATGGTGGCCTAATGTTGGCGAGTTTCATGCCTGAACACGGTCATCGATGTTAAGCTCACTTAAAAATTACCGCGTGGTGGATTGAAATTGACGCCCAAAAACGCCTCTTTGTCCCAAATTTGGTTTCACTGTTTGATTAGTTTTTCAGTTATAGAGCTCAATAATTTCCAGACAATAGCTGTTACTACAGTTGTCATTCATACGACATTCACACAAGGCGAAAGGGTAATTTCCAATAGGGAAGCTAAGCATAGCAACTGGTCATGCTATGCAAACTTAAGATTACCTATGCAAAGCAACTGGATGATGCTATGCAAATATAAAATTATGCATAATATTTAGTTATCAACAAAAACATATCCATTAACATTATTTTGTTGCGATTTCTGGTCTTGGTTAATACAATCACCACCGTGATCACTGATCGTTGAATTTTTATAAAGTAACCATTGCGCTGGTGGATTTGTATGGCTTGATACCTGAATATGGTGGATCATTTCAAATTTGCATGGCATGGCTTGTTGCTATGCTTAGGTAATGTCATATTTGTATAACATGACCGGTTGCTATGCTTAGCTTTGCCACTGGTCATTCCAGGATTTTTTTACCCTTTGTATGGCCTTAAAACGAAAGAATGCTCACGTTCAAAAAGAAGCGAAAGAATACTTAATCAGGTTCAACCGTAATAACTACTACTGAATCTGAATTTCTAGGTAAGTGTATTCAAGCCGAGAAGATCTAATTTCAAAATATTTGTTGAAAAAGGCTTGTAAGGTATTGTTTTACAACTTTTTGCGTTGCGAAAATATATTATCTAAGATATAAAGAGGATTTTGAGAGCAGCAAGTACTCGTTCACAAATGATGCATCATCTTTTATTGGGAACTTATTAGGTACTCAACAATTGGAAAATACTCAAATCCAAGAGTTGATGTTTCAATTACTACATGAAAAACTTCTGCCTGTTTAAGTGAAATGAAGTCATATGCCAGTCACCATAGCCTAATCAAGGAATAACCTGTTCTGATTATACGTTACGGTTCTTCGCCATAACAACTGCGCTTAACTAACGACTGTTACACGTAACGGACACAGCTAAAAACTATCTAGTTGGATGCATCATGAGAAGTTCTCTATTTCAACTTTTCTTTGGTCGAATGATGGACACACCTTCCCTCAGCGGCACGACCAGTTGTTCCACTCTGGGGTCGTTCTTCACAACCTGATTGAAGTCGTGTAAAGCCTGTCTTCTAGAATCATCCTCATCGTACAACAAAGCACACAGCGAGTTATCTGCCAGGATAACACCAGAAGGAGTAAGAATATCCAAAGCAATTTTATAGTAAGAGATGTATTGGTCCTTTGCCGCGTCTAGGAACACAATATCAAACTTCTCGTGCGAGGATTTGAGTTCTTTCATAATGTTTACTGCATCTCCAACCTAAAGACAAAGCACGTAGAATTTTTGTATCATTAAAATGGAGGTACATTCTTTGTAGTCTTCTTTGTAAAACCTAACTCTAGCAAGTGCGTGCTTGGATGAGTTCTCATGGCTCAAGCCCACCGAATATATATTTGATGTTGCAGCAGAAAAGAGATTCAATGAAAGTGAAACGCGCGGAGTTTCGTCGAAGGAAACGAAAGGAAAATCTTTTCTAATCCACTGCAAGCTTTTCACTTTACCTTTGCCTATTTCCCTGCATTCCAAATTGATTCACTTTTGTATCTCAACGTCCCTTCCCATACCCCCTGTCTCAGAAACTACCATCTAACGTTCCTTCCATCAAAAAAGCACAAATAACGATTGTACACGTATCAGCGAGATCTCAAAGACACTTTATAAAAGCAATCAAATGACCACTTCATTGTTCGTATTAGAAATTTATTGAAATTTGACATTGTGGGCAATGACCGTAAGCTGGCGAAAAGTTAACTTACCAGGAAGTCTGACAATTTAAATATCTGTGCTTACGTGCAACAACGAGTAACTTTTTATAGCGGCATTAATTTCGAAGAGAACGGAACATATTGGTCTAACGAAATCTAAACACTTCGAAATTGATGACCTATTTTTGTTTAGCCTCAAACTCAAAGAGCGGTTTTGCTTTGTTGGTTTGCTTGTTTTTTTCCAGTTTGCTTTTTTTCAATTGTTCAAAATATGTAAAAAGGACGTATGTCTAAAACTGACTTTCTTATTGTATCTTCCAAAAAAAATTTGGATAAGCCGTTTTCTTGGAGCTAAATGTGCAGCATTCACTAGGACAACTTAAATTGAGTCGGTCTTAAACCAAATTTAAGATCGCACTGCATTATGTTTAACTGGCTATCCACCATTTTTAAAGTAGTATCATGTTCCTGTAAAAATTGCCTTGACACATTATCAGAAATTATCGTTATCAGATTATCACTATCATATTATCATTATCAGAAACAGATTTTCTCGACATGCATTCTGCCGCTTTTCAAAGCGGGATCTGCTGCACAACATTTGTATCCACATGAATAGGAAAGTCAATTTTACTGACACAATTTGTTTCCTAAAACGAGTCAAAATGCAATGCTAACACGACCTTACCACCTGAACCCATTTGTAAGCAGGGATAGAGATAGCAGCCAAAGCGAATAAACGTTCAAGTATCTGTAAATCAAAATCCGATGATCAAACTTTGTTTAATTGAGTAAAAAGAGAACTACTTACTTTTAGCGTTATCTTATGGCCTTGAGAAGAGCTACGGAATAGTTGATCAGCAACAGATGCGATCCTGGGGTCAAACTCAATAGTAACTACCTCTCCGTCGGATGGTATGCCTTCAGCAAATGCCATAGCAGACATCCCCGTAAAGGTTCCTACATCAAGAACTCGCTTAGCATTGGTGAGCTGGGCTATCATCTTGACGAACTGCGCTTCAAGTTGCCCTACCATACAAGGCGTGAACATCTGTTCTTGCTCGGTGGCGATAGCAATTTTCTGAATGTCTGGACTTGGTACTTGAGTCATCTCCACAGCGTAGTCCTCAACACCTGCGCAAAATGGAGAGGCTATTTCTTTTCCGTTTAAAACTATGCGCTCGTCGTGCACTTTAAAAATGTAGCTTAGGGATGGCCCTCTCTGAACTACATAAGGAAATTGGAAGTGAGGGCTCCCAAGTAAATTGAAGGGGCGTTAGTAACTTTTCACGTATTTAATACATTTTCTGTTACCCTCTTGAGGGTTTATCTCCAAAGTTGGGAATGATGCTGTAGCTATTTCAAAATTTGAAACACCCTCACAGCAACAACTCGTCAGAGTTTGTAAACAGGAAAACTAAGACTTCTCTTAACGGTCATAACTCACTCGGGCCAACGCCAGGAAACGTAATCACGGTTTTTCAATTTTAAGGACCCCGTCGGAAATTTAGGAACGGTATCTTCGAAATTCTCATGCCGTAGTCTCTACAGCGGAGGAATATGTTTATAAGTAGGCCCATTTAAAATTCAAATGACAACATTACCTGGGAAAAACAACTCGTTATGTTCAAATGCTGGTGGATGTGGGGAATCTTCTGCTTGCCAGAAAGACACGCGGTAAGGTTGACCCTTAGTTCGCTTCATCTGCATGTCCTCAATCCACTCGTTGTATGATAATTCCTTCCTTTTTCCTTCGCGATGGGTGCCGTTCTCGCATGTACTAGGTTCCTCGGGGAGTTGTTTATTAACGACTCCTATGGTAGCCGGGTCTTCTAGACCGACATCTTTACAGTGGGCCTCGATTCCAAGACCCTCTCTCGGGTACTCCTGACAAATCACTCGGTACTCTTGAAGCCGCTTCTGAAGAAGCTCATAAGGCATTTCGTTAATATAGCCGCATTTTCCAAGCCCCTTTGGAATAGGTGCCACCAAGTTACCTCCTCTCTTTTCAATCATTTTCTCCTGAGCATTGTAAATTCTGAGAGTGTCTTCCATGATCGGGTGCCACAAGGATAATTCCAGATCACTTAGAAGCTTCAAAATGCGATGAAATTCGTTGTGGGACATCCATTCCTCACAAAAGGAAAGATAAGCACCAAAGCCCATACCTGTGGCAACAGCGTGACCGTGAAGCAAGCCAGCTGGAAGCTCATAACCAGGGCTCCACGTATGACCATACGCATGTGGGCGGCATTGGTGTGTTTCCCAAAGATTTCCATATTCTGATTGTACGTAACTATCAACAGAGAAAATGGAGTTGCAGCGGGTCAAAATTCAAGAACGTGTCATGAGGTTTTTTAAGTGAGTGCCGAAAGTGCATTGGTTTTGCTTTTCTATGATTCTTAATTATAAGAGATTATATAACATTGGAGAAGGTGTCTAATCCAATCCGATGACAAAACTGAACTAATCGTAACTTCCAAACTCTTGCCATCGGCTGCGTATGTTTTTGTTCGTGTTTTGATAGGTTTTTACTATGTTTACGTCAGCTGTACCCGATTTTGATTTTGGCTTTATGATCCTTTATATATAAACTTAGCCGTACTCCAGAGTAACTCGTTGGTCGCTGTCACTTGAGCACCTACTTTTAGATAACAACAGAAATCATTGTGATGTTTTACTACCTCTTCAAACTCACCATTTATTTATTCATTTATTTATTCATTCATTTATCTGTTTATTTATTCACATATTTATCGACTTATTTATTCGTTAATTTATTAATTTATTTAATAATTTTTAAATTTATTAATTAATTTACTCATTTATTTATCTACTTACTTATTTATTAATTCATTTAATAATTTCTCAATTCATTTATTTATTTATTTATTTATTTATTCATTTCTTTGAATTGTTTACTTTAGAGACAGTCGATATTTTCCTAACATGTGCGACAGGAAATGCTTAAATAGAATATTTGTTTCCACTAGAACCTACGATTCACTGGTCAGAAATACTCACTTTCCTTTTCAGAAGCCCAGGTTTCACCAGCGAGAGAAGCATGCGATGGAAGGAAGCCAGCGCATTTACAAACAGTATATTAGGAACATGCAAATAAGACGGACAACCCACGTTACAGCTGATCATGCACATAAGATAAACATATCAGATTAATTATGCGATTAACTGACCCTTCGAGTGCTTTGCCAAGGATAAGATCGCAAAGGTTACCGAAGGCTTCATGATCCCCTCTGAACTCATCCATCTCGGTGCCAAACTTGGTCCACACAAGAGCTGAGGACACTTTTTCCAGCCAACTGAAGAGTTCCTCGTCTTTGACCACTGCCATTTTGACAATCTCAGCGATACCATGCCGAAGCCAGCCGTGGTGCAACGTCCGGAAAAAGCTTCTATCGGTTATGGTCAAAACAGGAGGATGGTAAGCTCCATACAGGTTCTTAAATCCAAAACCGTCACAGCAAGTACGAGGTGATGGGCCAGCGTCTATACCAGACACGATGCTCGTACACAACATAACGTATGGTGTGTTACGGTGGTACAGAGCGGTGGCAAAACCAGCGACATCAGCAATTACTCCGCCGCCCACAACAAGGACGGGCTCATTTCTGGAGACTCGCATCTTCTTCAATGACACCAAGATGTTCTCCACTGTTGTCACATCTTTCGTGACCTCATTACCAGAGTGAACCAGCTTTCTGAGCTTAATGCGATGTTTATCAAAGTAAGCCTGAAATGCTTCGCCGTAAAGCTTTTCTACTTTGTCGTCAATAATTGCCACACACCTAAAAAAAAGAGAGAAATTTTATCGGTTGGAGAGGTTTAGGCTTGACTTTCGAAATCGAGTGTTAACAAACGAGGATTTACATGTAATGCTGACGGAGTTTGAGTTTCAGAGGCATTGCAGCTCAGCTGAAAAGATTTCAAAGTCCAAATACCAGCATAAGCTTGAGGTAACGGAGCGGTTTTCGACTGAGTGTCGAAAAGTAAAGCGAAAATAACCTTAATGGTAAGAGAATGCATAATTATACTATACAATTAGCTAAAATGACCTCAAAGCAAAACCAGTTTATAGCAGAGCACCAAACTTGGGAAAACATGAGCAATCCAGTCAGGACTGGTCCTGACTTGGCAAGTAATCGGTGGAGAACGAGGGCACAGCATTTTTGAACCAATACATATTAAGTGAGGCAGGTAAAGCAAAATGCAAGCTAGAATATCAATGAAACTCAACCAAAAACTTTTCTAGGAGTAATTCCCAAGATCATTTTGATTGAAATATTCGAACAGTGTGAAACATTGAAAATTATCGTGTCTTAACAAGATGCATTGATCTCAGGACACCTCCATATATAAAGCCATTGAAGATTTACGACTCGCGGAAAAAAATTCTCACCCTGTTCGTCTGGGCAAAAAAAGTCTGGTTTTCAGCCGTCCAATGCAAATAAATATTGGTTGCAATAAATTCTTTCAAATATCAATAAGAGAAACTGTTCCTTAGTGAATCAAGTAGTTTACTCCAGGCTCTGGAGGACAGTTACTGATGTTAACATTTCGGTTATTTATCCACTGGCAGATGTAATTTGTGCTGTTAGTATTCCTGATGTCACTAAGGATATACTGAGTTACCAGTTAAAATGGGGCCACATTTGCCAGTAATCACACTAAATTTAAGCAGTTGTCATTAGTCAGTCAACTCTCGGATAACGTTCTCTCGTAGTGGCGCTGGCACGAAACACCAAGCTGCGAGCGCAATCTTGGCGCACCTACCTTCCTAGAGGCTGATACACATTTTTCAACTCAGGATTGGCAGGATCCAGCACATTGTTGATAATCTTGATTGTTGTAGTCAAAGTGGTGCTCATGGTACTCTCGATTACTGAAGCATCCGATTTGGCCAAAACATATCCTTCACATCTTCGATAGATTGATGTAGGGTAGATGGCATGTGGATCAGCCTTCTCTAGGTACTCCGCATTTTTTGGGTAGCAATCTGGACAGCCAACTTCCTGGAGTAAAACCCGAACTGAAGTAGTGCCTGCTTTGCTATCGGTAAACCTCTTGACAATTTTATTCCACTTGGAGATAGCGTCAGCGTTCGTACAAGACCTAAAACGTACCACAAAAAGGGATTTATTTTGTAACTGATCACTCATTGAATTTTTGATTAGTCAATGAATCTAATCAATTGATTAGTCAATGAATTTTTTTTTCATCGCTCTCAACCTCTCTCTTCACTTGTGTGTTAGTGTCTTACTGACACTTGGAACATAAGCACTGGTTTACTGGGATAAAATTTTCATTGGACGTGATTATATGTAAATCAAACTGTGATCATTTTTAGAGGTAAACTCTGAGATGTCTTCGAAAAAATGCAGGGAAAGTACCATTTCCCTGGCATTATTTGAAACCACAACATTCTGCTCTAATGGCAGGTGCTCTAATCACACTATGTATCTGACACAACTACAGAAGACCAGGGAAACTGACTGAAGGGTACACCAATTACCATAAACTAGATTCCAGACTGGTTGGATGAAAGATTACTCTTGTCAATTTTTAAGCAAACCCATCAAACCAACTACAACTTAATAAATTATTGTAATGACATAAGCATGTGTTCTGATTAATGTAACCATCTTCAACATATTTACTTCATATAACAAGACAAATGCAGAGATTTTACATGTGTGACATGGACAATGATAATGTTGATTTAAACATGCATCTGTTAGTGCTGTAACAAGGAAAAGTCCCCTCTGTAGACAAAACCTGAAGAATGCTTCCCCTCCCCTCAGCCAGGACTGTAATAATAGAAAAGATACTTGAGATGACATGAAACACACGCTTTTGCTTAATCTTGTGATAATGGTACATGAAATGAAAAAACAAAAACTATATTAACAATTATTCAAAGTATGTGCCTGCAGATAAAGCATTTATGAAGCAGAAATTTATTTGTACTCAGTCTCATTTGAATGAAATCTGTAAATAATGTATCACAATTTTTAACAGTTATTCCACATGCAAGCCTGGATATATTTTTTTTTGCTCTGGCTGTCAAAATGACCAGCATCAATCAGATTGTGCCTGTCACAAAACAAAATGTACTTGTCACTTAACAAGACTATAATTTGATTGATATTCGTACAGTTGCTGTATATTAATAATTGTTATTGTACACAAGCATTGGTATGGGATATTAAAACTTAAAAGTATGAATGATACATGCACTGCACACAATTTTATTTAAAAGTATTATACATGTAGATTTATACATGTAGTATATGGCTACAAAAAGATCATAATCATTAACAATTAATTTATTCTTGAACCATCACATGTCTCTTTGATCAATTTAAATCCTCAAAGTCACAGTAAATCTCCAGGAAGGAAACCTGCAAAACTAGAATCCGGGACGGCAGAGCAGAATTACGAGTGGGGGGCTTGAGATAAAAATACAGCATTTTGTATGCTTCTCTGGGAAATTGCACAACAAGTGTTTTAAAGCGTAGTTGTTTCAACATTACATTTGGAAAAAAGTGGGGGGGGCTACAGCCCAGCAGCCCCCCAGCTCCGCCGTCCCTGAGAATCACTATCATCCGAATCAGACAAATGTTTCTCATGTAAGTCATTGTCCGTGGTCAAGTCTTGATCAATATGGCTATCATTGCTTACACTATTTATGTCAGCAGACATGAAAAATGAAGTTATTTTCTTTGATGTATTGTATATAATTTAACACTAGAGTGATTACAAACAATCAATATCCAAGACAGTCGCACTTCGCCATTTTATATTCACCTGCACATGATCTTGCAGAGATCGGACGAAGCGAATGATTAATTAAAGACAAATATTAATAATTGGTTTTGTAATGAAACTGGAAATCAATGTTACCAAAAACCGTTCCGGACAAAGTGACAGACATAGTCAAATTTGTGACCATCAAAACTCTATAAATGACAAATTTGTACCGGACAATGTCTGTGACTGGATGCTAATATCCAGGCTTGTCCACATGACACTTTATTGCTGAGTTGTATTAACACTTTTTTGATATGCACCCAAGAAAACCTGTAACATCACATACTAAATGGTAACAAACTGAAAAATCATGTAGACTGTGTCTTTGAAATGTATTGCCCAAAATCATTAGAAACTCCATACAATATCAGTTTTTTTGTGATAACTTGCCAGTTTGCAGAGTATGGCAAAATTCAATAAGTTCTTCCACAAGGAAAAGCATTTTGGCCACATTAAAACAAAGCACTTCCATGCACTTCACACAGCAACCTCTGGGAATATTCTTCCAACTTTTCCTCTGAATGAAGTCACTAATCACCCAGCAATGACAAAGAGTCACTAAAATTGCTACTTTACTCAGTTGCTCATCATCAGTATCATTTGACAAAATGTAATTTTCAGGATCAATCAACTAAGGATGCTACAGGTATTTCTTCTATGCCAATCAAAACAAAGCAAAAACACACTGATTTCAGTACATTTTCTTTTTGTCAGGGACTTACAAGAACATGGACAGTCTTTTGCTGGCAGTTGAAAAGGAATTTGGTATTCTACATGCAATATATGCACTTTGGTGTGCACAATAATGATGCAGTGTATGTGGGATATCTTCGATTTACCCTCCTAGGGACTGGGAGCCTATTAGAAAGGGGGCCTAAATAGAAACACGAGGCTTAATAAACCTTCATGTTCTTTAGAAATTCATAACTATATAATTAAAATATGTTAATTCATAATATATAGATAAATTAAATTAAATGAAGGCATTTTTTCATAATTAGAATGTTGTTGCTTAGGGCTCATATTTCCATACTGATATATATCTGCTCTTTAATAAATAAAACAACCCCTACCTGTATCAGGGGTGGGGGCTTAATATAGGCTGGGGGGGCTTATTTTTTCCTGTGCTTCTGAATTGGTAGGCTTTTTAAAAGGTGGGGATAAAAAGAGGCTGGGGACTAAGCACCTGTAAAGGAAATATAGTATGTACAAAAAGCTTGTAAATGCACCTGCCATACTTTCCAAACTGGACAACTTGAAGCAAAGCTACAGCAGAGGCCTGTTACAGATAGCACAATTTAGCCTGTGTAAATGATTTTCCAGTTGATCATAATTTTACACACTCATTGTACTGTTAAATGGCCTCTCCTTAGCATATCACATAACTCTTTATTTCTAGAAAGCAAAGTTAGTCATGAAAGGGCTCTATACTAGGAGCTTTGAACATCATCCTATATCATTTTGTGATTTTACTGAAATATCATATTAAATTTAACTTTTCATTTATTGAAAATTTTAAATGCAAAACACTTCATGCATGCTGTGCATAGTTGTCTTAGTTTTTGCTCATAGAATGAAATAACTGATTTTGAAATATGGTATTTCCTCTATTTAGTTCCCTGATAGCTTTTTTTTCAATGTTTCTGGACTTAGAGCTTATTAGAAGGCAAGGGCAGTACTAGAAATTGTCGCGTAGAGCTTGTATTTCCACATTAAAATGTATCTGCTTTTTAATGAATGAAACTACCCCCATCAGGGGTGAAGGCTCAGTAAACGCTGAAGCTCTTTTTTTGTATTTTTGTGCTTGTAACCTGGAGGCTTGCTAAAATGGGGAGGGGAGATAAATACAGGAAATACGGTGAGACGGGATTCAATAAATTTGATGAATTTTTGGGCAAACTATTGTCGGTTACAAGTGAATATATAACAAACGGAAGAGTCACATCATAGTCATAAATTCGTACCTTTGTTTACTTAACCATTTTGCAGTCGTGGAAATAAAATAGTACGACAACCTCAAATACATGTTACTACATCTTTTTCTGGAAAAACGTAAACAAGATGGCGCTCTTTCGGATGGCTTTCGTTGCTTTCCGGAAAGTGCTCGGTACCACTCCCTGACAGTCACGTGCCAAGGCATCACAGCTGTATGCTACGCTAGTGTTTGGAATCTGTATGTAAAGGCCTATGACAAAGCCCATCCGCAAGACACGATTGTCTCACATGGATTTTTAGCTTAGTGTACGTAATCTAATTTTCAGAGCATGAGTCCACAAATGGCGAATATTATCTTGCATCACCGGTATACAGTATATACTTGCAATACTGTTTAAATAACTCTACATAGTAATGTCAATTTATAGCATTCAGTTACAAAGATATGTAAAGGGATACGTCTCTAAGACTTAAATATGACATCTTGTTCACCTGAAACAGCAAAAATTACTGATTTGATAGAACTAAAGATTTCATCACTCTGCCAGGTAGGGGTGGACCTGGGAGTGGTCTCGGATTTTTTGTAAGCAGCTCCCCCTAGGCCATACCACCAGTTCGCCACTGAATGGAAGTATCTTTGGAATACGTACTCAACTCCCTCGGACAGTTATGAGTATTATTTATTTTTTATTGAGCGCGCGCTGGTTCAGAACTATATAATGGGTAGATAATGTTTTGGCCGGAAATTATTTACCTGGATGCAAGAGTAGCAAGTTGTTGTAGTACTGCAGCGGTTGGCTGGTTGTAGAAATATTTCAGTTGCTTGACGAGCAAAAGCATGTCTAAGTCGCTCTTAAAGGATTTGGCCAGTTCTTTGGAGAACACAGCGAGACGAGACGTACGAATGAGAAACTCGCTGACGATCGGATCGGCGAAGATTCTCCGGGCGAGCTCTTTTACACCTACTGTTGAGCAATCCAGTAACGTGGAAGGAAGCTCGTTGAAGTATTCAACGACATTGTTTATCATGCCCTAACAGATGAGGAAAGTACAGAACCAAAATTAATCAGGTGCATTAGGAAGTACGAATTACTTTACTATGATTACTGTGTCTTTTCTTGCGTTTACTTGAATATCAAGTTTCGAGATGGATATTTTAATTCAGTTTAGTTTTGCTACTATAGTTAAAATAGTCAATGCAAATTAAAATAGATGTAATATATTACCCACTGTACTGATATGTTTAGGATCGAACTTTAGTAAGTTAATATTAACCAACATGTATATATCTTCTACTCTTTCAATAAACAAAGCAGTTGGGTTATTCACGTGAACTTGTGAACATTACACCCACTATCTAATGCATGGGACAACAAATAAAACAAATGAATTGTTAAAGCAAACAAACTGAGAAAACAAAAAAGAAAGAAAAAATTTCAGGCAGGAAAGAAACCTTCTTCCCGCCACCGAAAACAGATTTTAATGCAGTTTACGTGATTCGAATGTCAATAGATTATTTAAAAAAATAATGAAATGTCGACGGATTCGGGTAATTGGTTTCCTTATAACAATGAGTCATAAAAAAACCAACAAACCATTAATCCGATATAAGTATTAACAACTGTGCGAAATTGACCAAACTTTTCGATATATTAATGGTGTAGCGACCATTATTAGCGCCCAGGGATGACTTAAGCAAGTGGTGCCTAATCCAACCCTGTTTCCAACTTAGAAAATTACAAAAATGATTTCAACGACGTTTTGACGATATTCAGGGGTATAAAACCAGAATGGCCTTTCCCATAGTTTTATATTTGAAAAATGTTTATATAAGGAAAAAATTTTACACCATTACAATTTAGTGATCCTTTATTTTAGTGCTCAAGGACAATTGCCAAGCCTGCCAACACCGCAGTACCAAGCTCATCTTTAGGGCACTCGGGAGTTTACGAAAAGGAAGAAATTAAAAGATGTTAAGAAATTAAAAGAAATTAAAAGATGTGAGGAGGAGGCAAAGTGGTTTCCATATAGTTGTATTTGTTGTAATTCAGTCGGTGGTTGTCGCCGATCAAGTCAAAGTCTTACAACAATTACGACCGGTTAGTGGTAACGCGAGTTGTAATTGTGATAATTCTATCGGCGATCGATCGGTGACTGTTGTAGAAGTTGAGTCAGCTTTAACTTCTACAGCAATTACAACAGTCGTTGACAAATCAAACATTTAATGGAAACATTCGTCTCTGACTGTCGGCGACAGAAAAGTGCTATTTGATGTTAATAATCAAATAACGTCAAAACTTATTTACTTCACGTATTCACAAGACCTCAGCAGAAGGATAACCTTTTATATATAACATAATAATGAGCAAAATACATAGCTTAACGTCTGTCCTCAGGGTTCCAAACACCAATAAACGCCACGGGCGTTTGAGAGGGGGCGTTTATTTTGAATATTCTTAATTTCATAAGAAAAACAATCTTCTTGTCATAGCTCCATCGCTCCGTCTTTAAATGCAGAATCGATTGACACTTCTTTATTAGATTTTAACTTCTGCGGACAGAATTCTCGGATTACTTTAAATCTTATATATTTATGTGCAGTTGATATTTGTTTTTATGCGTTACTAAATCTTGTCTTTAGAAAACAACGTGTCCCCTTCAACTGACCCAAAATAATCACCCTGATAATAAACGCCCCTCTGAAATAAACGCCTCATGGAAGACACCGCGTTTTTTTGATGAGCGCCCCGGGCGTTTGTTCGAATACATACGGTAATAGAACTAAAAATGGTTTCGATCTCTCTTGGCCTCTTTTGCATTCAACTTCAATCTCCACTGGAATTCATTATTTGTATGGAATTTAAAAACCCAATCCGATACGATAGGACGAATCTCGAAAGAGATTGCGAAGATTATGATTGTTCGTTTGTTGATGCACATTATGGAAATTAATTACTACACGATTCGAGATAAGTGTACGCAATAATGCATTACTTTCTAAAATGTTGGTTTAGACGTAGAATTAGGATAACAGCTGTCTTGTCGCTGAGGGCAAATCGTGATTCTATTCAGTAGGTTGATATACAAACCACAAAGACTGAATACATAATGTTCGTTAAATACTTAACCATGACATAGTTTCACACCTTTCATTACCGTTCAGAACCCCTACAGATTCACTACAGCTACCTAGTTTTATCCAATCACGGACCATTCAATTAAACAATATAGTTACTCATGCCCTGACATAAATACTTTCACGTGAGATTGGTTTGTTTTCTTTTTTCTGTGCGAGCAACGCGGATACTTGAACGACAGAGCTGAATTCAAGCGAGGCCAACTCAAAGTTGTTGCAATAGGCCATACTCTATTATCTACTTCTTTAGGCGTCGGACAGACCAAACGTTTGTCAGGCAAATATTTGTGCAGTGCCCTTGGCAATATTCTCTCTAAGTGTGCTGTAATTTTTTTCTTTGGTAGGAGGCATAGTAGCGGTTTGACAACCTTACAATGTTTCTTTGATATTTCTGTTTAGAAAAAAGCCCTCAGTATGCCGTATTTCCTCTACTTATCTTCCTGCGAACTTACTTTTTACAGTTTTTCTGGACTGGGGGCTTATTAGAAGTGAGGGCTAAATGCAGGCTGGGGGCTTTATTTTCATGTTTTGTCAAAGTTCATAATAATAAATTCGATTTCCGCTACTTAATTACATGATTTTGCGTGCGCACTAACGTTTCGTGACTTCGGCTGTGCCAAATCAGCCATGCCTATACACTTATTATAAAATTATGATTTAGACAATGTCTTTTTTATTATTTATTATAAGTGGGCTGCTCAATTGTCTTAGCTTTACCCACTCCTCCTTTGTATTGCACTGGAGCATCAATTTTCAATATCGGTAATTATTTTGCGCTCAAACTTGTGGCAAGAATTTTGGGCGATATTCCCGACCAGTTCTGATTGGTTGTTACATGTTTCATGTCCTTTCCGAGGGCTATCAAAATTTTTTGTTGTTTCACCAATATAAGCAGAGGTACATTTGGAATACGTTGTATATTACAGGCATTATTCATCGCCAAACTCAAACCGGACTTAAACAAATTAATGCCTCCTATTTTAAACTTTTTTCAAAGGGTAATTTCATAAGTATATAACCACACTAATAATATATATAAAAAAAATTCTCGATTCTGAAAAGGTAAAACAATAATTTGCATTATCTTTTTTGGCACTTACTTTTTCATGTGTATTATTTATTGGTAACGGCACGATTTTACGTGCAATTTGGAAAAGCACGCACTTGTGAGTTTTTCGAAGACCTCAACTAGATTTTGATAGTCTTCGAAAAACTTACCTGTGAGAGTGTTTTTGACAAATTACACTCGAAGCCATGCTATTACCTATACAAATTATAGACTTCTAGGCACTTGTATTGACCCTGTGGATCAAAAACATTCGTTTGTTTTAACTTTTGTAATTTTGTCTTTTAAATTAGTTTTATCCTGGCGTGAGGACATAACTTAATCATTAAATATTCATTAACCGTAAACGAAGTCCGTACAGGAAATTATTTGCTGAAGGTTTTCTAACTGACCGAGCGATGAAGGAACGAGGTATGCGAGAAAAAGCCGAGAGTAAATGCTATCCATTACAGAACGAGCAAACAAAGTTAATAAAGAATTTATTATATAGCTTTTGATTGGTTTTGGTTCACATTGTTAACTGTATTTTCGTCGTCGGATGTTATTGTTTACCTTACCTCATTGTAACGATTTACTTCTTTAATAGTTCATAAAAGTCAAACAAACCACCGCATACTAAGTCCATTTACACATAGCAAGATGTACAAGAATGGCGCCTAAAAATGTTTACGTCATTAGGGTACCGGATGTCCAGGTAGCGAAACCCGGATAGGGTGTATATCGTCACACTCATAACTTGTTCGTTTCTCTTCTTCTTTCCACCAGTTAGTCCAGGGTCTCTTATAATATACTTCCTGGGTAGGCCATGAAATTTATTAGGAGCCGAATTATACTTCAAGCTCAAATACATTTCCAGCTGTTGTACACATTCAACCGAAATTTGTTTCCAACTAGATATTAATATCAACAAATTAATGAGAGGAAAAATTCATATCAGATCAATTTGACGGCTCATAGTTGACTATTTCGTATGATCAAAGGACCCTTGAGGGAGACTTACTGATGCAAAGCGGTCAACGACAAATTAAATTTACTAGCTGGTCTAGCCGTATTGTGGTGAGAAATGTCCTTTGCAGCGGCTAAATCTATGACGGTGTTGTTGACTGAGTTTAGAGTCTTGGAGGCCATTAGCAGTAATAAAAACAAAATTTTTATGCAACTCATGCGAACGACAACCGAAGACATGACTAGTTTGAATGTTAGTTTTTACTAGATGACGTGTTATATGACCCCTTGGCAAGTTGCGTGACGTAAGTTACACTGGTGTTAAAAATGCGTTGCAGCGGCAGTTCTTCTGGGTGTAAAGACAGTAAAGTCAGTTTTAAAGACGTATTTTAATGCAGCGTATGTTCTGCGAAACATTGTTGCATGCAACATGCAAGTTCTGAACAATATGCCAAAAATTTGCAGCAGTGGTACATTGCTTTTAAAATCATTGAAGTCGATCAACGCTCTTGACAATAAAACAGGCGGCCATAGGAATGCTGGGAGTGCGTACGAGGTCCGCGAAGACTCACAAATGATGCAACTCAGCACCCGTGGGTCAAAAATTATGACTACTAAAAAGATAAATACTTCTTGAAGACATTCTATAGAAAGAAGGCGCACAAACAGCCCACAACTTTTACATGGGAATTCACGCTTCTCGTTCCCAAGCACTCATCCTTTAAGAGGTCTCTCTAACTCTAACTATATATATAAACAATTTATTCACTTCCTAACATGGGAGACAATCCGAGTTTCTTCGCCGGATATCCGTGTTATCTTGACGCCAATATCTATACACTCGAAAGAAGTCTTTTCAACTACATTTACTTGTGGAGCAACAACAGAATACCCGGCACAGTAGGAACGGTAATGTTCAATGGCTTACGTGGCAAGGTGTTAGCTGCGTGGGCAGGCAGTCATTCCAATAGTGCGAGGGTTAGGGTTATGGCTAGGTTAGGTTAGGTAAAGGTAAAGGTAAAGGTAAAGGTAAAGTGTCTTTATTTATACTGAATAACCCTATCAGCTATCTAAGCTGGTCTCCCTAGAGTTCTAGTAAGGGCCTACCCTCATTGGTCCAGTGTTGTGACAGGAGGAAACCGGAGTACCCGGAGAAAACCTGCGATGCTTGGTAGAGTCAAACTGGGCAACACTCTTCTCACAGGATTTGGGTTAAGTTTAGGATTTGGTTTACAGTTTTTGTTTAGGCATGTAGCCAGTATGGTTCACAAGCATATCTCATATCGTCTTTGGCCAGTTGCTTTGGTCTGGTGTTGTTTCCCAGACGTCAAATCGTTTTACCGTGTTTATATCCCTCTTTTTACTGGTGTCACAGGAAACTTGCCCCACAGGAAATTCGTCCTTTTTCAACGTAGAGAGTCAATTCCCTTTTAATCTTTGCCCCCCGGGGAAAATGATTCCTAGGAATCTCGCCACGCAGAAGATCGAATTTCTTAGGATATTCGCCCTCCTCTACGAAAATTGTGCCAATCTTATCTTTAACAATTATAAAATTCTTTACTCGTGAATAAGTCTGTTAACTATATACTTGTTACTCGGGCTGTGTCCCAAAAGAATTATGCAGGGAAAAATGTTACGCATCTTTTACTCTCTTCTTTTCTCATGATCTACGATATACATACTTAATTTTTCAACTTTACACTGCATGTCCAACTGTGTGGCCATCTAACACCTGGTAAAAATCCAGACCATGTGTTCGGTTTATAATTCCCTTTTCCAGCCAGTTGAAATTCTTAACTATTTTACAACACCAACATGGGACCTTACATCTACTCTGAGACCAAAAACTCATACTTATTCAATCGATTTTACAAGGCATACCCTTATGCGTAGCCATCCCACGCGCGTTATAGCCCGGGGCTTAAAGCGCACTCTATTATTACCATGTTCACTCCCAGTCATTAAATTATCACATTTACTTAACTATAACCATACTATAACACCAGTACGGTTCCAATTACCTACTCTAAAACCATGAAAGATAATTTTGTTCACAGAGCTGCGTAGTCTGATCCGTACTTTGTTTTAGCCTCTCTTACAGGCAAAATTTTTTTGTATCGGTCCTTCAACATAAGCAGCTATTGATGAAGTGGTAATTCTCCTGTTGCTATTTGCCTGAAGTGCCGAGACTAAGTATTCGTTGAATACTTAACCATGATATCCCCGCCTGGGGCTCAGAAATCATTTTCTGAGTATTGAGCTTGAAGATCGTTCATCTACGTTACTCTTTTTATTACTGTTCAGAACCCCTACAGATTCACTACAGCTGCCGAGTTCTACCGGATTTTGTATCCGCCAATATAGTTCTATGTTTTTGACATGATGTAAATGATTAATTAAAGCGTAAGGCTCAAAGTTCAACTTAAAACAGTGGGTTCAACGACTATAGTTACGAACTCATATGAATTTAGGAACCGTTTTGGCTCTTAAAATAATCATTCTACACTTGGGACTGGCGAGTGATTTCCGTCAAGGTGCATGGCCACAAAACGATTACTCCCGCACTCTCTCTCCACGTAAATCTGATTCGTCGAGGTATACGGCGAGTAATTCCCTTTTCAAACGTGAATAAATTATAATGGAAATTTCGACAGACCTTTTAAAAACGACTGTTTCATCCTTGGTTGAACACAAAGAACTCATCGATATTGTTAACATGTATCCATTGCTTATGGAAGATTGACAAAAGCGGATTTATGTTAGATATTTCCACAACCCTGTCAAAACAACTTGTAAATGCATTTTAATTGCCGAAAATTAGCCACATAAAATGTTTCGATGACTCTGTCAAAACAGTTTGTAAATGTGTATGTGTTGCTGAAGAAAATGGGGGGATTATTCTGAACAACAATTTTTTCCATGTTTAGAATAGTCTCCCCCAAAAGGGTGGGTGGGGGGACTATTCTTAACATGATCCGATCCGTCCTTGGTTATGGGTTTAGAGTGAAACGGCAAGTACGATGACTCCAACTTCAGTACAATAAATTACTTCAATTTCAAATTGTCAATTATGATCATAAAACAATTTCTGAAACAAATCCTGTTTAGAAACTCTTCTGTTCATACAACAAGCCCATGTTTGACCTTTTTCCATTTGCACAAGGGAGTGATTACGATGAGACCGATACAAAGTCTGTCCAATACGAAAGTCGAAGTTTTGTAAAGCTTAAATGTTCACGTGAGACGGCAATGAGCCTAACGCAAAGTTCTGACCAATATTTTGGAATTTTTTTTCTGCATGTCCGTCAACAAGTAACAATATTTTTTCCGCTCTTCGCCACAGCAAAAACCGATCTTACGAGTTCCCGTGTCTTCATGAAAGAAACGAAGTGCCGGACTGAGTTTGTGCGTGTTTGACCATTCCAGCAACCACATTGCACCATACATATCCGGGGTGATATTTCGAACCGTTTTCATGTGAACTAAAATAAAGATTTGTGTATGGCGGACGGTCTCAAGTCTTGCCGGTCTGACTTCATTGTAGACTTGTGTAAACAGCCGCAAAGATAAACCGACTCTGTTCTCTTTGAAAGACCTCTTGTGGTTTAGCTTGGGTCACTGGTTGTTAAATGTCAATAGAGAATCGAAAAAAGGCCGGATCTGATCACATAAGATACAATAGGTGTTGGACAAACTGGCAAAATCCATGTCTGTTTAGCACAGAGCGCTCTAAATTACATGAACTGTCGCTTAGAACATAAAATGATACCAAATCCAAGGAAACGATAGGAGATTGGAAACTCGTATGGTGGGTCCATCACGAGGCTTAAAAATCGACCAGTTATTACGTAACTCAAAACGGAAGAGTGACCAATCTTGCTACAAACCTGGAATTCGCTTGCGTCCAGATCAAGTCGATAGAATGTGATCTCCTTTGCCATGGACGCATTCTCAGTGTTGTGAATTGATGAGGTAGGGCTTGATAATGAGATCATGATGGAAGAACTGGCACTTTGGGTCTGTAATGCTTCTCGCTTACGTGCCGATTTTAAATGAACCAGCGAGGATCTTGTTGCCAGTTGAAATCACTCCAAAATTAGTGATGCTTGTCAGCCTTTCTCCCGATGTCTTGTCGTCTTTTTATTAATTATTAATCATGGTTGTGCAAGAATTGTTTTGCGATTGTGTAAGATATTCTTTTGTCTGCTACCAGTTAAACCTAGAAGGTATTTTGTATAACTGGGTTTTGTATAACTTTTTAAACTCACGAAAATTCTTAAATTCTAGCCGGAAGAATTTAAAGCTAAAACCTGTCAGAGCTGAACGACAGACAGTGATATTGTTTAAAATTTTCCTTGTTATGCAAACGAACGTCTTGGGAGTGCTCTGTTTATCTTTCTCCTTTATTTTGTTAGTTAATATCTGAATTATTTTCACAGCCTTCAGCGAAGGATTTGTAAATATAAATATGTCGTTCATAATACAACCATTTGCGCTTCTTTCATGTGATCGGCTTAACAGTAGGCACGACGAGATAATAGCTTATCAAAACAGCCCGAGAACGATGACCCCCAAAAATGTGAAAAAATGACTGCTTATCTCAGAAATGCTCTGACAACTTTCTCAGTTTTATCCCAAATTGAACATAGTCAATTGCCGCTGTTTTGAACGGTCACATTTCATCTTCGCATGCAATTCTGCATTTCCGCTCGCTTTTACGTTATGCAATCGTATCACCTAAGAGCTCAGATAAATCGTTATAATTTTTGCAACCTGTTGGTTCAAAATGTTGATGTGGTGGTGTACCTGTAGAAAGCTATCAAGAAAGATAGACAACCTACTCACTAACGTTTGTCCTGGATAAAATGAATGATACCTTTTTGCAAACGACTCTGCCATGAAATACGAATTAGCAGGACATCAGAACACCGAAATACCGAAACAGTGGAACAGCAAAATAGTCTATTTATGTATGTTCTGTATTTTTACCAAGGCATAGATGGATTAGAAAACGAGCCGATATTGCCTGATTCGTATAGTTTATCTTGTGAGCAACTGTGAGGTCCATTGAAAAGAGACTAATCCATTTGCCTATTTTGTCTTTGGTCTGTTATGGCGGATGCACGTAGCAATTACACGCGCACAATGGTTGATTGTTAAAGCATCTTACAGACATCGTCCTCTCAGAAATTTAGATTAAGCAACTTGATCTCTTTAAATCGCTCCTGTTCAGATGCTTCCTTTTGAAGAGGAAAATCACCTGAAGTGATAAGATAGAGTAATATGATGAGAAGGCCTATCCGGACATTAAGGAGTTATACGTTTCGATTACACTTAGTGCTCGAGATTATCATAACAGGTGCCTGCTTTGCAGATAGTTATATTGTCACCCTGAGCTTTTCGTCTTGGCAGATATAATGGCTAATAATTATATAAATTTAATAAGTCACGAAAGTATTTCAGCACCTTTGAATTACTGACCTTCGTAAATCGTAAATGTTGAATTTGACATATATGTAAATCGATGGGTATTTTTTCAAATCACGTGTCCGTCAAATATAGTACTTTGCATTATGCAAAAAGTAGGTTTGATGCATCTAAGAGGTCCTCATGTATTTTTAAGAGTGGTCAGCCGCGATGTTAAGCTTCACCACTTCGGTCAGATATTACGACCCAAGTGAAGCAGCCTTATCCTGAATACTAGGAAGACCAACATCTAGTTTCGAGGGGATTTTGTCAAACGCTGTACATATCTAAGTTGACTCATGATATAAAACTGTAAATTGAAATAGGATTCAAGCAGCTACTTATAGCAAAATTGATTACCACGTGTTCGCCAGCCACAAGATAAAATACAAACAGCGTTCAACAATCCTATTACTCTTTCACATCCCGCTTTCAGTAAAGCTCCATAGTATTTATATAACTAGTCGTATTCTCTCGTTTAACGGCTTCCCTATATTTAACGGAGGGGTGCACATATTTGATTAGTTTTTCAACTGGAAAGAAAGAAGCAATAAGCCAAATTATCATATTGTTAGACTTATTTTTATTAAAAGTTTTCATGTTTAATTACAGTCTCTTCCAGAATGGGTCCTTTATAAACGTTAACACGTATCTATACCGAGCTTCCCCAGTTCTTTCCAACACCATTCAAGCTTAATATACGTAATAGTTGTATTGAAACTTGTAGACTGCCAGTACAGAAGTCATATCATCTTTACGAACTAGTGTTGAAATGAAGTATTCGCTCACTATCACCGTCTATGTAGCTCAATGATCAAAGCTTCTCATCTTCTCCCTAATTCAGTATCAGGTCTTAGGCCTTTACACTTTGCTTTTAAATATAGCTGCTGAAACATTATTGTGTTCTATCACATGCTCTAACATATATATCATGATGCAGTTCGTTGTTCTTGTGCTCGTGGCGACTACGTGATTTAGACCACATGTTGTGCACTTCAGTAAAACTACTTAGCGTCTTTGGACTTTTCCAGTAAAATCACTGTGATTATATCAACAGTCTCCATTGTTTAATAAACACAATCCTTTTCATTGATTAGAAAGAAGCATTTGATATGATGGATTGACCAAGGAATTGGTTTTGCTATTCTTATGGAATATATAATAGGAAGGACGCTTGGACTCCTTCTCTACTATCTCGAGCCACGACTTATCTTAATATTGATTTATATATTACCATTTAATGTTCCTTCCAACACTCACATCACAACTTGTGCCGTGTGGTATCGGAAAGCCTTTTATTAGACCTACTACAGTTTCTGCTTTTGGTTGCCATTGTTGGAACAGGATGACTAACGATTTCAATCATCGGTCAACAAAAGTGCGGCACAAATGCGGTTTGTTAAGGTATGACAAACTGTCTAACAATGCTAGCCCAAACAATGGTTGTTTGACCCAGCATCATTCGACAGCTTGGTCAGGGCATTATTTACACGCAGTTATATCTAGATCTGCTTTTCCATAGAAGTGGTCAATGAGGCTTGTATGAACAAACTCCTAAATTCGTTTTTGTTATGACACACGAAGTCAAGGACTATGAAAATCACCTGACAAACCATGCGTTACGGTTAAAAGAAAACAAAATTGAGTGCATTAAGAAATGCTGAGAAACAGGGCTTAAAACTCAAAGACAACCAATGTCATGAAAAGCGTTTTACTAGTTTAGAGTTAACATTTAGTGTCAGTGAAGAAAATTCAACGTTACAGACAATAATAGTGGTTTTTCTTATAAGACCAAACCGGAACCAGTTACAAGAACTTCAGGGTGGAATCAAACCTGGCAACCAACGTAGTCAGTTGCTTTTTTTTGTCTATTGACTAAGCTACGTCCACGACGTGGCCTTTAGGTTTGCTACAAGTTAAGTGTATATAAATGTCCGTAGAGCTGGTGAAGGTATGCTAAAGTTAACATTTAGCATCTACACTCAGTGCCAAAGAAAAAGAAACGGTCCCATAGTTCCATGGTGACATCGAAGATTACAAATAGGGAACTCTGAGAAGATAACATAACCATATAACCATGAACATAACGACACATAACCATAATATGTCGTTAACTCAACGGTTTCTGGACAATTAAAGGTATCTGGAACAGTAGCTTCAGAAAGTTGGTCAAAGCCAGGTGCAAAACCAGATAAAATGAATTAACATTACAGAGAAAAAATAAATCTGTTTCCATTGCTGAAAACTCCGAAAACCCTCCAGAAACGTTTATTATGATGTAAAAATATTGCGAACAAAAGGGAATATTTCTTCGAAAAATGTCTAATTTTGCCAGGCCAGCAAAGTCGATGAAAGAACAATGAGCAAAAGAAATCGAACTTAACATTTAAAGGGTTAAACCATAACTTACACAGCGACTCACGGTTTCATATAATAAAATTGCGGTCTTTGCATTATATCAAACCATGACTAAAATGGCAATTCATGGTTTGATATAAAGCTATAATACATGTGTACCTACATATGTATTATAACTTTATATATATATATATATATATATATATATATATATATTTATATATGTATATAAAGTTAAAGGTATGTATGAAGTATAAAGTACTTATTTACTTTATATCAAACCATTTGAAAAGTGACAACTCATGGTATGACATAAAGTGAGATTTTTTTTTAATTGTTTGTAAATGACGACACTTTAAGTCATTATATAATCAGATAATTTACGTTAACTAATTTTTTGACTCACGGTGTGCCATAAATCTATGCGAGAAGCTTAATAGCTGGAACATCATCCATGCTCCCCCCTCGATACGCTTATGGACACTGCGGTTAGTGTGAGGAATCTGTGACTGGTTATATAATACTGAACTGCCGGCTCTTGTTCGTTGTGCGACAGCGTCATTACGTTTCGAGTTTTTCACGGGTTCAAAGACGGAAGAAGACCCAAGACACGATGCTCAAGTACAAATTGGCGATCTTGGTGCGCTTGGGCCGCTAGTTCTCATTCTCGTTAAACTTTGACTTTGATCGAGTTTTGGACAGACGGCTGGCTGTAAAGTCATTTATATGAGACCATGAGTAAATTTGCAAATCATGGTATGATATAATGAGATTACTGTCCTTTTTTATATGAAATTATGAGTGAAATAAAATATGGTTTGGTATAATAATGAATCGTAACTTCTGTTTATATTAACTGAGGCCAATTTACTGCGATTTCATTCAGCCACAACATGCTTTAATCTGGGTTTTATTGACATCAAGGGCAAATTCCTTGACACATAATGAGACCAAGCTTCAGTTTAAGCCCTCTGTCGTTATCAAGTTTCAATCACAAGAAAAAGCCCCTGCCGGCGAAGCGTCCTTTCCGCGTTTACATCAACAATAGTTAAAACCTGCTTGTTTAGATTCAATTGTTTGTCCAACCATATCAACTGTGGCCCAGCTGCTGACTCTTCTAGAATAACTAAGACTGTTCCGATTGGCCTCAGATTATCGTGTGAACATAGTCAATAGTGCGAACGGGTCCACTTTTGCTTAGGCCTGGCCTGGGCTAGGCCCTGGCCACCGTTAGTGTGAACGGAGCTTTAATCACGGTGATTTAAATTAATATTAAAGATGAATAAAGCAGTTTAAAATAAATTAGTTTGAAGGCATATAAATGATCACTCAGGTACCCAACAACAATCAATGATAATTGGCAACACTGTCCTTTACTAACGTGTAGATAGGTTTAATACTGATCTAAATGTAAACATAGCCCATGTATTTGATCCAAAGCTGCAAGAATTAGAATAGTGTCAGACAGGTCTTCTTGACTTAGTCTTCCTGCCATCTATGGTTACCACAAGGAACTGTAAGAATTTAATCATCTTTCGATGAAAGGTAGACTATATCCTTTGTGATTATCCTGCTTCTTCCACTATAACCGCTGCGTTATGTCTTCTCTTCTGATCTATGCTGCCAACTAAACCGATCACGAGTAAGACGTGGCTACTAAACTCGTCGAGTTACATTGGGCTTGACGGATCTCTGGCTGGATAACGCACAGCTCAGAGTATCAGCTACGACTCCCGTCAGCTCTTGTTCATTGTTCACACTATCCATAGGCTATGTTTACATTTAGATCCGTATTAAGTAAGTGACAGAGCTGCCAATTATCACTCATTGTCTTTGGGTACCAAAATGGTCATTCATATGCCTTCAAACTAATTTAGTCCTCGGGCTACTGTGGTAATAGAAGTATAGGTTTCGTCTCCGGTTCTGTATTATTACTTGGGCTACTGTGGTAGCACGAGTCTAGGTTTCGGCTCCGTTTCTTTATCATGTTTTTTTCGTGTCACAATATTGCAATTATTGCCCAATATTTTCCGTCTGGCCTTGCAAAGATGTTAAGCGCTTCGAATGGAAGATCTTGCGATTGCTTAGACGCTTGATTTTCATCGAGCTGTTGGTTGGTTTTTTCTAGTGACTTCCATAGGTATGGTTTACGATGTTAGCTTTGCACTTATTGCATAGTTGTTCATAAGCTCATCGATGAAGAGGTTCACACAAAGTTTTAAAGCGATTTTTAGTCAGGTTTTCCGACGATCATCTCTCCCAGTGTCAGTGTTGTTTACGGACGACCCTATCGTGGTGGTTTGATCCAAATGTCTCTTTGAGAAGATGGTTAACCAAAAAATGTGTAACATATACGCTAGTTAAAAGAAATATTGATTACAATCAATGTTAGTGGAATATATATATGTGAAGTTAGCAGACTGATAACCGTGACAACGTCTTATCCTTTTCAATTCCGCATGTTTGTTGCCGACGCTCTTCGATTCTCATTTAATAACCAGTAGATCGATGAAAATAATATCATTTATTCTTCGTCGAAACAATCGGAGTACTCGTTAAATAAATTGCAACGGATGTCGCATAACCTTAACTCTTCCCAACAGGCCCGGAGCTGAGGGGGGGCCTGGGGGGCAGTGCCTCCCCAACCACAATATAATGGAAGTCGTGCCCTCCCTACAAACAAAAAATAACATTTAAATTTTATTCATTTAGTTTCGCACTGAAGTTATATTGCTGCAGCACTTTTAGAAAGAATCAGATTATTCCAGATTTAGGAAATTTGCAGGAAAATTGAAGGAAAATCGAGGAGAATCGTGGAAGTCAAAAGGAAATCTAGCATTTTCTGTGGAAGCACTGTATCAGGTCTGAAAACAAAAACAGTTTCTTTTATATTAAAGATGATATAACAATGCCGAAGAAGAACACGTTGTTCAATTACTTTGCGAAAAAGCGAAAAAAGCCCTGGAGTGAGTATGAAAGTGTTTCGCATGGGCAAGAGCATTCGTCCGTGGAAAGTCAAGAGAACATATCTAGAATGTCGATGTCAGTTTCTGATTAATTTGATGAAAATAATACGAGTGTAGACCTGAATTCACGTGAGGAACTCAACGAACTCTCGCATTCCCAAACAATCGACGTGCATAATGAGCCAAGAAGCGAAATGCCGATTGTTATGACAGCTGATGAAAACGAGCCGTGTCCAACAGATTTGGATTCACATCTGACAAATCATGAGAATCGTGTGCAAGGTCAGGCAGAAGAACCGCGGAGAAACGACCCGTCTAGATGACCTTTTTTTGATAATAAGGAGGCTCCATGTCAACCAAACTTGAAGGTATACCCAGGAACACGATTTGGAAGTAAATTAGGACGCTTCAATTCTAACTGGTATAGTGAATATAAGTGGTTGGAATATAACTAAGAGTTGGATGCTTGTTTCTGTTTTCCGTGTCGAATGTTTTTACCAAATCCAACAGAAACTACATTCACTAAAACTGGTTATCGTGACTGGAAACACGCCAAGGAGAAGGGAAAAGGATTCGACCAACATCGATCTTTGAACGATCACACGAAGGCGGAGACTTACGAAGAAGCAAAAATGCGAAATTCACGTGGGTGCACTGTCATTGCATCTCGTGCCAATCAATACTGACCATAAGCAGTGGTTGTTTGCTGTTTTCAGTGTGTCAACATTCTTATCTGCAAATGCCCTCCCGTTTCGTGGTTCAGATGAATCGGATATTGATACAGGTGATGGTTTATTTTTAAGAGGTTTTTCTCAACTTTTGTTTCCTTTGGAACAAAAATGGAAAAAAAATTCACAAGAATCTTCCAAAAAACGCTAAGTACACTTCTCATGATATACAGAATGAAGTAATCGAAACCTCAGCTTCCTTAGTAAAGAATAAAATTGCTGATGATGTACGCAAAGCAGAACTGTTTACCATTATGGCAGATGGGACTACTGACAAAAACAGGAAGGAACTTCAAGGTATAGTTTGGCGCTACTTATCTTCAGATGGGAAAGTTAAAGAGCACTGCCTAAACGTAAAGGGAATCGATGATCGCTTTGCAAAAGGTATTTTCAACTTTATCAAAGAAACTTTGGCCGAATTTAAGATTTCAGTTGGCGGTCTTGTATCGCAGTCTTTCGATGGGGCTAACGTAATGTCAGGGGACTATAACGGGTTGCAAAAGCTGATTAGTGATTTCTGCGATCGGTACATCTTATATGTGCACTGCTTCCTCCACAAAATTCATCTCGTTGTGACTTTCGCCATGCAAAATCTTGACGAAGTAAAGGAATATTTTAGCACTGCAACGGCGCTGTACAATTTCTTAAAAAAATCAGCTGTGTTAGAATCATATACCGGCACTGCACTGAAACGCCTGATTGAAACTCGATGGTCTGGTCACTTTGAAAGTACAAGTCATGTAAACAAAAATTACGGTGATTTGATTCAAGCTTTTTTAGTGGTGTCAAAAAAGAAGAAGTTATCCAGTGAAGACAAAGCATTGGCAATTGGACTCCTTAACTAAATGGACGATCGCGAAGACCATTTATTTGTCTTCATTAATTGTATGCTATGAGACCCATTGATATTATTGTCAAACAATTACAATCCTCCCCCGAAAATTTCATCTCAGCATTAGACGTAGTCAACGGTGTCAAAGAAGATATCAAAGTGAAACGCGAAAATATCACGAACGATAAGGTTAGGAAGATGATCGATGATTTCTTGGAAAGTGTGAGAGTCACAACAACCAACGGCGTGCAACGCAGACCCAGAACAAACACCGCAATTCCCTCTCATTTTGATGATTTTTTAGTCACTGAAAGTGTCCCAAGTGAAAACAACAGACTCCCCAACATTCAAATTTTTATTGAATGCTTAGATTTGCTATATGCAGAATTCATCCGAAGATTTTCCGCGGAAAACATCGCACTGTGGGAAGCTATGTCCACCTTATCACTGTCGTCAGATGCTTATCTTGACTATGACACTCTCAGGCCCTTATTTGATTATGCAGAAACGATTCCAGTGCTGAGAGATTTCCATCTGAAAGAAAAACTGTCAGCCAAAGATTTAGAAGCTGAGTGCAGAATATTTTCTCGTGTTTTTAAAGACAAAGAATGGCCCAAGAATGGAAACAACAAAAATCCTAAAATTGATTTGAACGAGGTTGCCAACATTGTCACGAAAAACCACCAGAAAGGAGCCCCAATACTATCTTCCTTGTATAAGTTGGCTATAACCTCTGGTTTCACATCAACGAGATTTGAATGCGTTTTTTCGTCTTTGACAAGAGTTGATGCCCCTCAACGGAGATCAATGAAAACAGAGAGGGAGGCAAATCTTGCTTATCTAGCCTTCGAAAGTGAAGTACTGGTGAATGACATTACTTTTGACGATTTTTATAAAGCATGGAAATCAAAACCAAGAGCATTGTCGCTACAAATGTGACGTTACATGGCGGATTTTGCAGCAATTAGTAATGGTGACTTCATTAGTTTTGTGTTACTTTTATCGTAGTTTTGTTTATTTATAGCTTTTAAGCTGACAATAAATGCTGCTCAGGCATCCATGTTTACTATTTCAACAGTTGCTATTGTACTTTAAAAATTAAAAGTTAATATTACTTATAAACGGATGTCATGTTGCACGATTGTTTTGTAAACAACTCCTTGAGTTATTACATCTTGTCTGGCTAATATGGGTTTCATTCTTTAATTTTCCGTCCTCTCACACCAAAATCATCTTACCAACCTAAACTTACTTGTGAAACGAGACGCTTTATACGATCTTCCACAGTTCCACTCTTCCTATGATGTGGCTTTTGTGCAGAAATTTTGCTTTGTTTTTCGTTTACTACACAGTCCCGATTTATATTTTAAAGACTTGATAACTCTGAAGTCTGAAGATCTAAAATAACCGAAGAACGTATTTATAAAATTTCCCCAGAATGCGACCAGGATCCCCTGGGGAACAAACCCCCCCAGAGACGACTACAGACCCCCAGCTCAATTTTTGGTCCACATCGCGACTATGTGTGCGGCAATGCCCCCCCTGAAATTGAGACCCAGCTCCGGGCTTGCTTCCCAACTAAAGTAATTTTATTCCGTCTGAATAATTGACCTTCGGTTGTTAGGTACACATCTCCACTTACTCATTCGGCATGCTCCTAAAGTAGAGAAATGCTGAACCGTTTCGTCCATCACTTAAAAATTCATGGTATTATAGCCAAACTGTTGTTACCTGGAAAAGGACTACGGCGAAAAATCTCAGAATCACTTCGTAACAAAATGCACGAATGCAAATAGTAAAGGAGGCGAAATAAACAGGGAATTTAAAAAACAAACCGTCCCCATATTGAATTCATTAACACAAAGTTACTTGTACTTTCGAAATACTCTCACAGGGGGAACAATCGTTCCGGTGGTGGAGTGGAGGCATTGATGGGGTCTCATTAAATCATTAGGGGGGAATATTTTGTACAGACTTGAGGGAGTGCGTCTCATTCATGTCATATGTACACTTGGACGTGTCTAATTTCATTGTGGTCAATGATTACATTACCAGTTCGGGTGGGACTTCGGGTGACCTAGGGTCTTTTAGGACCACAACCTCTCTACCGAGTGTGCGTAACCTTTTAAATTTTCCAAACAAGCCCTGATACCTCATATGTCCTTCTTGAATGAATTCCCAATAATCGGGTAGCCCGAGGGAACGCCTACTCGGCGGGTTTTTTCTTTTTTTTCGTGTTGCGATACTGCAATTATTACGCAATATTGCACGTCCGGCGTTGCGGAGAAACACTTTGAATGGAAGATATTGCGATTTTTCACACGTTTGGTTTTGATCGCGTTGTTGGTACGTTTTCTCAAGTGACTGCCCTAGTCATAGTTTCCGATATTAGCTATACACTCTTATTGCTAAGATATTCATAAGTTCATCAATGTAAAGTTTCACACAAAGTTTTTTAGTCAGGTTGTCCGACGATCATCTTTCCCCTTGTCATTGTTGTTTACGGGTGTCTACCGTGGTTGTTTGATCTAAATGATTCCTGGAGAAGACGGTTTGCAGTAAAATGTGTAACACACACGTTTGTTAAACGAAAGATTGACAAAAATCAGTGGTAGTGGCAGTGGGGTAGCTACACTCGAGCCTACCGGGTCTGTGCCCGAGTGAAACCTCATTGTGCCCGGGTGAAATACTGCTGACAAATCTAGCTCACATTTCGCAAAGTATAGAGTATAGTCACTACAAAGATTAAACATAATTATTCTGTTTACCTAAAATCTAAGTATGGAAGGTTATGACATAACCTTCAAGGTAGTTAGGTTATGACATAACCTTCAAGGTAGTTAGGTTATGACATAACCTTAGGTTATGTCATAACCAAGGAAGGTTATGACATAACCTTCGACTTGACAAACGGAACGTACAAACCATACCGAAAACCAAATGACGAACCACTCTACATCAACCGATCCTCCAACCACCCGCCATCAATCCTACGACAACTACCTACATCAATAAACAAACGAATTAATAAACTTTCGTGCAACGAAGCAACATTCAACGATGCCGCTCCTTTATACAACGACGCTTTAAAACGTAGCAACTTCGTCAACACAGATTTAACGTACGAACCAAACCGCGATAGCAACAACAGCTCAACCAGACCCACAAGACAACGAAACGTAATATGGTACAACCCACCCTTCAGCAAAAACGTTAGAACAAACATAGGACGAGACTTCTTACAGCTTATCGACAAACACTTCCCACCCTCACACAAATTACACCAAATTTTCAACCGCCACACAGTACGAGTAAGCTATAGCTGCATGGACAACATGAAAACACTTATACAGAAGCACAATAAACACATCCTAACGCAAAACGTAAAACGAAACCAGACAACGACGAACAAACAACCCACGTGCAACTGCAAAAATCGAGACATATGCCCACTGGCTGGAAAGTGCTTGATGGAAAGCGTAGTCTACCGAGCTGATGTGACGACTGCCGACAACAAAGAGAGAAAGAGTTACATTGGAGTAACAGCTAATGAATTCAAACAAAGATACAGAAACCACCTGAAATCTTTCCAGCACATCAAATATGCAAATGACACTGAACTGTCCAAGCATATCTGGAAACTCAAGGAAAGCAACCGGAAGTTCAACATTAGCTGGTCGATCGTCAAACAAATCGCGGCATATAAGACGGGATCAAAGCGATGCAATTTGTACCTTGAAGAAAAGCTCCTATTGACGAAAGGAAAACATAATAACTTACTAGAAATACGTGCACGCAACAACCCCTCGCCCACCCTTCCAATATATCTCTCGAGAATCCAAGTAACAATGATAATTTTTCAAAATTCTCAAAAAAACAAATCCTCTTGACTATAACAGGAAGAGAACATGCAATAAAAAAATCCACACAGAATTTGGCCGTAAATAAACAACAATCCAAACTGGAAATTATTTTATATTTAGACTGCTTATACTCATATTTACGTCTTAAATTTCAATTCTCCTTTATTAAAACAAAACGTTCGGTGAGAATAACGTTCAACGGCTTAACAAATGGTAAGATGTCCATCCTTACAATCAAATTATTAAACAGTGAATGATAAGATCAATACCCTGAATTATTTGCGGGTTTATGGTAATTCGTGTCATTTTCCAATTAGACTTCTCACTCACTTTGCCTCAAAGAAAGATTGTTTTATTAGATGACTAGACTTTCCGTCTAAAAAGTGGAGCATTCTCATAGGTTATCAAACGGATACCGGCATTACGGACAGCTCATGATTGAATATTTTTCTGACATTATTTTTGACTTTAAAAATTGATAAAATATACGTTACCTCAAAGTTGGTTACAAATGTCTTTAAGATCTGCTATGATAAGGATTTATGCCAAGTATTCATCCGGAAGTACAAGACTTTGGTGACGAAGATGAAACGAATTACGAAATCGACGAAGTAAACAAAGAAAACATGAACGAAATCTGCAGTTTTATCGCTGACCAAAAATCGGAAAATACAAAACATAAAACAAAATACGACAAGCAAACCTTGTGCAAGTTTTGTCGAAAGAAGAACGAGAAAAGGGAAGTAAAAGACGTACTTTTTCCAAGGCAAAACATCAATAAAAAAGAAAAATGGCGTATAAACCTGCAACTCTTGCGTATTTTCAACTAAGCATTCAGTGGCACCTCAACACAAAGGGTTTAACGGTAAATTTACACACAGACGACTTTAAACTTTCTTCAGAGGTTTTAAACTCCTGATGAAAGCATTACCGATCGAATACGGTAAAGGTCATCATGAACAAATCACTCTTGAAGTGAGAAAGACTGAAGCGGACAACTGTTTTGCCGAAGGATAATTTGGTGGCCAAAAACAAGTAGTTTTGCAGCGAGTTACCTAGTGGCTGTTTACCTTGCATTTTTGTTTCGAGCCAGAAATACATCCTAACGTCTTCAGTGGGGCGACATTTCATAGGGAAAAAATCCTGATTGAGGCGATGAAATCTTTGTGTGGAAAGCGGAGAAAGCATCCAAAGACTGTCATGGCCTGGACAACTCTTCTGGATGACGAGTGTTCTATCCCACTTCTCAAACAATTGACCATGAACGCTGTCCGGTTAAATATTGCAAAATGTTCAAAAATAATCGTCGTACAGAGATGGATGAACCAGAATCTTCATTCTACTTTACCAATAAACACCAGCAAAATCCAAGCGGTAATATTTCGTACAAGAGGTCTTCCTTAGGGAAGAATGAAGTCGGGAAGCTACTTTTGAAAGCTGCTCAAAACAATTCCGTTCACAGAACTTGTACTTAAAAGCTACTCGATTCAGACGTACCTGTGATTATGCAGCTCAGGCAAGTGGTTACCACAACGTGAAAAGTCCCAAGATTTATACTAATCGACATCTTTTCAACTTCAGCGAAGAATGTCGTTTTAATACAGTTAGTCGCTTAGCAAATGTCCTGACAGCAAGCGAGTTCCCGTACGTCTCTTGTTCATGTAAATCAGAAAGAACCAAGACAAAGCGTTGCTGCAAAAAGTGAACAGTTGGCAAATGCATATTCCAAGGAGCTAACTTTGAGAACTGCTCTGTCAAGTCATAAATTGTCCAGTTACTGAGGTGGCGAAACCAGCCGCAGGCACCAAGAAAGCCATTTCCTTTGCCGGTCTTAAATCATTTACTGGCTTCAGTGTCCAAATAATGTAAACAACTTGCGAGAGATCCATACAAGGGAAAAAAGAACGAGACCAAATCGATTTGCTTCAATACGGTACCTAAGTACGGTTTGTTCAACAACATACCAGTCCCCGAGCTGGCACACGGCATTTTTGAGTGACCGGAATCCATGGATATATATATAAAGATACATACACAAAGCGAAAATTTTTCTCCCTAATAACCACGCGTGTAACAGGACTCCACGCACGTCAAGATTAGTACTCTCGCACCGCGCTTCGCGCGGTGGGCGAGGGGATTAAACAGACGAACCCGAACTCTTCTCAAGGTGTCGCCATGTAACGAAACACCTTATTAATTAATTAACGTCACAACCTATGTAAATAAGAATAGTTGAACCGAATCTGTCAGTTGCTTGATGATCGCGTACCGCGTGAAACTCTGAGTAGCGACAGCATTTTACTGTAAAATAAATAATATATATATATATATATATATATATATATATATATATATATATATACATGGATTCCGGTCACTCAAAAATGCCGTGTGCAAGCTCGGGGGCTAGTATGTTGTTGACCAAACCATACATAGGTACCGTATCAAAGCAAATCGATTTGGTCTCGTTATTTTTTCCCTTGTATGGATCTCTGGCAAGTTGTTTACATCATTTGAACATTGAAGCCAGTAAATGATTTAGACCGGCAAATGAAATTGCTTTCATGGTGCTTGCGGCTGGTTTCACTTTTGCAGGACATTTTGATTACTGGACAATTTATGACCTGAAAGAACAGTTCTAAAACTCAGCTCTTTGGAATATGTATTGGCCAACTGTTCACATTATGGAGCAACGCTTTGACTTGGTTCTTTCTCATGAATACGAACAAAGACGTTACGGGAACTCGCTCGTTGCCGGGACATTTGCTAAGGCGACTGAATGTAAACGAAATTCATTGCTGTAGTTGAATCGAAGTTGATTTGTATGAATCAAGACTTTTCACGTTCTGGTAATCATTTACCTGAGCTACACAATGGCAGGTACGTCTGAATCGAGTAGCTGAAACACGCTGAAAAGCTATTTCTATTTGGAGATCATACTAGCCTTCGGCGGAAATGTTGTCCGCTTCAGTCTTTCTCACTTCTCAGGTGGCTTGTGGATGATTACCTTTACCTTGTTAGACCAGTAATGCTTTCATCAGGATTTTAACACCTCGCAAGAAATTTTGAAAGTGTGAAACCGTTTCTTTCTGTAAATTCACCGTTGAACTCTTTGTGTTGACGTGACGATGAACGCTTCAATGAAAATACATAAAACTTGAAGGTTCGTATGCTACGCCATTTTTCTGTTTTACGCATGTTTTACAGTGGGAAAAAGTACGTCTTTTACTTTCCTCCACTCCTTCTTCTTTCGACAAAACTTGCAGAAGGTTTGCTTGCCGTATTTTGTTGTATGTTTTGTATTTTCCGATTTTTGGTCAGCAACAAAAATGCAAAACTCTCATGTTTTCTTTGTTTATTTCATCGGTTTCGTAATTCGTTTCATCTTCGTTACCGAAGTCTTTTACCTCCGGATGAACACTTAGCATAAATCTTCGTCATAGCACTTCTACTAGAAATTTTTAATTACCTTGAAGACAATGTAGGTTTTATCAATTTTTTAATACAAAAAAATATCAATTTATTTTTTCAATCATAAGCTATCCGTAATGCTGGTATCCGACCGGTAACCCTATGAGAATGCTCCACTTTTGAGACGGAAAGTGTTGCCATCAACTAAAATGTCTTTCTTCAAAGTGAAAAAAAGGTGATAAGTTTCATCCAAAAACGACACGAAATACGTCAAGATCACGACTAATACAGGGTCTTGATACGAACATCCGTTGTTTAGCAGTAGAATTGTCAGGATGGATCCCATTATTTACAAAACCGTTTCTCTCCAAACGTTTTGTTATAATAAAACAGAGTCAAACTTTTAAACGTAAATATGACGACGAACAGTTTAAATATAAAACAATTTCCAGTTTGGGTTGTTAATATTCGTGTGCAAATGTTGTCTTTTTCTTATATTGCATACCCTCTTCCAGTTATAGTAAGGGGGATTTGTCTTTTTGACAATTTTGAAAAATTATCAATGTTACTTCAGCTCTCGAGAGATATATTGGCATGGTGGGCGAGGGGTTGTTGCGAAAACGTATTTCTAGTAGCAGTTAGTACAGAAGTGTTATTGAGTTCAAGTACTGCAAAATATGTTGAGGGCGTGCCCCATGCCCTTTGCTAGCAGCATGATAACTAAAAAACTGCCAGGAAATGTTGACACCCATGCCCATGTTGTGCAGACATAACATTTGCTTTCAGGCTACGCCACAGGGTAGTAGACTATATTTATGTGAAGTTAGCGGACTGATAACCATGACAACGTCTTATCCTTTTCAATTCCGTATGTTTGTTGCCGAAGCTCTTCAATTCTCATTTAATAACCAGTAGATCAATGAAAATGATATAATTTATCTTTCATCGAAACAGTCGGAGCATTCGTTAAATAAATTGAAACAGATTAACTCTGTCACAATTAAAACAATTTAATTGATTCCGTCTGAATAATTGGCCTTTGTATCCTTTGGTTGTTCGGTACATATCTCTACTTGTTTATTCGCCATGTTCCCAAGTACAGCACTGCTGAACCGTTCTGTCCAGCTTCTAAACGGTTAAACGTTTATAGTATTACAGCCAAACTGTTGTTACCTGCTGAAGGACTGAGGTGAAAAATCTCAGGATCACTTCGTAATAAAATGAGTATCATAAAAATGACGCATTAGCGTATCTTCAGTTCTACTGCATTTTTTTTAATTAGCGGAAACGTGCTGGACGTCAAGTTGATCAGCGTTATCATGAAGTAAGTTTTAAGAAAAGTCGTAAAATTTCAGCTCAATAACTTTAACCTTCTCAGGTCCATGCCCGACTTTGGTATTTTACACTGGCTAACACCAGACGGTTTTACTCGTGAAAGGATTAAAATTCGCGGCAGGCACTTTCCGTCCCCCCAAGTCTAGATAAGGTTAACGATCCCAAACCCGAACGATAACATTGACCAATATACTTTTGGAATGCCTGGGCACTTTTCGTTTGAGTTGTGTCTCCAAGTGTGCTCAAAAAGAAGGCGTCAACACTGAAATAACTTATATTGGTCCTTCTGCTAAAAATATGTTACTACTTATGTAAACTAAGCGTCTTCCCATTCTCTATTTGCTTTTTGTCCCTCGGTTATTTTATCGCTTAATATTTGAATAAATATGTTGCTCACAATAAAACCATTTGCGCTTTGTAGATATGCGACGACTCAACAACAATTACAACAAACTAACAGTTCATTGAAACTCCACGTGAACAATGACCTTCAACTCATGAAAGGATCGGCAGACAAATGATGAAAGAAATGCGCGGACAAGTTTCTCAGTTTTATCCCAAACTGAACGTAGCTGATTGCTATTGTATTTGAGCGGTCACGTTTCTTCCAACGCATGCAACTCCGCTTTCGTTTCCATTATGTAATCGTATCGTTTCAGAGCTCGATTACATCTTTTTAATTTTGGCAACCTGCTGGTTCAAAATGTGGATATGGCGAATTCACGCAGCGATTACACGTGTATAAAGGCGCATGAGGATAACTCCTATTGAGATGAATAATTGCATATTTACGTCCACTTGTGGACACATTTCTTCAGCTGCAACTGAGCAAGTAACGACACACCTTGGTGTCGCTGACAAGTTCTCACAACAGTGCAACTATCCTGCAGACGTCGAGTTGAAATGCGTTTGGTGGGATCCATAGGCGAGTTGGCGGTCAAACCATCTTTAGAAAAAGCCATGGAAATACGAAAGTCTGTTGAGAACTTCTCGTGGTCATTACCCAAACCATTTCTTCTTGGCGTCATCGACAAAAGATACTCAAAACTCGGCAAAATTGTGTTTTTGAACAAGCAGTTCATATCGCTGTTGTCTGCTCTAGGAATAAAGGCAGAGCTGCGGATTCTTCCGCTTAGGTGGGAGATCTCCCGATTTCGTCGAGTTTTTCACAGAATTTTCTGATCTCCTCCTCAGTATGTAAAATCTCCTTACTCCTGCTTGCGCCTTGAAGCCATATTGTGGAAAAAAAATATATTGTTATTTTTGCGAACAGTGGGGGCCTCTTTTTATTTACCAGCATGCACCGCGGCCACTGGGGCACTGATATTTATAAGGAAGAAGCATGGCTCCAATAAAAATAAAAAAAAAAATAAATCAATCAATAAATAAAAATTCTCTTCGAACTAATTTTTGATAAGGGAATAATACATTAATTGACGTTATCATGATTTTTGGGCAAAATGACGATCAAATTAGGTGGCTTTTGACTCACCAGAAAACCTCCCACTTAGTGATGGCTTATAGCGTGAGATCTCATTTGGTCATCCTCTGAGTAGCAACTCTGAATTCAAAGACATGATTTCCTTGACACACAATAAGGAAACAACATTCACGTAACCTTATGCCTTGAGCAAAATCTTCATTCCAGAGCGTCTTTTGGAAGCTGATCATTTTAACAGCGTTGTATTAGCAAAAGTAAAGAAAGTTAACAGCGACCCTACAGGGAAAATAGAGAGAAGTCACCAGCGGTGAAGTTTTAAGATCCTAGTCAAAAAGTCCAGAAATGTTTATGTCATCTGCGATCCTACCAAGGAGATGTTACATTATGGATCCTGTTTTTTCCAACCAACCATTCGTGACGTGCGTACACAAAACCAGTGCTCGGTAAAGTAGCAGCAGCAAACAATAGTCCCAGTTATAGTCCCGGCGATGTCCTTATCTTGAAATGTGTAGATGTTCCATCCTATCATCACCTTGTCCACTGTATCGTTTTTCCGACCATGCATCGGACACTAAACTCGTCGACTTGGACTAAGATCTGCATGATTGCAGCGACGTGTCCTAGATTTTAGTTGGAAAGGAGGAGTTTGAGCAGGACCAAACTTTCATAGAAGTTAACTTTTATTATTGCATTCGTTTTCGAAGCTCTCACAATACAGTGAAGAATAATGAATGACACTCAAGATGAAGCCTTGGAAAACAAAAATGAGGATTTACTCATCAAAGCACTGCATTTTTTTTTGTGTGCTTTATGCAAATATCAGTGGACTTTTTTGTCTGTTGAGATGCATTTAATCTTTTAATAACTCATTAAGAAAGCAATAAATGTGAGAATTCTCGGACGAATTGAAGTTGAGGTATTGCTGTACTTTCTTTTGTCCTTTGGCTTGTTAACCAAGTGCTTATGAAAAATGAGTGTGAAATGGTTCATTCTTTGACTTGTCTGCTTGTAGCAACAACTGTTTGTATCTAGACAAATCAATCATTTGAAAATTTTTAACTGTATTTCGAACATCTCCTTGAACAATTTCTTCGTTGCAAAAGTCACGGCCATGCACTTCTCATTTCACATGCAAGGCACAAAACTCTGATGAGCATATGGGGTATAACATCACTTGATCATGCTCATCCTCGTCCGCAGCGTGGTATCCGTTGTTAAGATACATGAATGAGTTTATATAAATAAAATATGACGGCATTCGTGGATTTATTTATTTATTTATTTATTTATTTAATCATATTTATATACGGTAACTAATCAACCAATAATAAAATATATTTACAGGGAAAAATGTTCAGTTGTTTTTCATTTAGGCCGTGTTGCACACATAAGAAATTAAAAAGAGAAAATAAGAAATAAGGATACTTACATCAGAGCTTTTAAATGGTAATACTAAAAACAAAAACCAAGCTATTTACAAGTAAAAACACTAAATTTCAAAGCTCATAAATTTTGTACTCTAATGTCTGGGCATTCCTGATCACAGTGGCTCTATACTTAAAGCTTTTTTCATTGCAACAGTATTTGGTTTAGATAATAAGAGCATGTTATCATTACTTCTCAGGTCTTAACAATCCCGCCTTGCTATTGAAAATAGATGACTTAAATTATCTAACTTTGATATGCCCGAAATTACCTTTTGCACAAAGGAGAACATTTGTTCGTCCCTTCGCGACTGTAAATCTTTCCACCCAAGTTTTAGTCGTGTGTTTGTTGCTGACATACAATATCTGTCACCACTTATTGTTCGACCAGCTTTATTTTGAAGCTTCCGTAAGCGGTCTTTTAAACTATTTGAGCAATTATCCCAAACCAAAGAACAGTAATCAAAATGTGGTAACACTAACGTTTTATACAACCGTTCTAGGCTTTAATTACTGATGACATTTTTAACTCGTCTCATCATTCCTTTTGCTCTCGAAATCTTTTTACATGTGGCTTCAATATGATTTTTCCAGATGATATTTTCGTCGATCAAAACACCCAGTGTTTTTGTCCCTTTTACACGTGAGATTTTTTGAGAACCAATTGAAATTTTGGGATCTGTTGATTATATATGAGTTAGCCTATACGTAGAGCCAATTAACATGTACTCCGTTTTATTGACATTCAAAGACAATCTATTTGCAAGCAACCACTGATGTAAGTTATCCAACTCATTATTTAATTTACGTTGGGTATCTTCCACAGACGGTCCAGATGTCGTTACATTGGTATCGTCTGCAAACAGAGCGGGGATAGAATTGCTTAAACAGTTTGGTAAGTCATTTACATAAAGTATAAATAATAATGGGCCCAAATTAGATCCCTGTGGCACACCGGCCTTTATATATTTTTTCGAAGAAATTGTCGTTCCAACTTTACCTACTTGTGTACGGTCACTCAGGTATGAAATGAACCAACGCAGACTATTTCCTTTAATACCATATAACTCTAATTTTTTTTATTAAGATCTCGTGGTCTACAGTATCAAAGGCCTTCTTTAAATCGAGGAAAATTACTCCATTTATTAGACCTTGGTCCATGTTGACCAGCCAAGTGTTGGTTGTGTTTAATAAAGATGTGCTAGTCGAGTTACCTTTTCTAAAACCCGACTGGAAAGGAGTTAAAAGTTCGTTGTTTTCTAAATAAGAGTGTACTTGTTTATAAACCAATTTTTCGAATAATTTAAAAACAACGGATAGTATCGAAATTGGCTTATAATTACCACATTCATCTTTTTCTCCCGACTTATAAATCGGTGAAACACTTGCATTTTTCCAATCATTTGGAAAAATACCGTAGTTGAACGATAAGTTAAAAATTGTAGTTAAGAAAGGTACAGAAACATTAGCTGAATCCTTCAACAACTTTACTGAAATATTATCTGACCCGGCTGCTGTTTTAGATTTTATTCCATTAATAGTATATAAAACAGTTTCGCAGGTTATATAACTGAAATTAAACTGAGATTCAGCAGGTGTTATATAGTCTAAATATTGAGCGTTGGTCTTATCCAATTTTTTTGAGAGGCTAGGACCAATCTCAGTAAAATACTCGTTTAAGGATTCAGCAATGTCCTTTACGTTTGTCACAATGTTAGTTTTATTGTTTTGTTTAATTGAGGAAATTGTAGCAGTTTTAGAACTTCGGCCTTTGCGCCCAATAATTAAATTAATGTTTTTCCACATTTCTTTCGAATTTCCTTTATTTAAGTCAATGCTTTCAAGACAAAATTTCTTTTTCCCATTTTTAATCAGGCAATTTACTCGATTGCGTTGCTTTTTATATAAATTGTGTAATGATTCAGATTTTGATGCTACTGCTCTCTTTTTTAAATAATCACGATGGTTCATTTCCTGAATTAAACTATGAGTCATCCAAGGAACATATTCGCTACGAACTTTGCGAAATCTTATCGGAGCATAAATTTCTGATACTAAAATAAAAACTTCTTTAAAATTTTCCCAAAGGTAGTAGGGGTCTTGAGAGCTCCAATTCTGTTTATTCAACATATTCTGGAGATCTTGGTTAAAAAGATCTTGATTATAATGTTTAAAAGTTCTACTTTCAATAAATTTAGGATTTTGTTTAGGGACAGCTATTTTAAAGCAAGCATAGACCAAACTATGATCACTGATCCCAATGTGTAAAACATCTGAATTCAATAATTTATAAGGTCTGTTTGTGGCAATAATATCCAGTGAGGTAGCATGACTACTGGTTACACGAGTAGGATCAATGATTCCTCGCTCAAGTTGAAAAAGATTTAAAATCTCAATAAATCTGTTGGGATGAGGTTGTAAAATACTCAGAGAAAGATCACAATTAAAATCCCCTGTGACAATTAACTCTTTATCGTCCTTGTCTAGTTTTAGTAAATAAGTTTCAAAAAGGTCCATAAAGTCAGATCCTGAATTAGGGGGTCGATATACCGTTGTAACAAGAAAACGTTTAAATTTAGGTTTAATTATTTCAAAGCAAACGGCTTCCAAATTGAAGGGAACATCTCTCGCTCTGTCAATTACATTAAACACATCTCTAACGTAAAGGCATACGCCACCTCCAGTTCTGGATCTGTCTTTTCTGAATAAAGCATACCCAGAGATATTTATTTCATTATTACAAACTGTAGCATCTAATCTTGTTTCATTAATGCTAAGTATATCCACTGGGTTTTTTTACCATTAATATTTTCAGTTCGTCAAGATGTTTTGGAACTAATGCCACGTTTAGGAATGCTAATTTGAACCCTTTTTGAACCACGTGGATGAAAAGATTGAGATGAAAAGATCCACCTGGTTCACCGGTTTCAGAACGCCTTGTCTGTATTCAACTCCTGGGGATACCATGGGGAATACGATTGGTTGAAACATAGCTGGAGTAACTGTGAGGTACACGAAGCTTCACCCGGTCACACCAAAGAGGATTCCTAAATATATCTTCTAGTTTTCCACGTTTTTACATCTCAACATAAGCGCGTGCAGGATCGGGTTTAAGTTTCTAATAAAGTCAAAAAGGCAAGGACGCACTTTAGAATTTTATTCTGGCTAGAGTTTGACGTTTTATTTACAAAGGAGAGGCGCCTGCCCCTTAATGGGTTGACTGCCTACTTAGTTAAACAAAACGCAGTGACGCAATTTAGAATACCACTCCGGCTTACACCAGACGATTGTATTCAGCAGAGCTCAGCGCCAGCAACCTAATGGCTTTAACTAAAAATTTACTTGCGTTGTAATTTAATTATAATGCCTATACTGCCTGGAACTGAAATTTCTATTCTTGGGATTGCACTGTAATATATCTTCTAATAATAATTTTACATCTGATTGCATGATTGATAGCAAATAATATCCAGTGGATAACGTTCCATCCTTTGTCACCTATTTGACAGCACGGACATGAGTATGAATTAGATTGATTCTTTGGCCGACAAGTGCACGATTCCTCTTCGAAATCTAGACGACTATTTGAGACTGCTGATACACCAACTGGAAGGGTTAAAGAAATGCAGTCTGACTTATTTAATCGGGAACAAGGTCAACCATACTCTGCTTGACAAGATTCGTAGAATTCTAGACGACATGCAACATAATGAGGTCCGTTTTAACGTGGAGAATATTTTTGAACTGTTTGACACGCTGCTGCTCATACACGACTGGTATACTTCGGTGTTCGTGGTTTGAGTGGCGTAGCCAAGAGGGGAATTCGGAGGTTTCAACCCCCCATACCTGCAACGACTTTGAGTTTTCAGTTCCATAATGAGTCATAAGACAGTATCACAATCTGGCCAGGTTTGATCTGCGAGAATCAAACCACTCTTGGCGTCGCGATAAATTATCGAAACGAATTATCTTTAGTGTCGCTGAAGTGAGGATGTGATTGTTTGGTCAGCTGTCAGCAGGGTATTGAAACTGGCAGTTACAATTCCGAAATATTTAAGATCCAGGCAGTTTCATTTCATGGATTTCACTGTGCCAGCTTTTAAGCGGAGCCATACGAGTTAACAGAGCTTAATCCTGGAGAAAACGGATGTTTCTCTTAATAGGATACTGGAAGCGAGAAAAGCTTCCAGGACCGAGCTCTATTATAATCAGAAGGCTCACTTCAGTGATTGGACAAGAAGAATTGCGAAGCCTAAGGTGAGAAGCCTCTGTGGACGCAGTCCCCTAAACATTTGGATGACTGCATATGCGACGGAAACTTAAGAACAAAAAAGCAACTGTATCCGCTAATTTTGGCTTCAGTTTTTGATGAGTTTTCAAGTTATACTAGAGTTCAATGATTTCCGTACATGCAATAACTGTTTTCAAAAATGTCAGTTGTTTATGACAGGAAAACAAGTAGAAAGGGTCATTCCTGGATTATTTTGACCCTTCCGCCCCTCTTGATTGGTCTTAAAATGAAAGGATATCAAGTTTAAGGTAAACGAAATAATATTAAATCAGGTTCAACCATAATAACGGTTACTGTACCGGAATTTCTAGGTAAGTGTACTCGAACCGAGCAAATCTAATTTCAGAAATTATCCTTCAGCAAACTTTTAAGGAATTGTTTTCGAACTGTTTGGCGTTGTATGCATATATATCCGAAATATGAAGGATAAATTCAACAGCACCAAGTATTCGTTCAAAAATGGAGTATCATCTTTTATTGGTAATTCATTTGGTATTCAAAAATTAAAAAGTATTAAAATCTAAGTGTTGATGTTTGAGTTACCATTTTTAAAATATGTCTGCCTGTTTAAGAGAAATGAAGTCATATGCCCGTCACTATTACGCAACTAATAAACAACCTTTTCGAACTATATGTCAAGGCATTTTTGCCACAAATAATTGAGCTTAACTGAGGAGTAATAGTTCTACACTTTTTACTTGTTTATAAAAAACACTATGAAAGAAAAAAAATTCTAGTTTGATGCATCATGAAAAGTTCTCCAATTCATGTTTTCTTTGGTCGGATGATGGACACACCTTCCCTCAGCGGCACGACCAGTTGTTCCACTCTGGGGTCGTTCTTCACAACCTGATTGAAGTCGTGCAAAGTCCGTCTTCTAGAATCACCCTCATCGTACAACAAAGCACACAACGAGTTATCTGCCAAGATAAAACCGGAAGGAGCGAGAATATCCAAAGCAATTTTATAGTAAGAGATGTACTGATCCTTTGCCGCATCCAGGAACACAATATCAAACTTCTCGTGCATGGACCTCAGTTCTCCTATTATGTTTATTGCATCTCCAACCTGAAAGAAAATAAAATACAGCTGGCTTCTTATATTATTGAGAAGGCGTGAGATTCTTCCTGGTTTGGTTTATAAAAGCACTATAGTAATGCACCTGCGTTGTTACCGGACAAGTTTTCATGACTCTTGCCCATTCAAAATTTGTTTGATGTTTGAGGAAAGAGAGATTGTTAACAAGTTATGTGGAATGCGGAGTTTGCTGAAATAAGGCGAAAGGAAATTTTCCTTATCCACCTCGACCATTTTACTTTACCGGTTGTCCCTATCCCTGCAGCTCAGACCGCCTCGCTTTTGTATCCTAGCGTCCCATCCGACATCTTCCTAAACTGCTATCCAATCTTCCTACCCACGCAAAATCTCGTGAATAACTTGATAAGTACCAGCAAGTTTTCTAAGACACTTAACAAAAGCGTTGAAAAAAACCGTTTTTGTTTCCGTATTAAAAACTACTTGAAGTTGCAAATTGTTGGTGTACGATCGTATGCTCGCCGATAGTTTACTTAAATGGAAGTCTGACGATTTAAATACCTGCGCTTACGCAGAAGCCTTGAATTGACCATAGAAAGACACACTTACCGTTTTATAATACTTGGAAATTGATGGCATATTTTTATTCAGCCTCAAATTCATAAAAGAGATCTTCAATTTCGACTTATCTATTTAATGTAAATTTTCTTCAGTAGTTTTCATCCAGTGAGATTTTAGATAATGTTCAAAATACGTTAAAAAGAGTACAACAGAAAACATGATTTACATTTTGTTTTGTCCCAAAACATTCAGATGAACCGTTTTCTTCAACATGGCCAGAAATTTAGGACAGGAAGCGGTTTGATCTGCGCGCACAATTTTTGAATGCACTGTTGACAATCATATGCTAATGGAAGGCTTTCAATCGACAAGTTTCATTGCTAATAAAAATTTAATGCCCAGTACGGTTAAGGGAACATTAGACATAAAATTGCAAAGCAAACTTTAAATGAAACCAGATTAAAGAAATTTATTAGCAAAAGTCTTTTGGTTAATAAATTTTAACCCAAAACCCCACTGGTCGATGTTGTGCTTGTTTATGCCAAGTTCGGTTCTTATCTTGTCAACTTTTGGATTAATTTACATACATTCTGAGGCACAAAAATCATACAATTCGAGACGTTTGCGTACCTATCTGAAGACATGGAAATGCCGTTAAAATTAGTACGAGTGCTTGTGTTATTTTCTAATGTTGGAGACGAGCACCTGTAGGAATTTTAATTGATATATAATAAAAATGTCCCTTGAGGAATTTACTTTATCAAGTCATATGAAGGCGCCATCTTAAAATTGTCTACTAAGGAACCAATGTTTATGCTTCTTGGCAATGCTGACCACGATTTTTAGTCATGGCGAATGTACAGCATTCCCTAGGACACCCCAAATTGAGTTGGTATTTAACCTGATTTAAAATTGCATTGAATTGTCCACCCATAATCTTTTTCGGTACTGTCATGCTTTTGTATACTGTGGCGTTGCACATTGTGAAAAAAAAAATTTCTCGATATGCATTTTTTCGCTTTTAAAAGCGGGATCTAGTGCATGCGCGTATATAATTCTTTTAGTCACATCAGAGACAAGTCAATTATTATTAACACACTTTGTTTCAAAGAGGGGCCAAAATATAATCCGAACGTGCCCATTCCAACTGGAGCCATTTAATAGCAAGGTAAGAGGTTGCAGCCAAAGGAAATAAACGCTCAATTATCTGAAAATCTAAACCCTATGATCAAACCATTTCATATGAAAAAAAAGAAAAGTGCTTACTCTCAGGGTTATCTTCTGGCCTTGAGAAGAGCTACGGAATAGTTGATCAACAAAGGATGCGGTCTTGGGATCAAATTCAACAGTAACTACTTCACCGTCGGATGGTATGCCTTCAGCAAATGCCATGGCAGACATCCCCGTAAAGGTTCCTATATCAAGAACTCGCTTAGCATTGGTGAGCTGGGCCATCATCTTGAGGAACTGCGCTTCAAGTTGCCCTACCATGCAAGGCGTGAACATCTGTTCTTGCTCGGTGGCGATAGCAATTTTCTGAATGTCTGGACTTGGTACTTGTGTCATCTCCACAGCGTAGTCCTCAACACCTGCGTAAAAAGGAGTGATTTATGATTTTAATTTATTGTTTAGGGTTAATTATATTATTTAATTAATTATATTGATTTATGAATTTAAAATTAAATGCACTCGTCCTGTACTTTGAAAATGAAGCATATTACTTGGGAAGACCATTTGAACTAGATAAGGAAATCCCCAATGAGGGCTCTCGTGTGAATTGAAGGAACATTAGGATTTTTTCAGGCGTTGAATAAACTTTTTGTTACATTCTAGGCTGTTTATTTACACAGTTGCGAATAATGCGGCAACTTTTTTGATATTTGAAGATTTTTGGCCACAACTCATTCGAAATACGCCTGCCAAACAATCTCATGGTTTCCTAGATTTTTTATGGATCTCCTTGAAATTTCGAAATGGTGTCATGGTAATTCTGATAGAAAGTTTGATTTAGTTTATTCAAGTAAAGGCAAAGGACGCTAAATTGCGTACTTAAACTTAATTACAAGCAATATTCTAAAGTTTACAAAAATTATATACTAGTACAGTTTTATATCAAGGCAAGAAGTCAAATATTGATTCACAACTAATACGGAAGTCACTTCAGCTGTGAGGTAAATTGACAAATAAGTTATTTAAAAATCAAATAGGAACGTTACCTGGGAAAAACAACTCATTATGTTCAAATGATGGTGGATGCGATGAATCTTCTGCTTGCCAGAAAGAAACGCGATAAGGCAAACCCTTAATCCGGTTCATCTGAATACTCTGAATCCACTCGTTGTATGATAATTCTTTCCTTTTTCTATCGCCCAGGAAGCCGTCCACGCATCCACTGGGTTCCTCGGAGAGCTCTTTATTAACGATTCCTACAGTGGCCGGGTCTTCTAGACCGACATCTTTACAGTGGGCCTCGATTCCAAGACCCTCTCTCGGGTACTCCTGACAAATCACTCGGTACTCTTGAAGCCGCTTCTGAAGAAGCTCATAAGGCATTTCGTTAATATAACCGCATTTTCCAAGCCCCTTGGGAATAGGTGCCACCAAGTTACCTCCTCTCTTTTCAATCATTTTCTCCTGGCCTTTGTAAATTCTGTGAGTATCTTCCATGATGGGATGCCACAAGGATAGTTCTAGATCACTTAAAAGCTTCAAAATGCGATGAAATTCGTTGTGGGACATCCACTCCTCGCAGAAGGAAAGATAAGCACCAAAGCCCATACCAGTGGACACGGCGTGACCGTGAAGCATGCCGGACGGAAGCTCGTAACAAGAGGTCCAAGTGTGACCGTAGGCATGCGGTCGGCATTGGTGTGTCTCCCAAAGATTTCCATATTCTGATTGAACATAACTATAAATGAACAGACAAGTAGGAGTAGCAGCAGGTCGAAGGAGTCCTAAACGTATCATTTGGTTTGCAGTTGAATCCCAGTCAAGCGGCCATCTATTAAGCGACCATCCCCTCTTAAGCGGCCAATTATTGTTGTTCCGAAAGTATTGTCAGTATAAATATTGCTTATAAAACCCTCATACAGTGGCCGTCTCTACTAAGCGACAGAGGGTCATCTTTTGGCCGTCCCAATAACGGTTCCCCTACTGTTTTTACCTTTAATAAGCGGCCATCAGGAATTTAACGTAGTTTCGTCCCATCTTAAGAGAGCTGATGACAAACGAAAGCCTCAAATAGAAGTTGACGAATGAGAAAAACATTCAAATAAACGTTTATAGTTATATTGACAAGAAGTGATAATGTTTTGATTATCTTGCAATACACTTTAAAACATAATACTGCAAATGTACAAATACAGCGCACAGCGCCTAATATTGGAAATCTGCGTACTATCCCTAACTAATGTCCGTAGCCAGAGGCCCGTTAGATCAGTTTAAACTCAAGTCCTTCATTTACAAGCGTTAAGTTCAACCACTGGATGGAAAATTTGTCTCCGGTAAAGAGGCATTCCCATGGAACTTCCAAGCTATAGCCACCTCCTCTGGTAATATGTTTACACTTAATTGTTTTGCTAGTATTTAGTTGCTCTCTATTATGTGCAACAGTTGTCACAAACCTCCACTCCGCAAGTGTTTGTTTCTAAGTAAAGTGAGTTTGGACCACGCCTTATGCTAGTTCCTGATAAACCCTTATTAAGCGGTCAACTCCTGTTAAGCGGCCACTTTCCATCTCCCCGAGGGTAGCCGCTTAACAAGGGTTCAGCTGTACTTCAAACCGACAAAAGCGCTCGGATATTCACTTAAAATAGTAATTGCACTAACAATAAAATTAAAAAAAAAATCATAATTCAATAAGCCCTTCCTAGTTGAGTACTGAAAGGGCTTTGCGTGGTATTGCTTTCCTACGATTCTTGTGATAAAAATTACAGCCCAGCAGATAACTTTAATGAGACTCTTAAAAACGCAATTTATGTCATAATAAATAAAGATATTTCTAACGTTTGTTACTACACAAGAAGACATGTTGGTTGTGTAGTGACAAAAGGTTAGAAATAAAACTCCTTTTTATCTTCTTAAATTTAACTTTCACTGGGTTAAGGTTATCTGCTGGGCTATAATTTTAATCACAAGGACTCGCTTCCCACCTGGAACGTCCATCGCCACTCCTATGATTCTTGATTATATAAAACCCGATACAAAATTGGTGAAACTTTTTCCAAACCAATCGGATTCGAAACCTAAACCTATCGTAACCTCCCTACGCTGATCTCTTGTTGTATCTGTTTTATCTCTTTTGCTTGTTTAAAGCTTAACTGCTCTTCACACTAACTCGCAGATTGTATAGATAATGAATATCTTCTATTACGAAACTACTGAAGCCGTTTTGTTTTACATTGTTGACTACTGCCTCAAAATTATTATTCTTCTTTTCTCACATTGATTTACTGATTGATTCATTCATTCATTCATTCATTTTTAAGAAAATAAACATTTTATTTTAAATCCCATTAAGTGCTCTAAAATTGAATTTTCGTTTCCGTAAGGACCTCCAATGTTGATTTGCCCCCTTTCAGAAACCCAGGCTGTACCGTGACAGAAGCATACGATGGAAAGACTTCGGCCCATTTCCGTATATTAAATCAAGTACATGCAAGAAAGACAACACACATTACAGCTAATCGTTCGAACTAGGCAAAAAGAAAAACTGACCCTTCTAGGGCTTTGCCAAGGATAAGATCGCAAAGATTTCCAAAGGCCTCATGGTCTCCTTTGAACCCATCCATCTCAGTACCAAATTTGGTCCACACAAGAGCTGAGGATACTTTTTCCAGCCAACTGAAAAGTTCTTCGTCTCTAACCACTGCCATTTTGACAATCTCTGCGACGCCATGCCGAAGCCAGCCGTGGTGCAACGTCCGGAAAAAGCTTCTATCGGTTATGGTCAAAACAGGAGGATGGTATGCTCCATACAGGTTCTTAAATCCAAAACCGTCACAACAAGTACGAGGTGACGGGCCAGCGTCTATACCACACACAATGCTCGTACACAACATAACATAAGGTGTGTTACGGTGGTACAGAGCGGTGGCAAAACCAGCGATATCATGAATCACACCTCCACCCACAACAAGAACGGGCTCGTTTCTGAAAACTCGCATCTTCTTCAGTGATACCAACATATTCTCCACTGTCGTCACATCCTTGGTAACCTCATTGCCAGAGTGAACCAGCTTTCTGAGTTTAATGCGATGTTTATCAAAGTAAGCCTGAAATGCTTCGCCGTAGAGCTTTTCTACTTTGTCGTCAATAATTGCCACACACCTAAAAAAAAAGAAATTTTATCGGTTGGAGAGGATTTATATTAATTATATGACTGTGGCAGCGAGCGGTCCGACCAAGGCAATCTTGAAATTTGATTGGTTCACAGGCGGTCGGCATATTTACTGTATTGCCCACTCAAAGGGGAAAATTTAACTGAAAATCTTTGCTTGTGTTGAATAAAAATTAAAATTTGTCACAATATATGAAGTAAAAATCTATTACAAACAATCAAACAGAAAAGTAACCATGAATTTGAAAAATGAAGTTACTAAAGAAATTTTCTATGAAATGACGACAGAATTGTAAATTTTTATTTGGCACTCTGTGCCTTTGCCCTTGTTACGAACTTAGAAACATCGGTCCAATATTACACTAGTATACCGACCTCACGCTTGGTCAAGAAGTATCATATATTGCCGTTGGAGGCATGGCAATTTATTTGAAAGAGGCCCAGGGGTATAATGCCTGTACAAGCTTTAGCTAGCGAGGCCGTCTTCAACTGAGTTTGTAAAAGGATATCCAAAATAATCACAGACTTGTCTTGTAAAATGAACTTAAATTACCTCGAACCAAAAACAATTTAGTGCAGGGCAAAAAGCTTAAGAAATCGGTGGTCAAATGAGGGAACAAGATTGTTCAGTGAGTCGCAAAGGCAAATAAAAAAGTGCAATTTAGAATACTTACGACACTCAATTGATTAGCTTTTCTTAAGGTAATTCTCAAAATACTGAAAAATATCGTTAAAAATATCGATTACGAGTCTCACGAAGACGCGCTGATGTTAGGACACCTCCATGCATATTATAAATTGATGTAGCCATTGGAGGTGACAGGGTAAAAGAACTTGTGCATCTTATTGATCTTTGAAGAAAATAGACTTGTTTTCAATCATTCAATGCAAATAAAGATTGCATGCTGGCAACAGTTTCCTTCATCACTCAATAAGAGGACTGTTTCTAAGTGGATAAAGTAGAATGCTAATTAAGTGTGAAGGAGATAAGTTTGTGAAGTGTTATCATTTTGATTATTTATCCACTGGCAAAACTAATTTTGTCCTCTTACAACACCAGATAAAATGGGGCCACTATTGTCAGTAATCAGACTAAATTTTAAGCAGTTATGATTTTTTTTATCAACTCATTGATAACGTTCACATCGTGGTGCTAACACGGAACACAAAGCTGAATGTGCAACCTATGCACCCTTACCTTCCTAAAGGCTGATAAACATTTTTCAATTCAGGATTGGTAGGATCCAGCACATTGTTCACAATCTTAACTGTAGCCGTCAAAGTAGTGCTCATGGTACACTCGATTACTGAAGCATCTGATTTAGCCAAAACATATCCTTCACATCTTCGATAGATTGATGTTGGGTAGATAGCATGTGGATCAGCTTTTACTAAGTACTCGGCATTTTTTAGGTAGCAATTTGGACAGCCAACTTCCTGGAGTAAAACTCGAACTGAAGTAGTGCCTACTTTACTCTCGTTAAACCTTTCGACAATGTTTATCCACTTTGAGATTGCGTCAGCGTTCGTATAAGCCCTGAAACATACCAAAAAAAAGATTTATTTTGTAATCAGTCAGTCAATGATTGTGAAGTGTTTTTCATCTTACTTACCCCCTTTTTAAAGAACAAAGCATTCACCGGGGTAAAATTTATAACTAGAAATAAGTGCACGCAACAACACTGGTAACAGCAAGATTAAGCGCACAGGCTAAGGCAAAAGGTAAAAGGCAGTTTAAGTTAAACTGTTCCAAAATCATACCATGGCGAGATCAACTGAGTGCAAAATAACTTCAACCAGCAAACTCTCTCAGTTAATAGTTGGCCGGTTTATCACCTTAAAATAAACTTTTGTTTACTGACATTGCAGATTTTGTAGAAGATAAAATATATTCCAAAAAATAATGTCATCTCGTAAACTCAAGATTCGAGTTATATGAGGGACGAGACCATTTCACTTTCTGTCTCACCTTTTATATAAATCGAATCTTGAGTTTACAAGATGACATTATTTTTCGGAATATGTTTTATCTTTTACTTTTGAAAGCTGTCGGCTGGTCATCGATTTAGGTCTTGTACAAATGGCACAAAAATTGAAATAGGCAAATGAAGGACTTCAGAGCTGTACAGGAAAACAAGGCTACGGTGCAGGCGTTTTTCACCTAGTTATGCTAAATATCGTTCCTACTTTTTAACTGAATGATTTTGATTCCGTTTTGACAGCTAGCAGTAATCTTTCCTCTTGAAGTCCCATGACTACAGCAACTCAATTAGAAATGCTCTATATCAACGAAGAAGTGGTGTAACTATTATATCGTCTAGAGGGAGCTCTGTAAGTAAATTTTGGGAGCGAGAAATTGGTACAAATTACTAAATTATTATACAAATTACTCTCCATATAGGAATGCTATTAATACAATTAAACTGTACAGATGTGAGGAGATATGTTTCGAAGACAATATGTAATCTTGTCCACGTACCTGCGACTATGAAAATGCCTAATGTGGTAGCACTACAAGATTACATTACTCTACCAGGTGGTGTGGCGCTGCCTTTGGAAAGCATGGTGTCGGATGTTTTTAAGAGCCAAACTCCTCGTGCCACCCCCGGCAGTTACGCCACTGAATGGAGGAGCCTGTTGAACACATCTATACTATCCTAAAAGGGTTTCAACTCACTCGGCCTGTCATGAATTTTAATTTTACGGTATGTTTTTGATTTACCTGGACGCAAGAGTTGCAAGCTGTTGTAGTACCGCAACAGTTGGCTGGTTGTAAAAATATTTCAATTGCTTGATGAGCAAAAGTACATCTAAGTCGCTCTTAAAGGCTTTTGCCAATTCTTTGGAGAACACAGAGAGACGAGACGTACGAATGAGAAACTCGCTGATGATCGGATCTGCGAAGATTCTTCGGGCGAGCTCTTTCACACCTACTGTTGAGCCATCCTGAAACTTGGAAGAAAACTCGTTGAGATACTCACTGGTGCTGTTTATCATACCCTAAAATATGGCGAAAGAACAGATTTAAAATTAATCAGATCCATACAGTTCAAAAACGGAAACAAAATTAATTAACACGAAACAAAAACAATATAACAGTTACCAGAAAGAACCCCTGACTCTTGCCACCAAAAACAGATTTTAATTCAATTTATGGCCGACTTGCACAATACGATTGTCGCATACGATTTGTCGTCGTGGGTTACCGTAAATGATCGATTAAGCGCCGCTAACCGAATAAGCGCCGCTCTCGAATAAACGCCGCACCTTTACCGAGAATAATTTAATAAGCGCCGCTCTCGAATTAGCGCCGCGGCGCCAATTTGAGGATTTATAAATAAACGCGCACCGAGATATCATAACACGATTGAGAAAGGAGATCATGACCAATTCGAGAGTTCTAAAGTTTTAATGTAGGATATCTCTTACAATTGGGTTCGTATAATAATTCTAGGTGCATAAATTTAAGGTGCATGCTGTAAACTTTGCGGGTAGAGAAATGCTTAAGGCTCAGGTATCGATTTTGTTAGAACCTGATGAGGATCCAATCAAGATAACAGAATCCGATGTCGAAGATGCCAATGTCCCTAACCAAATCACAGACAGTGATGACGAAGCTAATGAGGACATTGACATTGATTGAAACTGCACTACATTTATAAAGTGACTAAGAAATTGTGTTCTGTTCATCGTATGTTTTGTATTACTTGATTCTATATAGTAAATTGACCATACCTAGTACGTGCTTCTTTTATTCTCTATATATTCCCCTAAGTGTTTTACCCGTCTCTGAAATAAGAGCCCCTCTCGAATAAGCGCCGCTCTCAAATAAACGCCGCATCTTTAACTGGAAAAATGTAAATAAGCGCCGCGGCGCTTAATCGATCATTTATGGTATGCATTGTTGTTTCAACAACACAATACCTGCTTTCGATTATGCTCATTAATGTAGAAATATGCCCGAAAGACTCCAATGAGTCATTCGAATACGTCAGAACGAACAATCATATCGTAGCAAAATTATTGGGCGTTTTAATTTTCAGCAATCTCAAATGGCAGAAGTCACGCACAAAACATTTGCAAGAAAGCTGGTAAACGATTATGTGCTCTGCGCCTTTCTCAGGAGAAGTTCCATACTTCCTGTTGCTCTTCTTTTTGTATATTGCTCTTGTGGGCGACCCATTTTGAAATATGTATGTGAGGCATGGCATTATAACCTTCCTCAATATTAGAGTGATCAGATTGAGAATATTCAAAAGAGAGCTATAAGAATTGTATTTCTAGGAATTGGAAATATTGACTCTTTACCAATCGCCAAGTCATAGACCTTCAATGAACGTCGATCAGATCTTTGCAAACATTGTTTTTTTGGGACATGACTTCCAGCGCCTTTTCAACCACTCAAGTGCCGCGCTACTCGATTCATGAACAGTTTTATCCCAGCTGCTATTCGAGAATATAACATATTGTAGAGCTGCCCTCTCTTTACTGTACGCTTCGTGTATTTCATACTTGTTCTTATACTTACACGATTTACTTCTGCGTTATATTATTCTTATATTTCATATTTTAATATTTTAATATGCAAGGTAATTTTAAAGTTGTTCCGATACAATTTGATACTTAACGTGCAGTCATTTAAAAATTCTGATACAATGTAAATATAATTTGGTGTATATGCGCAGGTTTGATAACTAGTTATCTTTTAATTCCGGTAATTCAACTTCTTCTAATAAGGGATTTCTTCTAATAAAATCCATGTAATAGAACCATAAATGTACGATACCGATTTCATCTAGGGGGGCTGAGGCCTATTGACCGAAAGTTTTCTGCGTCGCCTGAATTTTCAAAACGAACCGACCACTAAGCCATGCTTTCAACAAAACTGCGCTTATTATATATTTTACGCAATACTAAAATGACATCGAAATGGGTACAAACAAAATAATATCAACTGACGGTTTTTGTGGTCTGAGTCTATAACTTTATTGCATTCAGAACAGGTAACGCGATGACGGCAAGCGCACTTCTGAGACGGTCTGGATCGACTGTCAGCCATCTTTCAGGCGATACTTTAGCAGCCTGGAAAAGTATAATTGTTCGTGAGAATTTTCGGCTTAGTATCAGATCTGCCGCTCATGGGCGCCGCCATGACACTCCATGTGACCATTGCCGCTGCCCGAAAGATGGAAATGTCGCCCGAAAAAAATTGACGATGCCCGAATGTAAGGGAAGCTACAGTCCCCCAGTCCCCCGGCTCGTACGCCTATGAATAGGACAATCGTACTGTGCAAATGGGCCCTTACATGTTCTATAATTTTAGCGGATTATTTTGAACACTTGTTAACGGCCAACTCCTATACAACGAAATGCCAAGAGATTGGAATTAAAATTGGGTTCTACAACTAATGCTATTCAGAAGAAACTACCCAAAAGGGTTAGTACAGACCGGCATCACTAAAGCAAAAACCTTAAACCAACTCGAGTTGAGAACAGTTCAACCGAAACAAACAACCGATAACCCAGTCACGCTGGTTACCACATTCAATCCAAACAACTCAACAATATAACTACCTACTGAGATTGGCTTGACCATGTTGAAAAAAAACAGCCCACGCTTAAAACGTGGTTTACAAGGAACGAGTATCGTCTACAGTACAAGACAACCAGCAAACTTAAAGCAAATACTTACAAGATCCAAATTTGCCGACAAAATAGAGGGAATCGTATCAAAAGGCAAGGATAAAAGATGCATAACATGCAAACAATTAATACTGGGGAAAACATTTACTTTCAAGTCAACAGATCAGGAATTTAAAATCAAAAAATTTATGAACTGCGATACAAGATTCCTATTGTATATTTTGACATGCACGGGATGCAGAGAGAATTACATCGAAGAAACAAAACTACGATTACGGGAAAGAATGACACTGCATCGGCAACAGATCGGAGAAAGCGGATACCAAATACTACCAGTGAGTGTACACATCGCACGATGTGCCAAAGGCGAAGAAATGAAATTTACAGTCTTCCATTTCTACGAAATGTCAGTCGAGGATGACTACGAGCGGAAAGCAAAGTAACAATACTTCATTGAGAAGTTCAAACCTACTCCAAATGCTAATTCACAACGTAATAGTTACCGTCACTGGTCAAATTATATGTAAACAGTATTAATGACGTCACAAAACACATGCAATTGACATGGAACACATTTTTTTGAAGTATATATATATATATATATATGTAATATTTAAAAACCGAGCAGGAGTACTTTATCGGGATTTAAAAAACTCATTAAGAATTCATGAGGGAAATACAAAAGAAAATCATAACCGTGTCGTGTCTTTTTATTTGATAAAGACACGTGGGACTTTATCCTGAATTTCTCTTCAAATTTTCCTCAATATTTTTAGCCTTAGAAAACAGAAATTGCCAAACTTACGTAAGGAATTAGCGTATAAAACGTTTCGTTTCTTAAGCCGTCCAAAAAACTCGCAGTACGTGCTTTATCGGACCCAAAACACTCGGCTTCCGCCTGGTGTTTTATATCTAATAAAGCACTCCTGCTCGTTTTTTAAAGATTACTTAAAACACGAGGCGATAGAAGAGTGTTTTAGGCCCGATAAAACACGAACTGCGAAATTTTTTAATTTCTTATGAAATTCACCTCTTAATACGCTAATTCTTAAAGAAAGTTTGGAAATTTATCGTCTGTAAGCCGAAAAAATTGAACTTCTTTTTTTTCACATATAAAGGCACATATATCTTTATCACATATATAGATCCGACATGCTTGTGATTTTCTTTATATATATATATATATATTGTCACATAATCTTCGTCTAATTGTGCGGCGCTCGTTCATCAGATGGGTAGATTCCACTCAAGGGATTGGATCTTTATCTTATTTTGCGAATTAAGGCGTCACTCTCTCTGTACGCTTCTTTCTGACTTCTTTTTACGCTTTACGTATATCTCACAACCTTCTTCGACGGTGTCGAAAGGACAAGTACTAAGCCTAGGACCTTAGGATCAAGGACAAGGTTGGCTTACAGTGGTTCTTTTCTTTTCCATTATAATAACTAGATGTTTACAACAGGTTCTTTGTTCTTACATCTTAAGTGTCTCGCTGTGAAAATCATGTTTTCACAATTTACTATTTCTTACGAATGTAATTAAATCTAATTTAACATTTTACCGATTACAAATTTATTCCAAACTATTCTACCAGTGTCACACACACACGCACGCACACACACACGCACGCACACTCACACACACGCACGCACACTCACACACACGCACACACACATATATATATATATATATATATATACATATATATACATATATATACATATACACATATACACTTATACACATATACGCATATACACATATACACATATACACATATATACATATATGGTGATTGCTACATCTTTAGCAGATAATAGCCGCCTCTAACAGTCTGCTTTACTTGTCTTATTGCGCCGTTCATGTTCTCTCTGGTGACTGCGGAGACCAGCCTTCGACTTCATTGGCTTTAGGTATATGTGGCAGATGAACTCCCTTTGTTTGACAGGATTAACTGGATCAGGATGCTTAACAGCATTCTTGTGTACGAGCATGTGCCTTTTCAGTCCAGCTGATGTTTTGCAGATTTTGTTGCAAAATACACATTTGGTATTGCCAAGATGGGGAAGTTGATTGTCACCACTAGCTGTCTTCCAATTATTGTCATGCACTTTCAGATGGTTCATATAGCCTGCTTTGGACAAGAGCACCCGATCACACATACCACACTTCCAAGATTGCTTGTCGGCCGGCAGGTCTGGGTGACATCCTTTCCGAAGACCACGTTTCATCTGAGCGTACTTAATGTGCTTATCCTCAAAAGTGCTGCACCCTCCCCTAACGGAGTTCCTCCATTGTGCACGATTCAGTGCCAGTTTCTCCCAGTCTTGCATACTTATACACAGTGCCTTCAATTTGTCCTTAAGGTTATCTTTAAACCTTTTCTTAGGCTTATGTTGTGGACGCTTCCCTGTCTTCAGCTCCCCATAGAAGAGTTGTTTGGGAAGCCGATTATCCTCCATCCTCACAATGTGTCCAGCCCAGCGCATTTGATTATGGATGATCATGGCTTCAATACTCATACATTGAGACCTTTGGAGGATGACAATGTCGGGAGTTAATGACTGCCAACTGATGTTAAGAATGCGCCGCAGACATTTCTGATGAAATCGTTCCAGCCATTTGATGTGCTTCCGATATATTGTCCAAGTCTCAGATGAGTAGAGTAAGGATGTCAGGACACAGGTTTTATATACACTGGTTTTTGTTCTGATGGTAATGCCACGGTCTGACCATACTCTACTTTCCAATTTGCCAAATGCGACAGATGCTTTCTGGACACGCGAGAACACCTCAGCATCCAGAGCACCATCCCTTGATATGGTACTTCCAAGGTACGGAAATGTGTCAACAACGTCCAATCTCGTACTTTTAACTAATATCGTCGGCTCAATATATGGCTCTCCCGGTGGTGGAGTAAACATCACCCTTGTCTTCTTGAGGCTGATTTCCAGGTCAAACGCGTCGCAGGCATCTGAGAAGTGATTCATTATCAACTGCAAGTCTTCCTCTGAGTGTGCGACAAAGTCAGCATCGTCTGCATCGTCTGCATAGAGTAATTCCCGGATCAGACATTCAAAGCTCTTGGACTTGGTGTTAAATCTTCTTAAATTAAATACCTTGCCACTTGTTCTGAATTTTAAAGCCACTCCTGCTCCACAGTCTTTAAAGGCACGTGATAGTAACATAGCAAAATAGATCAAAAATAGTGTTGGGGCGACGATATCACCTTGCTTCACTCCATTATCCACCGCGATTTGCTGTGAGAGTGTGCCGTTAGATGCGAAGCAAGCCTTCATGTTGCGATGCAATTGCTTCACTAAGTTGACAAATGTAGGAAGGCAGCCAATCTTTCTCAGAATTGTCCACAGAGCATCACGATTTACGGTATCAAATGCCTCAGTCAAGTCTACAAAGACCTGATATAGTGGTACTCGCTGTTCAATGCATTTCTCTTGTAGCTGTTTCACTGAGAAAATCATGTCCATAGTACCTCTGCCTGCTCTGAAGCCACTCTGTGATTCTGGAATAACTGGAGGACAGATGTTCATCATAAGCCTGTTCAACAAGAGCTTTGTAAGAACTTTTCCAACTACTTCAAGAAGGGTAATTCCTCGATAGTTATCACACATGGATTTTGAGCCCTTCCCTTTAAATATGGAAACCAGGATTGCATCAATCCAATCTTGGGGTATAGGAGGGCCTTCCCAGAACTGATTGATTAATTCTAGGACTGCCAAAGCAACATTGCCTCCCCCATAATGCAGTAGCTCAGCTGGGATGCCATCAAGTCCAGGTGCTGTACCAGTGTTGATTTGCTTGATGGATTGTTCTACTTCCTCAAGTGTTGGTTTGAGTGACATATGATGGAGTAATTCCCTCTGTGGCAAGTTCTCTATTACAGAGTCATCAACAACAGAAGGATTAAAAAACAGGTTAGTATAATGTTCGGTCCATCGCTTTAGTATGCCAGCAGGATCCTTCACCGTTGTCTTGCCATCAAGGGATTTCAGAGGTACAACTGGAGACGATTTGGGACCAAAGACTTTACTTAAAAGAGTATACAACGTTCTTGAGTCATGCCTATCAAAAGCAATTTGAGCTTCATTTGAGATGTTACTCCACCAATCATTTTTCATTTTCCTTTACTCACGCTGAAGAACTGCTTTATGCTCTTTATAAGCTTTGTTTGCAGCAGAATGATGTTCCGCAGAGCTACTCAACAGGGACTGATTTAGTTGTCGTTTGGTTTTTAAGAGTTCCTCAATGTAGGCGTCATTGTCGTCGAACCAATCTTTGTGCTGTTTTTTAACAAAGCCAAACAAGTCTGCTCCAGCTTTATAAACCTGGGTCTTAAAATCTTCTCATGTTCCTTCGAAGGAGATGTTGTTCATCGTGTCAGAAAAAGCTTTCTGAATGTCCTGCTCTGCTAGCGTAGACACGTTTATGCGCTTGGGGACTTTTACTCCACTCATCCGGATCCTTCTTCGAATACGTAGCTTAAATTTGCCTCGGACTAGTTTATGATCTGTGTCACACTCAGCACTGCGGAGAACACGAACATTGCAGATATCCCCCATATCCCGTTTCCTAAGGATAATAAAATCAATTAAGTGGCCATGTTTTGACCTGGGATGGATCCAGGTTACTTTATGCTTCTGCTTTTGATGAAAGAAGATATTACTGATTGCAAGATCATACTGAGAGCAAAATTCAAGAAGCTGTAGACCATTACTATTCATTTTACCAATGCCATAAGGGCCAAGAGCTTCCCAGATGTTGTGCTTCTTGCCCACTCTTGCGTTAAAGTCTCCTAGGATTGTTAGCTTGTCTTCTATTGGGATTGATCTTACAGTATCTCCAAGTACTGCATAAAAAGACAGGATGTTTTCTTCATTTGATGTAAGGGTTGGAGCATAGATAGAAAGAAGCGACAGATAACGAGCACATGCCAAGGGGACGCGAAGCTTCATGATGCGATCATTGATGCTACATGGCTGCTCCATCTTATCCACTAAGGATGTTCTGATGGCAAAGCCAACGCCACCATCACGCCTCTCCCCTTTCGGTTTGCCAATCCAGAATACAGTGTATCCTGACGATGATTCCTTAAGATGATCCTCACCGGACAGGCGTGTTTCTGACAAGGCAGCTATGTCGATATGCAGACGCTGTAATTCTTTGGTAACAAGACCCGTTCTGCGTTCTGGACGGTTATAATTGTCACAATTCAGAAGAGTTCTCACATTCCAACAGCCAATGTTAAGTCGAATTCTTTGCTGTAGAAATTTCTTGTCACTTGTTTTGTTCCTCCATTAGATGAACCACCGTTAGCCGCAGGAAGCTAACCAGCTTAGTTTGGACAGGCAGTTTTTAGCGCACCTTTTCCAGCACCTTCCCAATAAATTGGGTGAGCAGTGCTCTCCCTGAATAGGGCTGCTCAGACATAGGAGACTCCACCAAAATTCGTCCCTGTCTGTGAAGACGTGATAACGGCGTTAAGATAAGTTTCCTACTGCCCATGTGCAGATTTATGACTATATGCTTCCAACTAGTCAAGCCTGCATACGTCGCCACTCCTCCATCGCCAGGGGGCTTTAAAACAACAAACAGAAACAAGATGTAGATGGAAAAGAAATATCATTGAAGGCCCAGGATAAGATGGCAAAGTATCTTTGCAGACAGTAGCTGGGATGTAGAGACATCCGTACGTCGATGGATTATAGTGACAAACGCTTGTACAACACGAGTGCCACTCTCTCAGTCTCGGTGATTAGTATCTAGTGACAAGCCCAAACAAGATAACTAGTAATCACTTCAACCGCAGGTTTTACTGAGTTTCCTTCTCACCAGATGACATCGTTCGTCTTTTCAGAGTGCCCAAACACTTTCCAATGACCCATATCTTCGGCCACTGCCCAGGGAATATACCGTCCCTAACTCGGTCCCTGAGGTAACTTTCTGTTTAAAACAGGTGCACCACGAGAAGGTAGTTATCCAGGAACTAGGTGCCCAGAGCCGTTAAAGATTAGTCACCCATAGCACATATATACATATACACATATACACATATACACATATTCACATATACACATATACACATATGCACATATATATATATATATATATATATATATATAGATAGATAGATAGATAGATAGATAGATATTTTATTTAAACACAGTAGTTATATCAGTTAAAATAATTACAGAAAATTATTAGATCTAGTCTTCCTAGGAGCCGTGTGTAGTTGTAACAAAAATTAATGATGTTATTTACAGGTTATATGTAATATTACAAGACAGATATGTACATTATTTACAGCTACAAACAGAATGGGTATTGTCAATGCAGAAGTTATAGTTTTGAATTTTTCTTTTGAAGGCAGCTAGACTCTTCTCTTTCTTAAGATAGTTTGGCAAGGAATTCCAGAGAAGAAAGTCAGATATTGCAAAGCTTCGCTTATATTGTTCAGTGCGAACCTTCGGTATTTAAATATTATTAGTTGACCTCAAATGGTAATAAGTTGTACCGAACTGCTTCTCAAACATTTCTGATAAATATGATGGTGCATGACCATTTATAATTTTGTGCATCATAATAGCTTTTTGAACTTTTCTATTGTGGGCCAGACTATGCCATCCTAATTCATTAAAAATATCACAGGTGTGTACGGAGTATGGTGAACCTGTGATGATACGGGCGGCTCGGTTTTGTAATTTTTGTAATTTGTCTCCCAATGTTTGATCAATACTGTCCCATACAGTGCAACAATAATCGAAATGTGACCTAACTATTGAGTTGTAAATGTTAATGAGATGTCTATTGTTTATGTATGGTTTAGCATTTTTCATAACACGTAGGTTTGTTGTAATCTTTTTTTTAATTTTTTCTACATGATCTTTCCAAGTAAGGTGATCATCAATTTTTAAACCTAAGCATTTGTCCTCATTAACTTGTTGAATAAAAATATCATTGATATTTATGTCAATTTTTGAGGGTGGGTTGCTAATCTTTGTCGTGGACCAACTATCATTAATTATATTATTAATTAACATATATACATACATATATATATATATATAACTTAAAAAAAACCCCTAGCCAACACCAAGAACTTAAAACCAATATAAAACATCTAATATAAATTCTTTATCATTTCTTTATCTATCACTATATACGTTTCGGAGCCTGCCCTTTATCAAGAATTAATACGATAGCAGATAGCACTAATTTATATACAAAAATGTTTTTTAATTAGCATATATCTTTATAAATTACTGAAGAATACAAGTTGTCAATTAGAAGTCCCGAAGATTTAGCCCATATGGTAAAAATGTATTTAACTTATATACCCAAAAATTCTCTCTTGCCGTGGGATCCCTTGTATCCGTCTTATCAATAATTTTCACAACCAAATCACTTAAACTCTCATGCTCATCTTCTAAAAAATGTGAATACAAATGCTTCCTTGGGATATTTCATTGTCTTCTTCCATATCTGTTACGACTACTCTTGTGGTTATTAATGCGTATCCTAAATGCATTGATTGTGCTGCCAATGTGTTGTCTACCACACCTTTTGACACTTAATGAGATAAACAACCTTATTGGAATCTCAATCAAATTCATAATCAATCACGTACTTTCTATTTCCCAAACTATTCATAAAACTCTCCCCTTCTTCTACAAAATTGCAAATTGGACATCTTCCTTACCACACTTAATCATATCCCTCTTATTAAACCGCCCATTTCCAACATTAATTCTTACTAACTCATCCTTTAAATTCTTTGGTCTTCGAAAACTTACCCGAGGTGGTTCCGTAAAGATTTGCGTCATGTCATCCGAAGCATGCAAGATATTAACGAATTCCCTCATTTTATTACCAATACAGGAGAACGCTGGCTGAAAATCTATCGACAGCGTTACTCTTTTGTCCGAATCACTACGCCTTGAATCCCGAAAAAGTAAACTACTTCTACCAACCTCCCTCGCTCTTTGTAATTATCTACCTCCCCAGGTTTAAAGCCTCTCTTAGTTAAATAGCTCTTAAGTCCGATAACCCTATTCTCAAAAATTTCCTCTGAATCACAAATCCTCCTTAGTCTTAACGCTTGACCGTAAGGTATACCCTTTTTTACATGTCTGGGGTGACATGAAGCATAATCCAGGTATTGATGTGCATCTATTTTCTTGCAATACACATCTGTACGCGGCCTACCTTCGAATAATTTGATTTTTACATCCAAATATGATAATTCTATTATAGACCACTCCCACGTGTACTTTATGGTTGAATGGTGTAGCAAGAGAGGAGCCAGGAAGAAATCGCAGTTTAAGGATAAAAATGAGTGCCCAGCACAAAACGCGGAATAAACCCATGACAAGGATAAAAATGAAGCTCCATTAAGTGCACTAACGTTTCTACGCATCACGCAACATCATCAGAGTGGAGATATAATTACAATTTACAGTGAATAAATAGTATAATTACAGCTTACAATGAATGGCTGAATAGTAAGAATTTACAGAATCAAAGAAATTTTGAGGTTTGTCCTCACCATGCAACCAGATGAACCACATATCATCCAAAAATCTCCACCAGACCCATGGTTTCAGAATCGCTTCACTCAACATTTTCTCCCTCTAATCTAGCCATAAAGATCTTGGCGTATGCTGGTGCAAATTTGGTACCTACAACAGTGCCCATTCTCTGCCTATAAGAATCTCCATTAAATTCAATATAATTGTTTTCCAAAATTATCCTTGCAAAATCAACCAAATCCTCCTTATCGACTCTAGAAGGCAAATTTCCTCTTCCCTGTACAAATTTTTCTATTACTTCTGTCATAATATCTAAACCCTCTTGATGAGGTATATGGAGGTATTAACCGACCACATCCATAGAACAGAGAATGGTACCTTCTGATATATTACCTAACTCCTGTAATCTATTCAAAAAATCAGTAGTATCCTTGATAACACAAGGCAAACTGAAAATCACGTGTTGTAGATGGAAATCAACAAATTCGGAAATTTGTTTCGTTGCAGAACCACAGTTCGAAATCACTGACTTTCCGGGCACATTTTGCAACCTCTTGTGAATTTTTGGCAAGAGGTAAAATCTACAGAGTTTACACTGTTTTCCTCGCAAATACATTCTATTATCTTTTGAAATTTTGCCTTCCTTTTCAAGAGATTTAAGTCTTCGATTAATTAGAGAATAAACTTCTTTTAAAGTATTACCAGCCACTAACTCATAAATATTCTCATCCTTCAGCTGATTGTATGTCTCATTCCAATATCTATCCATCCCCCAGACCACCTCAGCTGAACCTTTATTTGCTTCCTTAATTACAATATCTCGACAACTTTTTAATCCCTACAAAGCCCGTTTCTCTCCTAAAATTAAATTACTATAATTACTTCCCCATATTGATCGATAAAACAAAATCCTGTACTTTCTTCAAAAAAAAAAAAATTCCAGAGCTGGCCCACTTTTGTAGGGACCCATTTAGGTTTTTCCTTAAAGCCGACCAAGCTACCCCGCGAATAATTGCTATTACACTTCTTAAAAGTGTAATAGACATATGCTAATTAGAAAACATTTTGTATATAAGTTAGTGCTATCTGCTATCGTGTTAATTCTTGATAAAGGGGCAGGCCCCGAAACGTAGATATTAAAAAATGACAGATAAAGAAATGATAAAGAATTTATATTAGATGTTTTATGTATGTTTCTAAAATTCATTAATAATTCATGAGGAAAATACAAAAGAAAACCATAACTGTGTCGGGTCTTTATATCCTGATAAAGCACTCCTGCTCGGTTATTAAACATTACACATATATATTTACAGTTTACATTGAATAAGTAGATAGCTAGAGGTATTATATTTTATATATATATTTTATATTTTATATTAATATATTTATATATTTATACATATGTGCATATGTGTATAATGCTTTTCAGCATTAAAAGAAGTGCACAAGTGATTGAAAAAAGTTTCTGTTAGTACTGTTTTCGAACGTATGATTTACACGTTTAGCTCGCCTGAACTTTTCCGTTGACGTGCTGTCCTGACCAGGCGCGGTTTTACCCAGTCCTTTGACGATCCGTACACGGCCCCATGATAGATTGCAATCAATTTCTGAGGATTCAAAAGAAAATGATACGACAGCCATGTTGGTACCACATACAATAGAAGTTAATGAGGTTCTTTTGTGAAAGTTCCACCAACATGGCCGCCATGACGTCATATGCAATCTACCTATTTTAAGCGTGCACTAATGCACACTTTGTGGGTGCACATTATTTAATTCCAAGTGTGCATAATTTATGGTAGAAAGTGTGTCTCATTAAAATCGTTGCAACGGAGTATTTTATTTAGCCTCACTTAATTTAAAACCGTTCAAAATAAATTGTGATTAATTGAACGTAGTTATCAGAAAATTCTTTTGAAGTACTGAAGGTCAACGATTGTCAAACGCGGACTGTTATCACCAGACATGACGTCCTAATCTTTACTGTACTAGTTTGTGATTTTTAATCTTCATTTTCCTATTTGCTCCGCAAATTATCAACAACTAAATTTGAGTATCATTAATTAAATATTTCTTAAGTAGGCCATAGGTTTGTAAAAGGATACCACATGATTACTCGAGAAATAGAGAATAATACATGGGTTCGCGGAGAAATGGTATTTATCTTTGATCGAGTGTTCAGTTTGATCTGAAGTGGCGTAGCCACGAGTGGCAGATCATACTGAACACACGAAGATAAATTTCATATCTCCAAACGCTCATGTATTTTTTTTCTCATAAACATTAACGTACAGACTAAAACGAGGATAAGCGATCTGGAAAGTTTCGTCTGATTTTAATTGCAAAAAAGCTCGTTTTGTTCTGTTCGTTGAAAATGAACGTCCGGCAAAATAAACGGAAATCAACAAACCTCCACCGAGACAATTCAATCTGATTGATCTGATAAAAATATCCTACGCGACTACTTATTGGATTAATATCTTTACGTGTAAAAATATAGTATCTTTACCGGTTAAAATATCGTTAATAAAATAACGTGACTCGTTCGCGAGCTCTGATTGGTTAATACCTGTGTTTGGATACGAGTATCCAAACACAGAAAATTTCCTGTCAAAAGTGTACTGATCACAGTATCCTAATATGGATCACAGTATCCTAATATGGGAATCCATTTAGTATTTCTTAAATCTTTACGTGTGATAAAATACGAATTTTATCAGTGACCGAAAACGTGGTATCACATTAAAGTTTAGAAAATAAATTCTTTTTACACCTGGATGGCCTTATACTAACTATGATTTCAGGTTTGAATATTTACAGTACTATTACAAAGAGTTAATGTTTAGTACATCTTACTTCCTGAATATCAGACCCAAAGAGATATGGTGTGTGAAATTATGTATTGAAATTTGAGAAGTTGTTTGTCTTTTAGTGTTTCTTTTTTTTAAAGTTTTTTCTCAAATGAAGTAAGTGGCGAAAACTGACGAAAAATTATGGATCGTGATTAATAGTTATGTTGATTCATTGACTTACACAATTAACACAAGAGAGTCAAAAAGAAATCAGGTAAGTTGCAAATTAAGTGAAAGCAAATCAGAGTAAATTATAGAAATCCTTGCGACTCTGGGGGTGCCCCGAACACGTCTTTGTACGTTGATCCGCTGACCTCATTTTCTTCGCGTGCAACACAAACTAATCAAGGACGAAATCAGGTGCATGACAACCATATTAAAAACTAAGAACGAAGTGCGCAACGTCCTGGGATGCACAAGCATATACAACAGATATATTGACTCTTAGAGTGGCTATCTTTAAAAGGGGGTATGTAGAATCGAGGAACTGTTGAATGGGAGAACTAGGGAATCGGGGAACTGGGGTATCAAATAAAAAGTACCTGTTTATGAACATAAAAACCATTGTAAGAAGCTAAGTCTAATTTTTGACTTAATTTGGCTTGTTTGAAAACAAGTGAAACAAAAATTTAAGAATAACTATTTCGAGGCGGGAGCTCCCCCTTTGACAAGTAAAATCGTCTGGCGCTGGCCAGAGTAAGATACTAGAAGTCTTACGCCGCCGGGAAAGAGTTAATCGTTAAAAGATTTTATGAACCATGAAAAAGTCAGAGGTATAGAATTTGTCAGCGATACGAACAAGGAAATGCCGTGGAAAATTTTGGATAACTCAAGAAACAGCCAACGTTTTAACAAAATCTCTAGCATATTAATTTTTTCGCAGATTAAGATACACAACGAACAAACACATTTCCTTCAAAACTTCTCCAAACATGGAAAAGTACAGATACCATTATTAAGTATGAATAGCAGAATTATAAGAATACTGAATGCACGTCTGAGCATTCAGAACATTCCATTGTTTTCATTTTCAGTTCGCACACTGTCAAAATCTTGTATACGTATTCGGAACAACCGAGGAAGGCGAAAGATTAGGTCTCCATGTAGAAATTATAAATGTAATGGGCAATACATCACCTCATCTCACCGACCGTGCTGAGATTCACCCTTCAAACAGAAACGAAAGTATATCTGGTCGTAACGAAAATTACATTGAATTGATAACAAGGAGTAAAACATCATTTCATTCGACATATATTTTATTCGTTTATAATGTTGGAGAAGAGCTAATGTAAAGATCAGTGGCGTAGGAACGAATTTGATTAGGGGAGGGGGCTGGAGTCAGCATATACATATACACCCCTGGAAGAATAATAGATTTTTAAAACCTCTTAGAATACTGCCAAAGTCATCTGTGCACTCAAATTACTGTTATTTGTTCACCGTTGATAAGCCCCTTACTTTCTAAATATACAGGAATGTATATATGTGTATATGTTATATATATATATATATAGTCTCTAGTTAGAGCGCTCTGGCATCGCTTAGATGTACCACAAGCGTAGAACATTTGAGTTGCCTATATAATGTAGGCTTCTCCATCCTGCTCGTCAGCACTACACTGATGAGGCCCAGTAGGCCGAAACGGTTCTGTCTGTAGTTATATATATATATATTCTTTTTTTGTTTATTTTTGAGATGCATTGCACTTAAGAACTGAAATTCGATGTCTGACTAATTGCGTGCATTGATTGAAAGTTTTTCGATTTCCAATAGTAGCTTCAAAGTTTCTTAGTCAAGTCTGCACCTCTCTGTAGTGGGCTAGCTACAAGACTACCGTCCTTTAGCGAAATTTTCAAAATTTCGTAGACGTCGGTCGAGTGTCAGTCCATAAACATGGTTGAACTTTACATGAGCTGCTTTCGAATCAGTGAAGATAAGAAGCTACCTTTGTAACGCTCGGCCCAATTTTTTAGGGGGGAAGTTCAACCCCTCCATTTAAATGCATGAGAGAGCTGAAACTCCCGTAGCCCCCCCTCCCGCTTCTTATGCCTATGATAATGATATTATCGTGAAAACATGAGGAGTTAGACGTTTTGTGGATGAAAGCTAAAAAGCGAAGAAGTAACCAAGCTGACTTGAGGAAAGAGCAGAAAGGTTCAAAACTGTTTAATCTGTCATAAACAGTGTAGCTATTAGGTAAGGTTAGAATTTTAAAACCAGTTCTGAACCGCAGCTTCTTATCATATATTTATCGCACAATAATATGGCAAAGTGTTAAAAACCCTTGTTCAACGTCGTCGAGAGCCAAAGCTGGCCTGGGTCAATATTTGAATGCGGGCCCCTCCAAGCCTCCAATATTTTTAGTTCTAACGGCGTTATCGTGAAGTAAATAACTAAATGGAAGCCATCGCATTTTCATTATACTAAAGACGTAAAAAAAATCTCTTCACATAATATTTATGAATTTATTCACCTAAAATTCGTTTGTATCTAACGTTCTACAAAAAGAGAAGTACTAAAAGTACAAAAAGCAAATAATAAAGCCTCTAATAATGTACAAGAGCCTCTCTTTTCTTCATTCACGTGTTCTTGCTTCTCTAGCCTTTTTTAGGCACCGGATTTATGTTGGTAAGAGGACATTACACAATAATCACTGATCACATCGACCACATTGTTGTATGAAAGCTCTGAAGCCGGTTGTGACTTGTAGGAACAAATTAAATTTAATATCCAGACAGGCGACAGATTGCGCCGAGTTATGTCTAATTTAATTTAGATTATACAGTACACAGTCGGTTTTCGCTACATTTGTTTTGTTTCAATTTTGTATACAGTGAACTCCCTCTTAACGGACACCTCTCTAAAACGGACACTAAATTTGGCCCCGGCCGTTTAACGATTATTTTACTATAACCAAATTCTCTCTAAGACGGGCACCTCACTAAGACGGACAACGGACACTTTTCAGGCGGAAAAAGGTTTAAAATACCTCCCACAGAGGTCACTTGCTGGCTGATTAATAGGATTTTCGTAATGGAATTGCGATATTTCACAGTAACGGAAACGACTTGTGTTCAAAAAATTAGCACATTCTTTGTGTATGTTTAGCAACCGGACATACATTATTATGTTTGACAGATAATAACAGTAAACTATATTATTGCAGCTTTATCAAAACACGAAAAGGGAAATATCCTGAGGTTATCCCTATATATAAAGGATTCCCGAAAACAGTTAAGAAGGAAAGGTTCTAAGTCCTCCGCTATTTGCATGAACTGTCGCCACAATCACCAGATTTTGTCTTCTGGTTTCTGCCGGTCTTTGTCTCCAGGTTTCGAACTACAGCATCCTTCACAATAGTCGCTTCTTTTAAGATAAGTTCGCTCAGCCATCTCACGGCGAGTTTGTTCCCATTAATGGTGTATCTGCAAGGGATTTCTAAGCCATATCCAGCTCCGCGATTTACTCTCTTTCCCGTTACTTTGCACAATACAGTGCTTCCACGAATAAGCAAATATTGGCTAAAGTAGCGACAAAACGACCGAGGCACATGACCAACCACTGAAAAAGAAGATTACTGAAAAGAAAATATCACTGCTGGTGGATAGCAGTGACGAAGATGACGATGATGTCGATATGGATCCGCCTGTGTCTTCTATTAAGTCAGTTGCTGAAGCTCTCAACCTGTTTGACGAGTTAAAGAAGTTTGCACTCGCACAACTGCACGACGAAGATTTACTTACATCCGTAGAAATTGCTGGCAAAAAGCTCGAAGACGCGAGGCTTTCACAACAAAAACAGTCTGCAATAACTGAAATTTTTTATTCAACACAGCTGTAACTTTTGCGGCTCATTAGTTTCATAAATTTTGAACATCAACATTATGCATCCTTGATCTTGTTTATTTTTACACTCAGTTTGACGCATTAGAGTAGAATATAGATTTTATTTGGGGTACTTTTTGAGTAAAATTAACAAGGAACCGTCCCGCTGTCTTGTAAATGCTTTCATACAGATGACCGGTGTCAGATGACGTCATTTCCTTCTAAGACGGACACCTGTAAGACGGACAGCAAGAACGGTCCCGAAGGTGTCCGTCTTAGAGGGAGTTTACTGTATTTGAATAAACAACAACCTAAAAAGTATCATAAATTCAAAGCAAAACAACAGTGATAAAGTAAAAAAGGCTCACAAAGCCGTTTATGTCTTCCTGATTTAATTTTGACTTCTTTGTCTGTTGGATGCGGACGCAACCTTGAAATTTGAACCTTTATAAACAAACCAAGTGTTCTCTTGCGGCTAGATCGCATATTCCCACACAAAATAGCAATGTTGATTGACAACTTGGCTTGAGAAACTTAAAACCGCTATTTACGTGGCAGAAAATACTTCATCGTCAGTTCGTCACAGAGAAACATTATTTTAGATATGCATTCGTATTTACTTGAAAAAAGTCAAGGTGAAGCGTGCTAAAAGTTTTGGGGGCCAACTTTCTGGGCCCGGGCCCCGGGGCAGGTACTCCCACTACCCCTCCCTCTCGATGCTAATGCCCTTGTTGAAATGGAAATGCACGGTATTTTACTAATAGTTACTTTCGTTTCCGCTTAGTCTCACCAGGGTCAGTGAGCCTGAGTCACTTGAGTCAATGGTTTAGAAAGTGAGACCTGATCTTTTACCTTACTTGTTCCGGATACATCTGTGAGATTTTGACAATTTTTTGTGGAATGTCATGAATGCTAACGCACACATTTCTCTGTATTCACGTGATTCTGTTATATATACTTTAAAATGGTCCCTCAACTCACGCAGCGAATTTCATATGAAATAGTTGTGTCAAAAGAAATCGTACTTTTGTTTTCTATGCAGTGACGAAGACATTCGATGCGCAGTAAGATGTTCACGCTCACAGAAAATCGGTAATCCTGTTTTACCATCTGTATTTCGGGCGGTGGAATGGGACAGCAGACACGTCTCGTAAATTATGCAAAATCGTTGATTAGAACCGAGTAGTTAGATCTTCCAGAATACTGAATCTCTATAACTTCTTATTATAGTATTATCGTGCATATTTTTTGTTATTTCAATTCTAGACACTCGACGTTTGGCTACACTCACCCGAGACCATTAATTTTCTTTGTTCTAATTCTGTCAACGGATCTTAATCCTTTCCGACATTTTCCCGACAACCTATGTACGTCACCAAACTGCGTCACTGTAATTAATCAAAATAGTAACGCGTAATTTTCTATGCACTGATATTTACGCGGGTTGAAGAATTGGGTGAATGCCTTCTTTCTCTTGTTTACTCCCCAGTCTCCGGCCTTTCACACGGTCTAGGACGCTTGGCATCAGGTTCATTGAGGTTGCGTCGTCGTTCCATTTAGTTTGATGCATGATGTATTGACTTTGCTTGCGTCGTACATTGAGTTTCCATGCTTTGTGCATCGAGTTTGATTGTTTAGTTCATTGAGTTTGATTGCGTCGAGTACTGAGTTCGGTTCCGCTGTGCATCGAGTTTGATTTCGTTGTGTATTCAATTTAATGTCCTTGTACGTCTAGTTTCATTTTGTTGTACGTTGTTTTCTCTTATGTTTCCCATTGATTTTCTTTCGTGCATAGATATACGCATACGTTATAAGCCGCCCAACGGGTTAATGAGCTTGTTATTCTAACTTCGTTCCTTTGCTTTAAAACGTTTCCTTTCACATACCCGTTATGTCATTGTGGTTCTTAATAGTGCCTACCCCGTAACCAAGAAGTGTTCACGAGAACTAATACGAAAACCAAGGACCTGAGAACCAAACTGTGCATTGCGGGAATCACCGTATTTAACGTTCATATTCCATGTTTTCGAGGTGAACCGTAATGAATCTGATATTTTGCACCTTAATCTTTGTGTCTTTCCTCATTAACAATATATTTTTCGCCCGCCGCCATAACAAAAGTCTATCTTATGCGAGATTGAGCGTTTTCATGAAAGAAAGTTAGCGCCGGTACGAGTTTGCGTGTCTGACTATTCCAGGAACCGGAATACATCAGATCGATCTGCGATGACTTTCGAACCGTTCTCATGTGAACTAAAATAAGGACACTTTGCGTGCGGAAGATGGTCTGAAGTTTTCCGATCTAACTTCAGACTAGTCTTATCTAATCAGTCGATAAGAAGAACCGACGTCTCTTTTCTTAAATTTCGTGTAGTTTAGCCTTGTCCACTGGTTGTTGAACATCAATATTGACAAGGAAAAAAAGTAGGGTCTGATCACATAAGATACGATAAATTTTGTGCATACCAGTAAAAATTTAGATCAGGTGACAAATATTATGTGAACTTAACACAGAGTACTCTAAATAACATGAATTATCGCTTAAAAATGACGCCGAATCCCAGGAAACTGGAAAAAAGTTATAAACTTCTATTGCAGATCCATTAATAGGCCTAAAATCGACCACTCCTACACATAAGCAAGCAGAAAAGTGACCAATCTTGCAACAAACCTGGAATTCGTTTGTGTCCAGATCCAGTTGATAAAAAGTGATCTCCTTCGCCACAGACGCCTTCTCAGTGTTGTGAACTGATGAGGTACAGCTTGATAGTGAAGTCATGATGGAAGGATATGCGCTTCGGAACTCTGTTGCTTCTCGCTTGAGAGTTGCTTTGAAATGAACTAGCTGCGAACTTGTTGCTTGTTGAAATCTCTCCATAATTGGTGATGCTTACCAGGTTTTCTCTTGATGCATTGTTTTTTATATTAATTATTAATTATGGTTAAATCAGAATTGTTTTGCCATTGTATAAGAAATATTTTAGTTTTCGACCAGATAAATGGAGAAACTGGAAGATATCAAAACTTTGGTTTACTTGTTTTAAACTAACTCAAATTCACTTGGTCTAGCCGAATGTAGCTAAAATCTGTAACAGCTCAACGGCATATAGATGATATTTATAAGAAATTTCTAGGTTATGCCAATTAAGCGCCTTGAAAATTCTCTGCTTATTTTTTTCCCTTGGTTATTTTATTCCTCAATTCTTGAATCATCTATCACAGCCTTCTACATTTATGTATGTTGTTCTTAATATCACTATTTGTGCTCCGTTCATACGACACCCTTAATATCATGACATAATGGTTTATCGAAACTGCACGTGAACGATGACCTCTAGCAGGTGAAAGGGAGATAACTGATGTCAAAAATGAGCAGACAAGTTTCTCGGTTTTATCCCAGACTAAACATTGCTGATTGCGGTTGTGTTGAGCGGTCACATTTCATCTTCACAAGCAATTCCACCCGTATTTTTTATTCACACCATGCAATCCCATTGCTTAAAAGTTCGGTTACACCGTTCTCATTTAGGGAAGCTGTGTGTCAGTTCATAATACTGATGTGGTGGTAAATCTTTGGACACCTGTCAACAAACATTGACGACCAACTCAGAAATGTTCGTCTTTCATAAAATGGGTAATGTTTTTCTACACATTTTTAAAACAATTTAAGAAAGTTTCCTTCAAGAAATGTTAAGCGACATGATTCGTTCAAATACACAACAATGTTAACTCCAAAAATCGATAGCATATTTAATTTATTCTACGTTTCGACTAGGCTTTAGTCATCTTCAGGAATGCTGCTGGCTAACAGGTGGGGTCTACTTATATACAAATGACAATCACGTGAGATCTATTAATAGAAAATGATGAGTTCTCGGGATGCTTTAGTCCCCTGGTTGAGCTTCGGTTTCAGGCGGCGGATGGCGAGCGCTTCCTTATAAAGCAATGTCGACCAGTGGTCGGCTTTGTCAATAATTACACAGTTGTTAAATATAAAGTCACATAAACTGATTTGTAAGGTTTCGTCCGGGTTTTGTTCGGGTTTTGTTCGGGTTTGTTCGTCTAGCGAAATTTGAAAGAGTGATTTGATGTGCTGAAATTGTTCACAAGAATCGATGTGGTTGTGAATTTCGGAGTCAGGGCAAGTCGTGTGTTCTTTTATTCTGGTGAAAAAGCATCTGTCTGTTTTTCCGATGTATGATTGTTGGCAACCTGGGCAAGAAAAGCTGTATACCACAAGACTTTGGTATTCTTTTGGTGTTTTGCCCTTGCACGACAAAAGGCAGTTTGTGGTGGTGGTCTTCCAGTTGACAATTAATCGACAGGGACGTTTTATCAGGCGGAGGAGATTTTTCTTGAATTTCCGGAGTAATGTAGTGCCACGTTTGCCAATATATGGTAGACGGAGCCATATTTTGGGGGGCTGTGAAGTTCCTTCTGTGGTCTGGGTAAGATCGTCAGGGTTAGGTGGGGTCCGGTCTGTGCTGAACGTTTTGATAAGTTGTGTGGACATACGTTTGGTGAACTCGTTCCATGACATAAGCTTTCGAATGTTTTGTATTTCATCCGTGATTAGAGTTGTGTTGCTACAAATCTTGTGAGCACGATGGATTAACGATCTGATCCAGGCGGTTTTTCGGGACCAGGGTGTAAAACTGGATAGATGGATGTACTGGCCGGTGTGGGTACATTTGCGGAAAATTGTAGTACCAGACAAAGTTATTTTAATGTCTAAGAAGTGAACATCATTATTTTCCACGAACTCTTCATGTGTAAATTGAATTTGAGGGTGGTAACTGTTGAGTTGTTCTAGGATGATAGGTATGTCGGTTGGTTTCGTGAGAACTAACATGTCGTCAACATAAGGAACATAGAATTTAATTATATTGGCGTCTATTAGTTTCTTAACAATATCTTCTTCTAATGCAGTCATTGTTATGTTTGCAAGAGTTGGACCTAGCGGAGAGCCCATGGCAACACCATCAATTTGTTTACACAGATCTCCATTTAAAGAAAAAAGTGTTTTCGTACAGGAATCTAACAATAGCTTTTTCAGAGTTCTTTTCTTGAGTGCAGTAGTTAGTTGTTTATCGTTGTAAATTCTGTGTAGGATGATGTCGACGGTTTTCTTGAGATGGATGTTCGTAAACAGCGACTTAACATCAAAGGAGACAAATCTGTAACCTTCGGCGACTAGATTCTGTGGGATGTTCTCTATACGTGTTATAGCGTCGAAACTGTCTAGCAGGCTGAAGTCGTTAAGGGTGAGTGGGTTAAACAGTCGGGAGAGATATTTTGCAACAGGTTGGTATGCGGTGCCAGTGGTGTCAATGATAGGTCGGAATGGAGGTAACTCATCAAAAGGTTTATGCGTTTTTGGAAGGCCGTGTGCTCGGGCTGGTTTGGTGGATTGCAGTCGGATGTTGGCGTATTCTTCGTCATTGATTTCACCTCGGTTGTGGATGTTTCGAAAGTAGTTTTGTAGAGATGTTAGTTGTGTTAATGTGCAGTCCGTGCTGAGTTTTGAGAACTTCGATTTATCGGCAATAAGTCCAGTCATGCAGTTTTTGTAGTCTTCTTTCTTTAGCAGGACGACGGCGTTTCCTTTGTCGGACTTTAGAATGGCGTATTTCTCGTTGAGGTGTTTGAAGATAATTATTCGTTTGTGGTCGTCGTGTAGTCGTTTGTCGTCGAAGTTCAAGAAGTTACAGGCTAAAGCTTTAATTGAATTCTTGATTTTCTGTTGTTTAATGTAGCCGTCTGGAAGTAGGTTCTCTCGCTTAAGCTGATCCCATATTGATTCAGCAGCGGCGATGATGTCAGATTCTTTCGGGTGTGTGGCAAGTCCATGTTTAAGGCCAAAGCGGAGGACTGTTTCTTCTTCGTTTGTTAATACTTCAGCAGTAAGGTTTGTAATGATTTCGTTTGGGTTATTCTTGAGTCCGGTGGATATAGCATGCTCCAGAGTTAAAGATTTGAACTTTCGTTCGTGTCGTGTTGAAATGGCTAGAAGCTTTTTGTCTATCGGGCGTTTGGCATTGTATTTCAGAGCGATGTTCTGGAACCGGGAGGTGTTGTCAGAAATATACTGTTCTTGTTCGTTGAGTAAGGTTTTCAGTCTTTTTAAGGAATTGTGCTGGTCTTGAATCACAAGTGATTGGTACATTAACACAAGGAATTGTGCTGGTCTTGAATCACTTCGTCTGGTACTACAATTTTCCGCAAATGTACCCACACCGGCCAGTACATCCATCTATCCAGTTTTACACCCTGGTCCCGAAAAACCGCCTGGATCAGATCGTTAATCCATCGTGCCCACAAGATTTGTAGCAACACAACTCTAATCACGGATGAAATACAAAACATTCGAAAGCTTATGTCATGGAACGAGTTCACCAAACGTATGTCCACACAACTTATCAAAACGTTCAGCACAGACCGGACCCCACCTAACCCTGACGATCTTACCCAGACCACAGAAGGAACTTTACAGCCCCCCAAAATATGGATACGTCTACCATATATTGGCAAACGTGGCACTACATTACTCCGGAAATTCAAGAAAAATCTCCTCCGCCTGATAAAACGTCCCTGTCGATTAATTGTCAACTGGAAGACCACCACCACAAACTGCCTTTTGTCGTGCAAGGGCAAAACACCAAAAGAATACCAAAGTCTTGTGGTATACAGCTTTTCTTGCCCAGGTTGCCAACAATCATACATCGGAAAAACAGACAGATGCTTTTTCACCAGAATAAAAGAACACACGACTTGCCCTGACTCCGAAATTCACAACCACATCGATTCTTGTGAACAATTTCAGCACATCAAATCACTCTTTCAAATTTCGCTAGACGAACAAACCCGAACAAAACCCGAACAAAACCCGGACGAAACCTTACAAATCAGTTTATGTGACTTTATATTTAACAACTGTGTAATTATTGACAAAGCCGACCACTGGTCGACATTGCTTTATAAGGAAGCGCTCGCCATCCGCCGCCTGAAACCGAAGCTCAACCAGGGGACTAAAGCATCCCGAGAACTCATCATTTTCTATTAATAGATCTCACGTGATTGTCATTTGTATATAAGTAGACCCCACCTGTGAGCCAGCAGCATTCCTGAAGATGACTAAAGCCTAGTCGAAACGTAGAATAAATTAAATATGCTATCGATTTTTGGAGTTAACATTGTTGTGTATTTTATCAAAATACTCAGTGGTTCCCGCAATTTATGATTCGTTCCTGTTTTGAGAAGTAAAAAAAACGTTTTCAGGTTGTGTTCCTTCTTGGATTAATTGTTGTCTGGGATTGTATGTATAATTCTAACTAATTCAGTTACTGTATATACAGCCCCCACCAGCTTTTGAAAAGTTCTTTTGTGTTGATGGGTTTCTTCGAAGGATAAAGCCCTCGAAAAAACATAGAAAATAGACATAATCGTGTTTATGTAGTTTAGTTATGTACATTAAATTCAAATGTTGAATTTATTATATGTCCGTCGAATGTAGAACTTTGCATTATGCAAGTAAAAATTTTGACATTTTTAAGATCGGCCAACAGTACTAATTGGGACGATAAGCAAATAGAACGCGAAAGCAGGGGTTACAATTGTATCACATAATTTTTAGTTCCAACATAAATAACTTTAGGACATAAGTAGCTTAAAAAATTTAGGTCCTTCATATTTTCTGTTCTGTCTTTAGCTTTTAATTGCACGGCGAACTTCATAGTCCAATTTGCAGGATTTAAACGCAACAGAAATTGCCTTGCCTGCTTTTCAGGTCCCGAAGACGCCACTAGTGACAAAAATTTCGGTTTCACAATTCAAAATTTGCGTTAAAGTTTTTGGTGTAATTGTAACCCCTGGCCAACGTCAAATGACAATTAATTTCAGTGATACAATAGCGTTTTTTAAGCGGAACAAAGAGAATGAATCATTTTTAGTTCCAAATTAATCCAAATGTCTTTCTCGTTCTCCATACAACGTCACTTGCAGCATTTTTACTTATTCAGGATGTTGTTAACTTAGAGAGCGACTAAACCGTTTTATAGAGTTAAACATCAAACTATTGAATAGAATCCCTCAGCATTTTAGTGATCAAAAAAGGAACATGAATTAAGTATCCAGCATTTACGTCATTGACCGATGTTTTCAATTCAGTTTTAAAATTTTGTTTGTCTCTTTATCACCGTCGTCATCCCAGATAGCTAATACTCGCTATTAAAGTCCACCACTGCGGTCGGATAGTATGACCCAAGTGAAGCAGCCTTATCCCAAACACTGGGAACCATTATCCCACTGAATCAAGGCCATGCCAGTGTCCAGCCGAAACAGTTTGTCCGAGACGACATTGAGTGCTGGTGGGACGTTGTCAAACTGAAAGTTTTGATTTGACACATGTTAAAAGCTGCTATTCACAAAGTTGTTGATGCTGTGTTTGCTAACGACAAGGTAAATACGAGCAAGCATTCAATAAGTCTATTACTTTTTCACTTGTCATTTCCAGTGGACCCTCGTGGTATGCATACGATTAATTCTTTTATGCATACCGTTGTCGTACGACAACAAATTACAGTAAAAAAACGAATGAAACAAAAAGAGAAAAGGGAGTAAAGAAAAGAAGAACAAAAATCAGGCATGAACAGATTATCCGCACTCCCTCGATTAACGGGTGTGCTGACTTGATTGGTTGTTCAACAGAAAAGTAAGAAGCAGTAAATGATATTCTTTTGACATATTTTTATAAAAAATTTCTATTTTTAACGATAATGCTTTCTAGGAAGATCCATAACAAACTTTAGCACGTCTCAAGACCGAGCTATCCCAATTCCATAGACACAATGTTCTACGGTGGACCGTAAGAGACATGCTTCAAATAAAACGGTTCCTGCAAATAAGTTACAATTGCTGCAAACTACATACAGTTGCTGCAAACTGCTTATCGCTGCTGCAAATAATTCACAGTTGTAAAGAATAGTTAGTTGCTGCTGCTGCAAACAAAAACCAACGCTGCTGCAAATAAAATGCAGTTACTACAAACAAAACCAGTCTCCTCACACCTAGCAACAAAAAAGCATCCCGCTATTCTTGCGATTCTCTCTCGAGTCTCACGAAATGAAAGAGTTTATCGAGCATTATTTTAATTACGGATATAAATACGACAAAAATGTTTTTATTTCTTGCGAAATACCACGGTATAAAAATATGTTCTAGAGCATTGAAGAGGACGTTGAAAGATTACGGACTAAAGAAGCACGGAAGTGACGATCACGAAACGATCGATCATTAAGTTATGGCAACCATGAATCAAATTATACGGGTACAGTAGCCAAAAGTCGAGGGTCTACAAATATCGGAAAAAAGATAGAGTAACCTAATAATAAAAAGTTATCGAGAGAATGTTTCTCTGAGATCGGCAAATACTCGATGATCACCAGCAAATTGGCGTTTTTATTAGGGCAGATATCCACTAGCCCATTCCGCTGCGAAACGTAGAAAGCCAGGTAGCAATACAGATAATACACAAACAGGATCTAAAAAAGACATGTATAGCCTGCGGATTGCAAGCAGAGGGTATTTTGGATCGGTTTTCTGTAAGCAAATTCATGTCATAAAGAACAACACTATAACTTCTTTTACTGCTTGTTCAATGTATTTCACAATTTTACTGGTTGTCAGTTGTCAGGTAATTTAGTTATGATCGGATATACAATACTTTCGTTTTCCTGTTAAAGGGTGAAACTCAGCAGCGTGAGTTTGAGGTGATGTGTTGCAATAATGCATTTATAGTTTACACAGGGAGATCTGATTTTCTTCCTTGCTTGTTCCTGATACATCTGTGAGATTTTTGGTAGATTTTTATTACGGAATGTTATGAACGCTATGCTCACTCATTCCTCAGTATTCCTATGATTCCGTTATGTATACTATTTAATGGTACCTTTGTAGTTTATAATTATTTATGCGCCTCATTTCTCTCCATTTCATTTTCCAGCAACTGTATGTAGTTTCCAGCAACGGTCTTACTTGCTGCATGCCTCTTACGGGCCACCGTATTGTTCGATGTTAATGGAGACTTGAACGGCTGGGAGTGCAGATGTCACACTATCATTACGAACCAGAACACAAATGAACCTTAACAGATGAGTTCGCAGTTGTCGGCGCCATGTTGCAAAGGGGCCATGAGCTTGGGGCGGGCGCTGTTTTTCCTTAATAAACAACACGTTATTCGAGGTTTTTAGTCGTTTCTAGCGCTCAAAAAATAGAATTTATTTGGTTGTACGGACCCAACAAGCTAAATCTCAAAAAGGCGTGATAAATCAACGATTATCTGACTCTTCCGTCGCTATTTGGTTACAAACACGCTAGTACAGCCGCAGTAAACAAAATACAGGTATGATAACGTCTTCGGAATGACCTTGTCTTTGAGGATTTCCTATCATTTCGAGGGCTGAATCCTGGTTGAAAGAAAGCGAAGTGGTTGCTAAAGCTTTTGGCTCTTCGAGACACGTGTTTCGACTCGACCGCACATTTTGAGATTCGGTAGCTTTCTTTCCTCCTCGCCAATTTTCTATAAGCTCAGCCTTCACCGCTAGCCACTCGAATAAAAACCGAAATACGCTGGTATTTGGCGGTCCAGTATAAAATCGGACGTCAGATTCTGAGTGATCTGGTAGATCATGAATCAGATTTCGAATTCGAGTCAGATTCTGAGTGATCTGGAAGAATTGAAATGACGGGTAAACGGTTGAGTCCTCCAGATCTCTTTTCTCATCTTCAAGACCGATGGCGGTTGACGTTGATGGGACAGACTCATTCGAGGGAGGGATGCTATGCCACCATGGCTTCCATTATAAATACGCAAATGTGTTCTAGCTTATATTATACTGCCGTTTGTTGTCCTTGTGCGCGTGGTTTCTGCGTGATTTAGACCTAGTGTCGTATACTTTAGTAAAACTATCAACAGTAACAAAAGTTCGATTAACGCAATTCCTTTTATTGATTTAAGAGAGCCATTTTATACAATGGATTGACCAAGGAATTGGATTACTACCTTTATGGATTCATAAGTAGGACATTCCGGCTTTTTCTCGACTTTTAAGGTTAAGTATTGTCTAAGTCTACTTAAAGTTCTCGCTCGGTTTCTAAGTAAGATTATGAAATAACCAATGTTAACAAGCATCAGTAGTTGAACTGCACGACAGGTAGTCAAACCTACATTAGTTTGGTCGGGAAATTTCATCACCCACAGTTTTGCCTTTCATTTATCGTTTAGATAGTAAGATTCTTCCCCCCAATCTGTATTGGTAAGATTGGTGCATATTACACCAAGATGGGACAGTGGTTAGTTCAAGGTATCTCCTTGGATTTTAACCTGAATTCCAATGCCACTATCTGTTCCAAGGCCCCTCAGTCTACGGCTTGTACCTAGTCTTTCAATCGGGTAAGGTGAACGCAGCTGTTTAATTCTGATGTTTCTATGGAAATATGGGCTGTGGTATTCTTCACTGGCACTGAGTGTGGATGCCAAATATCAACTTTAGGATACTTAATAATTGTTCAATTCACTGTCACCACAGTCCTCATGTATATTTAACTTGTCGTGGTAATATTTTTAATTCGTAGCTCGGTTGATAGACAAATAAATTACAACCAACTCTAAGCCCTGTTGCAAAGCACTTCAATGTTCATAATTCGCTAAGTTTTGTTTTCTTTAACCGTATAAGTCAAATAACGTTTATACTTCAATGTGCTTGACTAGTATTATAACAAGAAGGAATTTAGGAGTTTGTTCAAACCGCTTTGATCGATCTTTCATTACAAGAAAAAATAGATCAAGGTTTAAGTTTAATTGCGTGTAATTAATGTCGTGACCTACATGTCGAATAATGCTGGATCAACCAACCATTGTTCATGTTGGATCTGACATTGTGAGAATCAATGTTTGTCATACCATAACGGACCACATCCGTGCAGCAGTTTTTGACATTAAATTTGAAGTTCCATTAACGCAATTCCTTTTATTGATTTAAAAGAGGCATTTGATACGATGAATTGACCAAGGAATTGGATTACTACCTTTATTACTGATGCAGTGCAGGAAAGCATTTTATTAGACCTGCAACTGCTTCTGATTTTTCTTGTCGTGCTACTGTTGCAACAACATGCCGAAGTGGTTTCGAGTTTCAGTCAACTTCAAATTTAATCTGTCAAAAACTGCTGCACGGATGTGGTCCGTTATGGTATGACAAACATTGATTCTCACAACATCACATCCAACATGAACAACGGTTGCTTGATCCAACATTATTCGACATCTAGGTCACGAACATTAATTACACGCAATTAAACTCAAACCTTGATCTATTTTTTCCTGCAATGAAAGATCATTTAAGAACCATTAAGAGGTGGTCAAAGCGGTTTGAACAAACTCCTAATTTCCTTCTTGGTATGACACAAGTCAAGGACAATGAAGTATGAACGTTATTTGACTTATACGGTTAAAGAAAACAAAACTGAGCGAATTATGAACATTGAACTGCTTTCCACGACAAGTTAAATATACATGAGGGGTGGTGACGATGAATTGAACAATGACTAAGTATGCTAAAGTTTATATTTGGCATCCACACTCAGTGCCAGTGAAGAATACCGCAGCCCATATTTCCACAGAAACATCAAAATTAAACAGCTGCGTTCACTTTACCCGATTGAAAGACTAGGTACAAGCCGTAGACTGAGGGACCTTAGAACAGATAGTGGCATAGGAATTCAGGTTAAAATCCAAGCAGGAGATACCTTGAACTAACCACTGTTCCATCTTGGTGTAATATGCACTAATCTTACCAATACAAATTGGGAGAAAAAATCTTACTATTTAATCGATAAATGAAAGGCAAAACTGTAGATGATGAAATTTACTAACCAAACTAATGTAGGTATGACTACCTGTCGTACATGTTCAACTATTGATGCTTGTTTTGCCGCACCCATGCCTTAAGTTATTATCCTCGATCTATACTCGCAGCCGGGCCATGCCACTCACATTCCCTTGTTGTTAACCTTGGTTATTTTATAATCTCACTTAGAAACCAAGCGAGAACTCTAGGTAGACTTAGACAATACTTAAAACCTTAAAAGTCATTCACTCAACGATGTTTCGACAATTGATAATATGTGGAGCAGTCGCTAAAGAAAGTTGGTCGAGCCGGCAGCAGAACCAGATAACCCAAAATAAAAATCGAGAACAGAGAAAAATTTTTCTCCTTTATTGAAAACTCTGAGAACCTTCAAAACTCATTTTCTAACGCAATATTTAAGTAAGACGAATAAATGTGCTCACCTGCGGAAGTTAAGGCAATTCTTGCATTTGCCTTTCCGTGGCTGCGCTCCTGCGTCGGGCTCAAATGCACAAAAGGGTTTCGACATCTACTGGTATGGTGTTCCAGCTATTGAGCTTCTCGTAATCCATTGATGGAGCCAAGGTTTTGTTTTTAGATTACTTTGGATTTACTTTTTGAATAAAGTGGCGTAGGCAAGGGGGTAAGAGGGGACGGTCGACCCCTAATCGTCTCCAAGACCACCTTGGAGGAAATGTCAAATCTGTCGAGAAAACTTATAGGCGGTTATGCTCCAGTGGCATGGTCAAGTGAATTAATATGCCGCCCATTTCATTTTGCTCTGGCCAACGCAAGACAACTAATGCCAGACGTTTTTACTCGTCGAAGGGAGACGTCTCCGACAGGAAAGGGTTAATTTATTTATTTTAACACCCTACATGTGGAAGAAAGACGGTGAAAACATGTGAAAACGCCTACATATAAAGAAAATGGAATGTACTAGACAAGCGAAGCAATCAAATTTGCCTGCAAATTATTTTGAAACAAAATTCATTTAATAAAATATATAAGCGATTACAAGTTTCCACGTTTCGACGTCATCTTGACAGATGCAATATCAACCTGTTTAAATTATTTTTCTTCCCTTTTTTTTTTTTTTTTTTTTCTTTTTTTTTTTAGTAGTTATATCTAAACATAAAGGCAAGCGTAAAGTACTTTTATTTATATTGGATAACCCTATCAGCTACATAAGTTGCTCTCCCTAGAGGTCAAGTAAGGGCCACTCCCCATGAGTCCAGTGTTACTGCAGGAGGAAACCAGAGTACCCGGAGAAAGCCTGCGATGCTTAGAAGAGACAAACTGGAGAACACTCTTCTCCCATGTGAACAAGGTAATTTTGATAAGATAACTGCACGGAGCCGCAATCGAACCCTAGTCACAGTGGTAAGAGACACGTGCACTACCACTGTGCCACCAGCACCACACAAATGTCAAGATGTGCAGGGTCAGATACTAGCACTTAATAAACCTAAGAACGCAAATATAAATAGGCATATATACATATGAATGATCTCGTATCCATCATCGGTTTTTCAATAAAATTAGCGAAATTAGTAATATCTAAGAAATAGAAACTGTTTTGCTGTGTTTATATAGCCTAATGCAAACATGAGAAGATTGGGACAACTTGACAGCTGCTGTGCACGCCCGAGACTGAAAGTCGAGGGTTTACACAGCAGTTTTCGAGTTTTCCCAACCTCTCCAAGCCTTTGCATCAGGCTAAATAAACACAATAAAACAATTCCTAGTTCTTTTAGAAAAGAAGCAAAGAACTAAGCAATAACAATGGTGAATAACGAACTTTATTTTCAATATAAAATGGAAACTTCTACTTAGTTCGTAAACCAATCAGAGGTTCCCATTCGTACCAAGAACAAATTCTGGTGTCAGTAAACCAATCAGGGCTTTCCATTCGCGCGAACAAATTTTCGCGTGAAGCAGCGCTGTGATGTCATAACCGTATTTTTATAGCCTGATATAAACACGGTAACTCACCAACAACTGTGTGCGTAATAGGAAACTTATTTTATAAATGTAAATGTTTGCTTTGTTCAATTTTTTTTGTTATGTAAGAGCATTTCGTCAGCACTCGAACAGAAAAAAATCAGTACGTAAGTCAAACTTATTTAGAATGTGTTGATGTAGTTCCTTTGTTGTTGTTGAAGTAAAGTTGCTGTTAGAAAATTTCGTAATTTTAACTCTTTCAAGGCGGGAGCTCTCCCCTTGACGAGTAAAATCGTCTGGCGTTAGCCAGAGTAAAATTATACAAGTTTTCTGGTTATTATTATTCATACTAGACGTTGTTAAAACAAGAAATTTTTAACTACTCTTCATCGCTTGACCTATCGTTATATCTTGATAAGATATGAAACAATTGTCTCCTCTATTTTTAGGGTTACTACAGCTTCCACAATGGTTTACGTAAAACCTAACTGTATTAGTAACTACTAAATCTGTTATCGGATAAAATGGCCGATTGATTGACTGATTGATTGACTGATTGATTGATTTATTGATTTATTTATTGATTGATCGATTGACAAACCTAAAAACTGTCTTTTTAAAGTACAATTTATTCAAGGAAGTCGCATGACTACTTCTCTTCAAAATTTATATCTGATCTTAAAGAAGGGGTTTTTCTTTTCTAAATGCAGTTCTTAACGCTTCGTACGTTTCATACCCAGTAGCTTCAGTCACCACTCTTCGCCAGTTCTCTTGAATACCATCCATCAGATCCTCAGGTAACACTTTTAATGCTTTTGTCGCCGAGCCTGTAAGGACCTTGTCGGTACCAGATCCTTCGGGTAATCCGCAAGCTTTGTTGCGATGTAAAGCCTCAAGATTTGAGTCAAACTTCTTAGCATTTGCCTTCATAAACTCAAATGTGCTCATTTGCACAGCATTACGGATCTTCTTCTCATCATCGATGCCCACAAACGAAGCAACCGCTTTAACCACACTTTCCAGATCCTCTTTCATTTCTTCAAAGAATATTAAAAGAACGTTTGGATCATTTCTGTGCGTCCACCAGCTCACTAAGTGTTCGAAGTAAGAAGCGTTTTCCATTTCGCTTTTTGGTATTCCGCGTGATAGAAAGAATTCGGTCACAAACTCATCCAGTTCAACCTCTCCTGGCTGGAAGAACCATCCTTCGAAAAATCTGTAGAAACTGTACGCTACAGCGCATGGTTCCCGGTAAATTACTATGTATTTTGCGCCTTTTGGGCAGTGATCATACCAGCAATGGGTCTTGTAGCACCTAGATGTAAAAATATACATAGACTAAATATGAAGTAGTCAAAACCAAGCACCAATTTTGTATTATTATTTACTTTTATTATTATTACTAATATTATTATTATTATTATTATTATTATTGTGATTGTTATTGTTAATATTATTATTATTATTATTATTATTATCATCATCATCAGTGGCGAAGCTAAGCAAAGTAACCGGCAACATACTTAGATAATATATGGTTGACAAAAAAGTAAACCCAACGTTCGTTCGATTACTAAAAAGTCAGGGAAGGGAAACAATAGCAGTGAGAGTTAATGTTAAAATAGAAGATTTTGATAAAGTATGCAGGAATAAATTCTGGCCAAACAATGTTTATACCAGAGAATGGTAATCAGAAGTAGTGTGGAAAGAAAGCAAGGGTGGAAAGAGACTAGAGGTAAGAAATAAGGCCAGATGACGTTAAACATAACAACTTGGAATTGTGGGGGTATTTATGGGAACTTCATTTATGCCAAAGTCTTATTAAAAACATATGATCTCCAGGCTGTAACAGAACATTGGTTGTATCATGATGAGCTGCCCTTTCTTAAGACTTCGGGTGGTGATTTCAAATGCCATTGTTCATAAAGTTCACAAAATGATTTGAATTACATATGGAAAAGAGGTCAAAGGGGGTAATAGGTTTATGGAGAGATGGAAATTAATTTGGACAAAAGACACTCACACGGTCTGATCGAATTATTGCAGTAAAAATTAAGAGCAAGCAGAATCAGTCTTTGTGACTGTTGATTCACTGCGTCGATTTACCTTCGACGAAGAGCAGTTTTGGGGAATTTAAGAAAGTATTGGAAAATTTGGAACTATTTCGCCTTACAAGACAAAGTGTGGGAGAAGCATTAATTATTTTGGGGGACTTTAATGCACATATGCATGACAAAAGATCGGGACTAAAAGAAAATGCTCGTGGAAGAACGGTTAGACGTATTTGATCAACTTCAAATGTCAGCAGTAAATATAGAACATAAGTGTGAAGGACCAATGTATACTTATGTGTCCTTATCAGGGTGTAGTGTTGTCGATTATATTTTCCTTGACAGCACATTGTTACAAGATGTTAAAAATGTAAAGGTGATTGACCAGAATCCGGAGAATACAGCGTACCGTTTACCAGATAATGCAGAAATTATTTTAACGCAAGTTCTGATGGCAGGTTCACTGTTAAAAGAAATCAAGTAGTTTGTAGCATTGCTTGGAAAAATTGCAATGACAATCAATTCGCGGGGTATTTGTGTGCCTTAACGGAAACGCTAGAATCTATGCAACAGTTTGCTATTAGAAAGAAATCGAATATTGATATGATGGTAGATAAATTAAATATGTCAATGAAAGAACCTTCAGGAAATCTTCCTAAGATACATTATCGACTACATGTTAAACCGTTTAGCAGTAAAGAGCTTAATAAGTTCAAGAAATTATCGAAAGTTGCCTGGATCTAGTGGACTATGGATAGAAGGTCTAGAGAAAATGATAACGAATATAACCGAAAATTGAAGGAGGCTAAGAAAATATTTCGTAGAGAACTGCGAACAAGGCAAAAGTGTGGAAAAAGAGAATTTGAAGAAATAGCTGGTATGGAAGAAGTAGATCGGTTCAAGTTTTGGAGATCTATTAACAGGAAGATGGGGAGGAGACAAACAAGAGCAACATATTTACAGATTGATGAACAGTTTATAGAGGATGAACAAAAGCTGACTGAGTATTGGGCTTAGTAATATGAAAAACTATTCTCACTGATGCAGCATACAGATTTTGATGAGACGTTTTACCACGAAATAAATTGAGAGAGTTGAAATGCAAATCGTTATTAGACATCGATGATATTTTGGATACACCACATACCAAGCAAGAAGTATCCAAAGTTTTACAATCGCTCCCTAACTGTAAAGCGTCTGGCTTCGATGGGATTACTTACGAGCATATAAAAAAGGAGAGCTGTAAGTTACTTGAAAGTCTGGTGTATCTATACAGGAATATGATTGACAAGCAATATATTCCTCGAGCATTTAAACTTGCAGTAAAAGTACCCATTCCAAAGGGTAGAAAGGTGAAGATGACCTTTGATAACTCCCATGGAATCAACTTCCTTCCAGAATTGGATAAAGTATTTGGGTGGTTAGTATTGGGTCGAATAAAGTGCAAGTATCATAAAAGTGTCCACAAATTACAAGGCGCATATTGGTCTGAGCAGGATGCGTTAACTACGGCATTTATTATTGATGAAGTTATTAACCAGTGTGGTGAAGATGGAGAAAAATCATGTTTGCTATGTGGACGTTAAAAACGCTTTCGATACCGTGTGGATTGATGCTATGCTCTACAAACTATATTATGTTGGGTGACTGGTAAGGAATGGAGAATTATAAGCAGTTGGTATGAAGATATGAGAGAGTATGTTTCAATTGCAGGATGGAAATCAAGAGAGAATAAAATTTCTCAAGGAACTAGAAAGGGAGGTGTTTTATCACCGTGTTTGTACCTTGTGCATGTCAACGATCTCATTAAATTGTTAGAGTGAACCAAAAGTGAAGTTACAATCAGTAACATATAGTTTGGATCGCCTATGTTTGCGGATGACCTTACAATGATCTCGAGAACGAAAAATGGACTGGTTAGGATATTGGAAGTATTACACACATATGAAAAGAAATGGAGGATGGCGTTTAGTCTTAAGAAAACGGTGATAATGATATACGGAGAAAAGAAAGATGATCATAGAATTAATGCTGGAAGAAGTTGGAATTTGGGGATATTCCAGCTTGAAGAAAAAGTGATGTGGGAAAATCTTGGAAAGGTTTCGTGCTTGGAGGGTGCGTGTATGCATGTTATCAAACAAGCAGTAACCAAAGCGTGGGATTCTCGTTATGGTATCATAAGAACAGGGGGTCGTCATCTAGGAATTAATTCTCTTATACCACTGAAACTCTGGACAACAATTGGTATGGAAAAGTTGTTGTATGGCTGTGAGTTCTGGAGATTAAATGGAGTGTTAAAAGAACAGCTGGAAAAAATGCAAAACCACATTATTAGAATAATTCAAGGCCTTTTACCAAGAACCTCAGGAACAGCATGCAGGGGATTTCTTGGAGTGCGAAACCTTTTGACACAGATCGACAAACGGAAATTGTACTTATTGGGTAGAATAGTTATGGGTCATCGAATGTTCGGGCGCATAAAAGAATATTTAAACGAAAATTTATACGATGGAAATGCAACTTTGATAAAAAACCGGCAGGATTTATTCCTGATATAACGAGAGTCTCAAGATGTTATAATATCCTGCATTATATTGAGGAGTATTACGATAAGGAAGTATTTCTCAGTAAATAAATGTGGAAGAGCATAGTGAAGTTAGCGATAAAGGAGGTTCATGAAAATGAATGGAGAGAAACGGTTATGCGTAATTCCAAGCTGAAAATTTATGCATAGTTCATTAGAAGTTGGAAACAATTTTCTGGTACCACCTGGCAAGCGAGTCCTGATTATCTGGGAGAAATACCTGATCTTTTGCGCATTTTACGCGGTTCGTATACCCTGCGTGGTAAACGAATGGAGGATTTTGAAAATAGCAGGATAGAATTCGAAAGTTATCACATGCTTAGCAGAAAACCGTTAAAACATGCTTTGTTGTATTGTGGAGAGTCGGAGGTTGAAAGAAATATTTTGTGGGATTGGGTGATGAATACCTTACCATTTCATATCTCAGTGGAATGAAATTTGCACTAACTCACTAAATCCACTTCACTCCACCACATTAAGTCGCTCACTCACTCACTCACTCTCACCAAATGTACGAGTAATAAGTAACAATTACCGTTCAATCTTATTTAATTTAAATATTAGAGTCCGGTGAGCCGTGTAGAAAGCCACATAGAGAGCTACAAATTTCGTTTGAATGAGAAACTTCATATTCCTCCACTACAGCTATATTATCATCCTAGAAGTCTTAAACGAGATGTCCAAATGATCACTAACAATATGAAGAAAGCGAGTACTACGGCATCACTTATTAGATAGAAAGGACATGTCAAGCTTTGCTGGATTAACAATTTAAAAATTCTGAAAAAAAATCGTCTCCAAAAAGTACGAACTATGGACAAATAAAGGTCGACCGGGAGGGCGTGTACACCAAACCTTTGCAGACTATAAAGACGGAAAGCGAAGGTTTAAGAAAGAGCAGAGACGCTGTATGGCGGATTATCAGTTGAAAGACTATGAGGAACTCTCTCGGGCTTCTGATTATAATTATGACCGATTTTGATGTTTGATCATCTCAAGAAGGCAAGATAAAGAATGCCCAACGATTCTCGAAATGGAGAACAAAATTTTAGATAATCTGCAAGAGATTGCAGAAATGTGGGCAAATCATTTTGAAAAGCTTCAGAAGTACGAAGAAGATGGCCACTCCGATGACGAATACCAAGTTGAGCGCCTTGCTGAAAGAAGAAGTTATGATGGTATCCTTAGTTCGCCTATCTCAGCATCAGATATGAAAAAGTTTGAAAGTTTACCGAATGGCAAAGCACTTGCGATTGACGGAATTTGAGCGTCCAAAACCCGTGAGCTTTTAGGGGCATGCTCCCCCAGGCAACCTCGGTAATTCAATTTCTAGAATTTTGAAGTAAACGTAGAGAAATATATGCATGTAGTAGTTTCCAGTATACAACCTTTAACTTATATACAGTACATTGTGAAGAACTATTCCATGTCCTTTAGCAAAGAAAACGGGGCGTCTTAATACGGTAATTGCACCAGTTGCTCGATCACTCAATCTTTCCACCATGTGTGGTCTGTTGCTCTTGCGTAACTCTGCAATTCGTAGAAAGACAAAGAGATCTGAAATCGGAATTTATTGTTTCCGCATTCATTGAGAAAGGTAGTTCGAAATGAAATATTACTAAAAACAAGGAAAATTTTATGGACGAGATTTGAAGCAGCGACAAAGTTGCTGAGTTAGAACTGCTCGATCGCGATTAATCGGAATTGCGGTTAGGCCAACGGTAACTGGAGTCATGGATGAAATATTCGGGCAGTAGGGACTAAATCGGCCAAGGAAAGTCGCTCCTACCATCTCCAAATGTAACGTCCGTTTCCGAATCTTCCAAACGGGAACTTTACCTGAAACATCTCTAACATAGATCATTTTCAGGAAATTTGCAAATTCATAATTTTTTATCACGTAATCATAATGTAGAAAATCATTGAAGTTCACATGCTTTTAATAATTAGCTTTTGGGCTTCCTTTCTCAATTATCTTAGGCTCAAGGTCGGGAAGATATTTGAGGTGTGATGCGTTTGCGGGTAGTAAAGCTGAGAAATGACTTGAAGTATAAATTCTAACTCTTGAAACGAGAGAGAAATATTTTCGGGGTTTTTTTTTTATCTGAGTGTAATTTCAGGACTAGAAATGTTTGCTCCCGTCTTCGCGTAAACTCAAAAAAATTTTTGAGAACATTTAGAACAACTGTTGTTAAAAGAAGTGCAAAGTAAATTGTGTCAAATATCCATTCTTCGACCCCAGGTTTTTTTTTATATGGAAGAGTTATTCATTAACAATTTTTCATCTTAGTGACAACAAAAGCCACCTTCTTAAGAGGAAACACACTGACTTAAACTATCATCCAAAACATTTGGTTCTTTGAAAATGTTCATTTTAAGTCAGAGCTTGTTTTGGGGTCCATAAGTAAAATGCTGCAAGCTGATTGCTTACTGAGCGGTAAGGCTCCTACGATATTGCACTCCTGTGTAATATGTCTTTTCTGGGCCACTCGGTTACTAAGACTTACATAAATACATACATAAAAATACTTTGTTTACTCTCAAATTTACTGCATATTTTTGGTGAGAGCTGATATCTTATTGAGATTCCACGACATTTGGGATTAAAGTGATACTCAAATAATTGGCTACTAGATATTTTCAAGCCATGATCTTCCCTATAAAAGGTCAAACAACCAATAACTGTACTTTCCACAGTACTTTGGTTTCTTAAGTTTGGTATTGAGTGATTCTGTGTTAACATGGCAATACCATAACAATGCTCAATGCAAGGTTCTTCAGGAATCACCAAATACACTGTGCACTTTTAAGTCAATAAACAACTCTTGAAGAGGACATTTAGCAACTGTTCCAGAATCAGGGAATACCTTTATTGCTACAGTTACATTTTTCTAACATTTGACAGTTTATTTCCAAACAACCAACAGATCACTGTATCAGGGATTATAGGTGTCTACTCCCAACATTATAAGGATAAACATTTTCAGACCATAATTATGGTAAACTAGCATTTGGGGCTGATTTTTTGTCACCTGCAAAGGATTTGTTCCTCCATGTAACTCTTTTGGAATTTGTTTGTAAAGTCTAATACACCACAATCCAAATCACTTTCACATTTTGTAAACCTAATTTCCATTACTTCCCAGGATAATTTTTAATGAGGAACTCGGAAATGTGTAACTATAGTAAATAAGTCTTATAAACAATTACTTGTTTGCAAAATAATCTGCCTTTACAACCTATTCTACCCTTTTACTGTATTTTCCATTGTTATTCTTCTGTGAAATAGCTACTCTATCTTGCAACCAATTGTCAGAAATATTCTTGTGACCCACCTTAACTGGATTGGAATATACTGTTTTAGACTTGGGAAACTTACACTAAATAGTGGAAAAGTAGGGCAAATTATCTCTGTGACTAGGGTTAGATTCCACCTCTCTGCAGTAATTTGATTAAAGTTACCTTAGTCACATGTGAGAAGGGTGTTGTCCAGTTTGACTGTAGCAAGAATCACAGGTTTTCTACAGGTACTCTGGTTTCCTCTTGCAGTAACACTGGACCCATGAGGGGTGGCCCTTACTGAACCTCTATGGAGAACACTTAGCTAGCTGTCAGGTTGAGTTATCCAGTACAAAGAAAGACACTACAGTCAGTTTCAGTCAGAATGCTGGTCATTTATTGTGGGGATGTAGGAAAGCGGAAATAATTTAACAGAATAATCTGTTTATAAATTACTAAAGTATAGATGTATGCTATTCCTTCCCAGGGCCTTTTTTTATCTTTAAAATAGATTTTTTATTAAAAGTCAGCATTTTAAATATAGTATAGAAAAAATGGTCATAGGTTAAAATGCAGGTTTGGTTTTTGAGGAGTTTTGATTTTAGTAGGTTAAAGAATTCTTCAAATTGCATTTGAATCAGTGTATAGTTAATTATTACACAACACAACATCAAAATTTTCACTATTATAGCAGTTTTTCAGAAATGATTAGGTCATTGCATATTAGTTATATGTCAAAATGTAGATCAAATGAGGGTATCCTGCCTTATGAGCAAAATGTGAATATCAATGTTAATGTACTTGAGAGATAAGAAAACATGTTTTTCATATATTGCAACTGTTTTTTGTTTTGAAAAATTACTCCTCACTGACCCAGTTTTCAATCATTTACAGAAGGATGGAAAGTTTCTTTCCTTATTATGCAGGTGAATTCATTTACAATGAATTCATCCTCATGCTGTATCAAATATTGTAAAACTAGTTTACATGTATTTAACATCCCAATTTTTATTTAATATGTTTTTAATGTTGCATTTCACCTTTTTTATAATGTGAGTTGGTTTGAAATACATGTTTAATTTATATATATATATATATATTTAACTAGATATTCATTAAATTTGCTATGCCATTTCAAGTGTAGTAATATGGCAATTTTTTTATTCTAAACACAATACTTTGTTCTGCAAACAAAATATGGTGTTGTTTACCTTCATAATAATAATAATAATAATAATGATAAATTTAATAAATATTATTATATTCTCAATTAAAACTTAATGATTTCAAAATGGCTGCCAGTTAGACCCTTGTCACTATCCCCATAAATATACAAAATCAAGAAGAGATAAGTTATTAAGACCTATATTATTATGAAAGATACAACAATTACCTTTGCATTTAAGCAGGTTAGGAAAGAAAAAATAATTTAGCATAAAAACAAAATAAAAAATCAAAACAGTAAAAATGGAGGTTTCACACACCCCTGTTACTGTCAATTTAAATTATTTTCACTTTTCCCTCCTTTTTGGAATAAACATCAAATAGTTTCTTGTAAAATGCTGTTTTTTTGTAGTCTATTTATATACTTAAGGAGAAAAATGCGAACAAACATTTTGTATGAGCAGCATTCTGACCTATACTAGCACTCTGACCTAAACTGACTGTACCACGTACTTCATTGAGATCCCCAAATCGTAAACTCGCGATTTCACATCACCCTTCGCACTCATGTCATGATTTTTGCCCACGTCACATTTGACCACTAGCAAACTGATCAAGCTCACCTAGGTATCGCTCTTTGCTCTATTTCAAGGTCCAGGTGTAGATCATGAGCAAGTTCGATCCAAGGAACTACTTCAGTAATCTCTCTGAACTCCATATCTCCGCCTGTTCTTAATTGATGTAAAATCTGTTGCATCCACGTAGTTCCACATTTAGGAGTAGTCACGACGAACACATCAGACTCGCGGGGCTTGAAATGCAACCCTTTCAACCTACCTTCGACAGTTTCAAGCCCACTTAACCTCTGTTTCATGAGCTTAATACCAACACTTGTCGATGCTGAGTTCTCAAAAGGCATTTTGGATTCTTAAAATTTTAAACACCAGACACAAGGAGAGCGTGGACGTTAACCATTCCCAACAAGCACGTTCTAACTGAGAGATGATTCTTAACCATATCTCAGACGTCCATACCTACCCCATGAACAACCCCTAGTACACTCAATTTCCATATCTGGAATGCCAGTGAACTCTAAAAAGACTGTAACGATAACTTGAGGTCAAATTTTGAAGCCAAAAATGACGGATATGGAGGCCACCCATAGAGTTCACTGAGGCCGCCATGTACGTGAAACCTAGTCCTTTTAGTGGAAAGTGTAGGACGAGTAAAAATTTTGCCAGGTAAATTATGAAGGCTTCAGTACATATCTCAATAATACAGCTTTTGTCCAAGCCGTTTCTCGCGACCTGCACTCGCGCGGAAATTTCAGGTTATTCTTATTTTTCAACGCTGTCCTGAGGAATTACGGATTTTTAGTCAAAGATTCAGCTAGTTCAACCTTATACCTCGTTTCGAATTTTGTTTTCAGACTCGTCGATTCTAAATCTAAAGAATAAGCCAACAATTTAATTGGTAAAACTACAAGCTCACTGCTCCTCAGTGTTTTTCCATGTCTGCCTAGTCCCCTTTTAAGAAAAACGCTCGATATCATCGATCTAAACCGGATTACCAACATTCTTAATTTTACGTTTTTTTAATTTGTTTTAGGGATGTACGAGGTCAAATTTCAGATTAGACAAGAGTAATGATTAGGGTAAGGATTATGACCCGGATTGGATTATTTTCAGTTTAATCGATAGTTCATTTCTAGCTGACCTGGTTTAGGTCGATGAGATTTAGCACGAACCCTCCTTGTTTATCAGGGCAAGAAAGGACATGGAAATGGAACAAACTTGAGGTAAAAAAAAACACCTTTAAACGCGAGAAAGACGAACCTATCGAATCCTTAAACCAACTACCTTCGAATTTTAGAATATGTGAACTCATACACGACCAATGAAGACTAGAAATACAGTGTAATATTACGTTCAAAATTAAAGTAAACAATACGTTACCAACAACTGCCCGTATTTTGATAAATGTGAAGAAAATAGGTCACTGTTTCATGTTTAAAAAGTCAACAGGGTAATTACAGAGTGCGGCATATGTTCTGCAACAAGGTATCAGTTCAGCTTTTCCCAAAGTTTACAATCAACACAAAAAAGTATATATTTTTAGAATGTGAACATGGCCATAGAACGCAAAATTACTATTATTATTCAAAGAAGTCACCCTTGTTCTTTATACAGGCTGTTAACCGTTTTGGGAACCCGTCAACAGCTCCACTCAAGGTTTCCTGCGGTATTTTTGTCCACTCACGCTGAAGGGAGGATTTTAGTGCATCCAGACTTGTGTGGGTTTTTGCACAGGTATTCGCTTCTAATACTCCCCATATGGAATAGTCGAGGCAAGTAAGATCTGGAGAATAAGAGGGCCATTCTTGTGGAGATATGATGTCAGGAAAATTCTCTCGGCACCACTCAACTGAAGCCTTGGCTCTGTGTGCAGGAGCAGAATCTTGCTGAAAGGTAAAGCGCTTATCTCCAAATTGTGTTTGACTCCATGGTTTCACTACATCTTTCAAAATTGTCTCCCTATACAGTATATACTTTTTTGTATTGATTGAAAACTTAGGGAAAAGCTGAACTGATACCTTGCTGCAGAACATATGCCGCACCCTGTACTAGAACAACGAAAGTAAGGTTTCTCCACTTTGACACAAAAAACATACAAAAATACATCTTATAAAGAATTATTGCAAGTTCGAAGTTGTTGTTCACATCGAAACATGTTACGTTAGGGTTTACAATAATGGAACAGAATAAAGCTACGATATTAAAATAATGACCGTAATTTTTGATATGAAAATCTTCGAAAACCAAAGTATGAAAACAAAAATCGAACAAAGAAAAACAAGAAAAACCTGCACTTTCGCCACGAGTTTCCGGTCAAATTTTGCTATAATTGGGCAAATAATTAGTCTTTCAATCCATTTTTGTTGCTAGAGTTTCTTCTGATGAAAGACTTGCTGGTCTAACAAATACTGGTTTATCATTCATGTTCTAAAACGAATGTGCTTCCAGAAATCGTTAATTTTCTTGTCGGCTACTGTACTTTATTTTTCACACTTCGGACGTACATGGCTCCCTTCAGTGGCCGGAACTTTGGCTTCATCCAATCATAAGGCCGCGCATAAGGAGTTGCCGTTCCCGTCTTTTTATAGAGTTCATCGTTGTACGTCCATTGAACTCTAAAAAGACTGGGACGATACCTGCAAACTGTATTTTGAGGCTGACATGTGGGTGAATTTGCAGGTCATCCCAGTCCCCTACGCGATAAAACACGCAATCTATTGTAAGAAACTTTACCCAAATTTGGGATTTTTTGACAGTTTTCCTTTTTTGTCCTTAGTAAAGTGGAAGACAATGTCGTTAGGACTGCATATTTGTTAGAATTGACTGTCCATGAAAAATAAAAGTTCACTACAATTTTTTCCCACGCGTGTTTTTGACCCACATGGCTGCCCCCCTATCGGCTTCACTCAGTTGTAAGGCCACACCAGTGAACTCAATTTACATATCTGGAATGGTAACTCCCAGTCATTCACTTGGGCAAAAAATGAAGCTAAGGTGGCCACCCATGGAGGGAAATTTTGGGTGTCAGTTTCAATCCTCTTCGCTGTCTTGTACGTCACTTCCAGTCCTTTGCACGACTTTAATCTTTTGATTTTGTTTGGTTCGGCTTCGACAACATTCCCAACCATGGAAAAAGTGTTTCGACGAAATACTACTAGACCAATTTTACATAATAGAGTATTTAAAAGGATTCGTTATTGCCATGTGGCCTAAGAACTGTCCTAAATTGTCTAAAGATGGTAAACTGATGGGAAAAAAACGGCGTGCACTTAGTACTTTCTTCAAATAATTTCTCGGGAACGTTTCATCAAGTTTATCGTCAGTTTGGTAATTTATTTTTTATTTCTGTAACTCGGTTTTACTTTGTTGAAATATATTTGAAATTCTTAAAATTATTTCTACCTTTGGAAAACGTGTTTTGTGTGTATTTTCAATAAGGAAAATTTTTAGAAAATGTAAAAACTCGCGTGCGAGACTAAAACCACAGAATAAGGAAGTAACCAGAAGGACCACTCGAGGGTGTAACGTGTCCTCACTTTTTTGGAGCCATTCCCAAACTCTTCGCTCGGCCAAAGTCGTCGCAGCCAGTAAACCGCAGCCAGCTCAACAAGGATTTAATCTACGAAATGCGATGTTGGCTCAGTAAAATGGCTATATCTTGAAAACCATTCGACCGATTTTCATTCTACGAAGACAGGTTGAAGAGGAAAGGTAAGTGATAATATTTCTGGTGACTATAAGTTATAAAAAGATTCCCAACTGTTAAATTTAGACGTATACCTCGTATATGAATAGGTCGTTTGTGCGGCCCGCACAATCGATATAGTTTCTTTTCTTTCTCTGATGAATAATTTTTCTGTCAGCTTAATCTAAGGCTTGGATGTTGAAGTCTGTGCAATGGTATAAGGTTCAGTAATCAACAATCAAGTTCGTGAAGTAATATTAAGCGTTTTTGAGACAAATTAATGTCACAACGAATAACGATCATACAGAGTCACACTTTACCCTGGTACAATCACAGCTATGCAACAACAGGCATTTCTTATGTAACGTATGAAATAACTTCGATTTGCGTTAGACTTAAAACTTTGGGTTGATTTGTTTATGTTCATTATTGTTCCTTGCTGTGGAAACTAATACGTCTAAATACGTGTAAATAATACTATACGTCTAAATTTAACATATGGAAATCTTTTTAACTTATAGTGACTAGAAATATTATCACTTACCTTTCCTCTTCAACCAGTCTTCGTAGAATGAAAATCGGTCAAATACTTTTCAAGATATAGCCATTTTACTGAGCCAACACCGCACTTCGTAGATTAAACCCTTGTTGAGCTGGCTGCAGTTTACTGGCTGCAAGGATTTTGGCCGAGCAAAAGGTCTGAGGACGGTTTCGAGAAAGTATGGACAAAAACGTCAAAGGTTCCGACGCGAGTGATCCTTCTGGTTACTTCCTTATTCTGTGCTAAAACTGACGTACAAGCGCGCGTAGGGGACTGAAACTGACGTCCAAAATTGGCCTCCATGGGCGGCCATCTTGGCTTCACTTTTCATTGGACAGTTAATATTCAAGATATGAAAATCGAGTTCACTGGGTGAAAGCTGCTTGTGCCCGGGTGAAATATTGCTGACAAATCTATGGGTGATGAAAGTTACCGACTAAACTAATGTAGGTCTGACCACTGGTCGTGCAGTTTAACTATTAATGTTCGTTTAGCCGCACCCATGCTTTAAGTTATTATTTTCGATCTGTACTCGCAGCCGGGCCATGCCACGCACATTCCCTTGTTGTTAACCTTGTTCACTAATTCATTTGTTAACTTTATTCACTAATTCATTTATTTATTTTCATTAATCATCCATTAACGTATTTATTTTTTTCACGCCTTTGCAGGAAAAAAGATACCTGCCCATACCTTGGGCTGCTGCATTTCTGTAATTCCTTCCCCAGCTCGTACGCCCAAGGTTGGAGTTATTTTTCAGAACTTTCTGCATTAAAACAAGCGAATTTTGTTATCGATAACTATCGAGAAACAACCAATTTAGTTACCACTTTCTTTTGATAAAATTATATAATTATCACTATTTGTGACACTTGCACTCTTTTTAAGTTTTTGTAATATTAATTACAGTAACATAACGAAAGCTCGCCAAATTCGCAGTAATCAAAGCACGACTACAGTAAATTACTGATATCAAGAGAGTTTAACAATTTTCGGTCCTTACCTGACTATTTCATTTTGCTCTGGCTAACGCAAGACAACTAATGCCAGACGTTTTTACTCGTCGAAGGGAGACGTCTCGGACAGGAAAGGGTTAATTTATTTATTTTAACACCCAACATGTGGAAGAAAGACGGTGAAAACATGTGAAAACGCGTACATATAAAGAAAATGGAAGGTACTAGACAAGCGAAACAATCAAATTTGCCTGCAAATTATTTTGAAACAAAATTCATTTAATAAGATAAATAAGCGATTACAAGTTTCGACATCATCTTCACAGACGCAAGGGGAGTCGGTCTTTAAAATGAAAGAAGTGAAAAAGCCCGAGGAATAGCAAGCAGTCAATCTGATGTGAACTTGGATATAAGTAGACAGGACGATAAATATAAAAGTTCAATTACGCAAGAGAAATATCTTGCCTAATTGAAATTTTATTATCCCTGATGTATAGTAGAATGGTGTTAATAGTCGTCTATTGGCGCTATGGAATGCCCTTTGATGCAAATGATTGCGTAACTACGCTCGTGAATGTCGATTGAATAAAATGAATGTATTTTTGCGTTGAGTTTGAGGTTGGCGTTAATGATAGTATATTTTCTGGTAATGAACAGCAAAAGGTATATTGAAAAATGTCCTAATATCAAACAGACCTAAGCCTTAACCTTGGTATAATTTCCTATTTTAAAGCTCTTACTGTTACCCATTGCTCCTATAAGTCAGCGATAACGGGGGCGTTAAGACGTTCACCTAAACACTGATTGGCATAAACTGAACTTTGTTTACACCAACATTATTTGGCGGTGACGAAGTTTCGCTACCGCCGTTTTTAATTTTAGAAAGCCTGGGGAAGTATTTCTTACTATAGAACCAAAGTATGATGATGGAATTAGTGTTGATTGAATTAAATTGCATTGACATTTTGCCATCCTAGGTTCCTTGGCCTAATTATCTCCAAGACCTCCTTTGGAAAAATGTCAAATCTATAGAGAAATTTGTAAGGGGTTATGGCTCCAGTAGCATGATCAGGAGAATTAATATGCCGTGCAGTTGTTGACTTAAAACCATACAAATATGCGCTTATATGCTTGATCCAACTCATAGTGCTTGAACATCGTCAGTGATATATTTATTACTTTATTATTACTTTGCTTTATTATTATTATTTATAATAAATTATTATTATTTTACGTAATATTTTTATTAACTTCTTCAGTTAGAGTCGATTTTTGCCGTTTAGGACCTTTTCTTGTTCGCGTTTACTTGATTGCACTCTGTACTTTGGTATATTTTTCGATCTAAGGGAAATTAGAACCCGTACATCTCTAAGTAGACCTTCGCATTGTAGGAAAATTATAAAGTTCTGTGTTCCATGTTACACGGGGAGCAATTCTGAAAAACAGTGCTAAATGGATGATGGATAAACGTTCGTCAAGCTCGAACTTCAGAAAAACAATTTCTGAGCACCAGACGGGGGTCGAACCGGCAACCTTCTGATGACCGGTGAGAATTTTTTACTATTGAGCTACCGAGACTGAGATAGCGAGCTAAAGTACAAGTTCGACATATGTGCGACCTTAGCGGCAGCCACGATATGTAAATAATGATATTAACGCATTGATATATGTCGAATACGTCGATATCGAACTTGAACCTGAGCTCACCATTTGAGTCTGGACTTAAAGTTTATCGAAAATACAATATCACCCCATTTAAATTTTTTTTTTTTTAGTAGTTATATCTAAACATAAAGGTAAGGGTAAAGTACCTTTATTTATATTGGATAACCTTATCAGCTACATAAGCTGCTTTCCCTAGAGGTCCAGTGAGGGCCACCCCCCATGAGTTCAGTGTTACTACAGGAGGAAACCGGAGTACCCGGAGAAAACCTATGATGCTCAGTAGAGACAAACTGGATAACACTCTTCTCAGTCTTAACCGTACAAAACCGTGTATCACCAGACTAATTTTAATTGTTTAACAATTATCTTTTTTCAATTTTTATTGTAAATAATAATGTGTTGCTAATGTGGGCTTTTATCTATTACTATTTTTGATTTTTAGAGGGCCACAAGTTTGTCAGTAATTGTAGTTACTGTTACGTGTCTCCTGGTTAAATAAAGTCTGTAACTCACTTACTTACTTACATATGAACAAGGTAATTTTAATAAGATGACTGCATGGAGCCGCAATCGAACCCTAGTCACTAGAGTTAATAAACCTGCAGATAGCTCTTTCAAGGCGGGAGAGCTATCTGCAGCTAATGACACTTCGTCATTATTATTAGAGCTAATGACACTTCGTCATTATTATTAATACTAGACGTTGTCAAAACACAAGAAATATTTAACTACTTTTCATCACTTGACCTATCGCTATATCTTGATAAGATATGAAACAATTGTCTCCTCTATTTTTAGGGTTACTACAGATAGCTTGCACTATAGTTTACGTAAAACCTAACTGTATTAGTAGCTGCTAAATTTAAATCTGGTCCCGGATAAAATGGCCGATTGATTGACTGATTGATTGATTTATTTATTGATAAACATAAAAACTGCCTTATTCAAAGTACAATCTATTCAAGGAAGTCGCATGATTACTTCTCTTCAAAATTTATATCTGATCTTAAAGAAGGGGTTTTTCTTTTCTAAATGCAGTTCTTAACGCTTCGTACGTTTCATACCCAGTAGCTTCAGTCACCACTCTTCGCCAGTTCTCTTGAATACCATCCCTCAAATCCTCAGGTAACACTTTTAATGCTTTTGTCGCTGAGCCTGTAACGACCTTGTCGGTACCAGATCCTTCGGGTAATCCGCAAGCTTTGTTGCGATGTAAAGCCTCAAGATTTGAGTCAAACTTCTTAGCATTTGCCTTCATAAACTCAAATGTGCTCATTTGCACAGCATTACGGATCTTCTTCTCATCATTGATGCCTACAAACGAAGCAACCGCTTTAACCACACTTTCCAGATCCTCTTTCATTTCTTCAAAGAATATTAAAAGAACGTTTGGATCATTTCTGTGCGTCCACCAGCTCACTAAGTGTTCGAAGTAAGAAGCCTCTTCCATTTCGCTTTTTGGTATTCCGCGTGATAGAAAGAATCCGTTCACAAACTCATCTAGTTCAACCTCTCCTGGCTGGAAGAACCATCCTTCGAAAAATCTGTAGAAACTGTACGCTACAGCGCATGGTTCCCGGTAAATTACTATGTATTTTGCACCTTTTGGGCAGTGATCATACCAGCAATGGGTCTTGTAGCATCTAGATGTAAAAATAAACATAGACTGTAAATATGAAGTAGTCAACAATTTGCCAGGTTGGTCACTACTGCAAAAGTCGCTTTCGAATCCTTATAATCTCAATCATTATTATATTTGTTGTGATTAGTGTTATCATTCTAAGGCGTTCGCGGTCAGCACCATTTTTGTATTATTATCTACTTTTATTATTATTTATCACTATTATTATAATTGCGACCAGAAACATAAACTTCTTGAAATAATTAAAAATGTCCTCAATAAGATTGACACACTCCCCCTGCATCCAAAATTTAAATTGGACATATTCCAGAAATACCTGTTATCTAAACTTTCTTGCCACCTGGCGATTGCAGACATGGATAAGACATGGATAAAAGAGAATCTGGACAACTTTTGTCAAAACAGAATACGCAGGTGGCTAGAAATGCCGGCAAATGGAACTCTTGACATTGTGTTACTAGCAAAATCAAAATTCGGATTAAATATCATTGATATCTCTACAAAACATTCTCAGTACCAGGTAGCATTGAGAAAGCGATTGTCCAAAACAGTAAATGAAGATGTTAAATATGTTTATAACAGTACGAAGTCAAATAATCTGTAGAAAGATCGTTTTAAGAATTGCCGAGAGGTCCTGAAGAAAATCAGGAATGACAAGATCAGCAAGGTAACTAGTCTCACAACACAGAGTATCGTAGTGAAAGCTTTATGGCAAGAAACGTCGTCATTGGATGTGAAAAAATGGCACCATTCACTAAACAAATTACCTAAGAATATTTACAATTTTTGTATTCGCTACCTGAAACACACCTTACCGACCCTAAAGAATGTGGTATTATGGAACAAAAATCAAAGTAGCCTCTGTAACGCTTGCCAAAACACCCAAACTCTCCAGCATGTTGTGTCCGCTTGTAAGGTTCATCTAGAAGAAAGTCGATATACCTGGAGACATAATTCTATCTCAAAAGCTATTGGTGATTATTTGGCTTCTGCCAGAAAAGATATCAATTTGTTTTGTGATATTGATAGATAAAAAAGTCCCTCTATCATCACTGGTGATCAATTAAGGCCGGACATGGTATTCATTGACGCTTCTAGTAACTCAATATTTGTGGTAGAATTAACTGTCGGCTTCGAAACCAGGATTTGGGACAATGCTGCACGAACATCAAATTACTATAAAGATTTGTGTAATCAATTAAAAAATCATTATAGTTATGTAAAGTTCATCAATCTGTCGATGCGACCTATTGGTGTAGTATGAAAGAGTAACGATCTAAAACTTAATGAAACCCACAGTAACTTTCTTGTCAGGAAAATAATTTCGTGTTGTATTCGTACATGCTATTTATTCTGCATGAAAAAAGTAAAATTGGTCCCAACCTCAACTGCTATCATGGTAGTTTTTAGTTGTTTCTGTTATATTGTATACTATATCACTGTTATTCTAAATATATTATACACATTTTAATCTCAGCTTGTTACCATAACACAACTTTTTTGCCCGTAAATTCAGTGAGTAAAGTTGCATTTTTATTGTATTTTTGAACTAAAATCATACTTGTTTCCATTATTATTATTATTATTTTTATTTCCTTTGATGTCTGTGTTTACATATCATCCAACCGGATCTCACCCAGAGGCCTAAGGCTGGAGACAGTTGTCATGTTGGATTTCATCCAGCAGCTAAAAGACCCGTTAAAAAAAAAAAAAAGAAAAAAAAAAAATATTGATTAAATTTGTATGTTTACATCTAAAAACATCAGCCAGACATGCGGTTATTGATTACACAGACAGAGTTCTTCGAAGAATGTGGGCGGTGCTTGTCAACACAATTTTTTGAATTTCTCTTAGGCATGGTTGTCCAGGTATTCTATTTGTGAATTCTTCAGTGCCTTTGTTTATCACACCAAGTGCGCCTATCACTACTGGAATCATGATCACATTCATACTCCACAATTTTTGGATCTCTATTTCTAAGTCTTTGTATTTTGAGAGTTTTTTGTATATTGTGGTAGATACGTTGCAGTCAGCTGGTACGGCCATATCTATCAATAAGCAAAGTTTACCATTTTTGTCTTTTACCACTATGTCTGGTCTATTTGCTTTGATAGTCCTGTCTGTCTGTATGGTGAAATCCCATAGGATAGTTAAATTTCCCATTTCTGTGACAGGGTCAGGGTGGTGCTCGTACCAGTTTCTGGACACTTCTTTTCCGTAGTGATGGCATATTTTCCAATGAATATATTGTCCAACTCTATCATGTCGCTGTTTGAACTCAGTTGGGGCCAAAACTGTGCATCCCGAGATCAGATGGTCGACAATTTCATGTTTAGCGTTACAAAATCTGCACACTGGGTCATCGCTATTTTTTATTATTTTTGTCTTGTAAGTTTTTGTTGGGAGGCACTGATCTTGGGCAGCAAGAATGAATCCTTCCGTTTCGGCCTTTAATCCTGCACTGCGCAGCCACTGATGGGTGCGTTTTTTGTTAACATCAGCTTGGTTAGTGTGAGTCAGGTATTGGCCATGTAAAGGTTTCTCTTGCCAGCTTGTTTTGAGTCCTTCCAAAGCTGCTTTTTTGGCTCTAATTTTGATATTTTGAGCAGCTACTGTTGGAAACTCTGCATCTGTTGATGTTTCTGTCTCATGTGTATCTATTTCATATCTATACTTGGAGCTTTCTTTAACCACTGAATACAGTTTTTTACTAACCTCGTGTTGGTATACACACCGTAGCATCCAGTCTTTGGTTGTTTCTAAGTACGTTTTAAGTCCAATGGTTGTTATTTTATACGACATTTCAAGTTGAATGAGACTTCTTCCACCGTCGGCTCTAGAAAGGTATATTCTATCAACATCTGCTTTCGGATGATGCATACGATGGCAGGTGAGGAGTTTACGAGTTTTCGTGTCCATTCGTTTGATATCATTCAGTGTCCAGTTTAAGATGTTAAAACTGTACTGAATCACTGGGACTGGTAAGCTGTTGATAGCAGATATTTTGTTCTTAGAGTTTAATTCTGTATTCAGGATAAGTCTTAGTCGCCTATAATATTCCTTTCTGACCTTTTCTTTCATTTGATTGTGTTGTATTGTTGCCCCCTCACTGACTCCAAGGTACTTATATGTTTCCTCTTGTTCTAAGTTTTTAATTCTATTGCTCACGTCCAAATCAATGTTTCTACTTTCAGTTATTTTCCCCCGTTTAATGGTAAGTTTGGCACATTTATCAAGACCAAATTCCATACCAATGTCATCACTGAATGACTTAACGGTTTTTAAAAGGCCCTCAAGCTCTCCGTCGTCCTTGGCAAAAAGTTTCAAGTCATCCATATAAAAAAGGTGGTTAAACTTATTTTCCTTTATTTGACATCCATAGCATGTTTTATTTAGCTCCATTGAAAGAGGTATAAGTGCAATACAAAATAGGAGGGGAGAAAGGGAGTCACCTTGGAATATTCCTCGATTAATTGGAATCTTACAAGAGTTAGCTATTCCATTTGCATGGTTTAAGTACAGCGTTGTACTCTAGAGATTCATTCCTTGTTTTAGGAAATTTATAATTACTGGCGATACTTTGTATATTTCGAGAGACTTAATTATCCAGGAATGTGGGACACTATCAAAGGCCTTCCTGTAATCTATCCAGGCCGTGCTTAAGTTTCTTTTCCTGGTAACGCAATTTTCTTGAATCATCTTATTTATTAAAGTTGATCTTTGCACCCATAGGATCCTCGTCTGCATCCCTTCTGCTCAAGAGGTGAGATATTGTTTTGGTCCAAATGGGAATATGTTATATCTGTGATTATGGAGGTCAAGAGTTTATATGTTGTGGATAAGCATGAAATTGGTCGATAGTTTTTAGGATTATCTGTTTCATCATTCTTGGGTAACAAAAAAGTCATGCCTTGTGAGAGCCATACGGGCATTTCATTCGGGTTTCTCATGAGATGTGATAAGGCTCGAGCAAGGTATTTATGCTTGCAGTGCAGATGATGAAGCCAAAAGTTAGGGACTTTATCTAAACCAGGTGATTTCCATTTCTGAGATTTTCGCAGTGCTTGTCTGACTTGTTCTCTAGCTATGTCTTGTCATTCTTGAGTTTATGTGGCACTCATTCTCTCGGTTTCACGTTCTATCCATTCCGCGTTTTCATTATGCTCTTTTGGTGTACTCCATATCTTTTTCCAGAACTTTTCGACTTCTTCCATTGATGGAGTGTTTTCAACTTTTATATTTTGCTTGCCTATTTCTCTATAAAATCGTTTTGCATCCGTAGAAAAGATTTTGTTTTGCCTGTAGAAATTTGATCGTTTTGAAAATCGCTTTATGCGTTGTGATTTAAGGAGCACCTTTTGTTTCAGATTTTCCTTAACTTCAGGTATTGATTCAGCATTGTTTATTTGATATTTTCGTTTTACTTTTCTCGATTTTGATGTGTTAACGTTAGTGCCTCTGCTTATTTCATCAAGCATAGATATTTCTTTTCTGAGAGTGTCAATTTCCTTTTTGATTTTTTCTTTCCAGGCAGGTTCTTTATGCCGATTTCGTGTTCTTTTCTTTATTTTGGCGTTTAGCTTTTCAGATATGGCAAGACCAGTGGAATATATGGCTATATTTAGTATATCTAAGGTTTTATCTGGTTCGTTTTCAAGATATTCGTAGAGTGCAGCATGATATATGTCAATGGTTTTTGTATTTGCCTTCGTTGCTTGGATTTTAGGCAATTTTCCCCTGTCTTTCATATTCATGTGCTTCACTTTACTTACGGCTCTTACTATGTCATTTTTTGCTTCGTTAATCGAGTCCCTATTATTTATTAAGAACTCTGCTTTGAATTCTTCCTCATTTTCATTCAGTTCGTCTCTTGTATTTGGGTCTTGCTCATTCGCATTTTGTTCTTGGTCTTGGTCTTGCAGGGGGTCTCCATTTCTTATATCATTAATCGTTTGGGTTATGCGTTCAGGGTACAGTTTTTCGCCTTCTACTCGTAACTCATCATTGACATTTGCGTCTGATTTCACACTCTGTTTGATTTTTTCGAGTTCTGCTTGTGTCAGTCGGTTGTTTCGCATTATATCTCTACGCACGTTAGCAAGTTTACCTGCATCAATGTAAGGTCTTATAACATCCCCAACCGCATTTCTCCATATCCCGTAAGTGGTGTTAGTGGTATTTGATGTGGGTCTTTCTAGTGCTGAATAAAATGACTTCATGACTTGGGAGTACTCTTCCCGTGTTCATGGAGTTCGTTTTCCTGATGTGGGTTTGTTTGATTGTGAGTTCGCTGGTCCAATGTTGGAAGTGTTCCGGTTTTGGTGACCTAACGGCTCATTATTTGTGGAAGAGTTTGTTCCAGGTACAGACTTTTCGACCTCAGACTGGTTCCCCTCTGAGGGACGCGCTTCCTGGTTAATCACAGGACAAGGGATATGGTTTTTTGGTTTTTTTATTCTTCTTCTACCCATATAAGTTATTTGCTATGCACGGGTCAGAGGTCCATCAAGGGTTGCCCGGCTCCCTGGTTAAGGCTATTACTGGAAGGGGGCGCCACGTCCTGCCAGGTACCATTCACCCATCAGCACGATTAACACCTTGGGTTGAGGGTATAATTGTACGTGTAACCTCCACTAGGTGATTGCCTACCAAGGCTAAAGAGCTCTTCACCTGCCCTTAAGACATGACTATTCCCCGCCGGATGTCAATTCGGTATTTCGCGGGTCACGGGGATTTCCTGTAACCCTAGGTAGGGGGGCTTGAGGGTCCTATCACTTGCCCGAGGTGAACCCTCAGACTAGTGGAGGGAAGGAGTCGTCTTACTTCTCCATTCTAGACCGGCCCCATGCAAGATCTAGCCACTGCCCTTTTATTATTATTATTATTATTATTATTATTATTATTATTATTTTAATTTAAAATACTCAGCTTAAATAGTCGCTGGTCACATGTTAGTACGCTGAGGGCAAGCTGTATCTCACAGCCTTAGGCCTCAAGCACATTTCGCAGAATCCTTGCAGATCCGAGTAGTGTTGCTTTCTGCAGGAGTTCGATCTTTGTTGGAACTCCAATCTTCCCGAGGTATTTGCCAAGGTTCTTGGTAACCATACCTAGTGAACCAACCACCACTGGAACCACACACGTTTTGATGTCCCATAGACGTGCAATCTCTCTTCTAAGGTCCTGGTACTTTTGGATCTTCTCTTTTTCTTTTGCTGCAATATTAGCATCTGCAGGCACAGCAATGTCGACTACTATGCACTCATTCTCTTTCCTGTTTACCAGTACAATGTCCGGTCTCCGGGCTTCAATTTCACGATCCGTCTGGATGGTAAAGTCCCACAGCATTTTTATGGTAGCATTTTCAATGACTGGTTCCGGCTTGTGTTCGTACCATTTCTCTTCGACGTCAAGTCCACGCTGTTTTGCGATTGCCCAGTGCACAATCCTGGCAACGTTGTCATATCGATGTTTATATTGAATCTGTGCCATCCTACTACATTCACACAACAAGTGGCCCACCGTCTCGTCTTTCACACCACACATTCTACATAAAGGAGATAGCTGCTGTTTGTCGATTTTTGCTTTGATCGCATTAGTTCTCAACGCTTGATCTTGGACCGCTGTGATCAGACCCTCGGTCTCCTTTTTCAAGTCTCCTCTCATCATCCAGTCCCACGATGCCCCATCTCTGATATCTTCAGTTTGACGTAAGATCTGACCATGCAATGTCTTAGCCTTCCAGTCCTCTTGTCTTTTTCTCCTCTTCCTTTCTTTGAAATGTTCGGCAGACTCATCTTCCTCCGAGTTTGAGAAACTCTCATTCCTCACCGCCCCAAGCAGTGCTTCCTCACTTTTCAGGACATAATTGGACAGGCCTATCTCTTCAGCACGTACGCAGTCCTCAACTCCAATCAGCCCCCGACAACCACATCGTCTTGGAAGGTACAAGCGGTCAACATTCGCTCGAGGGTGTAGCATTCCATAGATTGTCATCCGTTTCCTTGTCTTCCTGTCCATGTTCTCCAGCTCAGCTTTAGACCAGTTCACTATCCCGGCACCATAACGTTGCACTGGCACGGCCCATGTGTTCAAGGCTAGTATGGTGTTCCTTCCATTTAACTTAGATTTTAAAACCTTCTTCACTCTGTAGAAGTACTCATTGGTCAGCGCTTCCTTCATTTTGTCGTGAAGCAGATCGTCGTATTCAAGGACCCCGAGATACTTGTATCCATCATCCTCTACCGTTATTATTATTGTTATTATTGTTATTATTATTATTATTATTATCATTATCATTATTATTGTTATTAATATTATCAGTGGCGAATCTAAGCATAGTAACCGGTAATATAATTACGCAATATATGGTTGACAAAAAAGTAAACCCAACGTTCGTTCGATTACTAAAAAGTAAGGGAAGGGAAACAATAGCAGTGAGAGTTAATGTTAAAATAGAAGATTTTGATAAAGTATGCAGGAATGAATTCTGGCCAAACAATGTTTATACCAGAGAATGGTAATCAGAAGTAGCGTGGAAAGAAAGCAAGGGTGGAAAGAGACTAGAGGTAAGAAAAAAGGCCAGATGATGTTAGACATAACAACTTGGAATTGTGGGGGTATTTATGGGAACTTCAGTTATGCCAAAAGCTTATTAAAAACATGTGATCTCCAGGCTGTAACAGAACATTGGTTTTATCGGGATGAGCTGTCCTTTCTCGAGACTTTGGGTGGTGATTTCAAATGCCATTGTTCATAAAGTTCACAAAATGATTTGAATTACAGATGGAAAAGACGTCAAAGGGGGTAGCATGTTTATGGAGAGATGGAAATTATTTTGGACAAAAGACGCTCACACGGTCTGACCGAAATATTGCAGTTAAAATTAAGAGCAAGCAGAATCAGTCTTTTAGACTGTTGATTCGCTGCGTCTATTTACCTACGACGAATAACAGTTATGGGGAATTTAAGAAAGTATTGGAAGATTTGGAACTATTTTGGCTTACAAGAAAAAGTATGGGAGAAACAATTATTTTTGGCGATTTTAATGCATATATGCATGACAAAAGATTGAGATGGAGAATAGTGATTAGTCTTAAGAAAACGATTATAATGGTATACGAAGAAAATATGATCATAGAATTAATGCTGGAAGAAGTTGGAATTTGGGGATATTCCAGCTTGAAGAAAAAGTGATGTGGGAAAATCTTGGAAAGGTTTCATGCCTGGAGGGTGCGTGTATGCATGTTATCAAACAAGCAGTAACCAAAGCTTGGGAATCTTGCTATGGTATCATAAGAACAGGGGGTCGTCACCTGGGAATTAATTCTCTTATATCATTGAAACTCTGGACAACGATTGGTATGGAAAAGTTACTGTATGGCTGTGAGTTATGGAGATTAAATGGAGTGTTAAAAAAAACAGATGGAAAAAAAATGCAAAACCACATTATTAGAATAATTCAAGGACTTTTACCAAGAACCCCAGGAACAGCATGCAGGGGATTTCTTGGAGTGCGGGACCTTTTGAAACAGATTGACAAACGGAAGTTGTACTTATTGGGTAGAATAATTATGGGTCATCGGATGTTCGGGCGCATAAAAGAATATTTAAGCGAAGATTTATACGATGGAAATGGAATTTTGATAAAAAAAAAAAAAAGACAGGATTTATTCCTGATATAATCAGAGTTTTAAGACGTTATAATATCCTGCATTATGTCGAGGGCTATTACGATAAGGAAGTACTTCCCAGTAAATCAAGGTGGAAGAGCGTAGTGAAGTTAGCGATAAAGGAGGTTCACGAAATTGAATGGAGAGAAAAGGTTATGCGTAATTCCCAGCTGAAAATTTCGTCAGTTTCGTTAAAGCACTTTTGGGAGATTGTTCATCTTTCGAAGATAAGACGCATTTACTAAATAGAGATTTTTTATTTGAAAGCGCTAAATACATATCATATTGTTTGCAAAATTTGATTTTTGATCCTTTGGAACACGACTAGTATAAAATGTAACTAGTTATTAGGTATCATTATTATAATTATTAAAATACTAAATTATAAATATTATGTAGAAGGTAAAGTATGTAGTTTTGTATATAATGTGTAATATCATTTAATTTAGTCGAGTGTACTCTTCATTTTGGAGGTAAAGAATTTCACTCACTCACTCACTCACTTTCAACAAATGTACGAGTAATGGGTGACAATTACCGTTCAATCTTATTCAATTTAAACTAGAGTTCGGTGAGCCGTGTAGAAAGCCATATAGAGAGCTACAAATTTCGTTTGAATGAGAAACTTCATATTCCTCCGCTACAGCTATATTATCAACCTACAAGTCTTAAACGATATGTCCAAATGATCGTTAACAGTCTAAAGGGAGTACGACGCCACCACATATTAAATACAAAAGGCATGTCAAGCTTTACTGGATTAACAAAATAACAATTCTGAAAAAAAATCGTCTCCGAAAAGTACTAACTATGGACAAATAAAGGTCGACCGAGAGGGCGTGCACACCAAACCTTTGCAGGTTATAAAGACGCAAAGCGCAGGTTTAGGAATTAGCAGAGACGTTGGGTGGCGGATTATCAGTCGAAAGACTATGAGGAACTCTCTCGGGCTTCTGATTATAATTATGATAGATTTTGGTCTTTGATCATCTCAAGAAGGCAAGATAAAAATTCCCAATGATTGCCGAAATGGAGGACAAAATTTTAGATAATCCGCAAGATATTGCAGAAATGTGGGCAAATTATTTTGAAAAGCTTCACAAGCACGAAAAAGATGACGACTCCGATGTCGAATACGAAGTTCAACGCGTTGCTGAAACTCGAAGTTGATGGTATCCTTAGTTCGCCAATCTCAGCATTAGAGATGAAAAAAAAAAGATTGAAAGTTCACCGAATAGCAAAGCACCTGGGATTGACGGAATCTGCTATAAGCATATCAAATTCAGTAGCGAGACAGCAACGGCAAATAATGTAATAAGCCAATCAGCGAGCTTGTTTACAGCGATGGGGCGGACCAATCAGACTGCTCGATTTTACCAACATGTCTGAATTTACTGGCACATCACTGCGAAAAATTATATCTCAGAAAAAGCCTTCCGTGCATGCGGATTTTGCATTTTCAAAGAGAAAACGAACTCATTCGGATAGTGTAATGTTGACATTGCGTCGCATTTGGGTGTGACGTTTAGGGGACTGGACAGGAGACAAAAGGAACTGCTTCAGGTTGTTATTGTAAAGTTAGATTTATCTGTCTTGAGTATAAATATCAATAACATTACAGATAGTGTATGAGTTTTTCTTCAAATCTGTCGTGGGGATATGTAATGCGTTCCTTAACAAGAAAAATATCGGCTTTAGAATCGGGAGTTACGAAATGCTCACGGCCGAGTTCATGTTTCACGTTGTTTGTGCGAAAAAGCCAACATAAATTTATTATTCCGTACGGGTTTAGACGTCCTAGAGCTTTCAAGGCTCTCCCTTTCTCATAAATAAAAAAGAACGTAAAGTGGTACTTTTCTTAGCTCTAAAATATGCTCGAACGCCTATAGTTTGTATCTGGCTGATATGGGCGGATAATTTTGGCCTCTCTATCTTCGTGGCCTGCGAGAACGAAGCTGAGCGAAGGAAAAGAGTGTTGGTCAAATTAAACTCGAACCTACTTTAGGATAACATTTGCTTAAAGTATGGCACTCGAATAAAAATGGAGAATGACGAATTTATTGTTTTCGTGCATCTACCCGACGACAATTGCTTACCCTTGAAAGCAAACAAGAAACTCTTTATTCCCTGCAAATTCATCAAAGTCGTTCACCAGCTCGAGACCTTCCCTCGTCCATCGTCGTTGTCATCATTGTTACTCTTCTCTTCATTGTAGTTTTCATAAATGGCATTACTTCAAGATGGGGTCGTTCACTGGTCTCCCTGGGCGTTTAACCTTAAATTCTGGGATGACATGGCAAATTCGATAATACTGACATCCATACGTTGCATGTCAGGATGAATGAGTGTCCGCATCCTCCAAAGATCTGCCGCAATGGACTTTTAGTTCTACTCAAGGTAATTGCGGCCGTTTTTGAAATTTAGTACTGATCTTGCCCATATCCACTGGTGAACTCGCAGGGTCTTTTTTAATCAAACTATCACTGGGACGCATCAACAGCAAAAGTTAGAGACTTTATGAAACCAGTACCAATCAGAAAATACCTTGTCAAAGAGTGAGACAAATCCATTACAGTAATAAGCAAATAACTGCAAATTGCAGGCGAACTCAACTCCAGCTCTCTCTAGTGTGAGAGGTCCTGTTGATTGACATGATATTAGATACACTTTTGAATTTTGATGCACTTAATATTTATGGCTTTGAAGGGTTTCCTACTGATATAAATCCAAGTGACAGAACTTTGTTTGCAACAATCTCTTCACTAGAAAGATTGGGAAATTTACACCTTGATGAGTCGATCCTAGATGTGTTGAGCAATCCCGAGCAATTCAACAGGCCCTTTTTAAAATTATGGTCAGATAAACTGAATAAACTTGGCAGCCTTAAATTTCAAATTTTTAATTCTTTTCCTGCTATGAATTCAAATTTTTAAGTGGCACAAATGTGCATTAAAATTAGTGCAGTTCATGCTAGCACGCATATCCTACCTCCCTGGCTTTCTCAATTATCCAACCAGCTCTATAAGTTTCCTTAGTACTTCCTAGTGAAAAGGGGTGGAAATTTTCCACAACATATTCATCAAAGACTACCCTAGTATGTAGCATAGGCTGGGATGTTAGACTACTATTTTTGTGCTGATAAATTGAAGTAAAAGTACAACCAGAATGGCCACATGATAATGATGCCTGTGGTACACCATAACATTACCCAGCAATGTAACAAATACTTGCAATACAGATTGTGATTATTGCATTTGTACAGTGACTGAAAACAGACAAAGTATGATCCCTTAAGTTTCAAAGGTGCAATCTCCATAGATAACCTCCAGCAAGATGGGAACATGACTTTATTGCTGCTGCTGATGCTGCTCTAATAATGTGGGGATTTGCTGCAATTCCCAAATTTCTTAAGGATGCCAGGATTGCAGTGTCCTGGATAAAGCTACATGAAACCAGTTTGGTCTTTGTGTATATGAGTATATCATGATGTCTTTCACAACTGTGGCCCTAGTTTTTGTTGATTATCTTTGCACCAGCTTTAAAACAATTTTTTACAAATTCATGTGGGTCCATCTCTGAGCTTTGTGAACATTCAGAGTAAGAAAAGTATTGATTAAATATTGTTAAGGTCAACCTTAACCCATTAAGAGCCAAGGGCACACTCTCTGTCATTTTACTCTGCCTAACATCAGAGGTTTTCACTCATGAAGGGGATGAGTCCTGCACCTTAATGAGTGAACAGCCATCTCCTTAACCCATTAAGTGACAAGGGCACACTCTTTATTTTACTCTGGATAATGCCAACCAATTTTACTCATCAAGAGGATGAGCTTACTGATAAGTTAATATCAATACATCAAGATTCTGAATTAAGTCAGGGTTATTGTCTTTTTTGAAAACAAATATACAATCATTTGTATGACATTCCTTTTCTTCATATGTTTCTAAATGGCTGACTACAGTCTCTTGGGAATCAATGGTTATCAACCTATAGTTTCTGGAGAATTTAGTATATTATGGCAGAATCATTGCTGGATTGTAATTTTGATATACCAATAAATTGGCTTCAGTCTGAGCCATCAGTTCCTTTTGGCTATTGTGTGATTGCAATTGACGTGTTCAAATGAGGCTAGGGATGGTCTCTTCAGAACATGTGAGCACAATTGATTTCTAAATAAGAGGACATGTACTAACCAATCCGATCTTTTTGTGAGAATATTAGGGAAAAGTAAATAGAACTTTATGTTAATTCAAAGTTTTAAAAAAAGGACAAAATATGAATATCATTTGAATTTTTTGCTTTTGTAACAATACCCAAATTTCATAATGAAAAATAGTCTTCTTTTACAGTAAACTTCAATACACTGTAATAAGGACTTATGTCTTGCCTCTTTCTGCTTTTGCTTGGCTTCCTTGACTAAAACAGGTTGTCAAATATTCAGTAAATGTGCACTTTTTTATACATTATATGAAACAGGCACTGCAAAGATGCCTGTGAATCACTCTGTGATTTTGCTACTAATTATCTTTTATGAAACTAGCAAATGCTTTGGATATCTCAGTCAAACTATGAACCTTTTACGGAGCATTTCATAACTCCCAATTCGAAAGCTGATATTTTTCTTGTTAAGGAACGCATTACATATCCCGACGACAGATTTGAAGAAAAACTCATATACAATCTGAATCAGTTCGTTTTCTCTTTGAAAATGCAAAATCCGCATGCACGGAAGGCTTTTTCTGAGGTATAGTTTTTCGCAGTGATGTCCCAGTAAATTCATATATGTTAGTAAAATCGAGTAGTCTGATTGGTCCGCCCCATCGCTGTAAACAAATGCCCTGATTCACTTATTACATTATCTCCCCTTGTTTAGTGAGACACTATCAAGCAATCTCTAGCTATTATTTAATGGAATCATCGTATCTGAATATATTCCAGCAAGCCTTACAATTGGAATTAAAATCCCGATACCAAAAGGGAAAAAGAAACAAGCAAAAAGTTTTGATGATTGTCCAGGTACCCTCTTCTTCCAGTCTTCTTCCAGTGTTTCATAAGATCTTACAAAGACTTGTTCTTAACAGAATACAAAAATTATCTGAGCGCACCTAGATGTATTCTTGTTCTTCAGGGAGCCTTTCAGAAAGAACAAAACGCGATAACAATGGCGTTTATAACGTTATTATCCGAGTTATTTCGTTTGATCCACTTTCTAATTCACGCCTTTCAGCAGAGATATCATGAGGTTTAGAAATAGGTCGTAAAAGAGTAAAAGTAGTCGGCTCTAACTTTGAGGATCGGTTTGATTCGACAGGGGTGACCAAGAGGCAAGTTTCTAAATGATTCTCTGCATCTTTTTTTTTTGTTTGTTTCATTTTTTCCCTCCATAAATCCAATTTTACAACAACCTAATCTGCATGTCATTTGGTATACAATGAAAACCTGTAGGATAATCATGAGTGATCTGGGTCACATTTATTAATTCACATATTCAAACAAATTGAACCAAAATGAAATAAATCAATGGAAACACTCACTTGAGAAGCTAATTTGAACATTTGTTTATCATGTTTCTTCAGGTTACTCCAAACACTCATAAAAACATGTGCAGGTAATTGTTTTGGAACTTGTTTTTTAAGTCTAATAAACCACAGTCTAAATCATTTTAAATTTTATAAACACCATCTAAATGGATGGAGATAGATTAGAAATGCCAATCAGACTCTGCAACATACAGATATATTATAGGTAATATTGGTGTCTATTCCCAACATTATGAGGATAAACATTTTGAGACCACAATTATGGTAAACTAGCATTTGGGGCTGATTTTTTGTCACCTGCAAAGGATTTGTTCCTTCATGTAACTCTTTTGGAATTTGTTTTTAAAGTCTAATACACCACAATCCAAATCACTTTCACATTTTGTAAACCTAATTTCCATTACTTCCCAGGATAATTTTTAATGAGGAACTCGGAAATGTGTAACTATAGTAAATAAGTCTTATAAACAATTACTTGTTTGCAAAATAATCTGCCTTTACAACCTATTCTACCCTTTTACTGTATTTTCCATTGTTATTCTTCCGTGAAATAGCTACTCTATCTTGCAACCAATTGTCAGAAATATTGTTGCAACCCACCTTAACTGGATTGGAATATACTGTTTTAGACTTGGGAAACTTACACTAAATAGTGGAAGAGTAGGGCAAATTATCTCTGTGACTAGGGTTAGATTCCACCTCTGCAGTAATTTGATTAAAGTTACCTTAGTCACATGTGAGGAGGGTGTTGTCCAGTTTGACTGTAGCAAGAATCACAGGTTTTCTACAGGTACTCTGGTTTCCTCTTGCAGTAACACTGGACCCATGAGGGGTGGCCCTTACCGAACCTCTATGGAGAACACTTAGCTAGCTGTCAGGTTGAGTTATCCAGTACAAAGAAAGACACTAAAGTCAGTTTTGGTCAGAATGCTGGTCATTTATTGTGGGGATGTAGGAAAGTGGAAATAATTTAACAGAATAATCTGTTTATAAATTACTAAAGTATAGATGTATGCTATTCCTTCCCAGGGCCTTTTCTTTATCTTTAAAATAGATTTTTTATTAAAAGTCAGCATTTTAAATATAGTATAGAAAAAATGGTCATAGGTTAAAATGCAGGTTTGGTTTTTGAGGAGTTTTGATTTTAGTAAGTTAAAGAATTCTTCAAATTGCATTTGAATCAGTGTATAGTTAATTTTTACACAACACAACATCAAACTTTTCACTATTATAGCAGTTTTTCAGAAATGGTTAGGTCATTGCATATTAGTTATATGTCAAAATGTAGATCAAATGGGGGTATCCTGCCTTATGAGCAAAATGTGAATATCAATGTTAAATTAATATACTTGAGAGGTAAGAAAACATTTTTTCATATATTGCAACTGTTATTTTGGAAAATCACTCCTCACTGACCCAGTTTTCAAACATTTTCAGAAGGATGGAAAGTTTCTTTCCTCATTATGCAGGTGAATTCATTGTAAATGAATTCATCCTCATGCTGTACAAACATTGTAAAACTAGTTTACATGTATTTAACATCCCAATTTTTATTTAATATGTTTTTAATGTTGTGTTTCACATTTTTTTATAATGTGAGTTGGTTTGAAATACATGTTTAATTTATATATATATATATATATTTAACTAGATGTTCATTAAATTTGCTATGCCATTTCAAGTGTAGTAATATGGCAATTTTTTTATTCTAAACACAATACTTTGTTCTGCAAACAAAATATGGTGTTGTTTACCTTCATAATAATAATAATAATAATAATGACAAACTTAATAAATATTATTATATTCTCAATTAAAACTTAATGATTTCAAAATGGCTGCCAGTTAGACCCTTGTCACTATCCCCATAAATATACAAAATCAAGAAGAGATAAGTTATTAAGACCTATATTATTATGAAAGATACAACAATTACCTTTGCATTTAAGCAGGTTAGGAAAGAAAAAATAATTTAACATAAAAACAAAATAAAAAATCAAAACAGTAAAAATGGAGGTTTCACACACCCCTGTTACTGTCAATTTAAATTATTTTCACTTTTCCCTCCTTTTTGGAATTAACATCAAATAGTTTCTTGTAAAATGCTGTTTTTTGTAGTCTATTTATATACTTAAGAAGAAAAATGCGAACAAACATTTTGTGTGAGCAGCATTCTGACCTATACTAGCACTCTGACCTAAACTGACTGTACCACGTACTTAACTGAGATCCCCAAATCGTAAACTCGCGATTTCACATCACCCCTCGCACTCATGTCATGATTTTTGCCCACGTCACATTTGACCATTGGGTAATTCCATATAAAACTAGGACAAAAAAAGAACTTTGACACCTACCCTCTCAGATTTTCTTGAAATTTACACCATTTGTACATACTATTGAGACAAGCAAAAGTGCAAAATTTCAGCCCATAACTCCAAATGGTTCCAAAGATATGACGTTTTGAAATGTGGGCCAAAATACCCTAATTTGCACCTATGTCGGCCATTTTGGATTTTCGCGTTTTACAAATCATTCAATATTTCAGGTCCAGATTGACCAAAAAGGCTGAAGATTGGTACCTGAGTATTTTTGAGGGTGTTGAATCCAAAAATGAGAAGAAAACAGACTATTTCTAAAGTTAAAGAGGTGATTTTTTAGTTTAAAATTGACGCAGCTAATTAATTGGTCTCGTTACCAAGGTGAACTTCTGATGGGATTGCCAAAGGTGCCCAACTCAGACAGTTTGCAAACTTTCTGGGGACAAACTAGACATAATAGACTACTTGTGTGTAGAAAATCTTTTTGGCATCTCAAAGACATCAAAAGTTATAGTTGTGTACATTTGGACATATTCTTGCAATATAATGAGTACCAATTCTGTGCTTGCTAGCTGTACACACTCTTTTTAATGGTTAGAACAGCAGTATAAGTTGCTATATTTAACATCTGTACAGTTTTTAACTTTAAAGAAACTTTGAAGAACCATCTCAACCTATCTGTTGATAAGTTTTCCAAGAAAATGAAAGTCATGAGAATATTAACTTGAATTAAGTCTTAAGCTAAAAAACTTCTTATGTGCAGGAATGCCTTAGATTTATTTTATGCTTGTAAATTCTCTTATCAGAATGAGATTTGAAATATATTGTGAAGCACAGAACTGTCTTTGTCTCTGGTTGGGAAAAGTCTGTGAAGTATCTAGTTGAAGGAAGTTAATTTGTACCATCTTAGACCTCAAAAAGTATGGAAAAATTCTCACTAAAAGACTATTTTTAGAATTGAGTTTGAAGAAAGTTGCAATGGATTGTCTTCTTTGTGTGAGAAAATTCTCATCTTGAACATTCATTTAGAATGTCAAGTTCTAGCAGATTCTAATACATTGTCTTCTTTTTAAGAGAAAACTTATTCAAAGTCTATTCAGGGTGTAACTTTGAAGAAGATCTCATAATGTCTTGTCTTCAGTATATTTGATTTAGTTCTTATGAAATGCAGTGCTGGTTAAAACATGACTTTCATGGTAGGAGAATAAACTTTTCAAAATATAGTGTTTTGTCTATTTAGATACAAGAAAAATAGAACAGAAAATATTTAACTTATCAAGTGAATTCAGCACCTAAGAATGGAGACACAGTGTACTGTTGGTATGATATCAGAAAGCAAATGTCATTTGACCACATATTCAAAAACTGTTGGTATAGAAGCAGTGCTGGCACTTGACCCTGAGACCAGAGAAATCCTAATGTGGAGAACAGGCCTTACAATTCTGAATATAAATGCAAAGCTGGTCTCAGGGTCAAGTGCCAGCACTGCTTCTATACCAACAGTTTTTGAATATGTGGTCAAGTGACATTTGCTTTCTGATATCATACCAACAGTACACTGTGTCTCCATTCTTAGGTGCTGAATTCACTTGATAAGTTAAATATTTTCTGTTCTATTTTTCTTGTATCTAAATAGACAAAACACTATATTTTGAAAAGTTTATTCTCCTACCATGAAAGTCATGTTTTAACCAGCACTGCATTTCATAAGAACTAAATCAAATATACTGAAGACAAGACATTATGAGATCTTCTTCAAAGTTACACCCTGAATAGACTTTGAATAAGTTTTCTCTTAAAAAGAAGACAATGTATTAGAATCTGCTAGAACTTGACATTCTAAATGAATGTTCAAGATGAGAATTTTCTCACACAAAGAAGACAATCCATTGCAACTTTCTTCAAACTCAATTCTAAAAATAGTCTTTTAGTGAGAATTTTTCCATACTTTTTGAGGTCTAAGATGGTACAAATTAACTTCCTTCAACTAGATACTTCACAGACTTTTCCCAACCAGAGACAAAGACAGTTCTGTGCTTCACAATATATTTCAAATCTCATTCTGATAAGAGAATTTACAAGCATAAAATAAATCTAAGGCATTCCTGCACATAAGAAGTTTTTTAGCTTAAGACTTAATTCAAGTTAATATTCTCATGACTTTCATTTTCTTGGAAAACTTATCAACAGATAGGTTGAGATGGTTCTTCAAAGTTTCTTTAAAGTTAAAAACTGTACAGATGTTAAATATAGCAACTTATACTGCTGTTCTAACCATTAAAAAGAGTGTGTACAGCTAGCAAGCACAGAATTGGTACTCATTATATTGCAAGAATATGTCCAAATGTACACAACTATAACTTTTGATGTCTTTGAGATGCCAAAAAGATTTTCTACACACAAGTAGTCTATTATGTCTAGTTTGTCCCCAGAAAGTTTGCAAACTGTCTGAGTTGGGCACCTTTGGCAATCCCATCAGAAGTTCACCTTGGTAACGAGACCAATTAATTAGCTGCGTCAATTTTAAACTAAAAAATCACCTCTTTAACTTTAGAAATAGTCTGTTTTCTTCTCATTTTTGGATTCAACACCCTCAAAAATACTCAGGTACCAATCTTCAGCCTTTTTGGTCAATCTGGACCTGAAATATTGAATGATTTGTAAAACGCGAAAATCCAAAATGGCCGACATAGGTGCAAATTAGGGTATTTTGGCCCACATTTCAAAACGTCATATCTTTGGAACCATTTGGAGTTATGGGCTGAAATTTTGCACTTTTGCTTGTCTCAATAGTATGTACAAATGGTGTAAATTTCAAGAAAATCTGAGAGGGTGGGTGTCATGGCTGTCCCACTTTTATATGGAATTACCCCATTAGCAAACTGATCAAGCTCACCTAGGTATCGCTCTTTGCTCTATTTCAAGGTCCAGGTGTAGATCATGAGCAAGTTCGATCCAAGGAACTACTTCAGTAATCTCTCTGAACTCCATATCTCCGCCTGTTCTTAATTGATGTAAAATCTGTTGCATCCACGTAGTTCCACATTTAGGAGTAGTCACGACGAACACATCAGACTCGCGGGGCTTGAAATGCAACCCTTTCAACCTACCTTCGACAGTTTCAAGCCCACTTAACCTCTGTTTCATGAGCTTAATACCATCACTTTTCGATGCTGAGTTCTCAAAAGGCATTTTGGATTCTTAAAATTTTAAACACCAGACACAAGCAAAGCGTAGTCGTTGACCATTCCCACAAGCACTTTCTCACTGAGAGATGATCCTTAACCATATCTCAGACGTCCATACCTACCCCAGGAACAACCCCTGGTGCACTCAATTTACATATCTGGAATGCCAGTGAACTCTAAAGACTGGAACGATTAACTTGAGGTCAAATTTTGAAGCCAAAAATGACGGATATGGAGGCCACCCATAGAGTTCACTGAGGCCGCCATGTACGTCAAACCCACTACTTTTAGTGGAAAATGTAGGACGAGTAAAAATTTTGCCAGGTAAATTATGAAGGCTTCAGTACATATCTCAATAATACAGCTTTTGTCCAAGCCGTTTCTCGCGACCTGCACTCGCGCGGAAATTTCAGGTTATTCTTATTTTTCAACGCTGTCCTGAGGAATTACGGATTTTAAGTCAAAGATTCAGCTAGTTCAACCTTATACCTCGTTTCGAATTTTGTTTTCAGACTCGTCAATTCTAAATCTAAAGAATAAACCAACAATTTAATTGGTAAAACTACAAGCTCACTGCTCCTCAGTGTTTTTCCATGTCTGCCTAGTCCCCTTTTAAGAAAAACGCTCGATATCATCGATCTAAACCGGATTACCAACATTCTTAATTTTACTTTTTTTAAATTTGTTTTAGGGATATACGAGGTCAAATTTCAGATTAGACAAGAGTAATGATTAGGGCAAGGATTATGACTCGGTTTGGATTATTTTCAGTTTAATCGATGGTTCATTTTTGGCTGACCTGGTTTAGGTCGATGTGATTTAGCACGAACCCTCCTTGTTTATCAGGGCAAGAAAGGACATGGAAATGGAACAAACTTGAGGTAAAAAAAAAAAAAAACATCTTTAAACGCGAGAAAGACGAACCTATCGAATCCTTAAACCAACTACCTTCGAATTTTAGAATATGTGAACTCATACACGACCAATGAAGACTAGAAATACAGTGTAATATTACGTTCAAAATTAAAGTAAACAATACGTTACCAACAACTGCCCGTATTTTGATAAATGTGAAGAAAATAGGTCACTGTTTCATGTTTAAAAAGTCAACAGGGTAATTACAGGGTGCGGCATATGTTCTGCAACAAGGTATCAGTTCAGCTTTTCTCAAAGTTTTCAATCAACACAAAAAAAGTATATATTTTTAGAATGTGAACATGGCCATAGAACGCAAAATTACTATTATTATTCAAAGAAGTCACCCTTGTTCTTTATACAGGCTGTTAACCGTTTTGGGAACCCGTCAACAGCTCCACTCAAGGTTTCCTGCGGTATTTTTGTCCACTCACGCTGAAGGGAGGATTTTAGTGCATCCAGACTTGTGTGCGTTTTTGCACAGGTATTCGCTTCTAATACTCCCCATATGGAATAGTCGAGGCAAGTAAGATCTGGAGCATAAGAGGGCCATTCTTGTGGAGATATGATATCAGGAAAATTCTCTCGGCACCACTCAACTGAAGCCTTGGCTCTGTGTGCAGGAGCAGAATTTTGCTGAAAGGTAAAGCGCTTATCTCCAAATTGTGTTCGACTCCATGGTTTCACTACATCTTTCAAAATTGTCTCCCTATACAGTATATACTTTTTTGTATTGATTGAAAACTTAGGGAAAAGCTGAACTGATACCTTGCTGCAGAACATATGCCGCACCCTGTACTAGAACAACGAAAGTAAGGTTTCTCCACTTTGACACAAAAAACATACGAAAATACATTTTATAAAGAATTATTGCAAGTTCGAAGTTGTTGTTCACATCGAAACATGTTACGTTAGGGTTTACAATAATGGAACGGAATAAAGCTACGATATTAAAATAATGCCCGTAATTTTTGATATGAAAATCTTCGAAAACCAAAGTATGAAAGCAAAAATCGAACAAAGAAAAACAAGAAAAACCTGCACTTTCGCCACGAGTTTCCGGTCAAATTTTGCTATAATTGGGCAAATAATTCGTCTTTCAATCCATTTTTGTTGCTAGAATTTCTTCTGACGAAAGACTTACTGGTCTAACACATACTGGTTTATCATTCATGTTCTAAAACGAATGTGCTTCCAGAAATCGTTAATTTTCTTGTCGGCTACCGTACTTTATTTTTCACACTTCGGACGTACATGGCTCCCTTCAGTGGCCGGAACTTTGGCTTCATCTAATCATAAGGCCGGGCATGAGGAGTTACCGTTCCCGTCTTTTTATAGGGTTCATCGTTGTACGTCCATTGACCTCTAAAAAGACTGGGACGATACCTGCAAACTGTATTTTGAGGCTGACATACGGGTCAATTTGCAGGTCATCCCAGTCCCCTACACGATAAAACACGCAATCTATTGTAAAAATCTTTACCCAAATTTGGGACTTTTTGACAGTTTTCCTTTTTTGTCCTTAGTAAAGTGGAAGACAATGTCGTTAGAACTGCATATTTTTTAGAATTGACTGTTTTCGTATCTCCTTTACTTATGAACTCCGACAAAAACATGTGCTCCTGGGAAAACTACTGTTAATTATGATAATTATACAAATTGTAGTATCGATAAATTAGTGATATTAATATTAGGTTTAAAGCAGATACGACAATCCTCCCTTGTTTGGATTGTTTCTTATACCATTAACAAAATATCAACGAAGTTCTAAAGCGTTCCTCCTTATATGTTCGATTTACTTCCTTAACTATGATTGTTTCCTTTATGGGTTTAATACCCTAATCGTTCAGGTGGTTTTATGATTCTTGTTGTTCTTCTTTTCGGTGGTGTGGGGAAGGGTATAGGTTGTTGAGGTTGAGATTGTGATAAGGTTGCTTGAGATGACTGTGGTGGGGTTTCTTCTTCAGGTTGAGGGTTTGGTTGTGGTAATTTGTTCGTTGTGGGGTTTTCAATTTCTTCTTCCTCTTCTCTATCTTCTGCAGACTCGTGGTATTTCTTTGCATGTGCTGAATTACGTTTATATGTCTGTCCGTGCCTATCTTGAATTTCTAATTGAGATCCGTTAATCTTGATGATGGTAAAGGGGTCACTGGAAAATTGAGTTGAATATTTGTTCTTGTGCGGCTGACGTAACAGTACTTTCTCTCCAACTTTGAAATCTTTTTCTTTAGCTCGGCGTTTCCTGTCTGCGTATTCTTTCGCTTGTTTCTTTGCTCTGGCGTCCGTTTGTTGTGCTTTTCTGTCATCGTAAGATTTACTGGATTTCACACTCGGTAGTTTAGTGCGAATTTCTCGATTCATCAACATCATCGTTGGAGTTTCTCCGGTAACTTGGTGGGGCGTTGTTCGGTAGTTTCGTAGCATTGTTGGCAACGATTTCCGCCAATCTCTTCCGATCGTGTTTGATGTGAGTACGTGCTTAAGTATGACTTGGTTGAATCTCTCTATTTGGCCATTTGCTTGAGGCCAATACGGTGTCACGAAATGCAGTTGGATTCCCCACGAGGTTAGGGTTTGTTTGAATTCCTGTGATGTGAAATATGTTGCGTTGTCCGTCTTTATGTGCCTAGGATATCCGTGCGTTGCAAAAACATTGTCGAGCCATTCCAAGATGTTTGCTGATGTGACTGTTCGAAGTATTGTTGCTTCGGGCCACCGAGAGTAATAGTCGGTGAGGCTTACGACATATTCTCCTGTAGGAAACGGGCCGCATATATCAATTGCGATCTCTACCCATGGTTCATCGGGAAGTTTGGTGGGTTGTACTGGTTCTGGTCGGTCTGGTTTTCCAACGATTTGGCAAGGATGGCACGTGCGAATGTGTTGTTCGATGTCTTTGTCCACGTTTGGCCACCATAACTTCGAGCGGATGCGTTGTTTCGTTTTTGTCATACCAGCATGATCCTCGTGAGCTAATTTGATTGCTTTGTTACGCAATTTTATTGGCAGAATAATGCGATTGTCACGTAGTATGATATTATCTACGATGCTGAATTCTTGTACGAGGGATTTGTACTGGGGTGGGAGCTTGTGGGGTTGGTTTTTCTCGATGCATTGTCGAACTTGAATCAGTTCAGGGTCGGCTTTCGACTGTTCTTGGATTTCTGCAGTGCTCATAGCTGCAGGAGTCAATTGCTCTGCGAGGTAATGGACATAACGGTCTGCGCAGCTTTCCATGTTGCTTCTTGGGGTTTTGTTGGGTAATCGAGAAAGTGCATCTGCTAGGTTTTGTGGACCGGGTCGGTAAATCACGGTAAAATCATATTCTTGTAATCTGAGTAACCATCTTTCCACTCGCGCTGGTGCTGGCTTTCCGGATGCCTTGGGTTTGAATATGTATTCAAGTGGGCGATGATCAGTTTCCATTTCAAACGACTTGCCATATAGGTAAAGGTGGAAGTGTTCACACCCGAATACAATGGCTAGCGCTTCCTTCTCGATGTGGGAATACTTCATTTCGGTTTCAGTGAGAGAACGACTTCCAAATGCAATAGGACGGTAGGTTGAGTCGGATTGTTGCTGGAGGAGCACGGCGCCTAAAAAGCCCATGGTGACGCGTCTACGACTACACGAGTTGGTGCTGAAATGGAAAAGTGGGCCAAGATTGGTGCACTGGTGATGGCTTGCTTCAACTTAAGGAAACTGCTTTGTTGTTCCTCTCCCCAATGAAATTTGGTTTTCTCCTTTAAAAGCTGTCGTAGTGGGTATGTGGTTGTGCTGTAATCTTTCACATAGCGCGAACAATAATTGACGAGGCCAAGGAACGAGCGTACCTCTGCTGATGTTTTGGGAGCTGGTGCGTTAGCTACCGCTTCGACTTTCTTGTTGTCTGGCTGGATTCCTCTGCTTGAAACTATGTGACCGAATACGTTGATCTCTGGGACTGCGAATGAACATTTTGGGAATTTCAAGGTAAGACCGCTATCTTCAATGGTTTGAAGGAGCTCATTAAGTTGCTTAGCATGTTCAGTGATGTCTTTCGACCATAGCCAAATATTGTCGGATATGTTCTGACAATTGGGGATGTGTTTGATCAGGTTGTGTATGATCTCATGGAAATATTCCCCAGATGGGCATGCACCCATAATGAGGCGTTTAAACTGGTATGGTCCGTCGTCTGGTGTTTGAAATGCGGTGATCGGGCGCGATTCTTTAGCCAATGATATTTGGAGATATCCTTGGGAAAGGTCGACTTCGGAAAAAACGGTTGCACCTTGCATTTTGTGTAAGATATCATCTACAGTGGGGAATTGAACCCTGCGTCGTTCAAGCGCTTGGTTGGGGACTCTCATGTCAAGGACCAGTAGAAGGTCTCCTCCTTTCTTGGGGATTGGGATGAGTGGTGATAGCCATGGGGTCACTCCATCGACTTTTTCAATTATATCTTGCTCTTTCATCTCTTGAAGCTTTTCGTTTACTTTCTTTCGCATACTGTGGGGTAGTCGTCGGCTGTTTTGTGCAACAGGAGTAACGGTTGGGTCGATTTCCAATTTGACTTCACAGTTTTTGAGATTTCCCATCCCTTGGAACACTTTGTGGTGTTGCTGTAATATTTGAGCGATTCTTGGTTTGGTGTGATCAACAGAAATAGAGTTGATGTTGATATTGAGTAGTCCAAGGCCAGTAGAGGTGTTGTAACTCAATAGACAGGTGTTGTTTTCTTCGGTAACCAAGAAGGTGCCTGTTGTTCTTGTCGAGTTGTGCTGAATTGCTGCCGTAAATTGACCAAGGAGATGAAGTGGATGCTTTGCTCCATAAGCGAATACCTTTGTTTTGGTGGGTTGTAACTTGATGCTAGGATTTTGTTGTTTGATTTTCTTGAAGTTTTCATTATTAAGAATGTTCAATGATGATCCTGTGTCAATTATTACCTGGACTGGTACTTCTGCGACTTTAACTGTTATTTCGGGAGTTTTCTTTGAAGGTATGATTGTGTAGATGAACTCTTCATCAGTGTCGCTTTGTTGCTGTTCTGAAAGACCACGAACGTCTCTTCGGTTATGGGTTTGTTTTTGTTGTTCATTCTGACGTCTATGGGGCTGTTGTTGTTGTTGGTCATGCCGACGTAGTGGGTGTGTTTGTTGTCGTTGTTTTGACATACAATGTCTACCAAAATGTCCGATTTTTCCACATTGGAAACACTTTTTCTCAGCTGCGGGACACGATGATTTTCCTCCAATATACGGATAAGAGCCACCACAATTGCGACATTTCTGTGTATTTTGCTTTGTTTGTGCGTTGTACTGGGTCTTTGTACCCAGGGAAGTGTGTCCCTTGTGGCGTTCTTGGTTTTTTCTGCCTCCGATAAAATTTGTTTGTCGTGGCGTTTTGTTATCCGCTTCTAGTAGTTTGCTGTGGCGATCTGATTGTTCTAACGTAAGTCCATATGTCAATAATGCTTTTAGATCCATTTCTTCTCGTAGAGCTTTGCGGCGAAGGCGATTATCGGATGTTCTGTGTATGATTTGCGTTCGTATTTCCGCTTCCTCATTGGCAAATTCACATGAACTCGATTTTTCTTTTAAACGGCGGTAAAATTCGTTGAGTGTTTCCCCTGATCCTTGGGTAATTTGACGAAATTCATATATTTCCATGTCCTTATTCGTGGATGGGTCAAATCGTTGTGTTAAACTTTCAACAGCTGCTGCATAATCAGTGCCAGTACTCGGCAATGTGTCAAAAATGTCATTTGTTGATTCACCAACATACGTTAGCAAAAGACCTCTTTTAACGATAGGATCAGTTTCACGAAGGCTCACTAATAGATTTTCGAATCGGCGAAGCCATTTTCGCCATCTAGGACCTGTGTTGGCTGGGTTTGAAAGCGGATCAAACGGGGAAAATGGTGGTAATCCACTACAGGGTACTAATATTGCTGATTGTTGTATAGAACTGCTCGCTGTTTGGGGACTTTCAGGTGATTGGTTTACTGGATCAACAGACATTTCTTATATTACAATATAAATCGTTTATTTCGGTACCTGTATCTTGTATATACGTTCGTTCGAACCCGCTAAATTTTAGTTTTCATCCTCGTCGCCACTTTCGTATCTCCTTTACTTATGAACTCCGACAAAAACATGTGCTCCTGGGAAAACTACTGTTAATTATGATAATTATACAAATTGTAGTATCGATAAATTAGTGATATTAATATTAGGTTTAAAGCAGATACGACAAGTGTCCATGAAAAATAAGAGTTCAGTACAATTTTTTTCCACGCGTGTTTTTGACCCACATGGCTGCCCACCTGTCGGCTTCACTCAGTTGTAAGGCCACACTAGTGAACTCAATTTACATATCTGGAAAGCTAACTCACAGTCATTCACTCGGGCAAAAAATGAAGCTAAGATGGTCGCCCATGGAGGGAAATTTTGGGCGTCAGTTTTAATCCTCTTCGCTGTCTTGTACGTCAGTTCCAGTCCTTTGCATGACTTTAATCTTTTGATTTTGTTTGGTTCGGCTTCGACAACATTCCCAACCATGGAAAAAGTGTTCCGACGAAATACTACTAGACCAATTTTACATAATCGAGTATTTAAAAGGATTCGTTATTGCCGTGTGGTCTAAGAACTGTCCTAAATTGTCTAAAGATGGTAAACTGACAGTAAAAAAACGGCGTGCACTTAGTACTTTCTTCAAATTATTTCTCGGGAACGTTTTATCAGGTTTATCGTCAGTTTGGTAACTTATTTTTTATTTCTGTAACTCGGTTTGACTTTGTTGAAATATATTTGAAATTCTTAAACTTATTTCTACCACCTTTGGAAGACATGTTTTGTGTGTATTTTCAATAAGGAAAATTTTTAGAAAATGTAAAAACTCGCGTGCGAGACTAAAACCACAGAATAAGGAAGTAACCAGAAGGACCACTCGAGGGTGTAACATGTCCCCACTTTTTTGGAGCCATTCCCACACTCTTCGCTCGGCTAAAGTCGTCGCAGCCAGTAAACCGCAGCCAGCTCAACAAGGATTTAATCTACAAAATGCGGTGTTGGCTCAGTAAAATGGCTATATCTTGAAAACCATTCGACCGATTTTCATTCTACGAAGACAGGTTGAAGAGGAAAGGTAAGTGATAATATTTCTGGTGACTATAAGTTATAAAAAGATTCCCAACTGTTAAATTTAGACGTATATCTCGTATATGAGTAGGTCGTTTGTGCGGCCCGCACAATCGATATAGTTTCTTTTCTTTCTCTGATGAATTATTTTTCTGTCAGCTTAATCTAAGGCTTGGATATCGAAGTCTGTGCGCTAGTATAAGGTTCAGTAATCAACAATCAAGTTCGTGAAGTAATATTAAGCGTTTTTGAGACAAATTAATGTCACAACGAATAACGATCATACAGAGTCACACTTTACCCTGGTACAATCACAGCTATGCAACAACAGGCATTTCTTATGTAACGTATGAAATAACTTCGATTTGCGTTAGACTTAAAACTTTGGGTTGATTTGTTTATGTTCATTATTGTTCCTTGCTGTGGAAACTAATACGTCTAAATATGTATAAATAATACTATACGTCTAAATTTAACGTTTGGGAATCTTTTTATAACTTATAGTGACTAGAAATATTATCACTTACCTTTCCTCTTCATCCAGTCTTCGTAGAATGAAAATAGGTCAAATACTTTTCAAGATATAGCCATTTTACTGAGCCAACACCGCACTTCATAGATTAAATCCTTGTTGAGCTGGCTGCGGTCTATTGGCTGCAAGGATTTTGGCCGAGCAAAAGGTCTGAGGACGGTTTCGAGAAAGTATGGACAAAAACTTCAAAGGTTCCGACGCGAGTGATCCTTCTGGTTACTTTCTTATTCTGTGCTAAAACTGACGTACAAGCGCGCGTAGGGGACTGAAACTGACGTCCAAAATTGGCCTCCATGGGCGGCCATCTTGGCTTCACTTTTCATTGGACAGTTAATATTCAAGATATGAAAATCGAGTTCACTGGGTGAAACCTGCTTGTGCCCGGGTGAAATATTGCTGACAAATCTATGGGTGATGAAAGTTACCGACTAAACTAATGTAGGTCTGACCACTGGTCGTGCAGTTTAACTATTAATGTTCGTTTAGCCGCACCCATGCTTTAAGTTATTATTTTCGATCTGTACTTGCAGCCGGGCCATGCCACGCACATTCCCTTGTTGTTAACCTTGGTTATTTTATAAACTCACTTAGAAACCAAGGGGGAACTTTAAGTAGCCTTGGACAATACTTAACCTTAATAAGCCATTCACTCAACGATGTTTCGAGAGTTGATATTATCTGGAGCAGTCGCTAAAGAAAGTTGGTCGAGCCAGTAGCAAAACCAGATAACCCAACATAAAAATCGAGAATAACGTAAGAGAGATGAAAAAATTTTTCTCCTTTACTGGAAACTCTGAGAACCTTCAAAAGGCATTTTCTAACGCAATATTTAACTAGGACGAATAAAAGTGTTCACCTGCGGAGGTTAAGTGAATTCCTGCATTTGCCTTTCCGTGGCTGCACTCATTTGTCGGGCTCAGATACACAGAAGAGTTTCTACATCCACTGGTATGGTGTTGCAGCCATTGAGCTTCTCGTAATCTATAGAAGGAGCCAAGGTTTTGTTTTTGGATTACTTTGCATTTACTTTTTGAATCAATGGAGTAGGCAAGGGGGCAAGAGGGGGCGGTCGACCCCTAATTATCTCCAAGATCTCCTTTGGGAAAATGTCAAATCTGTAGAGAAATTTGTAAGGGGTTATGGCTCCAGTAGCATGATCAGGAGAATTAATATGCCGTGCAGTTGTTGACTTAAAACCATACAAATATGCACTTATATGCTTGATCCAACTCATAGTGCTTGAACATCGTCAGTGATTGTGAAAGGGTTTGTTGACTTACTGACTTTTCTTCAGTGGGAAGAAAACTAGGAGAAATACTGGGAATCGAGTCCGCGAAAATGTCGACATTAGGGTCTTCAAGAACCAAAAGGTCCGCCACATGCTTTGATTGGTGAGGCATTTATTCTCACATGCATATGTATATGTCTACGTATACGTATAGCTATACCTATATGTATACATATATGTAAATGCATATGCATATGTACATGTATATGTATATGTATATGTATATGTATATGTAATGTTCACTGATCTAAATGAACACATTTTTGTAATTTTATTTTTGTTTCTTTATTCACTAATTCATTTATTTATTTTCATTAATTATCCATTAACGTATTTATTTTTTTTCACGCCTTTGCAGGAAAAAAGATACCTGCCCATACCTTGGGCTGCTGCATTTCTGTAATCCCTTCCCCAACTCGTACGCCCAAGGTTGGAGTTATTTTTCAGAACTTTGTGCATTAAAACAAGCGAATTTTGTTATCGATAAAAATCGAGAAACAACCAATTTAGTTACCACGTTCTTTTGATAAAATTATATAATTATCACTATTTGTAACACTTGCACTCTTTTGAAGTTTTTGTAATATTAATTACAGTAACATAACGAAAGCTCGCCAAATTCGCAGTAATCAAAGCACGACTACAGTAAATTACTGATATCAAGAGAGTTTAACAACTTTCGGTCCTTACCTGACTATTTCATTTTGCTCTGGCTAACGCAAGACAACTAATGCCAGACGTTTTTACTCGTCGAAGGGAGACGTCTCGGACAGGAAAGGGTTAATTTATTTATTTTAACATCCAACATGTGGAAGAAAGACGATTAAAACATGTGAAAACGCGTGAAAACGCCTACATATAAAGAAAATGGAAGGTACTAGACAAGCGAAACAATCAAATTTGCCTGCAAATTATTTTGAAACAAAATTCATTTAATAAGATAAATAAGCGATTACAAGTTTCCACGTTTCGACATCATCTTCACAGACGCAAGGGGAGTCGGTCTTTAAAATAAAAGAAATGAAAAAGCCCGAGGAATAGCAAGCAGTCAATCTGATGTGAACTTAGATATAAGTAGACAGGACGATAAATATAAAAGTTCAATTACGCAAGAGAAATATCTTGCCTAATTGAAATTTTATTATCCCTGATGTATAGTAGAATGGTGTTAATAGTCGTCTATTGGCGCTATGGAATGCCCTTTGATGCAAATGGTTGCGTACCTACGCTCGTGAATGTCGATTGAATAAAATGAATGTATTTTTGCGTTGAGTTTGAGGTTAGCGTTAATGATAGTATATTTTCTGGTAATGAACAGCAAAAGGTATATTGAAAAATGTCCAAATATCAAACAGACCTAAGCCTTAACCTTGGTATAATTTCCTATTTTAAAGCTCTTACTGTCACCCATTGCTCCTATACGTCAGCGATAACGGGGGCGTTAACACGTTCACCTAAACACTGAGTGGCATAAACTGAACTTTGTTTACGCCAACATCTTTTCGCGATGAAGAAGTTTCGCTACCGCCGTTTTTAATTTTAGAAAGCCTGGCGAAGTATTTCTTACTATAGAACCAAAGTATGATGATGGAATTAGTGTTGATTGAATTAAATTGCGTTGACATTTTGCCATCCTAGGTTCCTTGGCCTAATTATCTCCAATACCTCCTTTGGAAAATTGTCAAATCTGTAGAGAAATTTGTAAGGGGTTATGGCTCCAGTAGCATGATCAGGAGAATTAATATGCCGTGCAGTTGTTGACTTAAAACCATACAAATATGCGCTTATATGCTTGATCCAACTCATAGTGCTTGAACATCGTCAGTGATATATTTATTACTTTATTATTACTTTACTTTATTATTATTATTATTTATAATAAATTATTATTATTTTACGTAATATATTTATTAACTTCTTCAGTTAGAGTCGATTTTTACCGTTTAGGACCTTTTCTTGTTCGCGTTTACTTGATTGCACTCTGTACTTTGGTATATTTTTCGATCTAAGGGAAATTAGAACCCGTACATCTCTAAGTAGACCTTCGCATTGTAGGAAAATTATAAAATTCTGTGTTCCATGTTACACGGGAGAGCAATTCTGAAAAACAGTACTAAATAGATGATGGATAAACGTTCGTCAAACTCGAACTTCAGAAAAACAATTTCTGAGCACCAGGCGGGGGTCGAACCGGCAACCTTCTGATGACCGGTGAGAATTTTTTACTATTGAGCTACCGAGACTGAGATAGCGAGCTAAAGTACAAGTTCGACATATGTGCGACCTTAGCGGCAGCCATGATATGTAAATAATGATATTAACGCATTGATATATGTCGAATACGTCGATATCGAACTTGAACCTGAGCTCACCATTTGAGTCTGGACTTAAAGTTTATCGAAAATACAATATCACCCCATTTAATTTTTTTTTTTTAGTAGTTATATCTAAACATAAAGGTAAGGGTAAAGTACCTTTATTTATATTGGATAACCTTATCAGCTACATAAGCTGCTTTCCCTAGAGGTCCAGTGAGGGCCACCCCCCATGAGTCCAATGTTACTACAGGAGGAAACCGGAGTACCCGGAGAAAACCTATGATGCTTAGTAGAGACAAACTGGATAACACTCTTCTCAGTCTTAACCGTACAAAACCATGTATCACCAGACTAATTTTAATTGTTTAACTATTCTCTTTTTTCAATTTTTATTGTAAATAATAATGTGTTGCTAATGTGGGCTTTTATCTATTACTATTTTTGATTTTTAGAGGGCCACAAGTTTGTCAGTAATTGTAGTTACTGCTACGTGTCCCCTCGTTAAATAAAGTCTCTAACTTACTTACTTACTTACATATGAACAAGGTAATTTTAATAAGATGACTGCACGCAGCCGCAATCGAACCCTAGTCACATTGGTGTGAGACACGTGCACTACCACTGTGCCACACCAGCGCCACACAAATGTCAAGATGTGCAGGGTCAGATACAAGGCATTAATAAACTTAAGAACGTGAATATAAATAGGCGTATATACATATGATCTCGTATCCATCATTGGTTTCTCAATAAAATTAGTGAAATTGGCAATATCTAAGAAATAGAAACTGTTTTGCTGTGTTTACATAGACTGATACAAACATGAGGAGGTTGGGAGAACTTGACAGCTGCTGTGCATGCCCGAGACTAAAGGTCGAGGGTTTACACAGTAGCTTTCGAGTTTTCCCAACATCTCCAAGTGTTTGCATCAGGCTATATTAACACAATAAAACAATTCCTAGTTCTTTTAGAAATGAAGCAAAGAACTAAGCAATAACAATGGTGAATAACAAACTTTATTTTCAATATAAAATGCTAAGTTCTACTTATTAGTTCGTGAACCAATCAGAGGTTCCCATTCGTGCCACGAACAAATTCTGGAGTCAGTAAACCGATCAGGGCTTTCCATTCGCACGAACAAATTCTGGCGTCAAGCAGCGCTGTGATGTCATAGCCGTGTTTTAATAGCCTGATATAAACACGGCAACTCAGCAATCACTGTGTGCGTAATAGGAAACTTATTTTATAAATGTAAATGTTTGCTTTGTTGTTCAATTTTTTTCATTTGTTATGTAAGAGCATTTCGTCAGCGCTCGAAGACAAAACAATCAGTACGTAGGTCGAACGTATTTAGAATGTGTAGATGTAGTTACTTCGTTGTTGTTGAAATAAAGCTACTGTTAGAAAATTTCGTAATTTTAACTCTTTCAAGGCGGGAGCTCTCCCCTTGACGAGTAAAATCGTCTGGCGTTAGCCAGAATAAAATTATCTGGCGTTAGCCAGAGTAAAATAATAGAAGTCTTATGCCGCCGAGAAAGAGTTAATAAACCTGCAGATAGCTCTTTCAAGGCGGGAGCTCTCCCTTTGGCGAGTAAAATCGTCTGGCGTTAGCCAGAGTAAAATAATAAAAGTCTTATGCCGCCGGAAAAGAGCTAATGACACTTCGTCATTATTATTAATACTAGACGTTGTCAAAACACAAGAAATTTTTAACTACTTTTCATCACTTGACCTATCGCTATATCTTGATAAGATATGAAACAATTGTCTCCTCTATTTTTAGGGTTACTACAGATAGCTTGCACTATAGTTTACGTAAAACCTAACTGTATTAGTAACTGCTAAATTTAAATCTGGTCCCGGATAAAATGGCCGATTGATTGACTGATTGATTGATTTATTTATTGATAAACATAAAAACTGCCTTATTCAAAGTACAATTTATTCAAGGAAGTCGCATGATTACTTCTCTTCAAAATTTATATCTGATCTCAAAGAAGGGGTTTTTCTTTTCTAAATGCAGTTCTTAACGCTTCGTAGGTTTGATATCCAGTAACTTCAGTCACCACCCTTCGCCAGTTCTCTTGAATACCATCCATCAAATCCTCAGGTAAGACTTTTAAAGCCTCTGTCGTTGAGCCTGTAACGACCTTGTCGGTACCAGATCCTTCGGGTAATCCGCAAGCTTTGTTGCGATGTAAAGCCTCAAAATTTGAGTCAAACTTCTTAGAATTTGCCTTCATAAACTCAAATGTGCTCATTTGCACAGCATTACGGATCTTCTTCTTATCATCGATGCCTACAAACGAAGCAACCGCTTTAACCACACTTTCCAGATCCTCTTTCATTTCTTCAAAGAATATTAAAAGAACGTTTGGATCATTTCTGTGCGTCCACCAGCTCACTAAGTGTTCGAAGTAAGAAGCCTCTTCCATTTCGCTTTTTGGTATTCCGCGTGATAGAAAGAATCCGTTCACAAACTCATCCAGTTCAACCTCTCCTGGCTGGAAGAACCATCCTTCGAAAAATCTGTAGAAACTGTACGCTACAGCGCATGGTTCCCGGTAAATTACTATGTATTTTGCACCTTTTGGGCAGTGATCATACCAGCAATGGGTCTTGTAGCATCTAGATGTAAAAATAAACGTAGACTGTAACTATGAAGTAGTCAACAATTTGCCAGGTTGGTCACTACTGCAAAAGTCGCTTTTGAATCCTTATAATCTCGATCATTATTATTTTTGTTGTGATTAGTGTTATCATTCTAAGGAGTTCGCTGTCAGCACCATTTTTGTATTATTATCTACTTTTATTATTATTGATTATCATTATTATTATAATTGCGACCACAAACATAAACTTCTTGAAATAATTAAAAATATCCTCAATAAGATCGACACACTCCCCCTGCATCCAAAATTTAAATTGGACATATTCCAGAAGTACCTGTTATCTAAACTTTCTTGGCACCAGGCGATTGCAGTCATGGATAAGACATGGATAAAAGAGAATCTGGACAACTTTTGTCACAACAGTATACGCAGGTGGCTGGAAATGCCGGCAAATGGAACTCTTGACATTGTGTTACTAGCAAAATCAAAATTCGGATTAAATATCATTGATATCTCTACAAAACATTCTCAGTACCAGGTAGCATTGAGAAATCGATTGTCCAAAACAGTAAATGAAGATGTTAAATATGTTTATAACAGTACGAAGTCAAATAATCTGTAGAAAGATCGTTTTAAGAATTGCCGAGAGGTCCTGAAGAAAATCAGGAATGACAAGATCAGCAAGGTAACTAGTCTCACAACACAGAGTATCGTAGTGAAAGCTTTATGGCAAGAAACGTCGTCATTGGATGTGAAAAAATAGCACCATTCACTAAACAAATTACCTAAGAATATTTACAATTTTTGTATTCGCTACCTGAAACACACCTTACCGACCCTAAAGAATGTGGTATTATGGAACAAAAATCAAAGTAGCCTCGGTAACGCTTGCCAAAACACCCAAACTCTCCAGCATGTTGTGTCCGCTTGTAAGGTTCATCTAGAAGAAAGTCGATATACCTGGAGACATAATTCTATCTCAAAAGCTATTGGTGATTATTTGGCTTCTGCCAGAAAAGATATCAATTTGTTTTGTGGTATTGATAGATAAAAAAAGTCCCTCTATCATCACTGGTGATCAATTAAGGCCTGATATGGTAATCATTGACGCTTCTAGTGACTCAATATTTGTGGTGAAATTAACTGTCGGCTTCGAAACCAGGATTCGAGACAATGCTGCACGAAAATCAAATTACTATACAGATTTGTGTAATCAATTAAAAAATCATTATAGTTATGTAAAGTTCATCAATCTGTCGATGCGAGCTATTGGTGTAGTAGGAAAGAGTAGCCGTTGTTTTTATGACCTATTAATTAACGATCTAAAACTTGATGAAACCCACAATAACTTTCTTGTCAGGAAAATAATTTCGTGTTGTATTCGTACATGCTATTTATTCTGTATGAAAAAAAATGGCCCCAACCTCAACTGCTATCATGGTAGTTTTTAGTTGTTTCTGTTATTGTATACTATATCACTGTTATTTTAAATATATTATACACATTTTAATCTCAGCTTGTTACCATAACACAACTTTTTTGCCCGTAAATTCAGTGAGTAAAGTTGTATTTTTGAAATAAAATCATACTTATTTCCATTATTATTATTATTATTATTTTTATTTCCTTTGATGTCTGTGTTTACATATCATCCAACCGGATCTCACGCGGACACCTAAGGTTGGAGACAGTTGTCATGTTGGATTTCATCCAGCATCTAAAAGATCCGTTAAAAAAAAATATTGATTGAATTTCAATGTTTACATCTAAAAACATCAGCCAGACATGCGGTTATTGATTACATAGACAGAGTCCTTCGAAGAATGTGGGCAGTGCTTGTCAACACAATTTTTTGATATTCTCTTAGGCATGGCTGTCCAGGTATTCTATTTGTGAATTCTTCAGTGCCTTTGTTTATCACACCAAGTGCGCCTATCACTATTGGAATCATGGTCACTTTCATACCCCACATTTTTTGGATCTCTAAGTCTTTGTATTTTGAGAGTTTTTTGTATATTGTGGTAGATACGTTGCAGTCAGCTGGTACGGCCATATCTATCAATAAGCAAAGTTTACCATTTTTGTCTTTTACCACTATGTCTGGTCTATTTGCTTTGATAGTCCTGTCTGTCTGTATGGTGAAATCCCATAGGATAGTTATATTTCCTATTTCTGTGACAGGGTCAGGGTGGTGCTCGTACCAGTTTCTGGACGCTTCTTTTCCGTATCAATGGCATATTTTCCAATTACTATATTGTCCAACTCTTTCATGTCGCTGTAGTAACTCAGTTGGGACCATGCTATGAGCATATCAAATTCAGTAGCGAGACAACAAGGGCAGATAATGTAATAAGCGAATCAGCGCGTTTGTTTACAGCCATGGAGGGACCAATCAGCGTGGTCGATTTTACCATGTCTGAATTTACTGGCACATCACTGCAAAAAACTATACCTCAGAAAAAGCCTTCCGTGCATGCGGATTTTGCATTTTCAAAGAGAAAACGAACTGATTCGGATAGTGTTATGTTGACATTGCGTCGCATTTGGGTGTGACGTTTAGGGGACTGGACAGGAGACAAAAAGAACTGGTTCAGGTTGTTATTGTAAAGTTTGATTTATCTGTCTTGAGTATAAATATCAATAACATTACAGATACTATATGAGTTTTTCTTCAAATCTGTCGTGGGGATATATAATGCGTTCCTTAACAAGAAAAATATCGGCTTTAAAATCGGGAGTTACGAAATGCTCACGGCCGAGTTCATGTTTCACGTTGTCTGTGCGAAAAAGCCAACATAAATTCATTATTCCGTACGGGTTTAGACGTCGTAGAGCTTTCAAAGCTCTCCCTATCTCATAAATAAGAAAGAACGTAAAGTGGTACTTTTCTTAGCTCTAAAACTGGCTCGAACGCCTAGAATTTGTATCAGGCTGATATGGGCGGATAATTTTGGCCTATCTGTATCTTCTTGGCCTGCGAGAACGAAGCTGAGCGAAGGAAAGAAGTGTTGGTCAAATTAAACTCGAACCTACTTTAGGATAACATTTGCTTAAAGTATGCCACTTTAATAAAAATAGAGAATGATGAATTTATAGTTTTCGTGCATCTACCCGACGACAATTGCTTACCCTTGAAAGCAAACAAGAAACTTTTCATTCGCCTGCAAATTCATCGAAGTCGTCCACCAGCTCGAGACCTTCCCTCGTCCATCGTCGTTGTCATCATTGTCACTCTTCTCTTCATTGTAGTTTTCATAAATAGCATTACTTCAAGATGGGGTCGTTCACTGGTCTCCCTGGGCGTTTAACCTTAAATTCTGGGATAACATGGCAAATTCGATATTACTGACATCCATACGTTCCATGCCAGGATGAATGAATGTCCGCATCCTCCAAAGATCCGCCGCAATGGACTTTTAGTTCTACTCAAGGTAATTGCGGCCGTTTTTGAAATTTAGTACTGATCTTGCCCATATCCACTGGTAAACTCGCAGGGTCTTTTTTAATCAAGCTATCACTGGGACGCATCAACAGCAAAAGTTAGAGACTTTATGAAACCAGTACCAACCAGAAAATACCTTGTCAAAGAGTGAGACAAATCCATTACAATAATAAGCAAATAACTGCAAACTGCAGGCGAACTCAACTCCAGCTCTCTCTAGTGTGAGAGGTCCTGTTGATTGACATGATATTAGATACACTTTTGAATTTTGATGCATTTAGTATTTATGGCTTTGAAGGGTTTCCTACTGATATAAATCCAAGTGACAGAACTTTGTTTGCAACAATCTCTTCACCAGAAAGATTGGGAAATTTACACCTTGATGAGTTGATCCTAGATGTGTTGAGCAATCCCGAGTAATTCAACAGGCCCTTTTTAAAATTATGGTCAGATAATCTGAAGAAACTTGGCAGCCTTAAATTTCAAATTTTTAATTCTTTTCATGCTAAGAATTCAAATTTTTAAGTGGCACAAATGTGCATTAAAATTAGTGCAGTTCATGCTAGCACGCATGATATCCTACCTCCATGGCTTCCTCAATTATCCAACCACCTCTATCAGTTTCCTTTGTACTTCCTAGCGAAAAGGGGTGGAAATTTTCCACAAGATATGCATCAGACTACCCCAGTATGTAGCATAGGCTGGGATGTTAGACTACTATTTTTGTGCTGATAAATTGAAGTAAAAGTATAAGCAGAACGGCCACATGATAATGATGCGTGTGGTGCATCATAACATTACCCAGCAATGTAACAAATACTTGCAATACAGATTGTAATTATTGCATTTGTACAGTGACTGAAAACAGACAAAGTGTGATCCCTTAAGTTTTAAAATTCATGTGGGTCCATCTCTGAGCTTTGCAAACATTCAGAGTAAAAACAGTATTGATTAAATATTGTTAAGGTCAACCTTAACCCATTAAGAGCCAAGGGCACACTCTCTGTCATTTTACTCTGCCTAACATCAGAGGTTTTCACTCATGAAGGGGATGAGTCCTGCACCTTAATGAGTGAACAGCCATCTCCTTAACCCATTAAGTGACAAGGACACACTCTTTATTTTACTCTGGCTGATGCCCAGCAATTTTACTCATCAAGAGGATGAGCTTGCTGATAAGTCAATATCAATACATCAAGATTCTGAATTAAGTCAGGGTTATTGTCTTTTTTGAAAACAAATATACAATCATTTGTATGACATTCCTTTTCTTCATATGTTTCTAAATGGCTGACTACAGTCTCTTGTGAATCAATGGTTATCAATCTAAAGTTTCTGGAGAATTTAGTGTATTATGGCAGAATCATTGCTGGATTGTAATTTTGATATACCAATAAATTGGCTTCAGTCTGAGCCATCAGTTCCTTTTGGCTATTGTATGGTTGCAATTGACGTGTTCAAATGAGGCTAGGGATGGTCTCTTCGGAACATGTGAGCACAATTGATTTCTAAATAAGAGGACATGTACCAACCAATCTGATCTTTTTGTGAGAATATTAGGGAAAAGTAATTCTTTATGTTAATTCAAAGTTTTAAAAAAAGGACAAAATATGAATATTATTTAAATTTTTTGCTTTTGTAACAATACCCAAATTTCATAATGAAAAATAAAGTCTTCTTTTACCGTAAACTTCAATACACTGTAATACGGACTTATGTCTTGCCTCTTTCTGCTTCTGCTTGGCTTCCTTGACTAAAACAGGTTGTCAAATATTCAGTAAATGTGCACTTTTTTATACATTATATGAAACAGACACTGCAAAGATGCCTGTGAATCACTCTGTGATTTTGCTACTAATTATCTTTTATGAAACTAGCAAATCCTTTGGATATCTTAATCAAACTATGAACCTTTTATGGTTCGCCAGTTGCATTTGACCACAAACCTTTGAACACTGATCACAAAGGGGATGGTTATGACAACTTTTGTTAAGAATTTAAGCTTTACACCAAACTGCAAGGATTTTCTTCTGGAAAAACTGAACTATTTTAACATTTCCCCGCCGTTCGTGATTGGGGATGAATGGAACGAAAACTAGACCTCAATAATGACCAAAAGTACCACCTTAGTTACTTTATAAGGTTCTTTGTGATATATTTATGAGATGGGGATAGCCTTGAAAGCTCTAGGACGTCTAAACCCGTACGGAATAATAAATTTATGTTGGCTTTTTCGCACAGACAACGTGAAACATGAATTCAGTCGTGAGCATTTCGTAACTCCCGATTCGAAAGCCGATGCTTTTCTTGTTAAGAAACGCATTATATATCCCCACGACAGATTTGACGGAAAACTCATATACTATCTGAAATGTTATTGATATTTATACTCATGACAGATAAATCAAACTTTACAATAACAACCTGAAGCAGTTCTTTTTGTTTCCTGTCCAGTCCCCTAAACGTCACACCCAAATGCGACGCAATGTCAACATTACACTATCCGAATCAGTTCGTTTTCTCTTTGAAAATGCAAAATCCGCATGCACGAAGGCTTTTTCTGAGGTATAGTTTTTTGCAGTGATGTTCCAGTAAATTGATACATGTTAGTGAAATCGAGCAGTCTGATTGGTCCGCCCCATCACTGTAAACAAACGCGCTGATTCGCTTATTACATTATCTGCCCTTGTTTAGCGAGACATTATCAAGTAATTTCTGGCTATTATTTAATGCAATCATCGTATCTGAATATATTCCAGCAAGCCTAACAATTGGAATTAAAATTCCGATACCAAAAGGGAAAAAGAAACAAACAAAAAGTTTTGATGATTGTCGAGGTACCTTCTTCTTCCAGTCTTCTTCCAGTGTTTCATAAGATCTTACAAAGACTTGTTCTTAACAGAATACAAAAATTACCCGAGCGCACCTACATGTATTCATGTTCTTCAGGGAGCCTATCAGAAAGAACAAGACGCGATAACAATGGCGTTTATTACGTTATTATCCGAGTTATTTCGTTTGATCCACTTTCTAATTCACGCCTTTCAGCAGAGATTTCACGAGGTTTAGAAATGGGTCGTAAAAGAGTAAAAATAGCCGGCTCTAACTTTGAGAATCAATTTGATTCGACAGGGGTGACCAAATAGCTAGTTTCTAAACAATTCCCTGCATCATTTTTTTTTTTTCTGTTTCATTTTTTTCACTCCATAAATCCAATTTTACAACAACCTAATCTGCATGTCATTTAGTACGCAATGAAAACCTGTAGGATAATCATTAGTGATCTGGGTCACATTTATTAATTCACATATTCAAACAAATTGAACCAAAATGAAATAAATCGATGGAAACACTCGTTTGGGAAACTAATTCGAACATTTGTTTATCTTGTTTCTTCAGGTTACTCCAAACACTTATAAAAACATGTGCAGGTAATTGTTTTGGAACTTGTTTTTTAAATCTAATAAACCACAGTCTAAATCATTTTAAATTTTATAAACACCATCTAAATGGATGGAGGTAGATTAGAAATGCCAATTAGACTCTGCAACATACAAATATATTATAGGTAATATTGGTGTCTACTCCCAACATTATGAGGATAAACATTTTGGGACCATAATTATGGTAAACTAGCATTTGGGGCTGATTTTCTGTCACCTGCAAAGGATTTGTTCCTCCATGTAACTTTTTTTGAAATTTGTTTGTAAAGTCTAATACACCACAATCCAAATCACTTTCACATTTCGTAAACCTAATTTCCATTACTTCCCAGGATAATTTTTAATGAGGAACTGGGAAATGTGTAACTATAGTAAATAAGTCTTATAAACAATTACTTGTTTGCAAAATAATCTGCCTTTACAACCTATTCAACCCTTTTACTGTATTTTCCATTGTTATTCTTCCGTGAAATACTCTATCTTGCAACCAATTGTCAAAAATATTGTTGAGGCCTGCCTAAACTGAATTGGGATATACTGTTTTAGACTTGGGAAACTTACACTGAATAGTGGAAGATTAGGATGTATTATCTTTGTGACTAGGGTTTGATTTCACTTCTCTGCAGGAATACGATTAAAGTTACTTTAGTCACATGTGAGGAGAGTGTTGTCCAGTTTGACTGTATCAAGAATCACAGGTTTTCTTCAAGTACTCGGGTTTCCTCCTGTAGTAACAGAGGACCCATGAAGGGTGGCCCTTAATGAACCTCAATGGAGAACACTTTGTTAGCTGTCAGATTGCGTATTCCAGTATAAAGAAAGATACTACTACATACTTAGCTGAGATCCCGAAATCGTGAATTGGCGATTTCATATCACCCCTCGCACTCATGTCAAGATTTTTGCCCACGTCACATTTGACCATTAACAAACTGATCAAGCTCACCTAGGTATCGCCCTTTGCTCTATTTCAAGGTCCAGGTGTAGATCATGAGCAAGTTCGATAAAAGGAACTACTTCAGTAATCTCTCTGAACTCCATATCTCCGCCTGTTCTTAATTGATGTAAAATCTGTTGCATCCACGTAGTTCCACATTTAGGAGTAGTCACGACGAACACATCAGAGTCGCGGGGCTTGAAATGCAACCCTTTTAACCTACCCTCGACAGTTTGATACCCATTCAACCTCTGTTTCAGGAGCTTAATACCAACACTTGTCGATGCTGAGTTCTCAAAAGGCATTTTGGATTCTTAAAAATTTAAACACCGGACACAAGCAAAGCGTGGTCGTTGGCCATTGCCAACAAGCACGTTCTAACTGAGAGATGATCCTTAACCGTATCTCAGACGTCCATACCTACTCTAGGAACAAACCCGGAAACCCCAGCGAACTCAATTTCCATATCTGGAATGCTAACTCCCAGTCATTTGCTCGGGCAAAAATTGAAGCCAAGATGGCCGCTGCACCACTGATCTGAAAAATAGGACTGGATCGAGCAACCATTGTTCAAAAAGTGAAGCCGGAAGTCAGCCGTGGCTGCTATATTGGAGTGACCACTTTTGAAGGTGCGCCGTATATTTTGTGTAGGTTACATCGAAGAAACTGGAGGAGAACTTTCAAGGTGTGTAGGTTCTTGGCGTATAATTGTCAAATTTTAAATAAGAACATGCCAAGGAGAGACAACAGCCTTTAAAATTGTCCGATTTTGTTTAAAGTTACTGATTTTCCCGTGATAAATAATCGACTATTGAGCAACGAGTGATCGTGTTCGTGGCGTGTACTGCAGTTCGAGATCTACTGCCTAGTCTACGTACTGTGGAGGCCACAGAATTTTTCTTTTACAGTGCCCGGTTTTATGGATGGAAAAGACCGTGGTTGTTTAGCGTTCCCAAGCCACAAAATTTTAATAGTTCAAGAAGGTTTCATGGGCCACATCTAGACAAGCCAGCTGCCAATTGAAGATTCCTGGGCTGTAGTATGACATGTAATTTGTTAAACTGGTCTCCAGTATGCTAAAGCAATTTATTAACAGTTTTAGCACAATTCACAGGTGGCTGTTTCAGTTATGCTTGCTTCATTGATATTTGGACTTTTAAACTTTGATGAACCTTTAAATGAACTGCTCTACACAGTCATTTGAAACAGGAAAATGTTTCTCAGGATTAGAATTACATTTGGTAAAAAATCTTTGTACTTCGCACATATTTGCAATATAATGTTTTAATACCATTGTACCATATGATTAGCCTACATGAAGTATAAGAACCCCGCCTTGTAAAGCAGGCTCTACAACAGTTGTAATAAAGTTGTTGCTATCAAACATTACATGGTGTCAGGATGCAAAATCTTAAAACGCTTGGACCGCTGAAGTTACACGGTAAGATTTCAGATAATTGGCGCAGATGGAAACAAAAATGGACACTGTACGCTAAAGCAAGTGGTGCTGAAAAGAAAGACGAAGACACACAGTGTGCTCTCTTACATGTTATTGGTGAAGACGCCCTGGAGGTATATAACTCATTCACCTTGGAAGAAAGTGAGCAAAACAAAATCGCTCCGCTGATAGCAAAATTTGAAGCCTACTGTTCACCAAAGAAGAATTTGACGTACGAGCGTTACCTCCTTAACACTTGTACTCAGAACTATGGCAAGCCATACCTGACAAAAGTGTATCGAGTTTTAATTCACTACTCCAGAAAAGTAATCGTAAGTCGAGAAAGTATAAATCGCATGGCGAAAAAATAATCGTAAGGCGAGAAAATAATCGTAAAGCGAGAAAATAATCGTAAGGCGAGAAAATAATCATATGGCGAGGTGTCCGACTGTATGTCTGGTCAGCGGTCGTTTGTAGTTAAACAAACATGGCGTCATCTTTACTTGGTCATGAGGAGCTGAGAGCCTTTCTCAAATCTGTTAACACAATGTTTAACCAGATTCAGCGCTCGTTGACGATCAGTGACCCTATTTGTATAGATCACTGTACAAACAAGCTTGAGAACTATTTGGCAGCTATTTCTGCGACTGTAAATTACAATACGTCACAGAGCCAACAAGAGCAGAAGGCTCCGCGCTTCATTAGGTGCACTACTCAAGAGTCTAATTTCTGGTTGGGAAAAAGAGCTGGAAAGGTTTTCAGAAGTCGTGGAAATGTCCTCTGTCCAGGAATAAAGGGAAGTCACTTTTGTCCTGCCTAGTACTGGAGGAAGACCAGCTTTTATTGTAACTAAAGCTTCGATCGAATTATTGAGAGAGACAGGAATGAACTGGAAAACAACTACCGCGTTCCTTGGTGTGTCTGAAAGAACCCTTCACTGAAGAAGAATCGAGTATGGCATCGAGTCCAACTTCACAGAGATATCTGACAGTGATTTGGATGACCAAATTAAAGAGATACTTTACCTGACCCCATACAGTAGTGAATGCTATGTAAGAGGAAGTTTAAAAGGAAGGAATATCAGCAGGGTTTATGCAATTGATAGAAGAATGCAAAAAAGGTATGCAATCTGTCGCCAAGTGTATAATGTCCCTTGTCCTAATTACTTGTGGCACATTGACTCCAACCACAAGCTGATATAGAGGTTTGTCATACATGGCTGTATAGATGGCTTTAACCGAACAGTTATTTATCTTACATGCTGTACCAACAATGGAGCTGCAACTGTTCTGGACTTGTTTGAAAGTGGAGTTCAGGAATTTGGTTTACCTTCCGGAGTACTAGGTGATCATGGGGTGGGAAATGTGGATGTAGCAAGATTTATTATGATTGCCAGCAGAGGTGCAAATAGAGGAAGTTTTATTGCTGGAAGGAGTGTTCACAACCAGCCTATAGAGCAATTGTGGGCAAGAAGTCAACAGAGTATTGTCTGCCCTTTATAAAGATGTCTTTGAGTTCCTCCAAGAGAGAATGTTGCTTGATTCCCAAAATGAAGTGCATTTATTTGCTCTTCATTTTGTTTATCTTCCACATATAAATGCCTCTTTGCAAGAGTTCAAATGTCAGTGGAATCACCATTGTTTGAGGGCAGCCAGCCATTAACATTATGGCAAACAAATATAAATACTCCAGATGATTCACCTCTGATTAGGTTTGATGAATATGGAATTGACTATAATGGCCCAGTACCCAATGTTGTCATTGATAATAATGTCATTGTACCTGATTCAGAGGTGAAGATTACAGAAGGCCAGGTGAGGCATTTAGAAAGCCATGTTAACCCACTTGCTGATGATGGAAATCATAGCATTGACCATTTTATGAGGACACTTGACATTGTTGACATTTTTGTCAACCATGAGTAAATTTAAGAACTGTAGCATGTCAAGTACATGCTTTTGACCACATGTGAGTCTTATATGGAGCTGGCAGAGGAGTTCACCAATGTGATGAGAGAAGAGCAGGCATGGTCATTTGATCTTGTTTGATTCCAAGTGTGAATTACACTTTATTCACATGTGACCTACTGAAACTGAGTTTACATTTACTAATTAAGTGTTGTGTTCCAGTACATTGTTATTTATTATCTTACTATCATTATTTTTATAAGAATACATTTCCTATACACAGCATAGTTTAAAAATGTACAAGTACATACTTCTGAAAGCATGTCCCTGTTCTCATATTTGTTCAAAAAACGTTTGGGTGGATGTAATTTAACTTGATTGTAGTTTTGCATGACAAAATTGGTATATTTCCTAATTAAAATTGTATGTATATAATGTAGTTTGTAGTTGTATGGGCTTATTTTTGGGTGGGGTTTTATAATTGAAAGGATTTTAAAAGACATGAATTATATTCTTGGAGACTTCTGGTATTGCATTACTGTATTACTGATAGGTTGAGAGTGTCCATCACAAGTTAAATGGACAGATAGAAGAATTACGACAACTAATAAACTTGCTGCCCTCAAAACAAGTATTCTGAAGGTGGGAATATAAAATTCATATGTCCAAGAGGCCGTGTTATCTTAAATATATTATGAGTTTATGGAAATTCTGTGTTATTATTAAAGTCATGATGATATTGTCACACTAACACAAAGATAAAAGTAATACCTTGACCACTTATATTAAATTGTCATTAAAGAAATATGAATATACAATTAATTAATCAACCCTGCTGAGACTTTCTCTCACTCTTGACCTCTGAACATTAATATTCCTTCCTTTTAAACTTCCTCTTACATGGCATTCACTACTGTATGGGGTCAGGTAAAGTATCTCTTTAATTTGGTCATCCAAATCACTGTCAGATATCTCTGTGAAGTTGGACTCGATGCCATACTCGATTCTTCTTCAGTGAAGGGTTCGTTCAGACACACCAAGGAACGCGGTAGTTGTTTTCCAGTTCATTCCTGTCTCTCTCAATGATTCGATCGGAGCTTTAGTTATAATAAAAGCTGGTCTTCCTCCAGTACTAGGTAGGACAAAAGTGACTTCCCTTCTTTCGTTGACAGAGGGCATTTCCACGACTTCTGAAAACCTTTCCAGCTCTTTTTCCCAACCAGAAATTAGACTCTTGAGTAGTGCACCTAATGAAGCGCGGAGTCTTCTGTCTGCTCTTGTTGGCTCTGGGAAGTGTTGTAATTTACAGTCGCAGAAATAGCTGCCAAAATTGAGATGTAGTTCTCAAGCTTGTTTGTACAGTGATCTATACAAATAGGGTCACTGATCGTCAACGAACGCTAAATCTGGCTAAACATTGTGTTAACAGATTTGAGAAAGGCTCTCAGCTCCTCATAGCGAAGTGAAAATGACGCCATGTTTGTTTAACTACAAACGACCGCTGACCAGACATACAGTCGGACATCTCGCCATACGATTTATACTTTCTCGACATACGATTACTTTTCTCGACATATGATTACTTTTCTCGACCATCAATTTATCGATTTCGACTATCGATTTACATTTCTGGAATAGTGAATTAAAACTGGATACACTTTTGTCAGGTATGGCTTGCCATGCAGAACGGCCGACCATTCGACACATTTGTTGTGGATTTACGAAACAAAGCGAAGACCTGCGAATTTGGCGCGCTACACGACACCTTAATCCGTGATCGCATTGTTTGTGGAATTGACTCGAACACTGTTTGCGAACGCCTTCTCCGTAACACCGACATTAGCCTGGAAGATGCTATCGCCACTGTACGTGCTGCTGAATCAAGTAAAACTCAACTTGAAAAGATGAATAGCCCCGAATGCCAAGCCGACGCGCTTGAAAAACAACAACTCGAAACTGACACACACAAGAAGAACCCGACGAAAGGAGAACCGTGCCGTCGCTGTGGAACAGTACACGTAAAAAAGAAATGTATTTCTTATGGAAAAACGTACAACAAGTGTCATGGCAAAAATCATTTCGCCAAAATGTGCCTTACTAAATCGCCAACAACTTCGAAAGGAAAGAACAAAAATAAAGTCGACGCCATCGAACCGGAAGCGCAATCCGACACCGAAGAAAGTTCAGATGAATTATTCATCAGTGAAATCCGCACAGTCAAAACAAACACTGACGATGACGAAATTTTGAGAAACCTCAACGTGAACGGCAAATCCACTCGTTTCAAGTTAGACACTGGTGCACAGTGCAATGTAATACCGCACAGTTTGTTTTCCAAGTTACCGAACAAAGGAAAGCTTCGACAAACCAAAACAAAGATTACCGCTTATGGTAGAGGAAACGTGCCTATCAAGGGACTATGTCAACTGAAAACTGCCACAAACGAAAAAGCAATTCACGCCGATTTCTACGTTGTCTCCCTGCCGCACTCCAGACCGCCTCTTGGATTAAAATCTTGCCAAGAATTGAATTGAATTACCGTCAACGAAATCCAGACAAACAACGACAATGATCCTAACATCCTCGGAGAATTCAACGATGTCTTCACTGGCCTTGGACAAGTCGCAGGTGAATACCACATCGAGCTGAAAGAAAATGCTCAGCCAAAAATCCACCCACCTAGAAAGGTCCCACTAAGTCTAATGCCAAAACTAAAGGAAACACTTGCCAAACTTGAGAAAACTGGAGTAATAAGCAAATCCGAGAAACCAAGTGATTGGGTCAACAGTCTTGTAATTGTTGAGAAGAAAGACGGATCTCTACGCCTCTGCCTCGACCCGAAGGATCTGAATAAGGCAATCAAGCGAGAATACTACAAGTCTCCATCGATTGAGACAAACTCTAGTAAGCTAAGTGGAAAGAAAGTTTTTACTGTCATTGACATGACCAATTGTTACTGGCATAAGAAGCTTGATGAACAATCTTCTGAACTATGTACTTTCAACATGCCTTTTGGAAGGTGCAACTTTAACAGAATGCCTTTTGGAATTTGCTCCGCATCTGACATTGCCCAAAATGGTTGAAGACCATTTTGGTGATATTGATGGTGTTCTGGCTGTACATGACGATATCACCATCGCTGGCAAAGACATTGAAGAGTATGACATCATTCTACGACGAGTACTCAACTGCGCAAGGGAAAGTAACGTAAAGTTGAATCAAAACAAGATCCAGCTGAGAGTGAACGAGGTCAAATACCTTGGAGGTATTGTCAGTGCTGATGGATTCAAGCCAGATGAAATAAAAGTTAAAGCCATTGTGGACATGCCACGTCCTGACAACAAGCAAGACCTCCAACACCTTTTGGGAATGGTCAACTACCTCTCATCATTTATTCCTAATGTCTCTGCAATCAATGCACCATTGAGAGCCCTGTTAAAGAAAGATGCCTGGTGAATATGGTACCACGAGCACAACCAGAGCTTGGAGAATATCAAGAAAGTCTTGACAAGTAACCCAGTCCTAAAATTTTATGATGTAGATAAACCAGCAACGCTCCAAGTAGATGCCTCTCTACATGGCTTAGGAGCATGCCTCTTACAGGAAGGACATCCTGTAGCCTATGCATCAAGATCCTTAACGAAAGCTGAGGAACAGCATGCCCAAATTGAAAAAGAACACTTGGCAATCGTATTTGGTTGTGAAAGGTTCCACTGCTACACAATATGGAGTCAAAGTAGATGTTCAAAGGGACCACAAGCCCCTTGAGTCCATCATGAAGAAACGGCTTTCACAAACACCGCCGAGAATACAACGCTTGCTGATTCAACTCCAGAAATATCAATTAGGAGTCAGATATGTTCCAGGAAAATACTTCCACATTGCCGACACGTTATCCATAGCGTTCCTTACAGAGCCAGATGATCTACATCAGACCTGCACAAAGATAGCGAAGTCATGATAGATAACCTTGTCACAAATCTACCAGTCGCTGACCAAAAGATGATTCAGTTAAAGGAAGCAACAAGAACTGATGAAATACTTCAGATCCTCACCAAAACAATCAAGCAAGGCTGGCCAAACAACAGGAGAAATGTTCCTAAAGAAATAATTCACTACTGGCAATACAAAGATGAATTGAGTGAAGCAGAATGACTGCTTTTCAAAAGCCAGAAGCTCATAATTCCCAGTTCCATGAGATCAGAGATGTTAAAGCTCATCCATGAAAGTCACTTTGGAATGACAAAATGCAAAGCGCGTGCACGAACTGTGATCTACTGGCCTGGTATGTCAGCCAACATAGAACGCCTCATTAGTAAGTGTGACATATGCCTCACCTACAGATCAGTCAATCCCAAGGAACCAACGCAATCTCATCCAACTCCTGCAAGACCATGGCAGAAACTTGGTTCTGATATCCTCGAATACAAAGGAAAGAACTTCCTCGTAGTCGTAGATTACTACTCGAAGTACATCGAAACCTGCAAGATGGGAGAGAAGACAGCATCCAGTGTAATCAAGCACGTGAAACCTATCCTTGCTCGTCATGGAGTCCCAGAAGAGATTGTTGCAGACAACATGCCATAAAACAGCAGAGAATTCCAGCAATTTACCAAAGACTGGGGTTTCAAGGTCACCACAACAAGTCCTACCTATCCACAATCAAATGGAATGAGCGAAAAGGCAGTTCAGACGGTGAAGAAAATATCGAAGAAATCAACAGACCCCTTCATCGGTCTCCTTGAGTACAGGAACACCCCAGTAAGTGGTATGAGCTACACACCAATGCAACTACTCATGAGCAGAACTGCTCGTACCAAGATACCAACATGTCCTATACTGATGAAGCCGAGAGTCACCACAGGAGTTATCTGCCAACTCCAGAGAAACCAGGAAAAGCAGAAACACTACTACAACAAGGGATCGAAAGCACTTCAGCCACTGAAACCACAAGAACAAGTCAGAATATGCCAAGGAAAACGATGGATACCAGCCACGGTCACTGCAACTGCATCGACCCCAAGATCTTACATTGTGAGAACCCAAGATGGACAAACCTATCGTCCAAACAGAAGACATCTTCTGAAAACAGATGAGCTATCCCAAGAGAACATGGACCAAACAGAAGACAACATTGTGCCAATTCTACCTCCTCATCATGGTGAACCTCAACTACTACTAAACTTCCCAAGATGATCATCTAGAGTTAGAAGAGCACCAGACTGACATATTGACAATTGATCATAAACATGCAAATAGAAACTGTTGAACAGAACTTTATCATTAGTTGTGTTACTCAATTTAAAATAACTTAAAAAGGGGGATGTACCATATGATTAGCCTACATGAAGTAAAGGAACCCCGCCTTGTAAAGAAGGTTCTAGAACAGTTGTAATAAAGTTGTTGCTATCAAACATTACAGCCATTGCTTTAGCAATTTTTAAAGAAATATACCATTAAAATAGATATTAATGGTATTTGAGGCAAATTTTTCTTTGATAACACTTGCCATTTAAAGGTGTCTAAAGGTTTAGTTATATGAAATAATTTTAATTTTTCAATGCAGTTGTGTTTAGAGTTGTGCCGAAACTGTTTTGCTGTTGATCTATAAAACGAATTGTACAAGTTCAATTCAAATATACACAATAAAAGCAACCAACCACCTTGTTCTAACTGATGTTGCATTTTGGTTTGTGAGAAAAGTAGCTCATTCAGAGGGGTGCCATGAATTTGACATTTAACTAAGGGTGAAGATATTTTTTAGCGAGTTTGTAAAGTTTAAGTTTGTCTTCTGTTAATGTTGATTCTTGAAGTGCCGTAGTTCTTTCCTCAAACTGTGTAAGTTGTTCATTTGTTAAAGCAGGACTAGTTGGTGGAATGTCTACTGAACTGTCATCAAGTGGGATAGGTCCATCCCAGTCAATACCATACTTGTCAGTTACTTCAGTAGGATTGGTACCTTCTTCAGATGTCATCAATGAACCTTGGACACAAAGCTGAAGGGGTGTATAGTTGTTTGCTGTGGATGTGGGATGTCTCAACCAGGCAGCAGACCATTCATCCAAACAATGGTTTATGTGATGAAGGAATGCATAATGTAAGCACTGTAAGTCAATCTCTGCTTAAAAGTCCAAGATATACAGATCCTCCATTAATGAAAACAGGTCATGGAAATTCTTTAAAACATCCTTAAATACATCCCACCAGAGGTGCTCAATTTGTTGATTGTGCATGCTCTTACCCACAAGAGCTGACCCCTTACTTGGACCACAAGTGTTTAACTTATTCTTGACAACATCCACATTTCCAGTTTCCTGATAACACCACACCTGGTTCTGGAGGGCAATCCCCAGTTTTCTACTACGTTTATGAAACTTTAGAATACTGTGGCAGATTTATTGTTAGCATTGCAGGGTAAATACACAGGTGTGAAGCCATCCTCACATCCGTGAACAACAAAACACCATTTGACAAGTTTATGATTGCCATCAAAATGCGAGAGTCCAAGTGGCCTTGTTACATTGTATACACATCGTTTAACTGCTGTGTACCATCGAGTAGCCACTCCCTGGGGATCAACTCGTGAAAGAGCTTCTCTCACATGATGTCTGGGGACGAAAATACCCCTTGGACCAAGGTGTCCCATCAACATTTTTAATCCACATTTTGGATTTGTTTTTTTAGTTGCTCTCACTATGTCACCTGATTATCTTTCCTTTCTGTGTAAAGGGAATGCACTGAAGAACCGTATTCTTGCATTTGTCGTTTTACAGTCCGTGAACTCGCATGAAGTAGTTCTGAAATTGAACGGATACTAAACCTGGCTTTTACAAGCATTGCGAGCTGTTCCTTGCTAACTGCATACTTTGGTCTACCTGGTTATTCCATGAAAACAGCATTTTCTCTGATGTTCATCCCCAAGCGCTCTAAAATTGACCATGCACTGCTCAACAAATTGAATATTTCTTCTGGTATTCTTGTCAAGGAGTCTAAGACAATGACAAGCTTCTGAATTTCTTGAAGCTCTTCTGCTATGTCAAAATTATCAGCACTATGAACACTAGAAACAATCTCCCTTAATCTGGATGTTATTACGTCTTTCAATTCGGCAGTGAAATCTGTCGCCATATTCATTTGTCTTTCTGCCCTGCTCAACGTACCAGCTACTCACACGCACATGAAATTTTGCTAGGTGATGATAATAGTACAACACTGCATAATAATGCCACAGTGCATGATAATATCGAAACATTGCAAAATAATACTGAAACAGTGCCTAATAATAACAAATCGGTACAAATGATGAAACATTGCACAATAATAACGCAACAGTGTGTGCCAATACAAACCAATGCTTTATAATAAAAAAAGGCGCAGAATAATAACAAATCAACAGTGCATAATGCTAACAAAGCAGTGTATAATAATAACAAAGAAATTCAAATTAATAACTAGACATTGCATGATCATGATGAACTTGGGAATAATAATAACGAAAAACTGTATAATAATGAACCGGTAGATAATAAGGAAACATAATAGTTTTGACGGTAATGACACCCCATATCTACCAGTGAAATGTCCGTGAAAATTTTCTTTTTAACCTGGATTCTTCGTCGTGAGATCCTTCACTATCACTTTGGGATGTGTTGTCGTTTCCTTTCACATTTTTTCTTCGTTTACTACAGCCCTACGTACGAGTTTCCTCATTTTCATAATAGCCTTACAACAACGTTACCGAGAAAGTGGTCACTCCAATATGGCGCAGGTTGAATTTCGCGGGCTTCATTTTCTCCCGCACTCTAATCCCTGGGTTGTGCGATCCAGTCACTGATCTCTAAATAAGACTGGATAGAGCAACTGGGCTCAAAAAGCGACGCCGGAAGTCAAGGAGCGGCGGCCATATTGGAAGGACCCAACCAGGTCCCAAACAATATGGCGTAAATAGGAGTTGTAGAGGTTAAACGGCATTTTTCGCCAATTTCAGGGAGATTGAGATGACTTGAAAACGAAATTAAGGTTCTTAATCTTATTTTAAGTAATAAATAAGTATTCTGAATTGTTTTTTTGTTTCGCAAATGCTTTATTTTGCGAAATGCACCCGTCTGTATACTTGCTTTAAAATTTGATAAATGTCTATCAAGTCTGAGAGACTCTTGTGTATTTGTTTCTCTCTTTGTTTTTTAAGTAACCCTTATTATTTGCCAATTTTCTGTGATGTGTTTTGCCTAAGTCCTGATTCATTTGTTGCTGATAAAACCCCTGGATGTATTAAACTGCAAATTTCCTGCTCATGCTGTACATGTATTTGAACACTTGAATCGAAATATGTGGAAATCGAACTTGGCCGTTTATTCGAAGAGTTCTAACATGAAACCTCATTGTAAGGTTTTCGTGGTCGTATTTCAGTGAGATATTCTCGTGTATGACTTGCCTTCACTGTCTTAAAGTTAATATGTTGATTTGGATCCCAGACTTTACTGCTAGTTCCAGGTCAGCGACACATTGATAAACACCTTTCCTTAACAATCTTTGCCTTTGTACCTCAATGGTTTAAACATCTCACTATTTCTCAGGTGATAGATGGGTTGACACATGTAACCTTTGCTTGACCACCTTAGTTACTGTTGCTTACTGGTTAGAGATTCCCACTAATAACCATGATGTTAGGGTTCATTTGGCTCAAGAAGTCATTAGCTTTCCTGTTACTTAAGCTTTCCAGTTTTTGCACATGGTATGTTTGCATGTCTGTCTTTCTGAGTATATATTTAGTTTTTCACCACAATTGACTCTACTGGTCTTCCATGGGTAGGTGAACACTTACACAAATGCATGCAGTGACTGGAGAGGTTATCCAATATTACTGTAGATTAGATTTTGGTTCTTACTGTTGCTAGAAGAGGACAAATTTAACTTTTTCTGATTTTGTATGATAAAGGTTGGCTTTTGTTTCCTTCTCAAGATAACAATAACGAATTTTGCTATAGCACTTTGCTATGCACTTCATAAGGGCAAAATGTGACTTTAATCAACAGGAGAATCTACCATACAGCAGACTGAGCTCTGTGAACACTTTAAAGAAAAAACCTAACTAATTTTCGTTTGACTTAGACCCAAAAGTTCTCCCTCAACTCCAACTCACAAAGCAGCTTCAAACAACATATTTCACATTGATTTGCATGAATGATTTGATTACTGTACAAGTACAACAATATTGATCAAGCTGTAACTAGAAGCCATATCAAAAACGTGAAAAACATATTTAAAAACTTCATACTAAATCACAACAAGCGGCTGTGAACTCAAGTTTACTACATGCACTAGTGCAAACAAAATGCATGTATTGAAACTTTATGAGTACAGAACCCATCTTCTCTGATCAGCAACATCTAGCAGTAAATTGGGTTTGCATGGTTCATTCAGTAATTGATCCCGGCAAAAGGGTTAGTCAAAGTTTATTTTCGTCAAAAGCTCATCGCCATTGATAATGAAGAAATTGTTGAATTTGCTTGACAAATACAGTAATTTAAAACCTCGAATACATACACTTGGTAAACCCAAGATCCGAAAAACAAAGACAAGACGAATACAGAAACGGTAATATCTCCTTGTTCCCAAAACTGAACACGACACACTGGATTTTTGATAGATTTCTTTGAATAAATTATGAGCAGAAATGCTTCGAAAAAAAGGTCCGAGAAATGTCTCCTTGTTCGCTCACACAACAACAACAACAACTCCCAGCGAGCCCTTGCGCGCCTAGGGCATAGGTGTCCCAAAAATATAAACAAGTAACTAAATAAAGGTTCCAAATAATCCCCCTCCCGAATACGAAGTCTTCGCTCAAAACGACCTTAATATGTCTAGATTGTTTCAAGTCTTTGAAATGTCTTACGTCCTCTAATCATCACACTCAAGTGGGCACAGTCGATGTACTGGGCGTTCGTAAACACTTTCACCCACTTTGACTTTTACCACGCGAACTAAACCATCTTTTCCTCGGTGAACCTCGGTAATGCGTCCCAAGGGCCACTCTCCACGTCTGGCTTTGGGCTCCATAAGCAAAACTACGCCTCCTTCTTTCATATTTCGTCGAGGATGATACCACTTTCCGCACTTGTTAAGATTGGGTAGAAATTCTTTTCTCCAGCGAGGCCAAAACTGTCCAAGTAGTTGCTGAACACGTCGCCATCTTTTCCGCGGATTGCAGGTTTCATCGACGTCAAAGGCTTCTGGAGCGTATTGTCCTCCAAGCCATCCTACGATGAAGTGGTTAGGCGTCAGAGGGGTCAGGTCATTCACGTCTGAACTAACATAAGTAATTGGACGAGAGTTTAGTTGCCCTTCGGCTCCGATGATGGCTGTCTGGAGCTCTTCATCTGTGACACTCGCGTCGCCAAATATCGCTCTCATCGCCTTTTTGCTGCTTTTGATCATCGATTCAAACACTCCCCCAAAGTGCGGGGCTGATGGAGGGTTGAATTTCCATTCGATTCGGTGTTGTCACGTTGTTTCATTGATGATTTTGTCTTGGTCAAACTTCTCTAATAATTCTCGTAATTCTCTCTCTGCCCCAACGAAGTTCGTCCCGTTATCAGAAACTACGTACGTCGGCGTCCCCCTCCTTGAAGTCATTCGGATAAACGCGTTGATAAACGAGTCCGTGTCTCGGGAGTACGCCATTTCAAGATGCACCGCTCGGGTGTTGAGGCAGGTAAAAAGGCAGAGGTATCTTTTGGCTTTCGCTCTACGTCGTCCTTGTTTGGTCAAAAATGGCCCACCGTAATCGACGCCAACACGTTCGAATGCTCTAAGTCGTAATTTCAATCTTTCTTCGGGAAGTGGAGCCATCATTTGTATGGTCGGTTTGGCGCGGAATCGACGTCGGCATTCCCGACAAGCTTCTATGACATTCCTTACGGCTCGACGTCCTTTAACGATCCAATACTTCGTACGCAACTCTGATAATAAATGCTCCGTGCCACTACCGTGTCCGAGTTTTACGTGTTCGTTTGCAATGACAAGTTTGGAGACTGGATGGTTTTTCGGCAGAAGAATAAGATGCTTGACATCGTAGGGTAAATCCTTTGCATAGCGTAAACGGCCGTTTGCTCTCAATAATCTGTCTTCATCTCTGCGGGGATTCAATCGCGCCAACGTTTTCTCTTTCTTCCTTTCCGGAAAGGCTTCTGTCTGTGTTCTTCGTAGCCACCAAATCTCGGCTGTTGCAATCTCGTTGGGGGCAAGCGTCTTGCTATTTACTCTTCGTTCTTTCGATAACTTGCAGTTGCTTATGAACCGTCGCATCCACGCTGTTATACGGACTAAACGTTGAAGACTAGAATAGTTGGTGGGGTCCATGAAGGTTTCGTGCGTAGTGCTGTCGTTGGGGTTCTGGGTGAGGTGCGTCTTTGTAACCTTTTTCTCATTGCACTGTTCGGGACTTTCCAAGACTTTTGTTGGTAATCTTTCCGGCCACGTTGACTCGTCGGCCTTAAGGAATTCTGGCCCTTCTTTCCAGAATTTACTTTCGGTGAGGTCTTTGGCAGAGACACCTCTGGTAGGAAGATCAGCGAGATTCAGTTTCCCAGGAACATGGCGCCATTGCTCTGGGTCGGTCGTTCGTTGGATTTCGCCTACCCGGTTGGCCACGAATGGCTTAAATTTACGGCTTTGGTTGCGAACCCAAAGCAACATGTTAGTCGAGTCCGTCCAAAAGGTGATCGTTGCGATTGACAATACTTGTGCGATACTTTTAGCCACCCGAGTTGAGAGAACTGCTCCCATCAGTTCCAGACGAGGGATCGTTGTAGCTTTAATCGGGGATACACGACTTTTAGCAGCGATGAGGCAGGAAGTAGGTGGTGCTTCGGTATGATAATGACATACGAGGTGGGCGGCAGTTGCGTAAGCGTTCTCAGAGGCATCAGAGAACACGTGTAGGTCAATTGTTTTCGGATTAGGTTGGCGTAAACAGCGAGGGATCGTAAACTGCGACAGTTCTAGAAGCTCTGAGTTCCACTGTTGCCACTTCGTTAGAAGTTGACTCGGCAATTCGTCGTCCCAACCTATACCTGCCATCCAAATCTCTTGCATGAGGATTTTCGCTCGTACTATAAAAGGTGCTAGGAACTGGAGGGGATCGAACAAGGTAGCGATGGAACTTAACACGCCCCTCTTGGTTAAGTTGCCTTTGGTTTCGGGTATTTCGACTTGAAATGTGAAGTTATCTTCGTCTGTTTTCCATAGAACTCCTAACGTTTTTTGCGCTGGAAGATTTTCATCTTGAATTTGAAGACTCGCCAATCTATCTTCGAACGGAACTTCCTCCAGTACAGATGGCTCATTTGACGACCATTTTCTTAAGTTGAAGCCCCCTTTGCGTAGAACTTCCGACAGTTCACGTTGTAGTACTCGAGCTTCCTGGGTGGTTTCGCAGGAATCAAGCACGTCGTCTACGTACATCGAGTTGTCTACCGTTTCGGCGGCTTGTGGATATTCTGCGGCATGTGCTTGGACGTGCGTTTGTAGTACGTGTTGGGCACAGAATGGTGATGATGTGTTGCCAAATGGAAGGCGTAGAAATTCATAGACATCAGGTGTCCTTGTAGTTTCGAAGTTTCGCCACAGGAATCGATGGAAGGCACGATCTTCCTCTCGCAGTCGCACTTGCAAAAACATTTCTGAGATGTCAGCTGAGAGAGCTACCGGGGCGCGACGAAATCGTAATAACACATCATACAACTCTCGTTGCAACTTGGGGCCAGGCAAGATAGCATCGTTGAGACTCTTTCCCTTGTGTTGAGCGGCGGCGTCGAACACAACGCGTACTTTGGTGGTTGACCGGTTTTCTTTGACAACTGGGAAGTGCGGGAGAAACTACTGGTTTCCGTTTCTCTTAGGCACAATTTTTACGTAGTCCTTCTCTATGTAATCGTCGATGATTCGCTGGTAAGCTTTCTTTACCTCAGGGCTTTTCTTCGAAAGACACTTTTCCAGATTCTCGAGTCTGGATAACGCCATGGCGTAGTTGTCGTTGAACTTCGGTTCACTCTTTTGCCAAGGAATTCCAACTTCATAACGACCGTCTTTTAACGTTTGGGTTTTTTCCACTTGGTTGATGGCGGCTTGTTCGTCAGGCGTGAACGATTGTTGACGAGAATCGTCGTTGATGCCCAAGGACTCAAGGTCCCAAAGTCGCCGAAGGATGTCGTTGGTCGTTTGCTCGACTAAGGTTGGCGTGGCGATGGTGGTGCGGTACGTTTTGGTGGTATGGGTCCGAGCTTTGCGACGTGTACTGGGAGACAGTGTCGGGCCAAAACAGACCCAACCCAAGTTGGTCAGTCGTGCAATTGGATCATCGTCGTGGGGACCATGTACTTCTTGTTGGACACGGTGGACTACAGGATGGTCACTACCGATTAGGACATCAATTTGACTTCGTCTTGATACATTTTCAAAGGGGATTGACTTCAGATATGGCCACTTCTCTTTCAGTTCGGACCACTGCATCGCTGGTGTCTCTCCAGTAATGTTGTCAAGCACGTTTGCATGTAATTTAGTTGAAAACTCTTCGTTAAGGCTTGTTACTGACAACTCAACTCGGCGCGATTTTCTTTTGACTTCTGATCCGCCTGTTCCCGATATCGTCAAACTTTGAACTTTGCCGCGTAAACCAAGTTCCTGTGACGCGCTCTCTGTCACGTAAGTCCCAGTAGAACAGGGGTCTAACATCACGTTCACCTTTAATTGCTTCGTACCGTTTGTGATCAACGCCGGCAGGACCATCAACGATACATTATCGACTTGTTTTGTTGCGTGTGTTATCTCTTTGGCATGGTCTTGCGGTTGACTGGGGGGTGCTAAACCGTCTTGGTTCTCGTCACGATCCATTTTGGAGGACGGGTTATCAGGACGACGTTGGTTATTTTCGTCAAGATATCTGCTGTGACGGTCGCTCGTACAGCCATTGATTCCACATTTTCTCACATTGTTACAATCTTTACTTTGATGCCCCATTGCCAGGCAACGGAAACACCGACCGCTCTTCGAGATTAGTTCCTTTTTCTCGAAAACAGATAATTTCTTGAATGACTGACAAAGCCACGGTGGGTGGTCTTCTTTGCAGGCTGCAACCACACACCCTCTTGGTCTTCTCTTGTTGCTGGTGCCAAATCCCCGATCTCGTCTTTTCCTTTCACTTCTATCATCAGTCTTGTCATCTCGTCTTTCATCTTTGGTCTCGTCCAAAATTTGCACCCACATTTCTAGCCAGCTCACAAGATTTTCGAAGGTGTCTTGTTTACCTCGTTCAAATGACCAGTACTTATATGCTTGAACGTCATTCACCGTCATTTTCTCTTTCGCAGTCAAATTAAGATTTTGTCCGCTTGTCTCTGCTCCATTTCCACTATCTCGTAATGACACTAAGACTCTGTCTAACAGCGCCAGAAATTCTTCCAGATCTTCCAAATTTTGGGGTCTTAACTTTGGCCAGCCACGAAGTGTCGTCAGATTAGATATCTGCTGTCTAATTTCTCCGCCAAACTTCTTCTCTAGTTTTTCTTTCGCTCTTTCGTAAGCGTTGATGGTGAATCCCAAATCTTTGACCATTCTTAATGCTTTTCCTTTCAAGCTGTTCTGAAGACGGAGCATTTTTTCTTTCGTAGATATTGTTGCTTCGTCTACAACTGACATGAATGGAGCTTTCCATGGCGGATAATCCGCTTTATTTTCTCCAGAAAATGTAGGAAGTTTTACTCCTTTCAATTTTATGGGCGCGAGTCGTTGCTGATAATGTTCCACTTCAGATGGATACTCTCTGATAATGGGCCTATCAGGTAGATCATACTGCTTTTTATTTAAGATGCTCTTAGACTCTGGATCTTTTACAGAGCCAGCTTTTGCACTGATTGTTGCTTCCTTTTCAGCTGCTGTCGCTCGGGCTTCGTTAATAACAACCACTTGTCTTGCTTCTTCGGTTCTTTGTTTGGTCAGTTGATGTGCAGCAATTCGCTTCTGTAGTTCTTCCTCTTCTTGTTGTTGTTCTTTCTCTAAAACTAAAAGTCTTTCCTTCGACTCTAGTGCTTCTTTTCTCTTCTTCGATACTAATAATGACTGAATAGATTGCACTGAGCTGCGATCATCATTGTCGTTTAATCTGGGCAAAGATCTAAGCGAGGTTAAATCTGAATTTTCTTCTCCCATTGCTAGACGTTGATTCACATGTTCTTCCGCAGCTTTTACCGCAATATCAACAACAGTGGTTAGCTCGTCGACTTCTTTATCAAGAGCTTCAATAGTCCCATCAACATCAATATTTTCATCACCGTCCTCAAGTGCTACGACTCCTTTTTAGTTGTAAATTAGTTTCGTAATTATCTCGTACTCACTTTCTACTTTAAGAATTGCTTTTCTAATCTCTGTTTTAGTTGCCAAGCCTTTACTGCCAAGCTCAAGACTTTTGTTGTCTACGAGGTCTACGAGTTGTTTTCTTGCTTTAGTAAGACGAGTCTTCGCTGATTTTTTACGGCTACGTAACATTCTTAACTTTTTGCTCGCTGTACTTCCCGTTTCGTCCGGATTTTCCGTCATGTTTTCGTCTTTTTCAGGCTCCTTTTGAACAAGGGGGTCTTGTTTATCCATAGTTAAACTTTCCGGTCGAATATCTTGACTTTTCTGGCTCATAACTTTGTAGTTCGACTCCAAATATCGAACTGTCGGTCGCGAAGTCTTGTCTATTTTCCCATGAAATCCGGCTCGAAGGACCAAATTGTCCCCAAAACTGAACATGACACACTGGATTTTTATTGATAGATTTCTTTGAATAAATTATGAGCAGAAATGCTTCGAAAAAAAGGTCTGAGAAATGTCTCCTTGTTCGCTCACACAACAACAACAACTCCCAGCGAGCCCTTGCGCGCCTAGGGCATAAGTGTCCCAAAAATATAAACAAGTAACTAAATAAAGGTTCCAAAACACTCCTCTTTATTGCTAAGTCACTGCCAAACTGCTAAAGTTACACAATGTTATCGACCACTTTTTTCTTACCTTAGTCACATTTCTTCAAAGAGGTGGCCGGCACTGATCTTCGCTTGGGTAAAAATCATCGAATTTCTGCTGATTTTCAGTTACTCTGGCCACGTTTAAAGTTCTCCACCATCGAAAGATACAATTTTTTGCTAAAAATGTAATGGTTAACTGGTTTTCGTTGAAATCACAACCACTAAGAGCGAAAATCATAATTCAGTGATAGCCCTTAAACTACAAGTGGGCCCTTCCAATATGGCCGCCGTGAGATTTTCAGCTTCACTTCCGGCTTCAATTTTCGGTGAGCGAGAGACTGGAGTTGCTCTATCCAGTCTTATTTACAGATCAGTGGATCCAGTCCTATTTTTCAGATTAGTGGTTGTGCACCAATTATTCGCAGGGGTTCATCCGTAGGAGATTTATCCGTAGGGGGTTTAACCGTAGGGGTTTTACTCGAAATGAAAACATGTCACATATTCTATGTTCCTGTACACGTTCCAAAATCAAATAATCACAGACTGCACTATCGATTCTCATCTAATTTAAAGAGATGAGTGAAGATGCTGCTGTTGCTGTAAGTGATGCAGAAAGTCGTTACATCAAAACTGATCCAACGTTAAATGACGGTCGAACGAGATCAAAGTTTGGATTGGTTGCTGTCGGTATCACTGGCACTGTAGTGTCTGGATTATTTTTGGGAACTATCCCTTTCCTGACTCCAGCATTACGCAAAATATGCCTTCCTTACGTGCCTGCTACAAGTTCCCAAGTGGCCAACATACTTAGATTATGTAAAGGAAGGTCTGGCACTTTTGTAGACCTTGGTAGTGGAGATGGCAGAGTGGTGAGTACATGCACAAATTAAAAGTTAAAGTTAACTAGAATTGAAGTGAGATACCCATAAGTGTTATTTATTTGTACAAGGTCCCGTGGATGTATTTGAACTAATCGAATTTAACAATGTCTGTAATATAAGTTGATCTGACAGTCTTGAGCATTGTGTTAGTTGCATACCATATCCAGGGAAGTCAAGCAGCTACTGTACTATAGGAATAGTATATAAAATGAGAAATCGCAGCGTTACCTATAACGGAAGATAAATTTGACTAGTTAAGAGGGAATTAAATATTCTAAAAACAACAAAAAATAGCATAATCAATTTTAATGAAGTTAACAAAGCAAAGACAATAAGCAACCAATAAAATGATGATCAGAGGATATACATGTGTCCTTGTAACTAGTATAGAAATATCACAGTATATAAAACTTAAATTCCATTTCAAAATTGTCAAGATAAAATGTCTAAAATCAAGAGGCCAGTTATAAAATATGATTGACTTCAATCATGGTTATATGTGCTTAATATTTTTAAGCCAATGAAAATAAAACATGAGTATGAGTTTTATTCTACTGAGCCTAAATGATCAATGCCTGAGAGTTTTGGGGCCATCTAGGCTCTTGTGCAGTCCTGTGACTGTTACTGTTTTGTTTTTTGGTTTTTTTTTTTCTTTTTTTTTATAACTGGTATTAGTTACAGTTATGTGTAAACTATAACTACAGTAGTTACCCATAAAAGTTTTGGGAAACAAAAGAGGCACTACTGTATTTACAAACACAAACATACATTAAATTTTAAATTAAAAATTTGGTAGCTGGTTATAAATTACAAAGTGCACTCTATGTATTTCTTAAGCCACTTTTTGTAATATAAGTTGCCATTATACAGTTACAACATCCAAGAATGTAACATTTGAGTTACTTTTACAGTTACTTAAAAAAGTGACTCCTTACATGTAAAAAAAGTTACTGACAGCTGTGCATCTGACAGGACCTAAGCAGAATGCACTGAATCAATGATGTATTTGGAGCAAGGGCTATGGTGCCATGCCTTCTGTTGCATGTTGTGTTACATTAGAAATTTACACATATTTTAGATTAATACACTTATTATTTGTTACAAAAGATCTTCTTTTTTAAATGAGTGACTAAAATTAACCTAGATCACTATAGTATCAATTAACTTAGTTGGCTTTTCAGGTCTTTTCAAGTTGGACTCTAATGGTTGGAACCCAGGAGGTAGTGCTTAGATCACCTGCTTGGTTGCAACATCAGTTCAACTCATTTTTTCGGAAGTATCCTCTTTGTGTAGTGACCACACTTAGGTTGCTTAACTAATTTTAGTTTTGGAAAAATATCCACCCTGCTGTGGTGACTGCCCTTAGTTTATTCAATTTTCTTTACATTTTCAGAGGTGCCCACTTGGAGTGTGGACTCCACTTCAGTAGTCTACTTGTCTTAGTCTAATTTTTGGGTAGATAACCACTTTGAGTGGTTATTCAATTTATTTTTTAGTTTCAACATATCACCTCAGAAAATGATGACCTCATTGAAACTGTGAGTTTGTATATGAAAATACCTAATGGCCATGTTGCCATTCAAATCCAAAAATAAATTACTTAATGAGGAAGCCATTAATTAATAATTATCTTGTTGTCCCATCTTGTTTTATTCTTTGTTCTTAATTTTTAATTCAGAATACTTGATAATTGTCTTTTGGAAATTAAAAAAGCAAGGTCAAAATGGGGTCATCTGGCGGGTATCTTCATGCCTCCCTGTAAATATGGTACTGGACAATAAAGGTAGTTTTAACACGAGATTTGACTCTAACACCAGTAATAATGAGGAGTAAGAAAAGGTGAAGACTTAATGATGGGGTAAATTAAGTACTTTTTCAGTGGCATAATTAATTTTTTGAAAAACACTCGACTGCTGTCAAATACGCATATGGAGGGTTTAAGGTAAGGACCCATTCACACGATACGATTGTCGTTTACGATTGTCCGTCCTAGCGTATGTAATGTTGTCTTAAGGGCAGAATTATTTCGATTAGCTCGCTGAAGTTGCAATATGCCAGGAGCAGTGCAGTGAGTTAAGCCTGATTTCCATATGATCGCCCGGATCGTCTCAATCGCCCCAAATTTGCTCAGATGATCGGGACGATCATATGGAAACATTCCGGGGCAATCGAGACGATCGCGATAGCCTGGATCGTCAGCAATTCTAACTGGAAGATTGAGGCGATCGTGAATGATTGAAAACGATCAAATGGAAACAACTGTCAGGCGATCGGGACGATCCAAATCCATTCACGTTTCAAGATGGCGGCAACAACTTCATCAACCATGCTAAGAAGTGAAGAAGTATGAAGTCATAAAGTCTAGTTTGTCAGACTCAACTGCTGGAAGAACACCCGAGGAAAAATTCTGTCCTTTGGACTAAGTTCTTGTGTAGGAGTACAAGATGGACCAAGCTTCTCTCACTTCTGAAGCAAATGCCGAACCCTAAATGTTCTCCCACAACTTTCGCCCTTTTCTTCTGTCTTTTCCAGCGTAGAGCACTGAGAACTAGCAAACAGCATGCAAAAATAATGTTCAGGGCCGAGCGACAACTGCAGAGATTCATAGTCAGACGATCGAGGCGATCATGTGGAAACCAAAATCGCCCGACTCGTCCCGATCGCCTGAAATGCTCTTGTGGCGATCCGGACGATGGAGGTGATTCGGGCGGTTATATGGAAACTATGCTTTAATAACTTTAATCGGATACGTTAGAACGAACAATCGCACTGGACAATCGAATCTTTTAAATGGAACCGAAGGGTATTCCTAATTCGAACATATTTACAATAGTTTTGCACTTGCTCTGCGGACGTTCATACGTTCCTAAGGAAGGTAAGAATCAACGTGAATACTCATTACGCATGATAGACTTCAGAACGAAACGCGACAACCTGTGTGTGGTCTATGTGCGTAAAGTTCTACTGACTACTGTTTGATAATCTGCTATTAAGACCTCGTCGTAACGTCATTAATAACCAAAAAAATCCTTAATTTTTTTGGCTATTTTTAAGAAGCTGGACCGTCTTTCTCAGAAAATACGCCACTGACCAAAGTTTTAAGAGTGTTTTACTAGCGCCTGAGATGATTGCTTCGTGAGAGGCATGAAACTCCAAGTAGCGATTAAATGTCTTTAAAAAGTTATCTAACTTCGTGATCCAATTCGTACATATCTATGGTATATCTATTGAGCACTCTTACTGTTTGATGAGGTTACCAACCCATTATTTACCTATATGTATATATATGGTACCTAGGAAAAAATGCCTTTGTTAATAATTATATGGAATATAGATCCTTCATATTTTACACGTGGACAGAAGTATGGATTAAAACAGCTTTAAAATTTCACCGTTCAGTAGTTTTATTTTTTGGCTGGGCTAGTTTAAATTAATTTGACGTTTCATTGCTAAAAGGGCGTACAAATTATGGCCCAGGGCTTTTTTCAAAATCTTAACAATCGCACCCATAGCTATACAAGAATTTTCTTCTTATACTTATCAAAGTTTTTATTAATTAGAATTTTGAAAATTTAGGTTTTAGCTGCAGCAAGTGCTGGTTTTCAAGCTGTTGGATATGAACTTAATCCTTGGTTGGTCTTATACTCTAAACTAAAAGCAAGATTCCAGAGACTTCACCACAAAGCCTTATTTTACCGAGCTGACCTGTGGAAGGTGAAAATTCTTCGACCTATAATTCTATAGATGTGGGCGTATCTTGCTTGTCATCAATTTGCGCAAGTGCCTTTTTTATGTTCTTAAACCACCACTATCCAGTTGACTTTTGGTTGATATTTTTGACAGACAAATCTCAAAGACTTTGATAACATCATAATTTTTGGAGTTGAGGAAATGGTGAGTCTTCTTTTGTGAGTGAGTTCAGACGACGGGTTGGAAATCTCCCGGGTTAACTTTGACCACGCTAAATTAGGTGGCAAAGGAAACATGCCCGGATGAAAAGGTCAAATTCAAAGGCCACTTCACTTTTGTCTCTGTTTTTCGGGGGTATTTTTAAACAAAAACAAACAAAAAAACAAGAATGTAAAAAAATTAAGGCGATGATAATAATAACACGGTAATGTTTTGAGAAGCTGTTTTTCGTCATACCGCTAACGTAAACAAACACGAAACGGTTCCCAAAAGTTCAGTTGCTCGACCTCGAGGTTCTCGAACAGATGGAAAGGGCCTGGAGAAGAACATTTGCTCCCCAATTTACTCAAAATGGCGGCGTTTAATTTCTCTCCAATTTATATGATCTATACAGCTATATGTAAGTCAGTGACACAGATCACCAATGTGGGGAAGGCAATTCAAGTTACGTGGTTAACCTATCAACGGATTGGTTTCCTGACCTCTCAATTTCTAAAACAAAACTGTTACCTCCCATATTGGAAGCATTTTGGTGCTTGTATGCAGTCGAAACCGTTTTTAATAACCTCACAATAAAACAGATATTGAACTGCTTTCAACGTCGGTCGTTGTCATTACTAGCGCCCTTTTTAATCAAAAATAACTGACCAAATTGACACTTTAAGGTTATAGTTGTTATTCCTTTTCCTAGTGTTTCGCAGCTATTGAGAAAATGCGTTTGATCATGTCTTTATGTGTACAATCTAGATGCCAAGGTTACAAACAAAGCTTGCAGAAGAAATGAAGCCTGATGCGAGAATACTGGCCTGTCGTTTTCCCCTTCCAAATTGGGATCCCGAAGCAGAAATTTGTGCTGGCATCGACACTGTGTGGCGATATAGGAAATGCCGCTCACTAAATAAGGTTCAACATGTAAATAAAAATGGATAAAATAATAAGTATGAAACTGTGACCTTAAAGTTCATTTCATGGTTAGATTAAATGGCGATGGCACTAAGATTGTTGGCACAAGGCAATCCTTCCCTCGTATTTGCCTTAGGTTTTCGTCCGGATCGAGTAAAGAAGGAGCGTAGTCTGTGCGAAAAAACCGACAGCAATTACTTTCCCATACTAACTAAACAAGCGAGGTTGATGAGGAATTTATTTAGTGGCTTCTCGTTTCCTCCTTCATCGCTTTTAGTGCTCTCTTTGTCTTGGGAGGTGCCTGTTTAGATTTGGTTGTCTGTTTTTACCTATGAGGTCGAGTTTTTTTTGTATCTTTTGATCTAGTTTTCGTGCTTAAAAATCACCGCTAAAAAGATATAACTACGTTGCAAGCAATTTGTCGTTAATCTTTTGCAAAACGTTCGTGAATCTAGCTTGATTGAGTTCAAATCAATTCGGCCGGGAGGTTTTATTTTCCTCATTGCAACTAAATTGTAACAGAAGGTTGTAACAGAAGGTTGTTTTAAGAGCGTGTACTGCCGAAGCGAAGGCTCTTCATTAATCAGCTGCTCTTTTCAGGCCTTGAAGTGATTGGTCGCAAACGTATTCTGGAGACAGGAATAATTCTCATTGTAAGTCCTCGCAACTGCACATGCTTTTACGCAACAGTCGGGTGAAAACTGCACCTCGATATAGAAATTTTCAGCCAGGTTGCGTTGGTAAAACTTTAGCCCCATACCTAAGAGTTGATGTGTTTTAGCCAAGTTCTGTGGACTAAAGTTGATAATAAACTTGAAATATACATGTCAAGAAAACTGTGGAATGAAAAGCAAAGTTTAAAATAACCGTTTAGTAGGGTGAAGACAAGACCACATTTAAGATAGGGAATCAAACCATTAAAATTCGTAAATAAACTGGCAAACGTGCAGTAAGCTTCCGATAAACAGAAGTTGAAAAGTCGTTGTGTGATCAATTAAGACGTACGTCCAAGAAAGAAAGAATACAATTACTCTTTAACACACTGGAAAACATAATATTTCGATGAGTAAACATGTAGTCCTGACAAGCGCTTAGCAGAGAAGAGCTTGCTCAGCTGAGCGAGAAATGGCAAAAGAGTCCTTGACATAACGGAGAAACAAAAACGGTTTGAAACATCCAACCGAATTCAGTTTATTTACAAATTTTGATAGTTTTATTCTCCAATCTTTTATGCTTGTCGGGATATCACATGTCCTAAAATCTACTCTGCAATAAACTGGGTAAATTTCTATTGCACAATTGAAATTTTTTTCTCCCTAATGAATAGCAAAATCATATGGTGGTAATGGTCGTCAGTTGGCGGTATTGAATGCTCTTTGATGCAAATGGTTGCTTATCCATGCAAATGATTGTTAATTTTTATGTTAAAATTTTAATTGAGCATGACAAAAACGTAAATGAATGTCGATTCAGTAAAATGAATGTAATTTCGCGTAAATGAGTTCGAGGTTGGCGTTAATGATATACTTTCTGGTAATGAACAGCCAAAGGTGTAGTTCGCTTTAAGTTAAATTTTCTTAGCTTTTACCTGTAATTGCTTAATATGACCCTAGTCCCAAGCTTCATTAGAGACGACAGATTTTCTTGAATAAATACCGGTGGAAATTGACGAAAACCCACTACTCGTATCCTTCGATGTTATCAATTTATTATACAAGCATTCCCCACAATCTACGACTAACCTCAATCACATACTGGGTAGGTAACAACAATAGCTCCCTACTTCGACCCTTTTTACAAAGAGTTTATTCTGGAAGCAATGTCCAGCACCCCTAAAGAAAACACATTTCATTTTGAGGGCAAGTTTTTTAACAAAAATAAGGGACAGTAATAGACACGAAAATGGCTCCTATGTATGGTACACTAATTACGGGCTATCAAGAAACAATTTCATGGGCCGAAATTAACTTTTCAAGTAGGTTGCCCATTAGGCAACCAGCTTTCCAAATCTCGGCATTCAAGATAAAATCAAGGCGTTCAAGATAAAATCTAGTCACCAAGTTTGGATGTTATTGCTCAGCGGTAATACACGAAACAAGATGGCGAAGTATACAAACATCGGGAGCAGTGTGCACGAATCACTTAATAACAGATGGACTGGTTGTATAATTGTACCTCTTCTCATGCAGAAATCTTGCACTGAGATTGATATTTTGGGCTTTTGATATACATTCTCCATCAGGGTGGCAAAATAAAGTATGGTCGTCCAGTGGGCAACCTCCGATTTTGTCGTCAGTGTTAAATTCAGGTCATTTCTGACGAATCGACGACCGTAAATTTCGGACACTGATATTACTCAAGATATACATGAAGAGATTTTTGGGAGTGAAGACAAAGAAGATTCCATCAAGCGTTTGCAGAGGTTTCTGTACGATCGTTTTCTCTTTCGGAAGAGATCTGAGGAAGACCTAAATACGCTTTACAGTTTGTTGAACAGCTTGCTTGAAAAAATTAAATTTACAATGGAAAAAACATAGAAATTCTCGTGTTTGGGAATATCAATTTACAAAGAAAAAAGAAAACTCCACACAAATATTTTCTACAAAGAAACGTATCCACATCAATATTTAAATTTTAATTCTTGTCCCAAATACAAAGCAAAAATTTCCTTGTTCACTCGTAAGACGACTATGCTGAATCACTTCTCACCCAGAAGTACGAAAACAAAGATTAATTGAACTTGAAGGTTTTTTTACAAAAAAAATTATCCAAAACAAATAATTTCCGAGGGCATAAAGAAAACGACTTCATTAACCGTAGCGGAACGAATAATCAACAAAGGAGGCAACGGAATGAATACTTGTATACATTATCATAGCATCTCTTAGACATTTGCGATAACGCGGAAATTTTTTATGACAAAACAATGTCAGAAAAGGTTTCAATTATAAGCAGTCCCGTACTGATGCTGTCCGCCCTGTAATCAACGAGAATGCTTAATTTCTAAGACGAAAAGTCTGGCCATGTATTAAATAATCTTACTTCAAGGCGAATTGAGTGAGAAGTGTAAGTGGAAAACCACACGAAATATCACAAGCCAGCAATTGGTACTGGGTCTTGACCCAAGCATTCATTGTTTCAAGCCTATTCATACGAGCAAATTTTCTGTGGCACGTTTTTTGTGATAAAGATATTTGCTCGTGTATAAAGACAGCAAATGCTATGTGGAAAACTTGTTCGCCTATGCGCCAGGAATGACAATGGACAGTGGAGACAAAAGCGAAGAAGCGACTGCCAACCTCTGGGTATGTGGCAAATTTTTCTGTGGCGGGTCGTGCCCACGAACAAAGTTTCGCATATGACATTTTTTTGTTTGCCACATAAAAACTGGCACGCCAGTTTTTCAGCAAATGCATTTGTCACATAAAATTAGGGCAAATTTTCTCATGCACACGAGCAAATGAAAAGGGTCACTGAAAAACTCGAGTGGACTACTCTTAAATTGTGCGAAAGGATCTGGTAGAATTTGTTAAACCTTTAAAAGTTAGTCTCACCAAATGTTTTAAAACAAAGTTGAAAGTTTTTAAACGTAAATACGAGGGCCAGCAGTTTAAATATAAAAGAAATTTCCAATTAGTGTAGTTAATTTTAGGGATCTTTTTTTGGGTAGTATTCACTATCCAAGTTATAGTAGGGACGATTTGTCTACTACAGTACTAGTTAAATTTTAGGCTTCTTGACAATTTTGAAAAATCGTCATTCTTACTCAAATTTTCGAAGGATGTGATGGAACGGTGGGCGAGGGTTTGTTGCGTACATTTATTTCTATTTATGACGACTTAACTTATCAGTACCCATGTCGACAAAGAGAAATCTCGTCACATTCAGGAATATATTGAGCTCTCGCACGCATGCCCAAGCGGCGTGTCAGACGTTTATATGTAAAAGAATTGCTATTCATTACTCGGGCCTCGTCAACACGTTTGTGTTTTCAAATTTATCCGTTTTTATTTTAGATTAAAATGCATGAAAGTATTTGCGTCCCTTCGAGCGTTATGGAACCGTATTCGCCTCTCCACACGACAAACCTAAATATCAAAAAAGCAACGATGTTCAGTCAAAATCGAATTACCAGAGAACTGGGTCAACCACCGTTTTCAAATATATATCACAAGCGTGGAACGTTTGAGTTGCCTATATAATGTAGGCTTCTCCATCCTGCTCGTCAGCACTGCACTGATGAGGCCCAATAGGCCGAAACGGTTCCGTCTGCAGTTAGTTATATATATATATATATATATATATATATATATATATAAACCGAGTAAATGTGACAAAAGCGTCACAGGTATGGCATGGATATATAGAGCGCTCAATACCATAATAGGCAGAGCGAAAACGCAAATCAAAGGCAAATTTTTGTTTGCTGTCACTATTCTGAGTTTCACGCGCTTAGGCGATCATCAGGCAATTGACAGATCATTTATTTATTCATACTTCCGCCAAACATTTCCCGCCCTCAAGCAGACTTAGCACATTATTCAACAGACATACAGTGAGAGTGAGCTACAGCTGTACAGAGAACATGAAAGCTTTCATCACAAGACACAACAAAACCGTACTCCAAAAACAAGCCAACGAAACTTAGCCGACTAAAAACACCGACTTACGCTATTTCAACTGCCGACGTTCTGACGAATGCCCAACCGGAGGCAAATGCCTACAAAAAAGCGTAGTCTACAAAGCTGAAGTCACTATTGCGGACAACCAAGTGAAGAAAGCCTATATTGGGGTTACAGCTAACGCTTTCAAAGAGAGATATCGAAACCACATGAAATCCTTCAAAAGCCGGAAATACGTTAACGACACCGAATTGTCGAAATTTGTTTGGAAACTAAAGACTGCGAACCGCAACTTCACAACGAAATGGTCTATCCTGAAGCAAATCCCGTCGTGCAAAATTGGATCGACGAGATGTAACTTATGCCTGGAGGAGGAAAAACTGATAATAGCGAAGGGACGTAAGAAAAATCCCCTAAACAGTAGATCAGAACTTCTCACCAAGTGCCGACACGTGACAAATCACCACCTAAAATAACACTGTAATGTTTAAGAGTATGAATAAATAAATGACCTGTCAGTTGCCTGATGATCGCCTAAGCGCGTGAAACTCTGAGTAGTGACAGCAAACAAAAATTTGCCTTTGATTTGTGTTTATATATATATATTGTTCGTCTACATGGAACGTATCGCATTTACAAATCTCCGTTTGTAGAGAAAACGACTACACCCAGCCATCGATTACGTGTGGACAGAAGGCCAAAACGCATAACAACAATGCACGCGTACGGACGGAGCCTTGGTATGCTGAACGTCGGAGCTCTGAAGTTGCCATCCAGTATGACGATTCTTGATGTCACCTGCTAGAGCTTAAAATGTCCTCAGCCAGTGTGATGACCAAAGATTAACCATACTGTGAAGAAAAGTACACATCGAGCGCCGACTCAAAACTTTATTTCATGTAATTACTGTTACTTGCCCCGGACAAGTGCTAGTGTTCCAGAGGTAGAACTCGCGAGAGCTAGGAAAGCTGATCTATCAGTTGACTTTCCATAATAATAAAAAAATACATTGAGTTGTCGATGATTTCTGATGAGGAACATCCACTTCGGGTACCCACAAGACACGACCATTCGCTATAAAAGTACAAATTGATCTCCTTATATACAGGACTCATATGTACATGTACTGTCAAATGTTTTCTTTAAGTCAAAGTTTTGACGAGGTGAATATTGGGCATACTGTTAAGACAGGCATTTATACATTTAAAAATATAATGATGAGTTGCTGCATAACAAATCCAGGCCGTCTTAATGCTTTACGTCCTGGACCAGGTACATATACACATCACCACCTCCAGTTTACACTTTACAACCAATAGAAAGTATTGTACGGTACAAACGTCCTTCACTGAAACCATTCTACTTTCTCCTGTGGTTTACAATCCACTCCAAACCTGAATATAATCTGCAGAGAAAAAAACCCCCAAATTAGTCCCATCTAACATAATGCTCACCCGCGTTCAGAATATTGTGCGTTTAACTCTGACAAGGCACCCGGAAACGGTGCTCAGGCACGCGAACTACGATGCACGAGGTTAAAATCCGACGCTGCACTGGACCTTTGGAGCACTTTCCTTCCAACCGTCTATCCATAAGCATTCTGTGGTTTTGATTATTTAAGGGCTACTACGATGAAAAAGTCGTCTTCTCAATTTTGATCTTATTTATAAACGTCTTTGAAACGAGACAGGACGGCGTTCTTATTTTCACAATATCTCCAAAAATATTTAGGTTTTTGAAACATGCAAATTGAGCACCTTATGACGTCATTTATTCCAAACCAACAAATTAAATTTCACAAAATGTGGGCAACATTTGGAAGTAGTTGAAAAAAAAAATTCTGATAATAGATTAACATTCGCCAAGCTCAAACTTCAGGGAAACGATTTTTGAGCACCAGACCGGATTGAGACCGAAACTTTTTGATGACCTGTGAGACGCTTTAACCATTCAGCTACCGAAACCAAGACAGAAAGCTAGGGTACAAGTTTGACACGTGCAGCCAATGTGGCAGCCAGCATATGTTAATGATGTTCAATGAGATATATGTTACGCATGTGGGAGCTTGGAAATATCACGGATGATTGATCAACGTCCGTGAAGTTCATCGAACATTCATCTATGATCTGTGGTATCTTCAAGCTCCCACGAAAGGAACATATGTATCTAAAAACAGTTACTTTGTGAATACTAAGCCGTTCCTGTGATAACCATTTGTTCCAGACTGCTTTTAACTTAAAGCAAAAAAAAAATGTCAACTTAAGATGATTCACACGTTTGAAACAATACCTACGATAATGTTTTTCTGAATCTTTTAAAACATGCACGCCAGTAAACACTTTTAGACAGGCGGAGAAAAAAGAAAAATTGGTCTTATCATTTAAAGACACCTGAGACCATGTTGCTTCCAGGGCAGCAGCAAAAGTTGCTCAGAGAATTTACTTTGAGTACTACCATAAACATGCAAAGTTTCAATAATTTCTGCGATTTATTTTCAGGGATACCTCCGATATTACTGCTTGCAGTAAATGACGTTCTAAGGTGTCAAATTTGCACGTTTCAGTAATCTCTCAGGAACGAAATGAGATATTGATCAATTAAGGACGCCATTCTTCCTCTTTTACAATTTCATTATAAGGTTAGAATCGAAAAAAATTTTTTTTCATTGTAGACCAGTGCCCGTCTCCAAACATGGCATCTTTCTTCTGGTACACGTTTGGGCATTTGGATGCCACAGCAATAAGCTACGTTTACATTTGCGCCCATATGGAAGCACTGTGGTAGCTCCTAGCATGAATAAGTACTAGTGTTATATAGAATTCGAGTCAACGATTAGCCCAGCTGATAGACAATTTAATCTTCTTTTCAGTCACCAACCCGTTTTTTGATGAGCACACCTTGAATGCATTGGATAAACGACGGCCATACGTTAGGCCGTTGTGTTTACTCATGGTATCAAAATTCATGCCGATATAAAGTAACTCCTTTTATGACGTTTCAGACATAACTCATACAGCTACGCAACAGTCACACCGACATTTTGTCCCTGTACGGTATTACTCACCCTTCTCCAGTCAGGGCACAGCAAGCCTAAATAAAGGGAAGATGAGTCTTTTTAGTTGGTAGATTAGTTCCGGTAAAAAATTAAAATACGAGACACGAGGTTATAAATCGAGATGGAGAAATTATGGGGCTACACGGACAATGAGGGGTATATATCATTATCGGTGTAAAGCGTCAATAAATGAAAATGCAAGCTCGTCTCCTTGACGCGAACTCAACAGTTGTGAGAGCCTGCGTTCTTCCACTCGCCTACGGAAATCACCAGTCAACCAAATTTGTGTGCTTAGTAAGGTGAACGTTTTTATCTAGTTAGATGACTTGACGACCAACGACACGACGCATTTCACCCTTTTTAACAATTCAAAAGTGATTAGAAATGGATCCAGTCTGTCAGAATTACTAAACGTCTGTAAGAACAAGCACTTATGCTCCTTGTGTGGTAGAAATTTATCGAATCTGTACTTCACTATGTATGAAGCAGGAAAGAGGAGAAATGACCAAACAAAGACCAGAAATATGCTTCGAGTACACGATACAGAAATTGATTGGGAAGCTTTGGAATATTAACAACTATCATGTCCCAGCTGGTGATGAAAACAAAACATCTTTCGACAATAAAACATTCTGAGCTTCCGTCCAATTATATATTTGCAATTTTATCCTTAGCACTGGCAAACTTTTCGTTACGAAATTTTCCCATTTTTGTCCACCATTTTAACATGTGATTTCATTATTTAATCACCACTTTGCCTGCCAGACTTCGCACGTTACGTTCTTGCTTGTCAAAAATAACGACTAGCTCAAACGTTGATCATCCAGATGGCCCGCTGCGAAATGCGTTCTCGCTTTTCTTAGCCTTGCCGTGCGAAGTTTTGGGATCTGAAGACACAGACACTGGACAATAATGTAACCATCTGTTTGGAATACAATATATTGAATAAAAGATTATGACCTCGCTTTGATCAGCAAAAGTTAGATGTCCAAATGTTTAGGAAATCCAGTGACTGTGTCTCCAGGGTCCCAAAAATTTTTTGTTCAGCAGCGTTTCGAAAATTAACTGGATCTGGGGATGTCAATGGAATTGTGGCCAGTCTCTCGCCGACTACAACCAATCAAATTCTTTCCAGAGTCTGACTGGTGTTATCTTAGTAGTGTGTGATTTTCATTAAAACGTAAATACCATAGAGAATCTCCGGTAATTTTATTCAGTGGATGTTGTTAGGCGCCCAATTTGGGCGCTTACTTTGTAGTAATTTTGCTTAATTGTCTCAAAAACATGGAAAAGTGACTTCAAAGTTTACTAGGAAACATTCACAGTTCCTTTTGAATTTTCCTCAGTTTCTAACTTCCCTTGGTCCACATAGGTTACGCAACACACCTGTATATGCCAGCCGTGATCTTTTATTGACGTTAAATTTAACTGTTGTGAAATTTCAGCAGATGACATCGATCCCTGTAACATAAAGACAGGCACCGCTAAGCATTAAAAGGTACAACATGCACTAGGGAATGAAATTCATTTTTTACCTATCTGAATTACACATTCAAAGCTATCTTTCAATAGAAGTCGGTTACTACCTTCAAGTCTTGTTTATTTGCAAATAACAGAACACTAGCATGTTTTAATTGCTAAAAAAGAACAACAGAGCATAGTTTAGCGACGAAAATGTTTACTACAAGCCATTATCAACCGATAATTTCAAAAAGTAAAAAATAAAGCAAATTCCGAAAAATAACATCTTCTAAACCAAAGACTTGAGTGGTACATCAAGACGAAAGACAATATACAACTCAAAGCACTGGTTTGCAAGATGTTATTTTTCGGAATTTGTTTTATTTTTTTAAAATGTTTACTACATGATGACTTGAAAGCACAATACAACTACAACGAGATTTAACTCTGTGCTACACAGACCAAAACTCGTGCTTTGCAAATTTACAACTTCTGATAGTCGGACTATTGAACTTCAACACAATAACCAGTAGCTACAGTAATGCTTCACGTTGAGATGATAGTCACGTTTAGAGAAAGAATAAAAGTTTATTTCCCGTTTCCGGATTTACTCAATCTCCGACGGTTTCCTTCCCTGAATAAAACCGTTCTGCATTGGTCACAATAAAACCGTCTGGTGTTTGCCAAAATAAACTGTAAAAGTGAGAGAGACTTTAGACAATTAGAAATCTCCTTTTGCTGAATATCACTGATAGCCAGAACGTTCAAACACTAAAGAACCACTAAATATTTTTAGACAAATTTAAGGTTGATTTAGAGTATTACAAATCCAGGAAATTTCAAAACGTCATATATCAACCCTTTTATCGTCGAGCCTGCCAAGAAGAATCCCCCTGTCGTATATAGTGAAGCGTTAGCTCCTGTAGAATAACAAAACGCTGGTTTGAGGGTTAATACGTTCACTGAGACATTTCACAGCCCTTCAGATACCATACTAACCAAGCACACTCCTTTTGACGAAAAAAATTGTTTGATTTTAGCCACATTAAAATTGCCTGGAGTCAGTGAGATTAAGTCTCAGCCAAAGTAAAATTAAAAAAGATCTTTGATTTGGAGTTTAGTTCGTCATCACAATCCATCCTGTATCAGCCACGATGAGAGATACTTTTCGTTTAGGTTTCTGTTATTTGTGATCGACTGCACGTTTCGTTTTTGTACAGAAAACGTTTCTAAGTGTAACAACAAGTCATCAAGTCGGAAAGGGAAACTTGTAAAAGAAAAGTACACTGAATGCATGTCAACAAGCTCCTCGTTGCTTACTTGAGCCAAGTCATATAAGAATATTCTTAAACAAGATGAAACATTTACAATAGTTTTCTAAGAATCCGTTACCATAGAATTCCTAAAGTAACGCTCCACGAAAGTAGCCACCTACCGAAAAATTGGCAGATTTGCGATAGCTCAAAAGTTTTCCGAAAGTAGCGGACTCTAAAATTTTCCGAAAGTAGCGGCCTCTAAAAAGTAACAACCCACGCCAAAGAAATGATTCCTTGGCTATCTTGTAATCTTGACTGGAATGGCAAATAAGTCAACAAATCTCAAAGATTCATTTAGTGTTCGTTAGCGCACGGTAGAAGGCGAATGACTTCGTCCTCCATGTCTAACGGTGGCATGCAGGACGAAGTCTTAAGGCTAAAGAAGATAAATCATAAATGCTTTCGGTACGTACTCCTTCTAAAAGGGGCCGTTTTAAAACACGTTCGGTTTAAAAAGAAGTGAATATCATTTAAAGCAAACCACTTCGGAATAAACCGACATATTTTTTTTTGGTATAAATGCATAAGACTGTCGCAATTACGTTTAAATGTATTTCGAACATCCGAAAGTAATGATTCCTAAAAAGTAACTGCTCCCCAAAAGTAGTGGCTCTCAATTGCTACCAAATCCAAGAGTAACGGCCCCGGTTACGTTCGGAATCCTACGGTATTTTTCTCCTAGATTTTATGCTGGTTTATGTTTATCACCTAGTGCTGTAATTCACGTCGCATCTTGCAGTAATATACATATATATATATATATACACAGGGGGTTGTCAAAAAAAAAAGAGCCCCTCCCGTTAGAAACTACGTTTTTAGATAATATTTCTTGTGGAATGATTCTGAAATGATGGTTTACATGAATTGTACACTAAACAGTGTTTCATACACTAAACACTAAACAATTGCTTTATTACTTTATTTAAATGTCAATAAACGTCAACAAAAAAAAAGTCATTTAATAGTCAATGGGGTAACCATGGCTTTTAATAACTTTTTCACATCTTGGCATACTTTCAACCAGTTTCTTTAAATAATCTGGGCGCAAATTCTCCCACTGCTCTTTTAACTGTTTGAATAGTTCGTTTTTGTTGTTACAACTTCTTCGTTAGGTTTGACGATCAAGCTCTGACCACAGGTTCTCAATGGGATTCAAATCTGGACTTTGGGGTGGCCAGGGGAGAACTTCTATTTGCTGGTTTTGCAGATAATTTTTGACTATGAGTAACGTGTGTTTAGGGTCATTGTCATGTTGGAAAACAAAGTCATCCTCTTGAAGTCTTCGAGCTGATGGACACATTTGATGAATTAGGATTTGTCTGTATTTTTCCTTATTTAGTATTCCTTTAATGTGATACAGAGCACCAACTCCATACCACAAGAAACAACCCCACACCATTATTTTCTTCTGATGTTTAACTGTGCCTCGTAAGCATCGAGGAGAATACTTTTCTTGGGTAGTGCGCCAAACATACTGACAGGTTTCGCCTCGGATGCAATAGGGTGATTCGTCAGACGAAAGAACCTTTTTCCATTCTTCTATGGTCCAGTCACGATGTTGCAAAGCAAATTCAACACGCTTATAAATGGCTTCTTTGTTTTGCCACACTTCTTTATATTCCGTTCCCGGAGACGTCGTTGAATGGTTGCGGTCAAAATTTTAGTTGATGAGCGCTCCCTTAGCGCATTGGCCAGATCATCAGCCGTTAGGCAGACCTCTGCAGAGTCTCCTGCCTTTAAAGCTTCTCCGACAAGATAATGATCTTCTCGAGGCATTGTCTTGCGTGGTCTAGCAGAGCCAGATTTCCGTTTGCCATTGTCTTCGTTCTTTAGTCGCCAACAAAGTTTCGTGGCCCACGAATAGCTTAAAGAAAACTCAGCAGCAATCTTCTTAGCACTCCATCCAGCACAAATACAACCAATAATTTGATTTCTTCCAAATTTCTTTTTTTTCCTTTTCCACACTTTGTTCTTTCTGATTTTCCATCTTTCTTCACACTTTGTCACACTGACATCCAGCTTTTTAAAATAAAAACGTTTCCACAAAAAATTTGGGACAATTTTGGACAATTTTGCATTAAGTATTATTTACAACGTGTTTTCTTTGGGGGCTCTTTTTTTTTGACAACCCCCCTGTACATATATATATATAAGAAATAAAAAGAAAGAAAAAGGTTGTACTTACTTCATCTGCTAACATTCTGTATATTTCTTCTTTTATTACTGCTAATCTTTCCCTATCTGTACTATCTATCACTATTATTACAAACTGCAAAGAAAACAGAAGGAAGAAAATTACCATTAAAGATTCCAGAATAAGGTTCTACACCTATCAAACTTAGAGCTTACCGAAGTAAACCTTTCGCGAGGGGTAAAACTTTTGGGTAACTAGTCACACGGTCTTTACATAATCTAGACCAAACAAGGCAGAGCTTGTGTTGGGAAGGGGGGTGTTAAGAGTGTGCACCACTTGAAGTTCTGGGATTTTCAAAGGTTTTGTTCTCAAGGCCAGAACTGATAACCTTACACTGTGTCTGTATTCCTTAGCCAGCAGTTGAAAAAACGTCTCATACAGTAAGCTGTTTTGTAGTCAAAGAACTAAATTTCCAAAAGGCACGAATTTCCAAATGCATCAAATTGGGTCATGGGAACTTCTTTTCTAAGCACAAACAGAATCTCTCAAATGCTTGGAAAATCAATTTACTGATTAAAATTTGTGGGGGAGGCTACCGATGTTATGACATAAGAGATGGTGTTTTTACTAGGTGTTGGACCATTGCTTTCAACTGCTTGCAGCGGAAAGAAAACAATTATTTAACACATACTTCTGTATTAGCATAATAAGTATCCCAGGAAGAACGTAGTGAGTCTTGTCCTCCAATATCCCACATGAGAAAATGCATGTTTTTCCATACTATCTGTAGAATTATAAAAAATATATATAAAAAACAAACAAACAATAGGAAAAAAGAAAGCACTAACAATTGCTTAAAGTGCATAACTTCAGCATAATCACAAACGCAGTAATTTGCCATACCTCTTCGACATTACTTCCTATGGTTGGCGAGGTGTGAACAACTTCATTCATTAAACTATAAAAGAATGCACAGCGGTTTCTCAGTTTTATAAACTTCTATGACAACAGCGCAAAGTGGGAGCTCAACTCCTTCCCTAGATCACATCGTAAACAGTTCTACTGTAAGCTAGACTACATATACACCTATGTTTGTCTCCAGCGTTTCCAGCATCCAGTCCCTTAGCTAGCAGACGTATAGCACTTGATAAGTGGTCTGCCAAAATGCATCGTGCTTTTTTTTGATTCTCTAGGCGTATTCTTTACGTAGAATATTACCTCTTTAAGTTTCAAACAGTTCTGTTAAGAACTAAACTACCCAACAGTCTTTGGTAACTGTGTATACCTCTTTAAGCGTATATCACTCTTCATCTTCTCCTACTTTATCTTAAATTACCATTCACCATGGTATCTACGTATTTAAAAACTGTGTTTAAATTACCGAATTACGAGACAGAATGCAGAATATGTTTGCCGTGTGCAACAGAAATTTGTGCATTTTGTGTAATGGCCGCAATGAAGACTTTATTTAATTCATTCCCAGTAGGGGATCGCAAGCAAAGTGAAAAATTCAAACATTTCTATGTCGCTAGCGTTGACTTTTATCCGCACTTTAACTCTTTAAGCCGTGAATATTTGCTCATTTAGGACGATTTAAACGAGCGACACCCAAAACATAGCTTACCCAATCATCGTAAAGCGGCATACGCCAGTTAAACATGATTGGCTATTAAATTATGCAAGGTTTCTGTCTGACTTGTCTGACGGTAGCGACCATTCGTAATTTGATATGTCTGGACAAGCAAAGAAGAAATCGTCAATTGTATGGAAATTTTTTAACGAAGATCCCACGGAAAAGAAATATGCAATATGTACAAAATGTAACGAGCGTATTAAACGAAGAATATCTATTGAAAAATGTTCTTCCACACCATTGCACAACCATTTAAAATGTAAATACGCAGATGAGCTTAGTGAAGCAGTAAAGCGGAAATCAACCGATGAAGCACGTTCTAAGAAGCAGCCACCTATGAAGCAGCAATGTATCCAAGAGAACCTAAACAATTCATCCTATCCTGAAGATAGTTTGCAATATGTAGGCATAACTCGTTCAATTGCGAAGATGATTGCTCTGGACTGCCAACCTTTCTCTATTGTGACAGATGAAGGTTTCATAACTCTCATGAAAGTAGTAAAGCCCAGGTAAGGTTTACACACAAAAATAGAGCTCTAGCAAATAATTTAGTTGTTATGACTTATGAGTTGACGTTTTAAATACGATCTGTCAAAAATTTCCCTTAAATTTGACGAATCATGATGGCTTTTGCTAAAACAACAACATAACAAAACACTTATTGTATTTTGTAGGTATAAAATGCCTACTCGGCGCAAAATCACTTAAACTATTGTTGAAGCATATAAACTTCAGGTGCTGCAGATCAAGAAAGAGTTGGATGAAGATGTTGACTTTGTTAATGTGACTACAGATATCTGGTCGAGCAGAAATTTGGGAAGTTACCTTGGTGTAACTGGACAGTGGGCTAGTAAAGCAAATGGGGAGCTGAAGATTAGGTGTCTTGCAGTTCGGTCGATGACTGGCAGTCATACAGGTGAAAGTATTGATACTTACCTGAAAACAGTATTCACTGAGTATGGCATATCAACCAAAGTGTTCGTCATCCTTCGAGACAATGCTTCCAACATGGTCCGAGCTATGTTTATTGGTGGATACACTACCTATGGCTGCTTTGCTCACACCGAGCAGCTGTGTTTGGTTAAAGTTTATGAAAATCAACGTGCAACCAGAGATGTAGTTAGTCGAATTCGTAAGATTGTTGCCTACTTTCACAGATCTGGAAAAGCAACGTTGATTCAAGTTGAGACACGATGGAATTCTACCTATTACGTGCTCAAGCGTTTTATTGAACAACGTCCCGCCATCTCGCAGTACTTAGAAGATAATGATACCTCGTTCAGTCCACTTAGTGGGAATTACTGGAAGTTGGCATTGGTAATGACAACAATTTTCGGCACTTTTGAAGAGGTAATGTACTCTGCTTGTCACTGGTTGGCTCTTTCATTATATGCAGAATAATTGCTGTAGATCAGTGTAAGTCGTAAGAACAATTTTGGTTTTAATAGTGTCTGTTGTGAATGGTTTTCTAGGCCACTCGAGCAGTCAGTGAGGAGCATGCCACAGTGTCACTTGTTATTCCAATCATTGATGTACTAAGATCAACACTGGAAGATTTAGAGGATAATGGTGTTGGCACTGTGAAGCAAGAAATTCTAAATTCATTGGATGAGAGGTTTGGGAATATAGAAGACAGCCCCCTCCTTCTCGTAGCCACCCTTTTAGATCCCAGGTACAAAGATAAAATGTTCAGCTCCAGTGAAGTATGTCAGAAAGCAAAAGATGAAGTTTTGAAAATCCATCGTGCTAATCAGTCATTAAATACAGAAATAGATTGTCAAAAGCCAAAGCCAGCTCAAGCTCAGCATGAAAAAAGGAAGCCCACAATCTGGGACAAAATGGCAGAAAGAATGAAGAAGCATGGACACCCTGGCATTAGTTATGAATCTGATGATGAGAGTCATGAAGATGATGAAGCTGGCAGTAGCAGAAGTAACAGCATCAGGTCAATGGAGATGAATTTGAGTATGTATTGTGCAGAAGTAATTCCATTAAGAGGAGATGGCTCAGATCCTTTTCAATATTGGCAAACTAAGAAAGCACTATGGCCCAATCTGGCTCAAATAGCCACCAAATACCTGAGTGTTCCACCAGGTTCAGTCTATTCTGAGAGGCTGTTCTCAAATGCTGGTCTAATTGATTCTCCAAACAGAACAAGACTAACTGGGGAACACTTGGAGCAACTTACACAACTCAAAGTAAACCATAAGATATGGCCTTGGTAGTTTGTCAGGATACAGTAAATACAGTAGATCATGTGGACACTAGACAAACACCTTAAGTTTATATTTAATATTTTATACTGAACTGATCAAAAGTTTTAAATTTAGGCTGTTGATTGGTGAATAAAAATGTTGTGTTTTCACTGTTTTGTTTACAAGGAAATTAATCATTCTATGGAAACCACGATAACATCCGGTATCCGGTTAATATCCGGTATCTGGTTATCATTTTCTCCTGACCGGTATCCGGTGGACTGCTATCCGGTACCATCCGGTATCTGGCAAAGTGGTATCCGGCACATCCCTAGCCACCGGGGTGCTTTCAAGTTTTAATGGTAAATAAAACAAGCACTACACACCGTGAAATACTCAGATGTTGACAAGGGTGTATTACCGGACGGTGTTCACGGCAAACGCTCTGACATAGACTTTGACATTGAATAAGATAATTACTCATAATTTAACTCTCGATTTTCCTTAAATTCCGGTTTAATGTCAACGTTATGTTGATTTAATTGATTACACTAAGGAAATAAACAGTTGAAATTGTCGTTTTTTTAATGATTTATTTCATGGCTTGAAAACTATATCACTACGATTTTTGCTCTTTCTCGTTCAACCTGATTCTCCAACAAATTCTTACTACCCCCCTTCACTACATATCCCTTCAATTCAATCTTGAACCACGGCTGTAAGAAATTCTCCGCTCAACATGAAGTGGATGGCAAGACTTACAATTTAAATGCCGATGTGTATCCATGGGCTTACAACGGAGTTCGGTAGTAATGCAACCATTTTCCAAAGTAATCATGACATCCAAAACAGAAATTTTTTCATGACTTTTATCCCACGTAAACTCAATCGTTACAATATATATATATATATATATATATATATACACGTAATTTAAAAATAATGAAATGCTATCAAGCTTATCTTTCTCGTGTAAGACGGCCACTATTTCATCGGTCTAAATATACATTTCAACATTCAAGACTGCCCTTAAAAATATCACCATAAACCTAGTGCTATATCCAATTTTTGACGACAAACCTTCCCGCCAAACTCATTCAAATTATTTTCGAGGACTTACTTAGACAAGTCTAACAAATTCTAAATCAGTAAATTATCCTCATCATTTTCCATAGCTGTATCCAGTGCTAAAAGACCTTCATTATAATGAATACGAGACTGAAGACAATTTACATCGATAGAACAGGTATACGAAATAGTGGTTTCTGGAATCATATCCAAACCATCTAATTTCTTTAGAGAATGTGTCCTATCCAATATACTTGAAGGAATATTCATAACCGAAAATGAAAAGCAAGAAATTCTAAAATCTAGTTGCTACTCCAAGAAATGAAATCACCGGCTGTAATCGTACATGATTTAGCCATTTTGAACTTCCGGTAATAAATAGAATGCCCCTATTCAGGTTCGGAACCAAGTTAATGTTTTCTACTCCGGTGACCATGTTGGTGTCGGTGTAAGCAATGAAACACCAGATTAAATCGATTTATTGTCTCCAAGAACTCCCACAACCCTTGGTACAAGACGGTAATCGTAACAGAAGGATAAACAGCTGAGCCCAGCGAAAAAGCGCAAAGTATAGGCACATTTTTGTGAAATTTTTATTCTTAACGTTTCGTTGCGTAGCGCAACATCAGAGAATGAAAGTTATGTTTACTAACATGTAATATGATTATCATGGTTACAGTTAATTTATATTTACAGAAAGTTGGCGAGTGAGAAGTAGTATGGAAGACGGATAAAAGAAACATGAATTGACATGGTGTTTATAACGTATAAATCTATATTAGTTTATAATGTATAGATTTGTTTATAATGTATAAATAAGGATTAAAGTGATGTAAAGAGATGCATAAAGAAATGGATTAAATTTGTACACCGAAATCCTTTCCCTAATTAGACTTCCCACAAGTAAGGCGAAGTTGCAGGAGAGGTATAGCCGGAGACACACTACGCTGTCGCCTTGTCACTAAAGCTCAGTGGCAACGCGACAAAGCGAAAATTATACGACCATATTTTTAGAATTTTCAACTCAACGTATACCCATCACACGCCGTTCTTCGGCAGTTGTTTTAAATTATTCGTTTTTGTAGTGTTTTAATGACTTATCACATAGAAAAATAGAATGGAATGCACGAGCGTGGATACGAAGCGCCAATGGGCAGCGACATAGCTACCACCAAACCTTCTGAACTCCTGTAGCGACTTTAGCTACAAGCTTCCAGTGACACACACCTACAAGTGTCGGTAACTGCGCAAAAATCTCGATTAGCTCTGGCAACGCGGTGACAGCATAGTATGTCTACGGCTTACCCGAAGTGGCCTGAGGTTCATGTTTACAGGATTCGGCATGCTTGGCCGACAAACAACGAACTAAATCGTTGCAACGTAAATTGATTAACAACATGAGATCCCACATTCTTTCATCCCATCATATCTTTCAATGGAAAAATGTAAGCCAATCGAAGACAAGGACGGAAAACTACATGAAAGTTAAAGTGAGAACATTGATTGCGAGAAAAGTAAAGCATAGCTTGCGAATTTTGAAGCTATCTAGTCTATTATATGACAGACAGCGATAAATTTTTTCTTAGGAGAAGTAGGATACGGTGAAGATATTTTATCTAATACAGAACCAATGCAGGTATCTACAGTAAGAATATTTTTGGATAACCATTTGTAAAAAAAAAAATTTTAAAGCAACACAGTAGAGAGCTACTGTAGAAATGTTATAGGAAGAACTGACATGAAGATAGCAATTAAGAAGGGTTTCGTTACAACCCTTCTTAAACCACGCGAAGAAAACTATTAAGATTTGTGTGTAGTCCAGTAAAAGTAGGATTCTGGAAAACAAAAGTGGAAAATGAGCCACTGCTTTAAGTATTTAAAATGTCAGGGAAGAATAAGGTTTTATCTTTTTATTTCACTTTCCGATTGAAAGAAATATTCGGACTTTGACCATTAAAGCAGTCACGCAAAGGTGCTGCAAGTATGTCATCAAAAGAACGAAAAAGCAAAACAATTTTCAATGTACTGTACCTACGGTAATAATTGTATTTAAAGCGAAAGCTGCAATCAGTAAATAAAGGTCTCAGAGGTGAACCCATAATGTCGTTGATCTGTTGACCAAGAACACCGTTAAATAAAAAGTGGCAACCTTTAACAGTTAAAAATAATGGTGTATGGGACTAAGGGTTGAATTATTTACTAACTTTGGGTAGAAATAATAATATCACCTGTGTTTTCTAAAAGGGTGTTAGTATAAAGGAACTTAAAATGAAAACGAGCCAAGTTAATGGGTTACAATTAAAGTCCAAAGAAAAGAGTTCCTGGATGGATGAAAAATAATCACTTACTATAATTATAAGACCCAACAGAGACAAGGCTCAAAAGTGCAACAAGAAATTTTGCCTGAATATAAAACCAGTACCAATGGTGAAGAAGATCGGTCTAAGGGGGCTTGCCACATTTGCGAACATTGGGATACTTATAATAATTTTTCTTTTATTCATGGACGAAGTTTTTATTCGATTTTCTCGTTGTATTGATTCAGTGACAGGATCCTTGTCAAATGATTTGGATTTCTTGGAGTCAGACAGTGGGGTTTCATGATAGTGTTACTGATATTCTTTATGTCTTCTTGTTATGGTTGTTACTTTTTAGTTTCATTGTGTATTAATACTTTGGTAAGACATTCAGTAGATATTGCTTTACCTAAGAGTTATACAACATGGCATAAGAATCTGTAACGTTCTTTAACAAATGTCTTACGTGCAAAGGAGTTGTAATATGAAGTCAATAATTATGTCTATAAAGTTACTGTAGAGCAATAAGACTTATTTGACTATACTATAATACAGTAATTCTGAACAGTTTTACCACTATTACATATTATTGTTAGTTAGTACAGACACTACCGTTGTTATTGCATTATATAATTGCTATGTATTTGGTAAGTAAAATGCATGTGCTGTAATGGATATATTGTGTTATATAAGTTACTTTCCATGTTGAAATTAGAGTGGATCATAAGTTTATCAGTAACTATAATTGCTGTCACCTGCCACACCCGTAAAACTAATCATCTCACCTGATCTTATCAAATCCGTGGTTCGAAATAACGTATTGCGATTCGCAAATTGCTATCCACTTTTAAGAAATCGTGACACAAAAAGTGCAGTACATGAACAGAAATTTTTCATGATATCTGACACTGCCCAAGTCAACTGAAAAATGTTGACTCGAGCGGGATTTGAACTCGCACCTTCGGGATACCGGTCCGCCGCTCTACCTGTTGAGCTATCGAGTTTACTGTACAGGGATAAGAAGCGAGTTTTTTATATCGTGCACTTAAGTTGGATAAAAACTAGCCTCCAGTCCCTGTGGACAAAGTGCGTTATTGGGCCAATATCGCCATGCAACAGTTTTTCTTTTATAAATCAACAAGGAGAAGAGTGAGTAAAAGAGCAACTATCTCTAAAAACCATAAAATTTTCCTGTAAATAATGATGGCATTGACGGCAAAACTGTTAATTTCTTGACTTCTCACGGTGTTTATTATAAACGCCCACGCCACCACACCCATTTCGTGAAAAATTAGGACATTTTCATGTTAAAAATATTCTGCTAAGCAAGGCGTCAGTTAGTCACGTACAGATTTAATGTCGCTATGCCAAACTCAAATCTTTCTATTTGCATGAACACTAGATTTTTTTAATACTGTACTAAAATTCCTAACAAAATTCTTCAGAGTAATATTTCCATTGTTTTATTTTCTTGTTATTAAAAAAAGCGGTCGTTAACTCGTTGCCTTTCCACTGGTGGTGTCTGACATTATCTGTCTTGGAAGCTGGCGTATGTGCTTCCCCAAGGTTTCACAAGTTAGAAGTCTGAATCGCAGTATCCGTCAATTTCTTAAAGGCAGAATTTTTTACAAATCATTTCCAACAGAATTACAGTAAATTTCATCCTATTATGGTTGGGGGTACAATCCATCCCAGTCTTTCCTTTGCACCCAAAAATTGTTCAATGTTTTCATAATGTAATTTTAAATTCTTAACTGGAACTTTGAAATCTTAATATTATATTATCTTATATTATCCTATCCCTCCCTTTTGATATCCTATCTTGTGGTAAAATCTTATTTGTAACACCTAATAACATGTCCTTTAGCATAAAATTATAACTGGATACAGTATGACACAATGTCAGCATGATGTGACATACAATATGGGAATCAAAATTTTGTTAATTTGAACATTTGGCTCATATAGGTTTCTGGGTATTTCACAATTGGATGACTATCACTTGTCTCAAAAGTTTTACATATCCCCAATAGCATGTGATGACCCCCCTGAAACCAGTGTTGATGACATATTTGAATCCAAATAATATTTTCTCTTTAGATCCTTGAGTTTAATTTATAACATATGCAGCTAATTCCAGGAGCTAAACTGATCAGTTCTCCTGGCTTTTTCACATCACTAGGCAGGCAAATTTATGCTTGTTTTTAAAACCTGTTATGTAATTTTTAGAACAATGATACAGTAAAAAATATAAAGCAGTATAAAATAGTAATAATCAAAAGCAAATTTCATTGATATATACTAACAATTGGTATAGAATAGTTGTCTTTCCTGCATTGTCTAATCCAACGATGATAACTTTGTGCTCTATACAATAAAATGAAATGAATTCAAGTCAAAATCACCAAGAGCTCACATTAAAATGATGTAACTATGACAATGAATGTTCTTCATAATTTCAAAACATGGATATGAGGCTTTATTGACAAATATTTAATTGATTAATCTACAGAAGTAATCTAAATATGTCTAATTATTCTTGAAAATTTCCACCTTAAAGAAAAGCCCAAAGAAGCTATACCCTCATCAAATTGTAATATCATTTATAACAACAATGTTAAATCTTGAAATGGTTTTATTACCTTTTTCATTGCAACACTGTATCCAAACAGTTAAAGCAAGACTACAATACAATGTAAATTTCCCACTTCTTAAACTATTTAGAGTGAAATGTGGTAAGTACAGTTGTACAGTACCATATTTCATGGTGTATAAATCAATTTTCAAAGACCCAAAATTGACCTCTAAAAGACCACCTCCATTTATACAAAGAGTCATGAAATTGAGTGAAATCACAGACCAGATATACTGGTACCAGTCCTCAATATGCATCAAGAAATGGACCAATCAGCTCATTGCTAGTAAATGGGCACATCAACATGGTCGACATATTTTATTATAAATCACATTCTTACAATGTAAAGACTTCAACATGCCTTCAAAACAGCAAAAATATGAAGCACAATTCACATCTTGAAATAATATACATTCGTATCTTCAACAAAGTTGAAGGTTGTTGACTTGGCTAAAAAGCCAAACAACTCTGCTGCCAGCTGCAAGTTTGGTGTTAGTGAGAAGCTTGTTCAAGCCAGATGGAAACAATCTGACAAAATAAAATGATCTACCAATGACCAAATTTGATGATTGTTTGTGTAATTTTCTATATTGAAATAAACCATAAAAGATTAAAAAAATATGCTGTAAAAGATTTGCCATGTTATTGAAGTTTCTTCGAACACTATTCTGTGTCTGGTAACTATTTAGTTTGAGGGACTTGACTTATACTCACAGTATCATAAAAATCATAATCTTTTGGTCAAAAAAATAAGGGGTTGACTTACGTGCCAGGTTGACTTATACATGTGAAATACAGTACTGTAATTTTGGAATTGTTTGAATAAGACATACCAGGAATAGATCAAGGATTTTAATGAATGGGTGGTTTGCCAGACCAGGTGTGGTTCCAAGTTTTTGAGAAGGGAAATGGTTAACCAGGCCATTGGTTATTCTAGGTTTTTAATGGGTTGGTGGCTCCTTTATCATTCAAATAGGGTCACAATTAAAGAAGAAAAAAGATGCATATAAAGTTTATCATGTAAACTTAGAGACTATGAAGAGGAATCCCCACATTGTTTGTTGACTCAAAGGGAGAGTGGGGGGTCAAACCCCCTGAATCCTCCCCTTGGATCTGCCACTGCATACTGTATTTACCACAAGGGTGTGATTTTTCTAACTAAAATTTACTGGTACAATTCATTATGCTATGTGTCTGAGCATAATACTGTAACAGGACAATTAAAATCAATCAGTTTCATTTATGCATCACAGATCCTTTCTCATGTTTTGATTCCAAAGTCAAACAATAAAGCTGATTCCTTTTTGATTGTAATATTCTATCTCTTCTAATTTTTAAATTATTATGATTAACTCATATTGTTGTTTATATAAAGTCTGCTACATACTGAATTTGTAACTGCTATTTAAATGAGGTCCTACAAAATTATTGATTCATTAATTGATAATTGCTGCTCTCTGCAGGAGCAACACCTCAAACAGTATTACAGTTTCCTGAATTACTGTATCAAATCATCATCACTGAATTGTATACCGTTTCATGTTACTGGATTAATAATTATATCAAGCCTGCTATGCTGGTAACAACAGGTAACTTAGTTTACAATACCTATATGAAAATGGAACTTCCTGAGAACTGCAGTACATTTAGTTTTGTTTATGACAGCACAACAAGATGGAATATTTTACAATGAAAAAATTTTGACTATTGCAACCAATAAGGGATGGGCTGGATTCCAGTTAACTGGATACCAATTATCAACAGCATGGTATACTATTAGATACCAAACACATGATTCACAATATCTATGAGTTTTGACACTAGAGAATAGGTATTACAAAGACTATTCTAAAGAAAGAAATCTGCAAGCTGTTTTATGTATTTTTAGCATAATTATTGGAAATTGAAACCAAACCTATGTACAGGTTAATGATCAGGTTTCATTAGGTCTTATGCCTGAATTATTCTTGTATCTTGCAAATTCTTATCTTCAGATGCTTATTACACATGCAAAAAACACTTATATTTACTGAATAAGTTGCTTACAAGAACACCACCACCATCTGGTAAATTTTAGGCAGGATTTTACTACAACAGATACTAGATACTACCAGACAGCCAGATTTTACTGAATACTAGTTCTGATTTCATGCATCCCAACCATTAACTCTCAGTATAGGAACTTAACATACTCAAGACTTAAGTGTAGATCTTTTTTACAACAAAGGAAGAATAGGTGTGCCAAGATCCTGATTTTTGCTATATTGCTAGCCCAGATAGCAGGATTATCAGGCCAGATAATAGATAGTACCTGTTTTCCTATCTACCGATAATTTTGCAAAGTTTGTGGATTAAGCTTCAAAATTTTATTAGGCAAGATGAAAAACAAATCCAGAATGAGTAAATTACCATTAAAATTGATATTTGCACAAGATTTTGATTAAATCTAGAGAGTTGTTTTGCAAATAAAACAATAATTAAGCCAGGTTTCTATTTCAAGGGTTTCTAATTCAGCCCAGCTGAGATTAGCATTATAGTTTGGTTATGACACTGATTCAGTAATAATATTTAAAAATAATAGTAAAATAATAGATAATTAAACTATTCAGCTGGACATTTGATAGCAAAAAAGCTCCACTATCTGGCTGACTTATCTGACTCATTAGTGAGTCTGGTACACTCCTAAAGAAACCAGTAAAGTAGATTAAGGTCACAATGTGAGTAACAAAAAAATTGACCTACTCAAGTGGTAAATAACCTTTATAGATTAGTTCAGCATGGCAATTCTACATGTTTTGGGTTTGGCACTTATTTTTATAAGCAGACTTGGTCTTCCACCTGGTGTATGCTTGCTAAAGTGTTAATTTACATTATTTCTTGGAACTAACATACTTATTTGACTGACTTTGTAAACTGAGAACAGACCAAGAATAGATTTCTGAATACTTAGTCTTCGTATTAGTATTGATGATGAAATTCAAATCTACATATTTACTGTAGGTAACCAATGTTTTGTAAGTTTTTGCATGGCCTTCTGAAAATGAGGGAACTTAAATGTTACCGTGCTTAAAAAAATTTAAATCATAATTGCAGTTATTATAAACAATAGCAAGTCAGACTGCTCAGGGGTAATCAAAAATCCCCATTCAATAACAACAAATATGGCGATCACAACAAGAATAGAATGTATGTCAAGCTTCATAAAAATAATATTTCATCCGTAGTTTGTTAAGAAATTGATACAGAAAATTTACAGTCTAAGGAGTACTAGTGGTTAGAACGGTGACTTCTTGTGTCGTTCAAGAAGAATCTCACATATTCGTCTAACACTTGGTTCTGAATGACTGCGGCGATCACGCGCAAACCACTAACTTAAAGTAAAAGCGATTGTGAAAGTCTCACGAATAGTGATGGATGAACACACCATTTACAAAAATTGGGTCAAGCGATCTTTAAACTGCGATTTCCTTCGCTTCTTCGGCATCACGAACGAACAAAACACGTCAACAAGTTAGATGTCAGAATAACAAAACTAAGACAGTTGAGCCGTAACTCTTAAGACTTACCTTGGGAAGAGAAGATTAGGCTACATAACTTCGAGAACAAGAATCCCATTTCAATGCGAGCTTTCCCGAGAAATCACAGATGTAAGCTGGCTGTTTACACGTTATCGTAGACCATGCCAGCAGAAGTCGCGTTTTGTATTTACTGAACCTCGTATTGATCAAGAAACACAGTAGAAACGCTTAGCGGGGTAGGGACGACCAATGGAAAACTGTATGCCTGCGTTAACAGATAGTAAAATTGAAGAATGAAAAGGATAAACACATTTCCAGTAATAAAACAATCTATACCTATCACAACTACCAATGACGTCGGGCTCAGCCTCGTTTTCGTTCTGAGCTGGAACTGTGGCCGGAACCAATTTTTGAGCTGTTTGCCCAAATTCCACTAGAAAACCAAGTTGAAGTTTGACCTTGAGCATGCTGTTTTTCCTTTTTAGTATTTGAACAATAATGTCATGAATAATATTCGAAATTTAATTCAAATGAAATGTATATATTCATTTTGTTTGTTTTTAGGATCAAAAATATTTTGAACTAGTTTGAAAGTAAATATGGAGAAGAATAGCTAACCCAATCAAATGAAATGTTTATATAAAATATTTATTTTATATCCTCTTCGTTCCACCAATTGACCAAAGAAAGGTTTACTCCCAAAAATTCATGTCTAAACCTCCTGGATCTATAAGGGCCATTGTTCAAGCTGTTTCGATAGGTTTGAATGCCGCTAAGTTAGTGTTTCTAAATTTCTTAGGCCATTCCCAAGATTTCAGAACGTGCACGAGTTGGGAACGTTGCAAATTTGATATCCAAAACAGTTTTTAATAAGCGCCAATTACGACTTAAAGGTCGCTATGTTCGACTATTCGATTCCAAAGTTCCAGGATCTATAGGTGAGTCAGTTTTCAAATTTCCACCTTTTTCCAAGGGATTTTGATAGTGGCCAAACCTCTCGTTTCCCACTTCGCTTGCCATTTCCAAATGCTCCAGAAAGTGCTGCAGCCGTTGGAGGTGTCGCAATTGTAACCTAGAATGGTTTTTGATCAGAGCCAGCAGTTTGAACGTCACGTCGTCACCATATTCGAATATCCTAGTCCAAAGCTCAAGGATCAATATAGGCCTTTTTTTCGTACAACGTCAGCCTGATTGGTCAGATCGGTTCAGTAGTTCACGACATCGGACACGGCTGACCCAGACCCAGAAGTTTCCTTTGATGAAAACATATGAGTCATAAAATTCCACAGTATTATGTTACCACTGCATGCCGTCATTTTGTGGATACGAAGTATGCAAACTTTGTATACTATTCTTTGGGATCAGGTAAGAAATGTGGACCATTTTTATTCAAACATTCGATAATATATACAAGTCATGGAATAAACTGGTCGGGATCGGGATAAGCTGACCAAAACTATTGGAATTACGGGAACTGTCAAAAATATGGGGCGAGATATGGGGATTTAAAAAGCCTATTGTGGACCCCTTGTTTATTGTACCACAATAGCACTGTTAAGGTGCAACTTAGTAAAAGCATAACCTATGATAAATCATACGCTGTGTTTTTACTGTCTCGGTAATATGTGTATGTTAATTATATTTGAAACACTTCCTGGTTATTTGCTTTGTGGGATAGCAACCATACCACGAGGTCCAATTTCTAGCCGATCTCTCGAACCCAGCCCTATCCCAAAGACAACTCAAGAAATCGTGCCTACCTGACCGTAAGCGAGATTCTTTTTTGCTTGCGCCCAGTGAGGCGTATTTCAGAAGCCGAGAACATCAAACTTTTTTTATGTTTACCGCTTTTTAGCATTTTTTCCCCTACCTTATCCTATCAGCCTACCAACTGCCCCATAGACACGAAACCTGACAACCCGGTGAAGACCTACGACTTTCGGCCAAGAGTAGGCAGCTCTTAACATTTGCGTTATCAACAAAAATCCGGTAACAGGAACGGGAGGGCAGTGTTGTAGCCAGAGACTTTTCTTCTAGTGTGTGTAGCAGGCAAACTTTCTAACGTCTAATGTTGCGGCCGTACAGAACGATGTTTTCTAAACTTATAACCTTTGCAATATCTTACAATACCTTAAACTACCAAGTACATTTCTCACTCATCCCATTGCTTACTTGAATTGTTTTCTTTTGTTGTATGTTCTCCCTTTGTGTTGTTTCGTTTTCCTATCAGCTCTTTTGTTCTTGGTGCCCACTGACAATACCCTTATAAAACATTCACATGCAAATTCACAGATTAAGATAATATTTCACTGGCGAAATTGAATATGAATAATGAATGAATGAATAATAATATTTAATCAGGAAGCTTTTTCATAATAAATGATTTTCAAAAAGGACCTGAGTTAATATACAGTGGGGGTCAAAAGTCTGAGTCCAGTCGTATTTTTTCCCCTCATTGTATGATAAATCATGTTTCATGTGGAGAAAAATTCATTTATTGATTTACACATACGTATTCTTATCAGTATATACTTCCCACATGCCTTCCTTTTAATTTTGGAGTTATTTAACACACGCTGTAATTTGTATAAAGTCTCTACGATGTGTAGCTGGACCAAAGATGGCAAAAGAACTCAGTGAAGGAGTAAGAGGTCAAATAATTGCACTGAGTAATGAAGGTTTATCACAGCACAAAATTGCTGAAAAGATAGGGGTTTCAAAGGGTGCTGTGCAGCGAACTTTGGAAAGGTTTCGAGAAACGAAATCCTATTCTACAAAACCAAGATCTGGGAGGCCAAGAGTTTCCACTTTGAAGGAGGATCAGTACATTAAGACAACCTCCTTACGTAACAGAATTGCAACGGCTGGTAACATTCAATCAATAGTTAATGAAACTCGAGAAAAAACAATAAGCAGATCAACAGTGAAAAGGAGACTAAATGCATGTGGTCTACATGGAAGAGTGGCTGTCTCAAAACCATTGCTAAGATCCCGAAACAAACGGAAACGGTTGCTATGGGCCAGAAAACACAGGCGTTACACTAATGAAGATTGGAAAAATGTTCTTTTCGCAGATGAATCAAAATTTGAAATATACGGAAATAACCGTGGCATTTATGTTAGACGTAGAAAGAACGAGAGATTTATAAATTCTTGCCTCAAGCCAACAGTGAAACATGGTGGTGGGAACATCCAGGTTTGGGACTGCTTTAGTTATAATGGTGTTGGCGATCTTTACAGAATTAAGAACACTCTAACAAAGCAAAAATATCACTCCATCCTTCAAAGACGAGCCATACCATCTGGCTTAAGGTTGTGCGGAAGGGGTTTTGTGTTGCAACAAGATAATGATCCGAAACACGGTTCTCACAAGTATAAAAATTATTTAAGAAGGAAAGAAGAGACAGGTGATCTGGTCGTTATGGATTTTCCTCCTCAATCTCCGGATCTAAACCCTATTGAGAATTTATGGGAACATTTGAAACGAGAGAAAGTGAAACATAATCCCACAAGTAAAGACAACCTATGGGATGTCCTTAATCAATACTGGAATAACCTTAAACCAGCAGTACTCAGAAATCTTGTTGACACTATGCCGGGAAGAGTTAAAGCTGTTTTAAAAGCAAAAGGAGGTCACACGAAATATTAAAGTAATGTTTACTTGGCTAATACAATGTAATCAATTCCAATGTTGATGTAAATGCTAAAGTTATGCACATATAGTGCTGTGTTGTGTGAAAATATATTGTATATCAATAAAAGACAATAGCATATTGACTGGACTCAGACTTTTGACCCCCACTGTATTACAAAACACATACAAACCTAAGTATATAAAATTGAAAAAGAAATAAAAATAAATAGAATCTAAAAACTAAGAGTGCTGTAAAATATTCAGCATCTTAAATTTAAAAAGTTTAATATTTGTCGTAGTTCTAATATCTATATCGAGACTGTTCCAGTTGTCCACTGCTTGATAGCACATTCTCTGCTTACCCCAATTGCGTGTAACATGGGGTAATCTCACCTTATCTTTATTTCTCCTGTTGTAACCATGCACGTCTCCTACTGTTAATAAATCCATAGAGTGATGTGTGTAACCATTTACACATTTATATATAAATAGACATCTATGGTAAAATCTTCTTTGTTCTAATGTAATCCATTTTAACGAATCAAGTGCTTCAGAGGCGGATGAATATAATGGTCTATCCAGAATAATCTTAGCAGCCTTATTTTGTAATATCTGCAAGTTATTCGTTAGTGTGGTATTGTTTTTATCTTCCCATACAATATCCGCATAATCAAACAAAGGGAGAACTAAACCATTATAAAATAAAACTCGCGCTTTAAAGGGTAACATGTGCTTGATTCTTCTTAAAAGCCTTAACCTTTGATTAATTTTGGACGTTAAGTAATCTATATGATTTGACCATGTAAGATCATTGGATAAAAACACCCCTAAATATTTAAAACTATTTACATTACTAATTTTATGATTAAAAATAGATACAGACAACGTCCTTATATTTCCAAGCTTGCGACTGCTGCCAATTAACATACATTCAGTTTTTTCAAGATTTAGAGTTAACCTGTTATCGTTCAACCACATGGCAACAGTTAAAAGATCATCATTCAATTCTTTTTCCAATTCTTGGAGATTTGAGTTATAACAGTAAATTACCGCATCATCAGCATAAAGTAGCATTTCGGAATTTGTAAACGTAGTTGGCAAGTCATCAATATAAATGATAAATAATAGTGGACCCAAGATGCTACCTTGGGGCACACCGAGATATGACTGGAACCACTGGATAGTAGATGGAGAAATACCAAGCTTTGACAATTTGTCAAGCAATATGCCGTGATTTACAGTATCAAACGCCTTACGTAAGTCTAGAAATACTGCACTACAGAACTTCCCCTTTTCCATATTGTGTAGAATTTCATCCATGAAATTAGATAAAGCGGTTTCTGTCGAACGCTTTTGCCTGAAACCATATTGCGTGTTAGAGAGTAAATTATTTGAGTTCAGATATTCATACAGTTGTAAGTACACAGCTTTTTCCAAGATCTTACTAAGGGTAGGCAATATTGAAATCGGCCGATAATTTGTCGGATCTGTTCTCTCTCCAGATTTAAACAGGGTTGAAACTTTCGAACATTTCCATATTTCAGGAAATTTGTTTGATCGAATTGACAGATTTAACAATTAAGTAATTGAGGGACATATTGAATGGGCGGCACATTTCAGCAATCTTGCACTGATTTTATCTAGACCAATCACTTTATTTGTTTTAAGAGAAAGTAGTTGTTGAAGCACTGTTGATTCATCCAGTTCAAGCAAATGAAATGAGTTATCTGGCAGATTTGTCACAATCTCATTTGAAATATTAGTAGGTGTTATTTTGTCTGCAAGGATTTTTCCAATGGACACAAAATACGAATTAAAAGCTGAAGCGATGGACGTTGAAATAGAGTACTGAACACCATCTGAAATAATATATTGTGGATTTGAAGTTTTCACACCACGACCGGCAGCTTCGTGTACCGCCTTCCAAATTTTCTTCGAATCACCTTTTGCCTCTTCAATTGCGTTACAATAATAGTTTGATTTTGCAATTTTTATTTCTCGAGTGACGTAATTCCTCAGTTTTCTGTACATTTTCCAGTGACTAATTGAGTTAGTTTTAATGGCTTTCCGGTGATGGTAATCACGGTCTCGCATTGCTTCACTAATTTTTTGTTATTCATGCATGGTGACGGTATTCCCTTCACACGGCGTTTCTTTATCCATGCATGATTATCTGCAATCTCAGAGAATAGGCAATTCCAGGTGTGTAGAGTGTCATCAATGTTTTCCTCGATGTCAAGAATACTCCATGGAACGTTATTAAGATCTCTATTAAATGAATTGACATCGAAATGTTTGTAGGAGCGGTATTCCATTGTTCTCGGTTTTGCCTTTGGGACGCCAACTTTCAGTATACAAAAGATTAAATAGTGGTCACTTAGCGAGATTGGGATGACTCCAGAGTCAACAACACGATGCTCATTATATACAAAAACCACATCAATTAATGACCGAGTGGTGTCCGTTACTCGAGTAGGCTCTTTTATCAGTTGTGTTAGGTCCACCGTGTGCATAAAATTTAAAAGCTTTTGTTTTTCACTTGAACCAGCTTTCGAATTTGATAGCATGTTTACATTAAGGTCACCCAAAAACACCAAATCAGATTTTTCTAAGTCCAAGGCAGGCATGCAGCTCTGTAAGTCAGAAAGAAAGTCATCAAAGTTTTTATCCGGGGCTCTATAGGCACTACAAATTATTGTTGGTTTACACTTTGCCCGAGTAAGTTCAATCCATAAGCATTCGCTTTGGCCAACATCTATATCGTATCGGACACGAAAAGGCAAACCAACTCGAACAAAAATAGCCACTCCACCATAACCTTTCTTTGCTCCAATTCTGTCCTTTCTGACACAAACAAATCCAGGCAGTGATATTTCAAAGTCTTGTATGGATTCGTCTAACCAAGTTTCAGATAAAGTTAGTACATGTATATGAATCATATTACTGTCCAATCCTTCCAAGCGCAACGAATCAGATTTATGTCGAAGACTCCGAATGTTTAAATGGGCTATCTTTAGTCCTCGTATGGATTTTAAATCGTCCAAACTTACGAAACCAGGGTTAACTTCAACATCGCCAGAAAGAGCTATTAATACCAATGCGAGAGACCCACGTTGTATCAGCTTGCAAAACATATAGCCTTTTTCATATCCGTTTAATGCATCTCCCCCAGTCGACTGTTTATTTCGAGAAGAGAAGTTAGCCATTTCAACCCTAGTATTCGATTGTGAAACATAATATACATCACTATCCGTAAAGATGGTGCTATGCCAAATAGCAGTATAATTTGAATTGTTAAAAATCAAAAAAATACAGAGAATGAGACAAATATTTGTAGACGTAGTTGAGGCACGTCCGCCCGCCATATTGGAGTAGTCGTTTCAATTGTTTCAATTCAAATTGTTTCAATTCCATATGTGAAATGAAAATAAGAAATTAATAAGAAATAAGAATTTAATTTTCATATGAGTCTCTTCCATTTCATGCATGAATTACACGTTTCGTACACTACAATTTCACATGTGAAATTTTGAACCAGTTCATTTTACATGTGAATTACGGATGTTTCATATTGAAAATGTCCCGATTTCATATATGCAACAAAAAATTCATATTAAGTGAAAATTTCCCAATTCCATATTTTTTTACATGTGAAATGAAATGCAAAATTTTCGTAAAGGTAGGGGTCAAAGAGTTGATTGAGCTGCATGGTTCATCGAGAAGAAGATAATCATGTTGTTGTCTTAATAACCCAATTAGAAATCCTTTAAGGTTCTTGGATACTTTGGTTTGAGAAAGTAAAATTTTAACTGTGAATTCAAATTAATTCTACTGAAAGTATTCGGAGGAAAATGGTTGTTCGATTATTGTTTGCTGATTTTTTAATTAGATTCTTTTGTGATAAAGTAAAAGCCCATCTCTAGTCGAAGGATTGAGTAAGCTTTGTGTACCCTTGATGACACCAGGATCTATTCAAATTATTGAATAGTTCCCTTGGTTTGTAACCTAAAACCTATTTTGCTTGAGCAAAAGTAGAACTAAGCAATCAATGAAATGCATTATTATATCAATAAATAGCAAAACAGTCAAGGAAAATAACCTGATTTTGAGCTATTCTAAAAAGTTACGTTTATGAACGTTTGTCAAGCCCTAACCTCAGAAAAGTGATTTTGGAGCCTCTGATGGGGATCGACTCGTAACCTTCCGATGACCGGTGAGACGCTCTAACCATTGAGCTACCGCGACTCTGACGGTGAGCTCAGGTGCAAGTTTGACATACATACTGCTGTAGTATTTTCATTAAGCTTACATGAAGTACGATTAGTAGATTTTGTAGTAGTTTTCTAATGGCGTGTTCATAATAAATGTTATCGAGAATCCTGTTTAATCCAAACAGAAGTCAAGTGGAAATCTACAACTGCCTAAGCGGCAGCCACGATACGTTATTAATATTAATGCGATGATATGGTGAATGTGAGAGCTTGGAGATATTTTAGGTGGTCAATGAACGTTCGTCAAGCCGTAACCTCAGAAAACGATTTCTGAGCCCTAGACGGACATCGAACTCGCAACCTTCTGATGGCCAATGAGACACTCTATCCAGAAATGGTGATCTCAGGTGCAGGTAGCGTCTCACCAGTCATCAGAAGGTTGCGGGTTCGATCCCCATCTGGGGCTCAGAAATCGTCTTTCTGAGGTTAGGCCTTTAAAGAACTTTCATTGATCATCTACTGAAGACGTATGTTACGCATTTTTGTATCATTTATTATTTGAAAGCATTTATATGACGTGTATACCCAAGCTATGAATATCGCTCAGATGTTTTACGTATAAATACTCAAGCAATTATCCTTGTAGAACTACTTGTGGTGTCCTACCTTTAAATTGGAAAAAGAAAATGAACTGCTTCCAATGATCTAGTTGATTCTTTTAATTTGTTGTCATCAGAATTTGTTTGCGAGGCTACGAATGAAGTATTTCTTTTAATGAGAAACTTATTCTTTAACTTAATATGATTAAAATGAAAGGAACATGTTGTCATATGAAATCTTTTTATTTATGCTTTTAACAAGGCAGAGTATACGCTCAATTTTTGCTAACATGATCAAAATAATATCCAGTCTAATCTCTATTCTAAGAAAGTTCCAAATGTTACGCATGTAACACATGTTCATGTTTTCTTCATCTTTTATTCCGACATAATACCGTAGCTGTCTGGCTGTTCATCCAAGGTGTGGCCGGTAGCTGATAGGCGAATACGGTTTGTATAAGCACTGCAAAACATAAATCACCCTTTTAGATGTTTTTGGATTTTCTATATAGCAAGCAATTAAATTCTTATTTCATCTAACCCTTATCTTACTATTTCATGAAATAAAAGTTTTTATGATATTGACTTAGAATTGAACATTAAACATAGACGTGAACTTAAATGGAATAATTGTCTTAACAAATAGATCAAATAAGACGAAAAAGAGAAATAAATGGGAACGTATAAAATTATCAACATAAAATTATACTGAAGAAAGAAAGAAAGGAAGGAAGGAAGAAATGAAGAAAGAAAGAAAGAAAGATAGAAAGAAAGAAAGAAAGGAAGAAAGAAAGAGAAAAAGAAAGAAAGGAAGAAAGAAAGAGAAAAAGAAAGAAAGGAAGAAAGAAAGAGAGAAAGAAGGAAAAGAAGAAAGGCAGGAACGAAGGAAAGAAAGAAGGAAGGTAGGAAGGAAGGAAAGGAGAAAGGAAGGAAGGAAGGAAGGAAGGAATGTTGGATGGAATGATGGAAGGAAGGAAACAAGGAAGGACGGAAGGAAGGAAGGAAACAAGGAAGGAAGAAAGGAAAGAAAGAAAGAAAGAAAGAAAGAAGGAAGGAAGGAAAGGAGGAACGAACATAGAAAAAGCAAAACAAAAACATGACAGGTTAAGAATGACGTCGAAATTTACAAAATTTCCAAGTTATGTAGTGGAGTAAAATTCAAATTGACAGCAATACGAAAACAAATCTGTAATATCGTAACGAAGGCTTATATAACTGAAATTGGATAGGACACTAGCTTATTAGGCGACTAACTGGGTCGTTTAAGATAATGTTTTTTTCTTTTTCGGCAGCTCAAGTTCAAACTGGCTAGTCACAAGTATATTTTTCAACAAAATGACCAAAATTCGGTTATCGATGCAGATAGTACGCAAATTTTTATACAAAGTTAATTGACCTAAAACAACTTAAAAATAACTGACCGCTAAAGGTTTCAGCATAATAACTTAGAGTTCATAATGGTGAGCTAGCCAAGACTCGGACATTCTTAAAGTAATTGTATCTTGGATTTATTTGGTGATTAATGCAGGTTGCCTTTCAAGCAAACGCACAAAGGACCAAAATATTTTAGTACATTAGTTGAGCAGAAGTGGTATACTGAAAATTGCTTAATAAACGACACAATGTTTGTCTGAAGACAGAATACGCAAAAGATTGAGAAGATGTAAATTACAGTTAAAATTTCTGTAAGTATAACATTCTTACACCATGATTGACAGTAAGATTTCCAAAAAAGTTTCAACCATATTAATGCGATTCAACCAACCAGCGGCCAAAGTAACCAAATATAATCAATAGTTTCCTGTCATTATTGTACGTGACGACACAAACTTGTTGTTATGGATTGTCATAAATTTACCTGAAGAACCTTCACTGGATTACGTACGTTTGTTGAAACACCACTTTCGCAATCTTTTAACCAACTTTGCCAGTCTTACCTTTTTGATTGCACATACTTTCTTGCACTTTCGTCCACACGGGTAACGTCGAACATAACATCTCTGACAGTATTTTGGCTGGTAGCTGCAACTCTTGACGCGGTAGCTTACTTTGTAAGGAATTACACGGGCGATATATTTGGGATAGTAGAGATCTCCAACATTCACTTTTACATACTTTTTCAGGAATTTATAACGAATGATAAAACGACAAATAGGCTTTTTTCCGCAAAGAACTTTATTACAAATACTTTTTAAGCAGAGCTTTGGTTTGCAAATGGGTCGACAGCAACGAATGCATAACTTTTTCCCATAATAGTATTTGCTGCAAATGGGTCGAGTATTTCCTGAAAAATAAGGAAGAATTTAAGGAATTATTATTTATTATTCAACTTTTCTCGATGGTTTATTATTTATTCATTGATTAACTGATCCATTGATTCATTGATTCATTGAATCATTGATTATTTGATTCATCGATTCACTGATACGTTGATAGATTCATTAATTGATTGATTCATTATTTGGTTGATTGACTGATCGATTAACTGACTCTTGATTGATTGATTCATTATTTGATACATTCATTCATTTTTTCTTTGATTCTTTCGTTTATTCGTTCATTCATTTATTCATTCATTCGTCCATTCGTTCATTTATCATTTATCCTGTGAACAGAATTGTTTCTTTTCATTAAATAAGTGAAGCAATTAAGTCATACTTAACAGAAATGTTGCAACATTTCATTCGATATAGTAGACTTGCTTTTGAGAAAATTGTTTTAGTAATCATCTCAGAGGAAACCTAAAAAGCCTTGTGCATTGTGACTTAATTTGCTTTTTTTCAGATTAGTATCAGTATTATTCGGCTTGGAACAAGATTGAGCTATACTCGATGAGGAAATAGGAACAAACATATTTTACAGCAACCGGTCTTTCATTCTACAATTTCTTTGATATGAAAAAATCATATAATTCTCGTGGTTTGATCTAAAATATATTTGCAGCTCTGAAACGGAAAACTAGTAGCTTTTTTTTTAAACTAAACTTTTTTTTAATTAGTAGGATTTTTGAACGTCGTACATTCTGGGAATTAAAGGAGATTTGAGTTAAATCAAAGCATTCTGTATGTCAACTTGACCTCCACTGGCATTAATTTTCATATTTAAATCGTATTTACTTTAGAAAATGAGCTAGCAGAAAAAAACCACATTGTAATCTTGAATGCCTGGACGTAGAATGTGGAATATTACGACCATTACTTGATGAATCAAAATCTGTAAAAAATCTTATTGATGCCTTTTTTTTGAGCATTAACAATATTACCGTTTAGTATAATTACACAGGCGATTATCGAAAATCCCGTGTGGTTACAGGCAACAAATTTACGTCATAAATCTCAATAATCACCTACAGGTGATTATAACAGTGAACGCTGAGAAACAAGATGGCGGCTACTTTGTAAATGTTACCGAGGAGATTTAAAAAGTGCTAATTCACTACTTTCTTTCAAATAATCACCTATGTAATTATACTAAAACAATTATTCACCTCAGGCTCAGTGAACATTATTGAATTTCAACACTATTCACTTCGCCTTCAGCGAGTAATTGTTATATGTAAAATGATATGGTTATTCGACATGTTATGCATTGACATTAGGGAAAAGACAAAGATTTTTTGTTGATAAGCCCGATCATCTACGATAATCTAATTTTGACCTTCATCGTTAAATAAATGAAAGTTTCTTATACAACAACAGTTCTGGGAAAGGACCACGCAAAAGCCGACCATAAAGATAGCTGCATTTCTGTATCAACGTACATCTATTAAAGAACAAAAAAGCTACGAAACAAACCGTTACCGTCCTTCTCTTCATCATCGGTCTCAAGCTCTTGATCTTCATCTGAATACAAAAAGATTGTCGTACTTTCAGTAATTTCGTTTCTTTATAATATCTAAAGGAGCACAGTTCAAAGTCTTTACTGCTATGCAAATCTCGCAATATAAGGACAAGATGCAATTCTGGAATCGAGGAAAATCACCCCGTCATACGGACCCACCGGGCAATAGAGATAGCTTGTTTCTTCCGTATAACCTCGTAAAAAAACAATGAACTTGAAGCCAAATTCAATGCAGCCATATTTTTTTACTTTAGTAAATATAAAATTAAGACTGAAAATTTTATATCCATTTTGCTATCGCTTTGATATGATGTTTAACGAAAGGGGGAACTCTTTGAGAAGAACCAAAAAATGTAAAACGTCAAGGAAGAAAGGGTATACTGTGGTAAAAAGAATTTTGGAAAAAATTGTGATGACCTATGCAAGATACTGCGAAAAGCCAAAATAGGCAACACCTAATTGGATGGATGAATTTTCGAATATTACACCCGCTCGATCGCTATGAACAAGAAATAGCATTATATATGACAAATAATTCCCAACATCACTTAAAAATTATTTTGTATTTTTGATTCACGATGCAGGTAAGGCCCATTTCAAACGTCGAACTTTTTATGTCCTGAATCAAATGCAAATCAGTTTGAATAAACACAAACATTCGATTTGGCACGTTAAAAGTTTGACGTTTGAACTGGGCTTAATTTAAGTTAATTAATGTGAATAGCAAAAATGGATACCCTGGATAACCGTACACATTGGTAATACCTTCATCGCTTTCCTTATCTTCATCGTTATTAACCTCTCCATCGTTCACATCTTCTTCATCATTTTCTTCCTCGTCGTTGTCTTCGTTCTTGCCCTCTTCATCTTCAGACTTTTCTGTTCCTTCTTCCGAGGTCACGGCAGCTTCGGGCTGTTCATCATTTTCTAAAGCGTCAACTGGCTTGCCCTCATCTGCTCTTATGACTATGAAGCATTTATACAGTATAACATCGGACTAACATTTTAGTAAACCTATGGGCTTAACAGGAGTTAATAACAAAATAAAAGACAATGGAAAACGAGCTGAGCGAACGGCGTTGAGCATAAACGGCCTCACAGTACAGTTTTTTGCGACTAAAATAAGCCACGGATGATATTTAAGTCACGAATATACCAGTAGAAATGTATTATTATAGTCTCAATTTATTCCAGCCACGGCTTTTTTCCTTTCATATAAATGGTCCCGAAGAACCAATTGGCGTCTTCGATTTCATTCCGTCGATTAATTGCATACATTTGCAAGGAAACAAATTTGTACGCCTACCTTAGATCCAAATAGCAGTCTGGGATTACAACGGAACAAATATGTATATACGATTAGCTCAACTTAATTAGAATTTAGAAATACCATACTTACCAAAGATACATGTCGAGGTGAGAAGCAAGAAGAAAAGTACGGTAAAACTCTTCATTTTCATCAGTCACGGATGCTCTTCAACTTCTTCGGGGATGAATAACTGATATGGAGGACACATTAGAGCCTTTTATAGATTTTTTGCATTTCAAGTTTAAAAAAAATGTTCCCATGGATTCAATAATTGAATCTTCTTTATTGGCAATTCGCCTTTCATTTTTGAATGGTATTGAGCTTCCGTTATGATTGATCAAAAGAATTCTTTCGAAACTCTGTTGAAGCACATTGCAGTCAAAGAAAAAAAAGTGGCAATATTCTTATACCCAGGTACATTTTCTTTGTATGATGCCCATTTTAAGGAGAAAATATTGGCAACTACGAGACTATTCAAACTGTGAATCCTTGTACTTGGTTACGCTTCGACTTGTTAATTGTCACCAGGATTACCAAATCAATTTATTTATCCCGTTATACTCAAACATTGTTCCCACATAGGGTAGAGAATAAAAAATGGCTGACCAATTAGACTTTATTTTTTTAGCATATAATCGTGGTTTCAAAAACATTTTTTCTTCTATAAATTGTACAGATCATCAGAAATTGGCACAGTAACCGACTTCCATGGATATTGGGCGCAATATAGTTAATTAATCATGCCAATAATTGCAAAACACTCTTATAGTATAATTGTTCTGTTAATTTACTTCAGTTCTATTCATCCATAGATTGTCTAAAAGCAGGACTTTAAGAAGAAAGCAACTTGCTTCAAGATTTTAAATCTTTCATACAGCCGTCATTTGTAGGTGAACTAAGCGATTTTGCAGCTACTCGGGCGATTGATCTCTTGCACTGTTCAAACTTCAGTGCATAACATATGTTAACATCCAAATCAAACTGGACCTGAACAACTACTTATTGAATAGGACTGGCGTTCAGAAAGGTCTTAGACTCCAATACGAAGCTAAATAAATTGAATTTCTACGACTATTATTAACTGACAGGAGACAGAATTCTGCCGTTATAGTGTTATCAACGGTTATCTTATGGCCATTACCGCTTATTTTTGCATATCGAGGTGCAGACGTGGGTGTTCGTATATCAGACCTTCATTAAACTTGCCAACTCTGATTGCAACTAACATACGCAATTTTCAATGGCTTGACTATCGTCAGCACGTCTCAATTTGACAAAACAGGATGTAGGCTCATAGACGAGCGTATGTAAAAGTTTACAAATATGTAAAAGAAATTTTGCGTCTCCTCTCCCAAAAATTCTGGATCAGCCCCTGAACGCTGTTGAAAGATTTTGAAGTCAGCAATGGTTAAACCATTCAACACATTCCACTGCCTGCAAGATCAAGTAATGTTGAACGCATGTTGAACAAAAATGTGGACACGTTCAAATTTCTTTCACTATCATTCAATACCGTTTAAGAACGTTCAACATCATTCGACATGCGTGGCAAAACGGGTTCAACATGTGGTATGTGACAATGTTGAACGATGTTGAAGGATATGTTGAAAGCATTTCATCAGAGCTTGAAGCTTTTTTCATGTTTGTAACTTTGAGTATCCATCTGAGTCTTATCATCATCTTATACAAACGAAGATTACAGGTTCCATCTTTGTCTGCGTTTTCCAAGACAGTGGACTGCCACGATTTTAACATTCTTTTCCTTTAAAAAATTTTCTGAGAGGCTTTCCAAAACTTATTTTTGTAAAGTGAAAAAGGACGGGACCAGCTGCTAAAGTTGTGGATTGATAGACGCTGAAAAGTCTTGATGGTTTATTTTTTACAACAGGTGACGATTCAGTCTTAAAGACCGCTTTCGTACGATTATATACACAAATATATTTGACAACAAAATTTTTATTTGCTTTTGTTACAAGATGAAGCTTAGGGAGCTAATTAATTTCCCAGTTAAAGAATACGAATCCTAATCGACGACTTTAACCAGGTAAGGTATTTAAATAATCGTCGTCCTTGAGGAAAAGGGGGACAGCCCTTTTTGTTAGCAGGGAAAGTATTTGGGATAGTTGTAAATACACAAAACTAGAACATTGCAATATCAAAAATAAGGCAACTAGCACATTAACTGCATTATCAAATGCATATAGAATATTTCATGATTTGACCTACACTGCCAAAGTCAACTAGAAAAGTTGACTAGAGCGGCATTCGAACTGGCATCTTCGGGTTACCGGACCGCTGCTCTATCGTCAGCTTTTCTAGTTGACTTTAGCAGTGCAGTGTAGGTCAATTCATGAAATATTCTGTTTGTGTTACCCTGAGTACGATTCTGAAATATAGTGCAGCCTGCTGATTTAGTATATGTTTAGAGTAACCTCTTACAATATCCGTGCTAAGAAACCATTGAACTTAATGGAATAAACAGTACTAAATAATTCTTAAGAAAACCTCTCAGGTAACATCTTAAGAATTTCTATCAGTATTTAAATCAGCATTTCCCAACAAACTTTCCTACCTCAATGTTTAAGCTTTAGGTCTCGAAAGCACAACGTTTAGTGAATTAACTGTATATAATGAAAAGGGTTAATCGATAATTACATGTGCATAGAATTTGATATCGCTTTGTTTTTCCTTCTTATATTTCTCAATTTCTATGTGCTTCTATTTGTCCAAATATGTTTATTAGTGAACAAATTAAGCCAATATTCTTTGCTTTCTTTTTTAATAAAAATTCGCTTCTTTATAATCCATAAAAGGCATCGTGTGCTACAATACAACTCCACTACTATAACCAATCAAAGTTCAATCAAAACTTCTATTCTAAGAGCATCAGTGCATCACATTAAACTTCATATTATCTATGCTCAATTTTCGTTCACTTCTGATGCCATTGAGATGTTACAATTTGACTAGATGTTCATCTTCGGCTTGGTCGGTTGCTGATATGCGGTTAGGACTTGTAAGGACACAGCAAAGATAATTATTTCAGTTAGAGTGAGCCTTTTTTGTTCGGATCATTGCAAGTAATAATGTAGTCCATTTCATCAAGACTTTATACAAGTATATCAAAAACTGGAAAACATAATAATTATGGAGAACAAGAATCGTTGGGACAATTTGATATGTGAAAGACTATTGAAATTATTCATCAAAGATAGACTAATGTTGGAAAGAAAAAACAAGACAGGAACAAGCAAGTATGAAATAAATGAAGTAAATTTCAACGTTTTGTGAAGTATAAGCATAAGAGATCGACCTGGACAAAAAATGAACACAATGAATCTATCGTTCATACTGAGTATGGACCTTAGATTATCCAACTATCGGAATACCAGAGATTAAAATAATAGTGACACTTCAAGTGAATATAAAGAGACCAATGTGAGTTAAATACCTAATATATTAAGATCTATGTGGAGCCATCATTGCCATATTTATTTCATTACATATAGTATACTTCTACACATTAAAACGAAAAATTTTTGGACTCGGCCAGCGGCGTATATAACAATTTCTGGAGGTGGGGGGCGAGATTTGAAAAACTTCCGACAAGAGTTAGCCTAAATCCGGTCACCTGAACAAACTGCAAATGCATTTTTAGTAGTCATTTAGAGTTGAAAATTAGTAACAGCAATCTAGCCTCGGCTGTAGTACGCGGACACAGCGGCGTCAACCAACTAGTACTGACTGGCTTCTTTTCAGAACACAAAATGTTACCAACAATTTTATCGGCTATTTTGATTACACGATTTTCCTATGTTTGTACTACCGCATTTGCAATTGACTGTGCACTGTGCGTTCATTAACGCGTTGTTTCAAAATTAAAACGTTGAAGTTTATTGGACGAAACTTTGACGTTGCTATGGGCGGACTTCACGTTGTTAGGCGCCTGTCAACACGAACCACGAGGAATGAATTTTCTCAAGCTAATTTGTAGGCAGACAGTTGCCATATTTCGAAAGAAAACGTTCGGTTTTCTGCATTCGGTTTATTTAGGTTAAAGATGTTTAGATTTGTTTCAAATTTTCATTTACTGTAATATTGTATCATTTCTATGATTTACAAATGTCCAATTTTTGACGTTTCTAGTTCTGAAGGTTTTTTGACTTCTCAGCAAACGAAATATAGTAAGGTATTCTCCCTCAAATTTTCCGACAAGCTCTAAATTTTCCGACAGAAATGTCCGGTGGTGGGGCGGTCGCCTCCTCTGCCCCCCCCCCCCCCCTATATATACGCCACTGGACTCGGCACACAAATTCTAGCTTAATAAAGTGAAAATAACACAATCATGTCAACGTGGATCCTTCATACGGACTACTTGCAGTTTAGCCGTGTGATCAAGACATTTTCAGAGCCCAAAAAAGAAACATTTATACAATGAAACAGCGGTTTTGTCGTGGTAAATTTAAACACTGTTTTCAAATACGTTGATGCCATGGTGATTGGTAATTTAGGATAAAATAAGAGAAAATGAAATATACGCACTAGAGAGGTATACATAGCTACCAAAGACTGTTGGACCGTTTAGTTCTTAAAAGAATTGTATGAAACTTAAAGAGAGGTAAAATATTACGTAAACAGTAGGCCTAAAGAATTAAGAAAGAGCACTTTGTGTGTTCTTTCTTCACTGTACTAATTAATATTTTTGCCAAAATACCCAGGTAATGCAGTAAATATTACTTAAAAAACAAACTTGTTTTTCCCCACTGTTGCTGCGTTAAAGTGGCATCGCTTTGTTGACCAGGGTACGATATTCATTAGTTTGTCTCTCATTGTCTCGACCATCCAAAACCTCAAAATACTCGCCTAGCGGCTCGTGTTTATTTACATTTTTTTCGAGTTTCGCAACATCCCGTGTGTTTGGATCACAGTATCCAAACGTGGAAACCCATTTCGTATTTCTTAAATCCATGACGATGTGACGCGCCTCGATTAAATTTCACAGCCGAGTGCAATATCTTTGTTTCACACTTAATATTTTCTCTTGATCATATATATATTTTCTCTTTTTATCCGTTTTACTTCATTTTCATGTTACCCTGAGATTTTCTCATTATGCTACTCAGTGAATATATTATGATTTAGAATCGGAATACTGCTCATACTTATGGATAAGCGTCACGTTTTTTCCAAACTTTCTTGTGTACATGTGAAAGGATTAAATGAGCGTATCGGTCAAGCTGAATCGATATACCTGAATTGGTCCAGCAGTGGTTTTGAAACCCGAAATGCGATTTCGAATCTCGCTCCTGTCGACTTAATTTTTCCAGTTGACTTTTGTGGCTTAACAACTAATCTTGAAATTTTCTCTATATGTTACCTTGAGGATGATTCTAACACAAGTTTAATTGTTAACTCATTTAGACTGACAATAAAATTAGCCTCTCAATAAAGAATTTATCAACCGAATGGATCAGACCATTTAGTAAATGTAAGTTTTGTAAGCTTTAAACATGTGAATGTCCCATGGAGAATATAAAATTAGCAATTTCATTGTTTATTTTGATGTACTTGTGAGTGAGTTGCTTCCCTTGGCATTGTTTTTCCGTTACCACAAACGCGTCTAAAATCCATCAGCGGGCAAAATATCATGCAAAGTGTTGAGGTCTCTTAGGACAAGTAACTTGGTCCAGTATAAGAAGCAATTTACCTCGTGTCCTTGGCGTTTCGGTGGAACGTCTAGCGTATAACTACATAACCGTCAGACTAATGATCTATCATTTGTCATATCCAACTCAATACATTGCGCATATGAACAACCGACAAGGGGTATAGAGTTCCTAGGCTACGTTTTCGACCAAAATTAAATAAAAACTTATTTGAAACAAACTGAGAGATTCTATAGGCGCCCAATATGCTGCCCTTAAATTCCACATTGATTTTTCTCAGAAAAAAGCAAAACAGAGTTACTTTTATCCGGGTCGATTGAACAGTTTTCCTGGTCAAAAAATTATTAAGTAAATAATATTTGATATCGTTTAGCTTCAGAGAGAAAGTTACTGTTGTGATGTAAAAGTTGGATACCGAATGTTATTCATTTATCGCGTCAATATGCGCAGCCTCACTAAAAAAGTATCCATATCGACGAGTTCACTTTTCTCTCGCAAATATTTCTTTTGAGGACTTGGTCACATTGTATCAAACCCGCCGTGTTAGATTATGTAACATTACTAACAAATATCTAGTGCCAGCCACTTATGCTTGATCTTCCTTTAGCTTTGTTACTGTACGGCTTCCCACTCATTCCTTTGCTATCGCTCAGACTTCGATGATGTAACTAAGGAAGTCGTTATTTGCATTTCGACGGCGGATTTAAGAGGGCGTCTGAAAGAATCTTAGGTAATGATAGTTATTTTTTGAAAGGGTTAGGCTAAGAATACTGTGGAAGAGTTTCAGTGCACCCTTTCTCAAAGCAAACAACAGCTTCTTCTATTTTGATTCGGTACTGAGCATAAAGTTAACAAACGAAAAGTTGGAGACTTAAAATGTACTTCAGTAATTATCCTGGTTTTGTTTAAACTTTATAACTTCCCCAAGAAAAAAGGTACCCAAACTACTGGTACCCATATGGTTCCGGAGAGACTTTTCATCAAAATTTTTAGTGCACATTTAAACTGTACGTAAAAGATTCAAAATCTGAAAGCTGTTTTACATTAGTTGAGCGATAGGTTGGTAAGAATGATTAATTTAATAAGGACTGTTCAATATCGATCTAGAGCAGAAATCCCAGATTAGTTTTGTGCGATGGAAATATAACTCTAAGTCTGCGTATATGGTAATAAAATAGAGTTTTCCCAGTAGGTCATGTTTTTATATATGTTACTGTAAGTGGGCAAAATCATTTCATTCTGCAAAAAATCCATTGGTTAATGAATTTCATGGATTGGAACCATTAAAAGCAGTTGTCACACAAACAGCTTGGATGGCCATCGTATATATAATTATCAATATTGTAACGTTTTGGTCATGATTGCAGCGATTAAAGTATTCAATATTTTGTATTTAAAAAAGGTACCTTAAAAAAAGTATTTATATCTCTAAAAATATTGCTACAAACATATTTTTCTGATTGAAACGAGCTTCGATAAAAATTTCGTGCCCCTTACCATTCAACTACGGTGATGCGGAAATTCATCAGCATTAAAAATAAATGTAGGTAAAATTTAATCTGATAAAAAGGAGTGAAATTCTTTCAAAGCAAAACCACAGAACTTAGTTCTTTTGGGTTTTTTGGCAGAGTACTTCATTTAAATTTTAATTGTAATTAAAATTTTTATTGTAACCAAAGCTGCCTACCCAGCCCTTAAGTTTTGATATTACTGTTACGTCTTTAACTAATGTAAATAAAACTGATATGACTAAATCCGCGACAACAACCTCATGAGACGCAAAAATAAAAGCTATAAAAAGGGTAAAGTTGATCACTGTGTCACTTGTTTATTTGTCAAGAAGTGGAATAGCATTTGAGACTGAAGAAAATGATAAGTTTTCCTATACTTTGGGTTTTGCTTCTGGCTTCGGCAAGTATATTTGATAAGTATCGATTTTCAAAACGAATTAAACAAATCGTTTATGCCTGTTTCATTGTATCGTCGCTAAACTAATATGCTAGAGTCTAATTCAATTGAGTTACACGTTCCCAAATAGCCTAAAAGTTTAAATGCGCACAACATTTATAAATGGAGGAACTACATTCCAAAATGAAGAGCAAAACTCATTACAAGAAAAATAATATGCGTTCTTCTTTTAAATATCTTTTCAGGGATATTAATTCCCTTTAAGTTTTAAGTTATCTTGTAGATATACGAATTATTACTCTTTTTTTTCTTTTTTGTTAATTTTGTTTTTGTTAACAACTCAAAGCCGTGAGAGCGAATGAGGGCAGCGAGAAAGCTAATGCCCCTCAAAATGACAAAAAGTACGAAGCAGCCGTTGCATCCGAAGATCAACCCGAAAAATCCAAGAACGATGAGAATACAAATGACGAGGTGGACGAGAAAGAAGAAAAAGGAGAAGATGATGAAGAGATTGCAAACGATGAAGAAAACAACGATACAGAAGAATTCAATACTGAAAATGACCAAGGTTTGTTTTTCCGTTATGGTCATCTTCTGACATTTATTTTTATGCTATTTGAAAATCCATCAACAAAAACAAATGTTTAGTACACTTTTGGCGGGAAATTATCCGTGTTTTGATAGTCTTATCCAAAGGCAGGTATTAACAAATCAGAGCTCAAACGATTCACGTCATTTTATAAAAGTGTGACGTTAACGCCAAAAGTCTCATGTACACTGTTACTATTCGCAGTTGACTTGATTGCTCAATTGGTAACTAATTTATTCGTGTTGATTTTGAGAGCGTAGGTTAATCACCAAATCAAACTTTTACGCTGGAAAAGCTATATTAGTTGAGTCAGGAGTTATCCACTGGAAGAAAATTAAATATTACATTAGGCACTGGATACTTCTAATCAGTACTTTCATTAGGTTCTAATATGACGAGTGTATATTGGTGGACCAGTAGGTTTAGGAACTCTGACGCTAATCCACGTCCTTAACTTCTCTGATGACGGCGTGAGTTCACGGATTGCAAGCTCAGATAAAAAATCAATCATGGTGTAGCCCACAAGGTCAACTTTAATTAGAACGACAATTTTCACGATGCAAAGCTTTAAACAACAAGGTAGTATAATGTCCATATCATTTTAGACTATATTTCCTTACTCAATTACTACATGGTGAATATAATTTCAAAGATTTAATAATAAAAGATTGTTGATTCTCATTAGTGCTTGCAATGCCAAAACAGCGATGTTTTTTGTAATAAGCCGAAGATATTTGAATCTTGATAATTGAGCAATAAAGTATTCACTAATAACAAGTTCAAAGTACACGCAATTTGATTTTCAACCCCGGTCATCTCCTATTATCATGAACTTTGACCTATTACATTTTAGTTCAAGTTACTTTCATCGATTTAGATAGTTTAGCGAAGTCATAAATTACGTTAGCTTCCATAACAGAATTGAAAGAATCTTCCAATCTTGTAGTCAATTGATTGTTAAGGTCTTGTTCGATTATATCGTGATTATAATTTGAACTACCGATGTAGCCCAGTGGACTATGTGATGTTCAATCTAGTGCCATTTTTGAAAAGTACAGTAACTATAACAGATTTCGTAAACGGCTTAGTCATGTGCAAATAACTGTGCGGCTTTAATATTGTCGATGCTAGATTCTAAATCGTTAGCATGAATTAAAGAAGAAAGGCAGTTGCGAATGGCGTCGTTGATTAATCTCATGATAAAACGTGATTAATCGTTACTCTTTGCCTTCTTTATCCAAGGCAGGAAAACAACCAAGCCAGTTCAGTTTTAGAATGAGTATTTCTCATGTCTAAAAAGCTATGGCAATAGCCATTCAAACATGCGTATTTGACTAAATTCTATTAGTCAAAATGTAAGTGCAAAAGAGCAGATGTTGTAGAGTGTTCATGTCTAAATCCATATTGATTTTATATCAGGAAATTATTTTTCAACCTTGTAGTCAGCGATTGTTAAGGTCTTGTTCGATTATATCGTGATTATAATTTGAACTACCGATGTGGCCTGGTGGACTATATGATTTAAATCTAGCACCATTTTTGAAAAGTGCAGTAACTATGACAAATTTCCTTATGGTAGGAAATTGAGCCGGAACGTAACAAGTTTCCGTGCTGTCATAGCGGTAATACCAAAGTATCTTTTAACAATTTAACACTTACGTTACTTAGGTCTTTTGTGTTATATCATGTAACACTAGGTTGTAATCAATACATAATTCAAGCCAGTCAATTTTACCGCGAGAACTTATTGCTTGGCTTTAGATGAAACTTGATTTTAGATATGAAAAGGCTGCTGCTGAGCAATTTGTTTGGACCTGATTTGAACAGAAATTAAGATTCTGGATTGGGAAAATAAATACTCGTAAAGGATATATCTTTAAGAGAACATTGGCTATTCCAATGATCTTTCCCTCTGAAAACATGTGCGTGCTTGTACATCTAAGAGTTAATATACTTTCAAGTTTACATGATGAAAATAAACCATTTTAAATATCTAAATCAATTGAGAGATGAGATCTAGTATTTTGAAATAAGCATGATTCTTCAAGGGAAGTGGCCCCTGATGAACGTCGACTTTATCACGTTTAACCCATTTATTCGCTATGACCAAAATTCTTGCAAGTAATAGATACAATATGAGCGAGCGAACAGCATGGGATTTTAAATGGAAAGCCAATGTTTGCTGCTCGGCATCAGCTATTTTCAAATTTAAAGAAATTTTTACAGAGAAAATTGAAGGAAGACGTTGTGTAATCAGATTGATTCTGTATCCTTATTTCAGCATGATAATTAGGAGCCAACTTCTCTTGTGCTTTCTCAATGAATTCTTGATGATTATCTTAATATGAATGAATAAGTGCATGTTAATAACAGCATCATAAAATCTTGAAGTTTCAAATCATTTTAATTATCCAAGCTGCTTGTAGTGGCCATGGTCTTTTGAGGCAAAATAACTGTTGATCTTGACATGTCCTAGTATCCTCAAAACCTGCACCGGCGCAAGCAGGACATGTCCTCTCCAGATGATTAGTAAAAGTTTTAAAAGAGTCAGGTTTTGTTTTAGATGGAGAAGGGGTTCTATATCGTTACATCGAGAAACGTGAACATTATTCCACAGCACCACATGCTTGGCAAATTGCATTCAAGACTGCTGCACATAATGCTTAGGCTTTTGAACATTACAAAGGATTCTAAACAAACACTGCTCAGCTTTTAATCGGTACGTATTATATTTTACGATGGTATGCTTAAGCTGTTTTACGAATGTTATTTGTTTAAAATGTATAAACAATTCGGATGTTGAAATTTGTCCAGAAATTTTACTCGCTTGTTAGGATATTTAGTCGTCAATTAAAATCCAGTGGGCTAACTTTGATGAAATGTGCTTCAAAGAACATGAAGTGCACCATCACTTGATTACTATATTATTGTTGTTTTTAATGAACTATTTCAGGTTAACTAGACAAATACTAGCTCTTAGGTTACCAATTAATTACTCTTACCTGTTTCTATGATATTTGCATTGTTTACAACATTTAGCAGTGAGAAAAAGTATTGCATAACATGGATGTGATGTTTCACTTTCGTAGCTAAATAATTTAAGACAGCAATTTTATTTATACAACACACCTCCAGCACAGATTACCTTTCATAATATTATCAAGTAAAGAAAATAAGACTCTTTTCTCCTCATTAAGATTATTTCCTACATTGGCAACAGTCCTTATGCCCAATGTGAAACATGTTGTTAGTGAAAAAACTTCGTCTTCACAGAGGGTACTGGGTTGAAAAAGTGAGGGATATCCAGAATAGAGTAGTAAGAAAAGATATATAGGGTGTATCATGGAATGAGACATGCACCGAGTACCTGTCCTGAAAGGTGGGCGTCAATGGAGAAAATTAATGGCTGTCATATGTGTCAACAGGCTCAATGCACACGACGAACTCAACAAATAAGCCACGTCTACTAATTCAACAGCAGATTTAGTCACGTAAAGATAATAAACCGCAAAATCAAGCCTGTTCATCTTATTTATTCTTGGAGATTTTAATTTCACAGCAATCATCCTGTATGATTCTTATAGCTTTTCTCGAAATTTCATTGAATCAGCATTTTGTAAACATTTAAATAACTGTTCACTGTTCACAAGAATACTTCTCAAATTCACCTTGTGCCCACTTCAAACAAAAACAGCATTCTTGGTTTGATTTAAACCAGCGAACGCGAACTCGACGCAGTTATCTAATTAACCCTAAATATGTGTGATTATCTATGTACAATCTGTTGCTCGGCTTTGACCTTCATGTTTGTACAATCGTTGACATAAAAACGGTAAGTTTAAAACTTCAAGGCTCCTTATTTAAGTTAAAGAAGCTCTATCCAGCAACCAATTTCCAGAGTTTAACGTAAGAATAAGACTGATATTGAAATCCGCTGTTTTGGATGCTACTACTCCCTGAATTGGCGTGAAAGTGACTTATCTTTTGAAGAAGAAAGAAAGAGCTCTCAATATCACTGAAAAGGTCTGAAAGTAGAACTTATCGTATCAGGATTACCGAAAAAAATTAAAATTACTGATAGACAAGTATACTGGTTTAAATAGAGATAGCAAAAATAATAACAATACTAGTAATCAAAATAATAATTACATATTATTATTATTATAATAATTATTATATATATTAATATATATTAATATATATTATATATAATAATAATTACAATAATAAAAAAAATTAAGAAAATACCAGAAAACTGGCTTTTGAAATGCATGAGAAAGGTCCAGGGTTTAGGATGAACGGTGTACCGTTGCTGATAGGCTGCCTAGGCAGTGGCATGTCCCGGAAGAGGAGCAAATCTCAAAATTGATTGCGGACAATGAAGTAATGAAAAGAGGAGTAAGACAGATGCAAAAGATGGTACTCATGGAAAGCGAATCAATAAGAAAAGCAAAGTCTAGAATCGGTATGCAGCCAGATTAAACAGGGTCACAGATTAAGGTCTCCTAATAGACCTTATACATAATGACGTCAGTAGATGTGAAGCGCGCAGTGAACTCTGGTCTTTGTAGCCATGCTCTTGAAAATACCTCGATATGGCCACTATCGAAGGTGAGTGTATTGGAGCTCTTTTTTATTATGTGTTTTAGAGGCTTATCAAACTAATTAAGTCCCTAATTCTTTTCAGAATATATCATTCAAATACATCATTAGTACATCATTAGTGGCCAAGCTGGAGGAACATCAGACGTCATGAAATTACAAAGTGAACGTTATAACAATCCATACCAAATGAATTTACCAGCCGAGGTAAATTTTTGGTAAATTTTAGCTCAGAACAGCAGTTTTGTGCAATGTTTTCCTTGTTTACGCCAAGTTTGGTACTTATCTTGTTTGTCACCAGATGGATTAGTATAATAATATGTTGAGGAACAAAAAACATACATTTAAAAACGTTTGAAAATCTGTTTGAAGACGTGGAAAAGTCCTGAAAGTATCATCCCTTCTTTTTATTATTCGTCTTTATTAGAATTTAATAAAATACATCAAATTTACAATGGCATCTAAACATATACTCTATAAACATATAACATCTAAAACGTAGAAGTGTGTTGAACTTTAAGGTGTTTATAACATTATAATTGCATTCAGACGTGCACTCGATCATCATATGTACCAGGCATAGCCAAAATCGCGGCTCAGGGAGGCATGCTTTGCTAAATCTTGGAGATATAACATATTTGAATGCATGAATAATGGGGGGTCTTGGGAATCTATTCGGCCTTGACAAGTTGTTGTAGAATTTGTAATGGTAAATATTCGTGATATTTACTAAATTAATGTCATAGACGTGCACTGGTAGGAATTTTAAACGATATGATACTCAAAAATATGCCTTACAAATTTTGTTCAACAAAATTTTTATGAAGCCTGCATCTTAAATGATTTTCTGTCAACATATAGGCTAGTCGACGATTGTGCCCTCGATTTCTGGCCATGTATGGCTTGGAAAATTAACATTATCTAATTTACATAAAGGATCATACATGTTTTTTTTTTTTCATGCGCCATTAGGTTTATGTGAAGGATAAATATGTTCTTTAACTGAAATGCTATAGAATTCGAGAGAATTGCTTTGTAATCTGAACTAGGAATAGTGCATAAAAGACGCCAGCAAAGGAAGAGAAATTGGAAATAATGAGTATATTCCTTCACTGTTTGGATTCGAAATTATTCTTTGCAACGTCTTCATAAACCTATGCCGTAGTTGTCAGGACTATATCATTTTATCCTTCGAAACAGTTTTGTGAAATTCACTTAATGTGTCCTTTGAGTTACTTTCTCTTGAGTTACTTTGAGTTATTTTCTCTTATTCCCCAACCTTTTATTGGCACCATAGTCATCCAGGTCCTCGGTCAGCTTCCGATTGTCCAACCGCCCAGTTCGTCCCTGTTTGCGTTACGAAGTTCTAAAATTTTAACCCTACCTGGATGGGAGAAGAGTTGGTCCCCTCACCAACAGGACATTGATCAACCAATCAACTGAAATTTTAGATGATCAGACCTATTGATAAAGAAATAAGTGAGAGTAAGCAAAATACCCTAACCCAGCAATTTCTGAAATTAGAAATAGCGTAACACAGAAAATGTTAAGTAATAGTTCACGTTTAACCAAAGAACTCGAGAGTTTTATTAAGTTTACAATTTCGATTTCCACGTACGAGTGGTTTTTTACCTGATAAAACACCTTCTGCTACTTTATTGAGCCACCTCTAAAACAAGCCTATCGCAACTGCAACCTGATTCAATTTCGAACATTAGACAGGAGTTCTGAACAAATATTTGCACGCATGCAGTAACAATTGTCGACTATCAGTGGTGCTGTCAACAAAAACACTTTGCTTTCAAGAGCGGATCCCTAGAGAGGTAAAATCGTTCGACAAAACGTGGAAAATCCGTTGAGAATCTTTCAGCCATATTTAGTCCCAGCATTTTATCAAACTGGATATTGAGGAAATGAGATTCATCAGTTTTGACTCGAGGAATCCCACAATAAGATATAAATATTATTGGTGGTTAATACCCAATTCAGTGATAATCCTTCTTCAATTTTAAGATTTATATGTAAAGTTTATGGGTTAATTTCTCTTGTGTGCAGTAGTAGAACGTCCTAGGGAGACGGATAGCTTTGCCACTCGTGAACGACCTCGAATGCCAGTGTTTCACCGCTAAGAATTGCGAATGACTTTACATCTCTGCTAGTTATCCGTGTACGCAACGAACCCTCGCCCACCCATCCAATACATCTCTCGAGAATCCAAATAACGTTGATAATTTTTCAAAATTGTCAAAAATACAAATCGTCCTTACTATAGCTGGAAGAGGTAATGCAATAAAAAAACCACAATATTTGGCTGCAAATATTAACAACCCAAAACTGGAAATTATTTTACATTTAAACTGCTGTCGTGATATTTACGTTTAAAATTTCTATTCTGTTTTATTAAAACAAAACGTTTGGTGAGAATAACCTTTAACGGTTTAATAAATCATAAGAGATGCATTCTGACAATTCTACTGCTTATCAATGGATGTTTATAACAAGACCCTGCATTAATTGCGATCTTGAGATATTGCGAGTCGTTTTCCAATCAAACTTTTCACTCATTTTGCTCTAAAGAAAGATTTTTAATTAGATAGCCAGGCTTTCCGTCCTAAAATTGGATCATTCTCAAAGGTTACCGGTCAGATATCAGCATCACGGACAGCTCACGAGTGAAATTTTTTTTTGATATTTTTTGTCTTAAAAAGCTGATAAATTCTATACTATCTCAAAGTTGGTGAAAAATGTCTATTAGAAGTGCTATGAAGAAGATTTATGCTAAGTATTCATCCGGAGGTACAACGCTTTGTTGACGAAGATGAAAGGAATTACGAAACCGACGAAATAAACAAAGAAAACATGAAGGACTTCTCCATTTTTATCACTAACCAAAAATCTGAAAATACAAAACATAAAACAAAATACGACAAGCAAACCTTGTGCAAGTTTTGTCGAAAGAAGAACGAGAAGAGGGAAGTAAAAGACGTAGTTTTTCCAAGGCAAAACATCAATAAAAAAGAAAAATGGCGTATAAAGCTGCAACTCTTGCGCATTAAACTTTCTTCAGAGGTTTTAAAACCTTGATGAAAGCATTACTGGTCTAGTGCGGTAAAGGTCATCATGCCCAAATCACTCTTGAAGTGAGAAAGACTGAAGCTGACAACTGTTTTGCCGAAGGACAATTTGGTGACCAAAAATAAGTAGTTTTGCAGCGAGTTACCTTGTGGCTGTTTCTCTTGCATTTTTGTTTCTAGCCAAAAATACATCCTAACGTCTTCAGTGGGGCGACATTTCATACGGAAAAAAATCCTGATTGAGGCGATGAAATCTTTGTGTGGAAAGCGGAGAAAGTATCCAAAGACTGTCATGGCCTGGACAAGTCTTCTGAACGATGAGTGTGCTATCCCACTTCTCAAATAATTGACCATGAACGCTGTCCGGTTAAATACTGCAAAATGTTCAAACGTAATCGTCCTGCAGAGATGAATGAACCAAAATCTTCATTCTACTTTACCAATAAACATCAGCAAAAATTCAGGCGATAATATTTGGTACAGAAGTCTCCCTTAGGGAAGAATGAGTCGGGAAGCTACTTTTGAAAGCTGCTCAAAACAATTCCGTTCGCAGAGCTTGTATTTCAAAGCTACTCGATTCAGATGTACCTGTAATTGTGTAGCTCAGGTAAGTGGTTACCAGAAGGTGAAAAGTCTCAAGATTTATACTAATCGACATCTATTCAACTTCAGCGAAGAATGTCGTTTTAATACACTTAGTCACATAGCAAATGTCCTGACAGCAAACGAGTTCCCTTACGTCTTTTGTTCATATAAATCAGAAAGAACCAAGACAAAGGGTTGCTGCAAAAAGTGAACAGTTGACAAATGCATATTCCAAGGAGCTAACTTTGAGAACTGCTCTGTCAAGTCATAAATTGTCCAGTTACTGAGGCGGCGAAACCAGCCGCAGGCACCAAGAAAGCCATTTCCTTTGCCGGTCTTAAATCATTAACTGGCTTCAGTGTTCAAATAATGTAAACAACTTGCGAGAGATCCATACAAGGGAAAAAAGAACGAGACCAGATCGATTTGTTTCAATACGGTACCTAAGTATGGTTTGGTCAACAACATACCAGTCCCCGAATTTGCACACGGCATTTTTGAGTGATCGGAATCCATGGATATATACCTATGTATAGGTATATATATATATATATATATATATATATATATATATACACACACACACACACACAAAGCGAAAATTTTTCTCCTTAGTCACCAAGCGTGTAACAGGATTCCACGCACGTCGAGATTAGTACCCTTGCATCGCGCTTTGCGCGGTGGGCGAGGGGATTATCCTATTGTTTACTTAGATGTTCAAGCGCGTTTTGATGGGACACTATTTTTACGCTATACTCCTTTACTTTAGTTTGATTTCATCTTACATCGAGTCTCACTCTGAAGAAGAGCATTCGCTCGAAACGTGATATTTTCTTTTTAATTATTCTGACACTATCCCACTTTTAGATTCTATTCAGTGAGAAATTGTTTCATCAATTTTTACGGGCTGATTACACAGATTATTTTTGCTTCAACAGAAATTGTTCAAAAATTACAGCGTGATTACACAATGAAGATATTGGCTATGCATTTCTTTGGTGTAACCAACCCCTGTAAAAGTCTTTAGCGTAACCAATCCCTAAAACAGCAATCAAATTCCAAAGATTTATGTCTATTATTTAGGCAGAACTTGCTCCAAAAGTAAGTGCAAATAATTTGTACTGTAGCCTTTGCTGTAGTCCAAAATTCATGTCAGGATAAGTTTAATAAATTTTAATTTTGCTCTCCGAGTTCCTTTAACGTTAGAAATGAGCAGATCCTCCGTAAAAATTTAGTTATGAATAGAAAGGCGTTTTAAAAATCTACGTTGAGTATTTGAGTAAGATGGAAGAGAAGTTTTCCTCTTCAGCTAATCTTTCTTCATCTTACCATTGAATCATGATGAGAAGCTAGGTTTCACAGAAACGAAGAATAAACGCAATTTGCCGCTTCCAAAATAGATTTATATCAAGTTTTCTCTCGAATAACTTCTCGTAACAGCACTCCCTGGACGGCTTAGACAACCTTATTACGTGGCTCTAGGAACATGCCTTAGCAACAACCTTGAAACTGAAACACAAAGAGCGGGAAGGACGTTAGGTTCATTATATTCAAAACATCTACCACACTTTGGAACCATTTCGTGAAAGATTTTCTCATATCAAGTCCTAATCAATGAAGTACGTAAGCAAGAGAACTGCATGGTACTCGATCATTCTTATACCTGACAACTTTATATCTATATGGCAATTATTAAAATTATTGATTAGGCATTAAAGGAACAATATCACACCTTTCGTCAAGCTGTTTGGCTGTGCAGTGTCGCATTTATCAGTTTCTATAAACTGGCTAAGATGTTAGAGATAATATTTGTTTTACTGTTCTACTAACAAATTCGTCTTAAATTTCTGTAGTGCTTTACATGTAATAGAAGTAATTTTTGAATAAAACCAAAAATTTTAAAAATTAATCATGTTTTTTCATTTTTTTTAATAACGTATTCGTTTTTGGAATTAGTAACTATGAAAGTAACTCAAGAACATCAAAACTTCATTAAAGTAAAAGCAAACATGATTAAACTCTGAGCTGATAAGCACGCTTTTTCTCTAACATCAAAAGCTGCCAAGATCGGAGAAATACAGGTTTTCGTAAAACGACGTCATTTTTTGATTTAATAGTGGCCATGCATGGAAACCAGTTATGAAAATACGACGAGATTTTCATTAAATCCACTAACAAAATATTCCAATTCCAAAACAGACGGATGAATATTCTTGAAATTATTGGAACGAGGTCAAATAAACCAGTCATATGTGTTTTAATGTATCATCAAGATCATCTCTTGCTTAAAAAATATAACACTTTCACAATGGCTTAAATATCAGTTATAGTTAACAGAAGGCCCAACAATTCGTTTGGGTTTCGTTCGGGTACCAGTTTTGGCAGGTAAACTGATTCAGTCTTGAAATATATTTACTCAATGTTTGGAACTAGATTTTTAAAGGATCGTTTCCTTCAGACTTTTAAAATAAAGACTATAGAAGGCAATTGCTCTTGAATAATCAACAACAGCCAGTAGTCCTGTCTTACTTTCGAACCTGTACTCCGGAGCTACAGAGAGAACAAAACTGTGAGAGATATCGCACCCTTATAATCTTAAAATTGAGATACTTTGTCGACTGACAAATTAAGAAAACGTAAATGATCAATTTTCTCAAAATACAATGAATTGGGTAAAATCGAAAACTGATATTCTTTCTGTATAAAATTTCATTTTATAAATTTGGCATTATTTTCACTTGTGTTGGCCCTGACATGCCTAGTGTTCTCTAGTCCGTTGTAGGCTTTACAAGTTTTCTTGGAAAAGGTAAAGACGACCTAAAGACTACAGTCCAGATAGTCCAATACCGTGCTTCTCTGAATTTCACTTTGAAGTTTTTTGTTAAGCAACACAATAACTAGTACGCACCTTGGGTTCGTTGTTTTAAATTACAAAAGTACCATATGTTAACCTGAAACTTATGCTGTTGCTGCAAAGACCGCTCATCATCAGGAGCTGATAAAAACGTCCATAAAAACTGGTCGGCAGCACGTGGCACCCTTTATTGCGGTAGCTAAACCATAAATCGAGAGAAAAGACGTAGTAGCGTGGGAAGCAGGAGGCCCACGGGGGCTGCAGCCCTCTTAACAAGTTATCCAATGGAGCCGCTATAGCTTTCGGCTCCCATAAAAACAGATATGGTAACACTATGTAAAGTCTTTTCTAATGTTTTTCCATCGCGTGTACTTGCATTTCAAAATTAACATAGAAAATATTTAAAGATCTAATGTACTGCACATAGTTTTAGTGATGGTTAATTCATACTTTACCATAATTTAGAGTTCTACCGAGGTGCCGTTAAAACTTGGGATAAATCTATGGTCACTTTAGGTATCCTTGATAAGGATTAAAAAAGCCACTACATTTTATAATTTTATTTAGTCTTTTGATTCATAAATAAGTAATCCACTGCAACATTCCTTTCTCCTAAACATGAAATGTGCTTTTTCATAGATGTAAAGCTGCAACATTTACGTAAAAACGCCCACCCTGAACTAAAATTTTGTTCCCAGGCCTCCCTTACTTCAGCTAGCTTCCTACCCCACTGAAAAGACGTTTAAGTACGAAGTAGAAAACATATATTACTTCATGGGAATTTGTTGCAAAATGTAGTGACGCGTCTGTCTGGTATGGTTCAGAAATGAAACGAGTTGCCACAGCAGACGATTGAGATTTCCGTTCTAAATCATGGATTACGTAAAAAAAATCTACGAAAACGCTATCCGGATTTTTGTTTTTTTGTTTTGTTTTTTTTTTCTTGTTTTTGAATTTATTTTTTATCTTAATACCACCCGAGATTTCTTTGTCTATTAAAAAGGGTTAAGAAGTTGTTTGGCATTCATATCAGGTAAAACACTTGTCTGAATAAGTTGTTTCGCGTTTCTTGTTTAATCGGGAATATACAAATGGAGTTTACCTACGATTCGTTTTGTTGGTAAATCACCCTGCATATGAAAAAGGCAATATATGTCATTATAGATTTCGACAACAAAATTGAGACCCATCTCAATCTTAACTGGTGCTGATCCAAACTCCGGATTGTAGGAATTCTCTTTCGAAATGCGAGAAGGAAAGCTTCAGCTTCCTTTGAAATAAATAATTTTCTGATGTCCTTGATCGACTGAATTCGACGCTAAAGCATTCCACTAGACGAGATAATCTATGTGTATTAATTTAAAGCAACATAAGTTTTTTTATTAATTCTTTTAATTTCGCGATAATTCTTATAGAACAAAGAAAGTATATTGAGATACATATCCATAATAATAACTAACAGTTCAACTAATTTCTTTCCTAAGAGCTTCAAAGAATTTCTGTACTAAGTCGCATTTATATAATCCATGTCCAAATTTTGTCCTCCTTCGGTGCCATGTAGATATAATGGCTGTCTCGCGTTCACCCGCCTGGGACGTAGCTGGCGTGTGGGTAAGGAGTGTAGAAGCACTGCAAAGATAATTTAGTCAATTAGGGTTTTTTTAAACATAGACCACGAAAGGAGCAAGAGCCCACTGCATCAAGCTTTATTGAATTGTATTGTCTATTTAATTTGAATTTTAAGTCAAAAATAAGTAAAAAGTTAACAAATAGACAAATAATCAGATGCAAAAATAAACAAATGAAAAACATGGAAAATAAACGTATAAACGAATGAACGAGTGAACGAAAGAACGAACACATGAATGAATGAGCGAATGGACTAATGAAGCAATAAACGAGCAAACGAACAGACGAATAAAGAGATTAATGGATAAATTTTGTTATTAATATATAATGGTGAGTCGTGAATGACCCTCAATTTTTTAAGTAATAGATACAATACGAGCAACTGAACTATATGGGATTTATAAGGCAAGCCAAATTAGGTGAGCAGTTCATACAGTTCGAACATGAACATTTTACCTTCACAAAATCTAAATGCATCTAAATATCCGCGTTTGCTGGCCATTTTGAAATTTTAACCAAGAAACTTGAAGGAAAAGCTTGTGTAAATCACGACGATTCTGTTTCTGATTGACCGCATAGTAATTAGGAGCCAATTTCTTTTGTGTTGTGCTCATGAACTAATCATAAGTATTGTAGAGCACAGCTACAACTGAGGTTAAAATAATAGTCTTTAAAACAACAGTAAAAATGAAGTCATAAGGCGAAATAAAGATCTACGTGAAACCAATATCTCCAGCTCTATTTCACAAATGTTCACCCAAACTTTAAATCGAAAGTATAATTTTGGTGGACAGATGTCCACGCAATAAAAATAACCCAAAGACCAAAAATGTCTACATGGAACATGAAAACTTAACTCACTCACATCAGTTGTGCAAAAATTATTTTTAAAAAAAATGGCAATTAAAATGTTTATCGGAAGTTAAAAATGATCAAAATGACAAGCATTAAATGGAGAAGTATTCTGTGAAAATCTTAAAATTTTCAACTGGGCTTCAACTATACTGAAATCAGACTATACCAACTAGCAGATTTAAAAAGCTCAAGTGATCATTGGTTTATTGTACAGCCTTAAACCATTCATGACACCAATAACCAGTTACAATAGGTTTATAAACTTTTACAAACTTGATAATCGAAACTTTATTAAATATTTTTGCATAACTTATTTAGAATTTCTCAACGTCAACAGGACTCACCTTTTTAACAGCGCAAGCCTTTTTGCACCATCTACCGCAGCGGTAACGTCGACGTTGGCATTTCTTACAATATTTTGGTACGTATTTGCAAACTTTGACGCGGTAACTGACTTTGTAGGGAACCACACGGGTGACATATTTGGGATAGTAAAGGTCCCCGACATTCACCTTCACATACTTTTTCACCAATTTATAACGGGTGACACGTCGACATTTGCGGCTTTTTCCGCAGACAGATTTCTTACAATAACGCTTTTTGCAGAACTTTGGTTTACAAATTCGTCGACAGCAACGGATACACAACTTTTTTCCATAATACCGTTTCCTGCAAACTGGTCGCTTTGAGCCTATAAAATAACGTAAAAGTCGACATTAATTTTCTGGTTTTAACCCTTGAATGGCGTTCTTCTTAAATTTACAGTGAACTATTGTTTGAATGCTTGTTAGAGGAAATAAAATTGTCGTTAAAAGAAGTGATAAACAATTCGGGAATGACTCTTTCGATGTGGAGATTAGGCTTTGGAAGAAGTGACAAGGTGATTTAATTTTGTCAATAAGTGAAATTAATGTATTCATAATTCAACTACATAACAAAAGGGACAGATATTCCTGATATAATAATCCAACACATAATAAACTGTAAAACATTCCCCAAGGAGGTTAATAAATAGCTCTATAAGCTGAGATAATTACGGGAACCACTGAGTATTCTAATTAAATACACAACAACGGTAACTCCTAAAAAACTCTTAAAATGAAACTTTAAATGATAAAAAACGCTTAAAAAAACGCTTAAAATGATATTGCTTTTCGGAGTCACCGTTGTTGTGTATTTAATGCTCAGATATATGTGTATAAATTCTAGGAGAACAATAATTTGCCAAAAGCAAACATACCACGCTTCCCTTCATCATCGGTTTCAAGCTCTTGGCTCTGATCTGAATACATAAACGAGAATGTTTTGCTTTCAGTGCTATAAATTTTGTGCACCGTTTGAAGGTAGACGTTTCAGGTGGTAGGAGAATGGACAGAAAATATGCGTTTCTTGGACAGGCATGTACTCCATTCTTTCGGAGACTAGGTCGACTTTTGAGATTGGCCACGTGCAACAGATTTGTTGCAGTTATTGGGTCTCAACAATATTTCCGAAAAATTATTAATTATTTTCATTTCTGGATCAAAAGATACAAGTAATGTGGCAAATATGAACAATAAAAATGAAATTGTGGGATGACGATAAACAAGAAGCGTACCTTCGTCATCTTCTGTTTCTTCTTCATCGCTGTCTTCTTCGTTGTTCGTATTCTCTTCATCGTCTTCTTTTTCTTCTTCCTTGTCTTCTTCGTCATTTGTACCTAAACCATCCTCGGATAATTCCGGTTCATCTTCGGTAGTCACAACAGCTTCGGGCTGTTCATCATTCCGTGGAACAGCAACTTGCTTGGTCTCCTCATCCGCTGTCACGGCTTTGGATTGTTAAAAGACAAAGGAAATTACATACGCTTAGCTATAGACTTTCAACGTAAGAGCAATTAACATCTTAAGATTTAAACAAAATTAGATGGGAGAACATTCGATTTAGTTTAATCTAGGATAGTAAAAAATTGAGTGCTGCGTAGGCAGGCCTAAAAAACAGAAAAAGTTGAAAGGTAAAGTTCTGCCAAAACACGAGAGAATAAGATACAGACGTTTCTTCACGATACCCCTTCATCAGAAATTTTACTACTAATTTTTTTTACTTTAGCTTCATTCTAGTATTCTCTTTTTCTAATCATGAGTGTACTTGCATGTGGATAAATTTTAAGCCTGAAGATGGATAGCAAAATCGAATTCGACCTGCTTGGTTTTTGTTAACTGATATTTTATAAAAACAAGCGCCAATAGTTTAATTAGCTTGTTTTGAAATACCATACTTACAAAAGATAGATGCTGTGGCCAGAAACCAGAAACAAAGTATGGAAAAACTCTTCATTTTCATCTGTATTTGATGCTTTCCAACCACTTGCAGGATGAACAAGTGAAGAAATAAATAACTTTGCCCTTTTTATAGAATTTTCTTGCTTCATTTAAAAAAATGTTGCCATGGATTCAAGAGAACCTTCTTTATTTTCAGTTATCCTTTTATTCTTCAATACTGGTGAATTTCCGTAATCATATAGGTGGTTGAAGGATCAAAAGAATTCTTTTGAGAAGAAGAGTCTAAGAGTTCCTTCGAAACACATTTCAGTTAATGAAAAATATATTTGCACCAATATTTCTATGGACAAAGATACTTTGTTAAGATATCTGTTTCAGAGTGAAAATATTCACAGCTATGTCTACTTGATAAGATACTGATATGATCATCTGTTCGCGATTGGGTTTGCTTAACAAAATTATTCTTTGTCTTGCTCAAATAACCATTCTTTAAACGTCTAATTGTTTGTGTTAGTGGAAACTTAATCAACTCTAAAATATCTGGTTCAACGTCACTCATGTAAACACCTGTAGGTTGTCAATTCAACCTTATACATCTTAATACGCCCTCTATTTGGATCCGCGGTCAAAGTAGAAATACTTTCTTAGCATTTGTTGGCATTGATTTTCTTTTGACCATTGTTTTATTCCCTTATAATCCAACATGGTTAGTTTTTTACTCTGTGACTAGGTCTTTCGAAGGTCTATTACTGGGAGAAAACAGAACTCGTATCGAAGGATCACTTTTAACTCATGCATATTGTTTTGCACTTGACCTTGAAAGGCAGAACAAACTTGAAATTTGCATGCTCAGAATGTAACTTTTGGCATCCCATAAACTTATCAAAGTCACCTCATAAATCTTATATACATAAGCGGAAAGTGGCGATTTTGTTTCATAAAACCTATTAAATATTTACAAAAATATTCCTTAACAAAAATATTTTAGTCTACACAAACGAAAACAATTGATCTCACTTCAGTGTTTTGCCAAAAAATAAACTTAAGAAAATCAGTTTGGTTTTACAGACGAAGTACACTGGATTCCCAATTGTTCTCCCTACCATCTCAAGTATTGTTTTCATTCTTCTTGGATTAAAACACGCCAATAAGGAAATATATTTCCTTTTGTCTATTGCTCATCTTCGCAATGTTTTATGAGATGAAAAACACAAGATACGTCAAGTTTTGTCAGACGATCGTTGTGTCACCTGGAAACCAGACCAGACGCCAACGTCATGACGTAAACAGCTTCCCGTTATGGAATATGTTACACTACCGCAGGAGTCCCCACGCTTTATTTAACACTTATTTGTTGAAAAAGCTTTTATCTGCGGTTGTACAATATCAATTTCAGGTGGGAAAAGGGAATCTAATAAGATGGCTAATTAACATGTATATCAGAATAAACTAAAGGTATCCCTTATTTTCAAATTGGGCACGGGTTAGTATTTTCAAGTCTTAGATAATTTGTTCAGGAAAAATTTGATTTTAGCAAAACCATTCTCAGACCACAAATTCGTGACAGTTATGTGCTACAAAATAACGATTGGAAATAATAATAAGTTTTGATTTTAAACGAGTAATTTCATGAGAACAATAGTTTCTCGTTGTTAAGAACAAACTGTGTTTGTTATTTATCCAGGAAATATATCCCATTCACTTGGTGGGCATAGTGGATGAAAAACTGAAGTGATTTCGCGTGCATGCCAGCTAGATAAACTTCATCCACTTACAATCCCAGTATAATATTAAAATGAGTTAAAAAAGAGGAGTCAGAAAAGATTTCATGTGATGTCAAAACTCTGACAAACTGTATAGAAAGCTTCAAATTTGAAGATGATTACTGGCGGTGAGTTATGTGATTAGTCAATTTGGAGATAATTTTCTTTTTCTTTTTGAATATTCTTAATGGTCCGAAGTAGGGAAAGTAGTAACTATCCATCTGAATTCGATAGCAAAAAGCGTTATAAGTAGACGTGCACGCATACACTGAGTATAAGTATATTACAAGCACGTCCGACATCTAAAAAGTTTCAAGGTAGTGCTCTGCCAAAATGTGAGAGAGTAAAGTGCTGACTTTTCGAGTACAAACCCGTCATCAGAATCAATTACGCATGTTTTTTTCTGTTTCTATTATCGCTGTCAAACTACACTAAAAGCCAACAACACCATATTCTCTTCTTTTCTATCAGCATATCATGTCAAAAACATCAGAATATCCTCATTCTAAGTCTCTAATTATTCGTTTGTTAAAGGTCATGCTAACTGTCCAAAGTGCTTATAGTACATGTTAAAAATATAAAAGAAAGCAAATTCCGAAAGACAAGGTCATCTTTCAACTTAACATTTCACAGTTTTCATCTTTTGTTAACTTAAATCTTAAGTTGAAAGATGACCCTGTTTTTCGGAATTTGCTTTCTTCTATATTTTTTGAAGTTGTCGGCTGGTCAACGTTTTTGTACATTTTAACTTTAAGATAAAATCTCAAGTGGCTTTACAATGATTAAGGATTTTACCAGTCCCACACAGAAAGCATGCGTGTCTATATAATTAATAATGTAAGAGACCTTTGACTTTGATCAAGGGCTTCCGCTCGAACGTTTAGTACCTTGATCTCCCACTCTTTTGGAAGAACACATTTTCAACGTTAATCCAGAAGGGCCTACACAGTACTCTATTTGCGACATCTCAAGAAACTACATTCATTTATATAGCTTTTTATATGAAATTCCTTAATATGCACATCATTTAGCTCTTTATCTCGTTTGAAGAGAAAGATTTGTTGCTCGGCATAGCAATATTTCAACACAAGATAATAGCTTCTGCGGTGACATCATAATAATAAGAGTAAGAAATAAAAACATAATTTGAACTGGTCAGTACAGAGAAGTTAATGCGCGGTAAAAAGCTAAATCTGAGTTTAGAGAAGAAGGCGCGTTTATTGAACAATTACTCTAAACCTGCATGAAATGGAAATAAATAAAAGTTTTGAGTTGAGAAAATGTCAACTGGAAAAAAACAAAAAAAAAAAAAAAAAAAAAAAAAAAAAAAAACAAAATCCTGCTTCTGCCACCGCTCACTTATTCAGACTGAATCCCGGTAAGATAGTATATGAATTAATACATACATAGTACATACAGTAAAGAAACCATTTTAAACATAATTCTCGGAGAACATTATGAGACGAGACAAAATATTAAGAAATGAATATTTCTTTGAGTGAGTTAATTGAGCAGTCTAGCCAAAGCACCATCTTGATTGCGTCTTCCCTTTTTCTCTCGATCACTGTCATGTTTCGTCAATAATTGAATATTCTATTCTCTTCTATTTAAGTGTCATGACGATAGCAGTATAGCACTGTTGTCGCACATTATGCGTGTACAATTGCATATTCTCCTTTCTACTATTTTTGTAACATGGCACAAATATTAGAAAACCCTCGCGATTTGCAACGAGTCCTAATTCTTTTATTACTGGCTAGGTCAAAGGTCATGTTAATAGTCCAAACTACTTATAGTACATGTCAATTTTTAAGATAAAATCGCAAGTGGCCTTACAATGATCAGGAACTAGTCTCACGCACGAAGCATAAACATCTATACAACTAATAGTGTATGAGTCAATTTATTCCAATGGCTGGTGAAAAGATATAGTCAGATTTAAATTAAGATATTTTACAACATTTTAAGTAGCGCTTTACTTTTTAGTTTCCTAACATAACCAAGGGTATTAAACAAGCAATAACTAACTTTTTAGTTGCCTGTTAGCTTTCATCTTGATTTTCTTTTGTTACTCGACGAATGGTGTTTGTCTATGAGAGAATAATATTGGACATATCTCTAACGAAGTATCCCCGATCCTCATTATTGTCTATTCCAACGAAGCAAACTATTAGGATTAATGCTAAACCATATAAATCATTTCACTTCAATTAACTCTTGACCATATAATATTATTTCTCATGGTTACGTTGGTTTCTCAGTTTAGCATAGTCAGTCAATAATATTCCAAAGTTCAATCGTGATTTTGCTTTCTGTTTTGTTCTTTCATTAGTTCTTTTGTTGTAATTAGCTGTTGTACGACAATCGTATGCATGAATGGGTTAACTCTACCAGTGACCAATCGACCGGCCGAAAACGAGACTTCAAAGCTGGAATAAAATGTGCTCCACAGAGACGTTAAGTCATTCCTCGCAGGATGTTATACTTATACTCCTAGTAAAGCCAAACGATTTTACTCGTAAAGAGGAGACCTCTTGCCATGAAAGCGTTATAGTATCTCAACTTTTGACTTCCCCGGCAGGATCAGTCTTACATTATTTTACTTTAGCAAAGGTCAGACGATTTTATTTGTCAAGGCAAGACCTACTTCCCAGAAAGGCTTAAAGTTAATTAAGACGTGGGATTGCATTTAACTTCAATGTAGTTCTTTTTCAAAGAACAGGGAATAGACTACTAATAGTTGATAGCTTTAAATAAGAATTAGTTTCAGGTTATAGGTACACAAAATTTAACTATAACTGTATTTTATTTTATCGATATGATTACTTTGATCGGTTATTATATTTGCAATGTCAGATATATTTGTAATTAAAAATATACATATATCTTGCAGAACGTTGTTGTAATAAGTGACATTTGTTTACTCATTAACTCTTTAGCGACCGATTATTTTTAATGTTTTTTAGGTCATTCCACCTAGAATGCGATTCTGCGTGATATCTTCATTGAAGACGAAGAAATGTGTCCCACATGAAAGGAAACTCGACTATTCTGCATGCATACAGCAAAAATTATATCATCGTTGGCTCAGTTTCTTTTGTTCTCCGAAGGTTGACAAATAACTTACAATCTTATTAAGGAATTCATGTACTTTCTGACAAAATTTTGCCGTTTCTGTATGTTTTTTGGGCACTTCAAAACTCCTTTCGAAACTTCACCAACTATGATATTGGTCTGTCATATACCTTGACCTCGGTGTTTAAGCGACATATCAACCTTCTGGCATCGCTCTCAGGTTCCTATATCGCTTGAACATCACGGTTACGTTATGTAACCTTTACGTAAATCACCCATAATCTTGGAGCCACGTGCAGGTGGATCAGTGTGCCTGACTCAGCAGACCCTGTTCCTATGAACTCATTGTCCCCTTGATGAGGGGGGGGGGGGGGGAAGCGAAGCAGAAACGAGAGCCCCTTGTTAACAAGTTCTAAATTGGGTTTGGTCGCTTGATTTGTCGATTTGTTATGAGTAAAAATTCATTGAACAAACAAGGGATCGTATACGACCCCATTGGCTGATCACCAGACGATGTCGCACAAGTTCCGTAAAGAAACTTCCCCTTCATAGTCTTCGAAACCTTCATGGACCTTCATTCTCTTCATTTGTCAACGAACAGGATGTTGCTGTATTAATCAAACTTCAGTCGCGTGACGGCGGTAAACCACTAAGGCAAGTCTCTTCATCTGAGTTAAGTTGGGGAGGAATAATTTAGAAATTAAGAAATAAGATGAGGGAATAGTTTGGCCAAGTCCAACACTAATAGTGATCGAAAAAGGTCATTCAAACATAACGTGAATACCTCGTTTCGTTTAATGATTTATTTATTGTCACTCAGCAAACAGATTGAGGACGGGATATGCAAAAGTACCTTAAGGACTGGCTTTATATAAGAAGAGGACGTTTAATGGAACTCATCAAGCAAGACAACAAGATAACTGTTAACATAATCGTATGAGTTAAAATGATTATTCATCGTAGTTAAATAATAACCTTAATTCTGCTCTAAATCGTAGGAAGGCAAACTGTCCATAAAGTAAGTTCATGGTGATACGCGATGCAAAACCCGAAAGGGATGCCTTTTCACCTGTTACAATTTATATTTACAGCTTGGGATTAGACTCGGTCAATTGATACCGTATTGATTTTCATACATAAATCAGTATGTCCATAATCAGTAAGGGATGTATTTTTGAATATGTAGAGCGTAAAGTTTATCAAAATCGTTGTTGCAACCATGGTGAAGATGCGTTCTGTTGGCAAGCTGTTCGCGAACATGTCCACTAGTTGCTGCCCACAACTGGATGGCAGGACTAAATTCTTGAAATTCCTAATCTTTCCTGTTGGGTATTTCGGATATTTGTGCCAAAGAATATGACTACGAAACTCGATTCCATGATATTTATATGCCTGATAGGCCTGCGGACCAGGTAAAAATTGCAGAAATTTGAGTTGAGTTTAGTGTTGTTCACAATTAAGTTGGATTAATCTATATTAATCTTAGTTGAATTGATGAGTATTTTATTTTGTTTCACAACTTATTGCATGGCAAATGCAACTTCTGATTCACTGTTCAAAACATTCATCATGGTCTGTGTCGTATATCAACTTAGTAACGTAACTGTGTGAACCTGACTGCTTCTTGTGACATCTCTGATAATTGACCAAATTATAACTCTGATCGAACAATCAAATAATCCCTGTAAATGTCATCGATGTTCAACTTACTGATACATAAGACAGATAAAATCGTAAGTGACACCAACATGTATTTGCTCAGTTACTTCGATTTCAACTGGAATTACAGGTTTCTTGAAAAATATCCTATTCACCATGACTGCTTTTAATTGTTGGTCTTCCTTAATTGAGTATTCTCTTTCCCTCATTACAAACATCACATTTTCTACATTCTTTTTCATGACACCTTACAGCAGCAATGATATGAACCTCTAGCCTTGAGGAATCTACAAAATTATTTAAAATAGATCCTACAAAAATACGTAAGGTTCATAAGACCCCACATTTGATATTGATAACAAATGTAAGAAAAAGTGCCTGAAATTGCATGAAAGCTCAAATCTTGCAAATGATGGGTTATCAGGATATAAAGGGTAATATTCTATTCCCTAACGACAAGAATATTTTCACAAGTCAAACTCGAAATCAAGCACAAACCGGTCCAATTTCGCTTACAGCATTCACCAAACACTTTCTTCAGAAAATGTAAAACACTTAAAAGGTAATACAGTCCCGAGACCGATACTCATTTCTCATTGACCGAGATCTCACCATCACAGTTGTTTGTTTTCATATAGGCAAACTGTGCTATCCGGCTATGCAGGGTATCATTTTTCATAATTATGGCAGTGTGAGTAAAAACATTTCTCTTCTAACCACCCAATCACAGTTGGAATGATCCACTCAAATTCAGCTTGTAAAGATTTTTAAATAACTTCGCTTGTTTATTCTTTGTCGTTCTCGAACCATCTACAACTAATGAGACTTGAAGTTCACCATGTTCACCATGTTCACCATATATAATTGGAAGGTGCGAAAAATTAATTCGTTTACTTAATTTTTCAACCAGTCGATTTCTCTTGATTGTATCATTCATCTAAGTTAAGAAAGCGGTTGGACCTGCTTGTCTTCCACGCATTTGCTAATGGCACGTAAAAGCTGGCGTATATAGCGTAACCTAAACAGCTCTGAAGCGTATCAACATCATATCCTTTAAAATCATGAGTCATTCACAATAACCACAAAATCCGGTTCCAATCTGCTGATTTTCCTTGTCAACTTTCCATCCCTTGGTAACTTTAGTATCTCGTGATTAAAGTAAATAGTGTATTCGATAGGGTTTCTTTGGCAAGTGCTACTTGTTCATGACAACGCATGGTCATGCAAATATTTTTTGTTCGTACATGATATTAGAGGCGATATTGGAATATCATTAGAGGCGATATTGGAATATCATTCGATGCGGCATTTTTAATAAGCAGCCACCACGGGTACCTTTGTGTTCTCACTTCTTTTACGTTATGATCTAGCTATTCAGGTCAGTTACCTGCTTTTGGGAAAGAAATAAATTGGTTGTACAGAATAAAATATACAGATACACACATAAACGTATGTGTAAGTATGACTACTTAGGCATATTGGAGAGGCGGCGTAGAGGCCAAAGATGACGGAACAGAATTTCAAGATGTTTTGACCTTCAGCAGGATAATGGGGGGGAAAGTCATGTTCCCCAGAAAAAATGTTTTAATTTTCAGGACGAATATACCCTTCCCCAAAATTTTCTTTCCAATATTCTTTCTTAATTCCTATTTTCGATGAAAGGTAAAGTGCCAATCTGAAATCTAAGCGTAAATGTTATACGTGAAACTGATTGAAGTTCAACAGTGAGTTGGCCGTCAACAGTGACAAACACACATATGGTACTAAGAAACAATTAGAGACTACTCTTCCAATCAACTCTTGATATGTGTCACCCTTCCAACATGTCACTACTTCAAATGAGCTACAGTGTGTACACAGTAACTCAGTGTATTAGCGTATATATTTATGTTCGTTTGTATGCTTATTTGTCTAACTGTTGAATAGGTCAGGAAGAGAAAAGGTATGAAAACACGTTTTATTCACATGTTTTTAAGTAGAACAAGAAACACAAACCGATGAATAACATCTTGTGAAGTCAGTATTTGAGCTATCAAACAAGACGAAACAAGTCACGGTAATATGACAATTAGGTTTGAAAAATGACTGAAATAAAGTCGATATATCATTAGATTTGACATTAATTGACTTTGAAATAAAGTCGAAATGTTACCTTCATTTGTTTCATCATGTCGGATAGCTCAGATATTGAGTTTAAAAGTAGTATGTTTATTGCTCCACTTCTACTTACAGGTATGTTTATTGCTCAACTTCTTAAAGTCTTCGGCTGGTAATGAATTTTCTTTTCCCTCTACATCTTTTTATCGCCTTTGAACCTCAGTGATGAACATATAGCAAACCAGCTCGTTCTAAAGTACGCAATTTTCGTCGTGAATGGGACACATATGTAGGGACTTGTACTATGAAGGCTTACTGGGAGCTGTCAAAATTCCTTTGATTACAAGCCTGGTATTTCGTTGATGCCGTAAATATGAAAATACGGTAATTTTATCACATTGTCGCAAACTGTCAAATTCGCTTCAAAGATACAGGTTGAATTTACACTTCGTCGCAAAGTGTGGAATAGAGATCAGCTTTTTCCCTCAAATATAGAGAGGTTGCCTTGAGCAAATACTTTGTAACCTATACATAACCTTTGGAAAAAGTTACCTCCTCAAGTCTAATGTGATCAAAGCGTACGCGAAAATAAGCTTATCAAGGAAAACTTTTACAAAATCACGTGCATGATGCTTCTGAAAGCTAAGAGGACCGTAACTTCTATAATTCATATTAAACCAACACATTGCCTTGCTACAGGAAATTTTATTTCAAGAGATAAAATATTTTGGGTGTAATTAAGATTACATGGCATCGCAATCCTACAAACTTACAGCCTAAAATTCTAATGCAGTTCTGAAATTTTTGTGAAAACGTAAAAAACTTGTCAACGAAGACTATGTGGTAGGTACGGTAAAGCGCGGAGCCAAAACCCATGAGGCTTAGCAAGGTAGCGTACGAAGAAGACTTGGCTTCATCTCATATAAACACTTCCAATTGTTGTTGAGATGGTTCAATATTCTTTTTCTCCTATGCTTTGGTTTTGACCAAGAAATTATTGGAGGAGCAAAAGTAGAAATGTTCAAAAACCTATATCGACATGTGAAATTATAAAAGGTTTGACAATGACCAAAGAACTGTATGCATATGTTCCTTTCTCTCAAACTAAGAACACTGTAGTCTCTACTGTAGCACAAGTATTTATGCCAATACATTATCTTTATGCAAATACATCACTTTCTCCTAGGCAATGCCCAATAGCTCCTCAATCGTCTTCGAGTTAGCGGACATCGGTTTACCGTAGGTGAAAATTGCTTGTTTCAAAGTGAGCTCAGCTATAAGAAGTCCATAAAGTAAATTGGGCGTTGAAAGTTGACTTTAACGTAACCCAAAATTTGTTGTATCTAATTACTTATAATTTTAAATATATTCCACAAATACGTAAATAAATGTTAGTGTTTGACGCGTTGATCCAATATTACGAATATTATTGCAAGATTTGTCGTAATTATGACTGATTACTTGTCAGAAAATCTTCATGTATTAGTTCGGCAGAACTACACCCCACACACTCATCACAGGAGACGGAGCGACGGCCCTGATTTTGTCATTGGTAAATTGAATATTGGGAATAATACTGGCAGGTTATACTGATCATATAAGCTTAGCCTAAAGTTTAAATCAAGTACTTTAATTTTGGTATAGAAGCTAGTTATATCAAAGTTCTGTGAATATTTGCATTAATCGGTGATTTCCCTAAAAAATACGCCTGATGATAGATAATGTTTAGCATAAGGCGTATTTTTTATATCATGATTCGAAAAAAAAAAAAAATTAAAAGGTACATTTTAAGATTCAAAACTTGGACGTCGTCTCACGTTAGTGAGAGTGGACGTTTAAATGTGAGTTTCCATCAACATTGAGGAAATCTGATACAGGCAGAACAAGACAAACTTAGGTGGAAATATTAAGGAAGAACTTTTATGGATGCACCTTAGTGATGAAAAATTGTCTGGATGTTCAAGCTCATATCCTCCGAAAAAATGATTTCCAAAGTCCACGTGGGGCTTGAACCTTCAAGTGTCTGATGATCGGTAACACGATCTGACCATTGCACTACCGAAACCCGCACAGATGGCAAGCTAAGATGCATGTTCAACATACAAAAGTTAGTAGTTGGGGTCGCAACCAAGAATTTCAAAGGTCTGGGATCGGAGGGAAATATCGAGGCACCGTAGATGTGGTATTGACCATTCGGGGTGCAATACAGAAGATCTACGCGACTTTGGGGAACGAGGGAATAAACTGTCACTAACAAGGCATCATTAAGACCTCCAACAAAATGGGTAAGGGTCGCGACCCCTAACCCACCTCTATAATTGCGCCTCTGGTGATTATTATTCATACTCGGGATCTTGTCATTTACAGTATAATGATCTTCCCGAGAGCAGTGCTGCCTGCAAGGTACCCATGATATGACTATAACGTTATCAAATAAGATATGTTCTTGCGATTTAATCATAATGTCAATTAATATGGTTGAAGTTATTTGTAAATTTTTTAATGGGCTGGAGCTTTCTGATCCGATAAATTGTCTCATAAATTGATTAAAACTCGTACCGTATGCTCTACGTTAAGCTGCTTGCAAGGTAAAACTGTTTGCTAATGCTTTTTGGTTATAAAAATAAAATGTTGCAAATAAGTAAAAATAGTATAAAAATGAATAATATTTAAAAAATTATTGAAAGCATGTTTTGCAATTAAGTCAGAAAATTTGAGGAAAAATGGACAATCGAAAACTATTTCCCAAAATATATGAAACTTTGACAATTGCAGATTATAAGAACAATCAATATTCTATCACTAAATTTGACATCAAAAATAAATGATGTTCATGTTAGGAGCGCAGTCTTGTAAACTCAGCAAAAAGAGAGATATAAAAAGTAAATAGTAAATAACGTCAATAGTTTTCTTTTTTGATAGAATATTTTAGGATTTCCTTAATAAAATCTTGAGGAATACATTTCAAAAGTAACATCGGTCGGTCATTGACATTATCAATAGACCATTGCTATTATTTTAATTGTTTCTTTTATCCTGCGTGCAGACTTCACCTAATTTTTTATCAGGTATAGTAAAATAATAGCAATGGTCTATTAATAATGTCAATGACCGACTGATGTTACTTTTGAAATGTATTCTATTAACGTAATTATACATGAATTATAATTAAAAGCAATATAACTGCTTTGAAGTAAAATATTATCCATTCTCAATTTTTAACAAGAGAAAATGGCAGTATAACGGGATCACTGGACTAGTAATCAACATTTCAATTTAATTTCTTTTCTTCAAGGGTTATAAATGGTTCTCATATAATCCATGGATACGGATTGTAAAAGCATTGCAAAGATAATCCAGTCTATTAGGGTTTTTAAACAGATAACTTACTAGCAAGCAAGAAGAGACTATTTGGCCAAACCCTTGAATATAGCAGTTTTGAACTCGTTGGTACATCAAAATTTGAAAGTGCCTGTTAGCGGAAAACCTCACGGTAATTATACTGCATAGAATTTCCTGTCCTATCTTTTTCTTATCTTCGATTATAATAAAAAGTTAGCACAATACCATGAGTTTTGTATGGATGGTGTTCTAAGAACATTTATTCCATGTCATTCTTTCGTGAATACCTGGTTTCAATTTTCCAACATTACCAAGAATTACTATTTTCGTAGAGCACACTTTCTCGCACCTTCGGCCACAGTGGTTACCTCGAACTCAACATTTCTTACAATACTTTAGTACGTATTTGCATTGACGCAGTAGCTCAGTTTGTAGGGAGTCACACGGGTGATATTTTTGTGATAGGACAGATCTCCGACATTTACTTTCACATATTTGTTTGCCAATTTATAACGGATGACATAATGACAAATGGACCTATTTCTATAGATATTCTTGTTACCATAACGCTTTTTGCAGTCCTTTGGCTTACAAATACCTCAATTATTCATCTCTAATAAATAGCTCACCATTTTCTTGTATTTTTCCTTACAGATCGAAAACTGCCAGGGCCAGTCTAGTCCTCAAAGAAAATTCAGCACAAGACTGTGACAACTATCGACCAATACCAGTTCTGCCAAGTCTTTTTAAAATTTGTGAAAAACTCTAAACCGACAACTTAAAGAATATGAAATCAACGAACTAGATTTAGAACAACACAACGAATACGCTTACAACAAAAATTGCTCAACAACTATCGCTCTCTTACAGGTTGTTGATGATTTGAAACCAGCAATTGATAATCACCAATATAATATTGCATTTTTTATTGACCTGAAGAAGCTTTCGCTATCATCAATCAAGACATATTGCTGAACAAATTACGAAAGGTTGGTCGTAGAGATTCAGCAATCAAAATTACTTAGTACTTGAAATTACTTTAGTACTTAGTACTAAAGATGTCAATATATTACAACAAATGGGGTTCGTCCCGACATTAAGCCCTTGTCTAATGGTATCCCACAAAAGTCCATCCTTAGCCGGTCGTTATTCTGTTATTACTTTAATTCCATTACCGATACATTAGATGATTCAATGTCTGACGACGCTGAATTCTATTGTTCCAACTCAAGTTTCACAGCAGCTCACACAAAAATAAACATCCAAATGCAACAAATTGAGAAGTGGCATAATGATAATAATATGATTGCCAATACCACGAAGACCAAACCTTTGACAGTTGCTAGCCCTAAAAAGTGTAACAAGTCTGCAAATATACTTGAATGGTGACAGAAGAGAAGAACTTTCATCATTTAACTATTGGTTTGCGGATGAATAATTTTCTTTCCTGGAATGATCACATTTCATGGCTGTGAATTTATCCCAAGCTCAATTTTCGTAACTGAGTGTCCGCCTTTTTACCTGAAGATATATTACTTAAGATTTATAAACAGACATGTTTACCAATTCTTCATTACATCTCTGTTGTTTGACACGATTGTGGATCAACTCTATCAAGATATGTTAAAAAACTACAAAATCAAACTATGAGAATAATATTACATAAAGGAAGACGCACTTGTTCACAAGACACAACGAACTGGATATTTTATCTCTTTTAAATCGAAGGAGATTTTACGATTTTTATTATTATTTAAAATTATCAATCATTTGGACTGTCCAAACCAGTTAAGAAATATTTTTATATTCCGTAGGTCGATACGAAACAGATCCCTACGTGACAACTCACTTCTTGAAACACCAAAACTATTTAGTAGCCTTGGTCAAACTACTTCTAAATTTGCAGCTGTAAAACATTGGAATTCGCTTCTAAAATTTATCAAAATCTCTTCCTATTTTTTCAAAAACGCAATTCGTAATTACTTACAAACTGGCAATATTGACAATGGCATGTTTGTAGTTTATAACTTCATTCGTAATATCGATAGTTAAATTTGTATAGCATTGTATAGTAATTATATTTTATATTGTTGATCCAGTTAAGACCAGCTTATGGTGAATGTATTTTAACAGTTTAAATAAAGATTGTTATTATTATTATATTACCTTTCACAGCAATGTTCTTACGCCAGTTGTATCTAATTTTCTCTCGGAAGCTGGCTACAAGTAGTAGCCTAAGGTTCCGGGTTTTTCAGCTTTCCAAGCTTCTTCTCAGTATGCTTGCTGTTCCAAGCAATACAGTGTTTTGGAGAAGTTCTACTCTCATGTATGTCCAGTTTTTCAATCCAATTGTTCGGTTTCCTACTAAGTGCTCCCAAATCCCTACTACAATTGGCATCACCTCAATTTTCCTCATCGCCCACTCTTTTTACTTCCCTTTTCAGGTCGTCATTCTTTCACATTTTCTCAATTTCTTTTTAACCTATTGTACTGCCTCTAGGAACTGCGATGCTTATTATCTTGTACTCCTTTTTCTTCTTTAATACCACCACAATATCAGGTATTCTACATTCAATTAGACTATCAAATTGTATGTTAAAGTCCCATAGAATCTTAACTTCATCTGATTCAATGACTCTATTTGCATGGTTGATGTTCATAGCATTTTTCAGTTCGCTCTAACTTGTATGAACCACAAATGTACAATACATATAAGCTTCCAGTGTACAATACTAGCCACATTGTCATGTCGTCTTTTGTACTCTTTTTGTGCTAGCTTCTTACATTCACTTATCAAGTGTGTTACATGCTCTCCCATTTCCCCACAAAGCCTGCAAAGTTTAGACTTAGCAGTTTTATGTACGTGAAACTTGACATAGTTTGTCTTAGGCGCTTGTTCTTGTGCAGCACGTAGAAGTGCTCCATTCTAGGGTTTCAAATCCCCTTTCTTTAACCACTACCATGTCTTCATCATATCTACCCCTTCCCCTAAATCTCTCTTATATTCTCCATACATTCTTTTGTCAGTCCAGGCTTTCTCCGGATCGTCTCTTACTTTCCTTTTAAAATTTTCTTTTGTTTCGCATCCTTCTGTTTCAATCACATTTGTGTTGACTAATTATTCCAGGAGTGGCTTCACACCGTTCTTTACATTCCACCCCAAACTGTTCTCCGCATTGATGCATCCTTTGCATCTGATTGAACCTCTTCCACCTTTTTCCCTTTGTAAATATAATCTGTGGATGTTACTTTTTGGGTGAAAAGCACCATACATTGTCATCAGTTTACGTGTGTTGCAATCCATTGCAACTACTGCTTTATTCCATTTCAAAATTCTAGCTCCATTCCTCAGCAGCGCAACAGCCCAAGTGTTCATTGCTATGATCTTATTTCTGCTGTTTAATTTTGATTTCAATACCAATCTCAACCTCTTTTTATATTCTTTTACAAACTTACTCTTCATTTCAGCTTCCATAAATTTATCTAATTCCAGAATCCCAAGGTATTTGTATCCATCTGCTTCTATTGATTTTATTGCTTCACCATTAGGTAGCTACACTTATTCCATTATATTTCACAAGCTTTCTTTTTTTCATTACAAGCATTCCACATTTCTAAATTCCGAATTTCATTCCAATATCTTTGCTAAATATATGAACGGTTCTTACCAATGAGTCTATTTGGTCATCATTCTTTTCAAACAACTTAAAATCATCCATGAAAAGTAGATGATTAATCTTGAGTTGTTTTCTTCGAAACTCGTACCCTGCATTTACTTTACTCAAAACCAAACTTAACGGTATCATAAATATCACAAAAATTAAAGGAGATCAACTATCTCCTTGAAAGATACCTCATCTTATATTTGCATGCTCTAGGCTTTCTGCCAGTGACGTTAACTCCGTTTTCCAGTTCTTCATGCTGCTTTCAAGAAATGTTTTCACATTATTGGCAATTCGGAACACATTCATACATTCTACAATCCAAGAATGAGGTACTATATCGTACGCCTTACGATAATCTATCCAGGCCATGGAGAGATTTTTGTGTCTTTTCTTGCAATCTTTTAAAGCTAGCTTGCCAATTAATAGTTGGTCTTTTGTTCCTTTTGACTTTCCTTTACACCCTTTTTGTTCATGTGGTGGTACATCATTCATTTCCAGAAAAGTGTACCTACTTCCTGCAGTCGTCCCTGTCATCAATTTCCACAGCAGAGGTAAACATGATATGGGTTTAAAATTACCAACTGTACTACCTCTTGATTGGTCTTTTAAACACAGTACTGTCCTACTACATGTCATCCATTGAGGTACTTCAACCCTATCATTTAAAATCTCATCTAACTGTTCTGCGATCCTTTGATGGCACAATGTTATTCTCCTTCTCCAATAACCCTCGACTCCATCTAGACCTGGGGCTTTCCAGTTCGGGATCTTTTTGCACTGATTTCTGATATCTTCGTTATTTACCTTCGAATCTTCTTGGTTTAAATGTCCAATTTACTGTTTTACTTTACCTATTATGTTCTATTTCGCTGTCCCATATTTTACTCCAAAACTTTGTACTTTCATCTAAATCTGGTATCACTTTTTCAAATCCAGTCCCCTGCCCGTTGCTTATTTCTATATACAACCTTTTTTGGTCACTCTGAAATATTTGGTCCAGTCTATCTTGCTTTATCCTCTGTTCATTCTTCTTTGCCTTAGCTATTTTAGCTAGTGCTCTTTGCTTAAGTTCTTTTGTTACCGTTGTTAATTCCTTTATTCTTATTTTATATTTCACTTTAAGCCTCTTGTATTTACCTTCTTTTCTAATTTCTCCACTTTTCTTTCGTTCCATTATGTTAATATCTTTCCTAAGCTGTTGGATATCCCTCTCTAATCTTTTCCACCATGGCTCTTTTTTCTTAGTTTGTTTATTAACTTTCTTTAATCTAATTTTCATCGCCACTACCTTTCTAACTGCTTTCAGTAATTTGTTTGTTTCCGTTGTATTATCTGTTTGTATTCGTGCAACTAACTCATTAACTTTTGCTGTTATCTCATTCATCTTTAGTCGATCCACCTTCTTAAATGGTAATACTTTGTATTCTTTCTCACCATTCATGATTTCAATTATCCTATCAACCATTTGTTCTCATCCTCACTTAGCTCTTCATATCCTTCGACTCTAATACTGTCTTCACCTATTTTTTCAGGTTGATCTGTTGTCGGCGTATCTTCCTGTTGATCCACACACCTTACTCTTGCTGTCTTCTAATTTTCTGCTCTCATCTCATCATTCATGGCCATACTACTGTCTGTTTCCTCTTGCCTATCCAGATTATCTTTTCCATGGCTTATTTCCTCACTCAATACCCTTCGTCGTATATTCTCCAATTCAAAATCCGTTAGCCTATTGTTCTTCCTAATTGCTCTGGCTTGATCACAAATCTTTTATTCAGTTGTAGGAAACAATCTTCTCTCTTGCCATATCCTGTGCATTCGCTGTCGATATCCTCGTTGTGGTTTATCATCCTCACTGAACGGTTTGCTTAAATAAAAGCACTCCATTATGACAACCTTAACATTTTTAGTCCATTTCCGTCTTGTGGCTTCAGCAGTAATATGACGACTGGGCCTGCGCTGCTGCTCCACAGGACACCTCCCGGACGAGAAACTTTCACTTGTCGTTCCAGTCTCATTCACATCGCTCTCTTCTACATTAATAGCGTTCATAATCTTTCACTCATATGTATGAGGTTGCAATGTAAGGGTCATAAGTCAATCCTGAGTTGCCCGACTCCCAGGATAAATATTTTACTGACCGGGGTCACCATTTCCTATCAGGTTTCATTTGCGACGACATAACGCAGTGGCCATTCACTCCTCAGTACGAATGACATCTTGAGTTGCGGGTTGTTTCCTTCGTGGAACCACCACTATATGGGTTGCCAGACATGGCTGAAAAGCCCCATCTGCCCTGGTTTAAAATCAGAGTTTTCCTCTCCTAGGTGAATTACCATTCAAGGTTAACAAGCTCCACCTATCCGAAATGATTATCATTATTACAACTCGCACACCACCCAATTAAGAACAGTGGAAGGGGTCTTAGTCTGCTACGGGCACCCAGCATCCCGCCTGGTAAGGCCATAACAGACATTGGCGTTCTTGAGGTTATACACTATCTAAAAGATAGAAAAAAAGGCTTATAGACGTTTCGAGCGAAGGCCCTTCGTCCGACGAAGGGCCTTCGCTCGAAACGTCGAGAAATCTTTTTTTCTATCTTTTAGATAGTGTATAACCTCAAGAACGCCGCTGTTTTATCGAAGCGATCTACACTGGACCCCCGCGCCTTAACATAACACACATTGTACATTTCAGGGAACTTGTGGGGAAAGGAAATTTTACCATTAAAATGGATTTTAACACCCAATTAATACTATTACTATTATTACTATTATTACAACTCGCACACCACCCAATTAAGGACATTATTATTATTATTATTATTATTTTTATTATTATTATTATTATTATTATTATTATTATTATTATTATTATTATTATTATGATTTTGTTCTTCTTCTTCGTTACCTTCTTCGTCATTTGTATCCTCGTCGTTCTCAGATTTCTTCTGTCCATCTTCAAAGGTCACGGCAGCTTCGGGTTGTTCATCCTTCTGTAGAGCGTCTACATACCCATTCTCCTCGTTTGCTGTTGCGACTTGTATTGTTAACACAATAAAGGTATAGAGATGGTGGCCCTCCAGCATAACATTTTTATCCCTAAGTACAGAAGTCCCTTTACACAACTATAAAGTGTAATGACCTAATAACTTCAAGAAAACAAGCATAAAAATTTTATAATGCTATAAGCTGGCCCTAGGGATAAGATTGCTTTTGTTGCCAACAAAAACCGGTCCATTCCCGTTGCCTCGAATGTCAGCGTATCGTGTACAAATAAAGTCGGTCCATTTTTTGACATACCCCTCGACTCTAGTTACAGTATACGTCCCTTCGTATGATAGCCCGTTCATTTAAGATATGTTAAAAGAGGTGTTGAGAGATTACTGTTCACTTAACAGGAAATAATATCTTTGAAAAGACACTGATTACTGATCTGAAAAATAGGACTGGATAGAGCAACTATTGTTCAAAAAGTGAAGCCGGAAGTCAGCCATGGCGGCCATATTGGAGTGACCACTTTTCAAGGTGCGCCGTATATTTTGTGTAGGTTACATCGAAGAAATTGGAGGAGAACTTTCAACGTGTGTAGGTTCTTGGCGTATAATTGTCAAATTTTAAGTGAAAACATGCCGAGGAGAGACAACAGCCTTTAAAATTGTCCAATTTTCTTTAAAATTACTGATTTCCCCGTGATAAATAATCGACTATTGAGCAACGAGTGATCGTGTTGGTGGCGTGTACCGCACTTCGAGATCTACTGCATAGTCTACGTCCTGTGGAGGCCAGAGATTTTTTCTTTTACAGTGCCCGGTTTTATGGATGGAAAAGGCCGTGGTTGTTTGGCGTTCCCAAGCCACAAAATTTTAATAGATTCAAGAAGGTTTCATGGGCCACATCTAGACAGCAAGCTGCCAATTGAAGATTCCTGGGCTGTACTATGATATGTAATTTGTTAAACTGGTCTCCAATATGCTAAAGTAATTTATTAACAGTTTTACCACAATTCACAGGTGGCTGTTTCAGTTATGCTTGTTTCATTGATATTTGGATTTTTAAACTTTGATGAACCTTTAAATGAACTGCTCTACACAGTCATTTGAAACAGGAAAATGTTTCTCAGGATAAGAATTACATTTGGTAAAAAATCTTTGTACTTTGCACATATTTGCAATATAATGTTTTAATGCCATTGCTTTAGCAATTTTTAAAGAGGATATACCATTAAAATAGATATTGATGGTATTTGAGGCAAATTTTGCTTTGATAACACTTGCCATTTAAAGGTGTCTAAAGGTTTAGTTATATCAAGTAATTTTAATTTTTCAATGCAGTTGTGTTTAGAGTTGTGTTGAAACTGTTTTGCTGTTGATCTATAAAACGAATTGTACAAGTTCAATTCAAATATACACAATAAAAGCAACCAACCACCTTGTTCTAACTGATGTTGCATTTTGGTTTGTGAGAAAAGTAGCTCATTCAGAGGGGTGCCATGAATTTGACATTTAACTAAGGGTGAAGATATTTTTTAGCGAGTTTGTAAAGTTTAAGTTTGTCTTCTGTTAATGTTGATTCTCAAAGTGCCATAGTTCTTTCCACAAACTGTGTAAGTTGTTCACTTGTTAAAGCAGGACTAGTTGGTGGAATGTCTACTGAACTGTCATCAAGTGGGATAGGTCCATCCCAGTCAATACCATACTTGTCAGTTACTTCAGTAGGATTGGTACCTTTTTCAGATGTCATCAATAAACCTTGGACCCAAAGCTGAAGGGGTGTATAGTTGTTTGCTGTGGATGTGGGATGTCTCAACCAGGCAGCAGACCATTCATCCAAACAATGGTTTATGTGATGAAGGAATGCATAATGTAAGCACTGTAAGTCATTCTCTGCTTAATAGTCGAAGATATTCAGATCCTCCATTAATGAAAACAGATTGTGGCAATTGTTTAAAACATCCTTAAATACATCCCACCAGAGGTGCTCAATTTGTTGATTGTGCATTCTCTTACCCACAAGAGCTGACCCCTTACCTGGACCACAAGTGTCTAACTTATTCTTGACAACATCCACATTTTCAGTTCCCTAACAACATCACACCTGGTTCTGGAGGGCAATCCCCAGTTTTATACTGCTTTTATGAAATTTTAGAATACTGTGGCAGCTTCATTGTTAGCATTGCAGGGTAAATACACAGGTGTGAAGCCATTCTCACACCCGTGAACAACAAAACACCATTTGACAAGTTTATGATTGCCATCAAAATGCCAGAGTCCAAGTGGCCTTGTTCCATTGTATATACATCATTCAATTGCCATGCACCATCAAGTAGCCAATCCCTGGGGATCAACTCATGAAAGAGCTTCTTTCATATGATGTCTGATGATGAATATACCCCTTGGGCCAAGGTGTCCCATCAACATTTTTAATCCACATTTTGGATTTGTTCTTTTAGTTGTTCTCACTATGTCATCTCATTATCTTGTATTTCTGTGTAAAGGGAATGCACTGAAAGACCGTATTCTTGCATTTGTCATTTTACAGTCCATGAACTCACATGAAGTAGCTCTGAAATTGAACGGATACTAAACCTGGCTTTTACAAGTATTGCGAGCTGTTCCTTGCTAACTGCATATTTTGGTCTACCTGGTTATCCAGTGAAAACAGCATTTTCTCTGATTTTCATCCCTGAGCACCCTAAAATTGACCATGCACTCCTCAACAAATTGAATATTTCTTCTGGTATTCTTGTCAAGGGGTCTAAGACAATGACAAGCTTCTGAATTTCTTGAAGCTCATCTGATATGTCGAAATTATCAGCACTATGAACACTAGAAACAATCTCCCTTAATCTGGATGTTATTACGTCTTTCAACTCGGCAGTGAAATCTGTCACCATGTTCGTTTGTCTTTCTGCCCTGCTCAACGTACCAGCTACTCACACGCACATGAAATTTTGCTAGGTGATGATAATAGTACAACACTGCATAATAATGCCACAGTGCATGATAATATCGAAACATTGCAAATTAATACTGAAACAGTGCCTAATAATAACAAATCGGTACAGATAATGAAACATTGCACAATAATAACGAAACAGTGTGTACCAATACAAACCAATGCTTTATAATGAAGAAACAGCGCATAATAATAACAAATCAACAGTGCATAATACAAACAAATCAGTGTATAATAATAACAAAGAAATGCAAATTAATAACTAGACATTGCATGACCATGATGAACTTGGGGATAATAATAATAACGAAAAACTGTATAATAATGAACCGGTAGATAATAACGAAACATAATAGTTCTGACGGTAATGACACCCCATACTTACCAGTGAAATGTCCGTGAAAATTTTCTTTTTAACCTGGATTCTTCATCGTCAGATCCCTCACTACCACTTTGGGATGTGTTGTCGTTTCCTTTCACATTTTTTCTTCGTTTACTACAGCCCTACGTACGAGTTTCCTCATTTTCACAATAGCCTTACAACAACGTTACCGAGAAAGTGGTCACTCCAATATGGCGCAGATTGAACTTTGCGGGCTTCATTTTCTCGCGCAGTCCAACCCTGGGTTGCTCTATCCAGTCCTATTTTTCAGATCAGTGACACAGATCGACGAATGGGCGTGATTTTGTTTTTCTGAGTAAATTTTACTCTTCATGGTGTATGGCATTCTATTTTTCCAGTCATAAGCGTGCTTGCATGCAAATAAATTTTAGGACTGAGTGTAAATGTGCAACGAAATCAAACTAGACTGTCTTTGTTTACGTTTAATGAATTTTTTAGAAATAAAAAACAGCGATGCTGAATTCAGAAACAACGAACACAAAATGGCGAAACTCTTCATTCTTTTCAATCTTTCAAGATTTCCAATCTCTCGTTGAATGAACAAGTGATGAAATAAACCACTTTACTGTTTTTACCACTTTTATGATTTAGATAATAGATGTTGCCATAGAGTAATTAGTACCTTTTCTATTGAAAGTGTCTCTTATTTTTGAATACTGATTAATTTCCAGACGAAGGTGTTTACCTGATCAACTGAAAACTATATTTACTACCTAAGCTAGTGGTTTGACCTATTGCTTCCTATTCCACAAGTTAATAATCATAGCGTTTGACAAACAAAGTTGTAGGTGTACTTGTTTCCAACGACTGTATACACAAATAAGGAATCGCAACAAAATCGTGACCATCTGAAAATAAGTCAGTTTAAACCTCACGTACTGGCTTCAAATCATGTTTTATTTGTTTTTATTCAGATAAATTTCGGATCAACTTGAATATTGAACACTATATAAATTAGTATATAGTTCATAGTTCATTAATGATATGATCCACCATTTACCCACCTTAGTTCTGTTAAACGTTGACAGACTAAATGATAGTAAAATGCCTTTCTATGTAATTTTTGTTCCACTTAAAATAACCAGTCTTCCAATGTTAAATCTCCGTTTTGGAGATATCTTACAAATATTAATTGATGAAACTATCCGTATTGTAACCAAATGTCGGCTGTGTAAGTTACCTTCTTCAAAGAGAACATATAAAAGATGTAAAAAAGCAAGATTTAAAAGCTAAACCCTGCCTTTACAAATTTCAAATTTCAAGCAGTTTTCTTTTTCAATGCTAATCTCTTCCAGTCCCAGACATCTCCGCTTGACGAGCAAAGTCGTCAGCTGTTAGCCAGAGTAACATTGAAAGGTCGGAGGTATCCGTAGCTCTTTCCGTACTGAGACGTCCCCGTTTGACTGGTGAAGTCGTCCGCCATTTGTTAGAGTAAAATTAGAAAGTCGAGTATGGACCGAAAAGAGTTGTGTTTTGATACATCAAAAGAAGGGCAAACGATTTTTGTAATTGGGAAAAAGTGGAACAAGCTCTAAGTACTCTAAGGGAAGCTTGGGCCGGATCATTCCTAAACATAGCCGTCGTTTTGAATATATTTTACTAAATATAGCCGTCGTCGTCGTCAAAGGATCACGTTTCGCTCATACATACTCACACTTAACCTTGAAAGGCAGAAACTCGAAATTTGCATTTACATCATGTTTTTATTTAACCTCGATTACCTCCTCCTCAAGAAAGCTATACACACGTAGGGAACGTAGGGGACGTAGGGAAGTGGATCTTACAAAGTATGTAAATACGTATAATAAATGTTTTCACAAGGGTAACTATTCAGTCAATGCAAACCAAAATACTTGTTTTCTTCTTTTGCGTTTGTTCTTCAATAAGGTTTGTGGAAATCCGTAAAAGTGAAGGGCATTCAATTCCCTTGCATATTCTCTGCTACCTTCAAAGTTTACCTTTGATTTAAAGCAGCAATGGCAAAATATATTCCCTTTCTTTTGTCGCTCATCTACACGATATATTATGTGATACATAACACAAGATACGTCATCTGTCAAACAGTCATTCCGTAACCTGGAAACTTTGCATACCAATGCAAAGTGACTTGTGGTAAACTGCTAGTATTGAACAAGTTCACACCCCCACAGGAAATCCCAACGCTTTGTTTGCATGTTGTTTCTAAAGCAGCTTTTACTTTTCCTTGTGCAGGAAGGAAAACATGGCTTATAAAGTTCAATCAGTAACAAACATATCAAAATCATGCGTTGAAGCCTGTAATCCTATTCCGCATTGGTACGTTGTTTAAAGCAACGAGATTTATTCCATTCCACAGATAAACTTGTTAACTAGTGAATTATCTACTGTCGTGAGTGAACTTATGAGTGAACAACCAAGTGGCTAGAAATGTGGATATCGTGGCAACTAAGTGGGTGGACTAAATACCAAACTTGGAAACTCAATATTTGATCAAATTAAACTACCACATCAGTAAGAATGTCAAATATTAAGCATTAGAAGGAAGCAAAGGCGTGTAAGTATCTTATCCACGTTTACTATTTCCAAAAATAGCTCATTGAATGTTTTATTCTTAAACTTGAATTTCAAAGCTCAAAAATGTGTGACCGCTTGGCAAAATGATTGAATTTTTGAGATTTTACCACATTTACTACATGATATTTTAAGAGACTCGGAAGTCGTGATGTTGGTCTCTAAATTATACACTGTGCTGCTACAAACTTTCACGAAATATTTGCCTGTATCTAGATCTGTTTTATCTTAAATGTTGATCTCGATTATGAAGTTTATTTATAATCATTCGAGCTTGTCTAGCGAAATGAGTTTATCCATTAGTCTTAGTCATAATCTTCTCATCCAATGTTATAGCTCTATCAGGATTCTAAAAAAGAAGGGAAAATATTGCCCTGTGTCTTCGGAAACATTTTCAATTCCAAGAATGTATGTAGATTATCAACAATATGCAGTTTATATAAAGTTTTCGTGAAAATGATCCAAGAAAATTAACAACACCTTTTAAAGAATGAATTCTGTGAACGGAAGTTAGTCTTTGGAGGTCGTTCAATGACATTTTGTTGGTCGTTTCAATTTCCTTTTGTCCACACAATGCGCTGCTGAAAGTAGCCTTCATTCCTGGCAGTGAATTTATTCACTAAATTTACTTCATTCTTTTTAAAACCACGTTTTATGGTATGAATGGATCTTAACGTTTAAAACCGGTACAAAATTCTTGGAGAATGAATGACTAATGGCGTTTTGTTGCGATCCATTCTTGATTGTGTGATAGTTCAATTCAGTTAACTTGTTTTCTGTTTATTTTGTATACTTACATAAAATGGGATAGCTGTGTGTCAAACACAGCGAATTTAAACGTGATCTAAACAAGATAGCAACCAGTATAAAACAATCGTGAGCTGATTAGCTGGTAATCAAGTCCTACAGGACGGGTTTTGCGCTATGGACCTTATTCATAAATGGTGCCTTATTTGATATTTCTTTATATGCCTGTCAATTAAAATTACTTGCTTCCTTTGAGAGAGGAAATTCTAAATAATATATTTGAGCGAGGAAAAATTAAAACTGCGAGACTTTCTGCAGCAATTCTTTAGATATGCCAGAAAATAGGGCTTTACCCAAATGAAGAATAGTTTCCAATCAAAATGTTTCTGAATATAGTTGTAAGCCGTGAGACTATGACTTAATACACAAGTCATAAATAAATTTTCCTCAGTCCATTGAAAGTTCAAAAAATGTTTGCAAATCAACACGATTACTCTGAAGGACTTGGTTGAGGGACCTGATCGACATATTGTCTTAATTATGTGTTGCACTTACTCTCTCCACTGACACCGTCTTACTTTATACGTCAAAAAGTTGGCAACCTTTTTCTGCTAGTTGCACATCGTGTCATGAAGAAAATCAGAAAATCTTCGTATTTTTCCGTTATTCTAACTCTAATTCGTCGGTGATAGGCCACCGGTCATAGCTGTCCAAACTTCTGGTAGTATACATGCTGTCTTTGCAGAATGACAGAAATTATTCCTTTGAATCTAGACTCGAACTCATCATTCGTTACGAATGTTTTATTATATGAAACAACGCAAAAACAATCTCTCCTTTCAACTAAAGCACAACACTGTACAAACCACTAATAAAAAGTAAAACTGTTCCCTGTTCACCTGACGTCCACGCTGACGCCACTTGTTCAACAGCTAAATTTTAACATAATAGGGGGAAACGTATGGTTTCGCACACAGAAAATATGTCCTTAAAATCACGAATTGTGACGGCGCACGATAGATAAACATTCGTCTATGCTCAGAAGACGATTTCTGAGCCCAAGACAGGGATCGAATCCCCAATCTTCTGATGACCGGTGAGAAGCTCTAACCATTGAGCAACCAAGACTCAGATGGTAAGCCAAGGTGCAAATTCGATATACCAGCGACCTAAGTGGAAGCCATTATATGTTAATAATGTTATAATGAGATATATATTTCGGAAATGTGGGAGCCTGGAGATATCTTGAATGATAAATGAACGTTCGTCAAGCTCTATCGTCAGAAAACAATTTCTCAGCCTAAGACGAGAATCGAACCCACAACGTTCTGATGATCGGTGAGAAGCTCTAACCATTGAGCTACTAAGACTCAGATGGTAAGCCAAGATAAAAGCTTGACGAAGATTCATCTATCATTAACGCGTGTGTGCACGAATTTACATGACTGTTATACATATAGACATATGTACAATCAACTCTCTTAATAAGGACACCTCTATGAAGAGGACACCTCTCTAAGGTGGACACAACTAACTGGTCCCGGCCGTACATAACATATTTCCATGTACATCAACTCTCTATAGGTGCACACCACTCTAAAGTGGACAGCGGACACTTTTTGGGCGAATTTTGGTCCAAAATATCTATTAAGCCGGGCACTTCAAATGCTAATTTGCGCGCACCAAAAACGTTTTACCCCGGATATTATCATATAACGGCTTTTGATGGAGCCAATTGTACAACAAGATCTAAGTACAGTACATCTCAAACATAAAACTGATTGGATTACAATTTATTAGATTACAATTCGCCTGAAAGGTGCTCTACTGTGGAGCAGACCTGCTCGTCATGTTAAACATGTTTCACAAGAATTTGTAATCTTTTATTAACTTGTTATTAAAAATTAATACGATGGTTTATTTGCGCGACGGTTTATGACATTCGTCTTCCTTTTCCTTTCTCTTTTTCCTGCTTTTGCAAGACTATTTATTTCATGTTGCTCTTTCGTTATGAATTTCTCCAGCCAATTTATAGCTGCAAGTTCATGTCTTTGAAGTGAGCTTAATATGATGTAAACGGACTGTGAACGTTTAATTTTGTATTAATACAGACTGCGTTCCAGTTATGACGTTTATTTATACACTTATATTTAATTGACAAGAATCCTTTTTATTCAAGTGTAAAAATATTTATGAAATTATCAAAATCAAAATTTAAGAATCTTTATTCTCTAATCGTCAACATTGTCGGGAAAAACTCCATTGTCAGGGGAAAGTTGTATTTTAGTCGCAAAGGAACTGAAGTTTCGAGCTGATTTGCAAAGTACAGGTCTCACTCAGTGAGGGTCTGATTGTATTTAAATTGTTTCGAGTGGAACAAGGTCATCCAATATCTTAACAAAACATCAAGTAATATCTAAATGTAATGTCGAAATATTTTATGATATTAAACTATTGTAAACACTCAGAAACAAACCTTTGTTGTTATATTTATACTGACTTTCATTTGTCCAAATATTCCTCGATATATCAGTACAATGTATATATGTGAAACCTAGCTCTAGGCCAAATTTGAAACAGATTAAAAGGTTATAACTTAATACCACATGTCTGGACCCTCTGAGGTTTCTCCTTCCACATAAGTGTCTGGGCTTTCCAACACTATTCCGGGGAAATAATAAAGAGTTTAAGAGTAGTGTCTACGCCTAAGACACTACTCTAAGAATGTTTACCTTGAAACGGTCAGGCGCAAAATGTTCTGGACAAACAGACGAATTTCTTCGAGCGCGTGGATTGGTGGGGCGAATTCTGACCAGCCAAGCTATTCGCAAGTAGCTTTTCTGTAGGAACTCGATAGTAATTAATTCCTTTGTCTTGCTTGAGTTATTTGTGCAGTCACGCGGCATGCAGTCAGGCATAATGAAAACTATTAAACGATAAACTGTGCATCTTATGACCTGCCAAATTAACCTAGTGGTCACGAATTTGTTTCATAGATTTCTTTCTATCACTTAACGACGTCAAAATCCTGATGGGATTGACCGCTTTCGCGCGCAACCAGGGGCGTAGCCATGGTTTCTCTTAGGGGAGGGTGGTGGGGGCATCACCCGAGCAAGATTGGCCAAAAGCCGATCACAAGGAGCTCAAAGGCCAGTTAATTGGCCTCAACTTGGTCTTGGTTAATTTTTGTGACTAATTCCAGAGGGAATATCCCTACTAATAAGTAATAATAAGGGCATGAATTTAACATGGATAAATTTTTTATGCAACTCAACACGTGAGGAGGGGGGGACATGGCACCATACAGAAAGTTAAAACAAAACATTGAATGTCTAATAGAACTTTAAATACGTCTAGGCGAACCTTCCCTTTCCTCGGCTTTCTTCTATAGAGCTGAAGAATACACATACATCAGAGGGCTACTGAAAATAAGTTTCTTTACCCATTGACGGCTTTCCACACGTTTATGTTATCTGACTTGGACGATTTTCTTCAGCTTAGCCTAAGGGGTTTATTCTATGGAAGAATTTCATTTCGGGCTAAAACTACAGCCGAACTAACACAAAAAAGTTTCAAAAGCTCACCTGGGATGAAATTTTCGTCATGTAACCACAACAGCATTATCGTAACGGCTGGAGGTGTTGAACTACACATCTCCACCGATCTAGGGGTTGATGAAATATATGTAACTTTCTTCGTTAAGCTTTCACTAAGGGGGTGTTTATACGGAAGCGAGCCATGGGAATTTTCCGGCCTATTTCGTAGGGCTAGATCCAGAGCGCTTGCGTAATAGAGACGACCAGTCCTTCTGCATATATTTACATGTTAAATTTCCAGCCCTTCTAGGCGAGATCTCGGGATGTGAATACCGAGATCTTCCTTAGAGAAGTTCGCCCTCCTCTCATGTAAACGAAAACAAATTTTACAAGGGAATTCACAGGGAGGCAAGATCTCGGCAAAAAGGACCAGCTTCTAGGAGGGTTGGCTCGCTTCGATATAAACACCACTTTGTCGAGATAGTTTCCAGGTATGTTTAGTTTCACTGAAATTCATTAACAACTTCCGTTAATACTTAACTGTCCTATTTTTCCGGTTATAGTTTCAATCAGATCAAACTCCCTTATCTTCCCGTCAACACAGGAACGTGCTGCGTGATTAACCATACATTGTGAAAACATGCAATCAGATATTTCATTCGGACTTTTGTTCTTGCTTTGGAGCACCTTATGCTTAGGTGGATCAGGTACGTGAGGTACTAAACTGGTAAGTGCCGACCATTGTAATGCGCATATCCAGAACGATATACTTTGTTCAAACTTTTAATCTCGTGGTTTACATTACTGCATTGAATTTAATTCAATATTTACAGCCAATTACCGAATTTACGCTGAAGTTTACGTCGCCTATTTAAATTCGTTACTCTGCAATGCTTTTGTACTTAGTTGTTTGTAGTTGCTTTTTGCACGTTTTTATGATGTACCGTGGAGTGCCTTGTCCCATAGGAAGCACAGTAACACATCAACGTTCTTTATGAAGCTATGGTTAGAATAGACATTTTCGCAAAACTCCGTTACTGGTGCATGTCAGGAGTTACTATACCAACGTCCCATAACTGAATTGTGTTATTATTGTGTTAATATACTTTTCTCACCACGGCTTTTCGAAACAAAAACATGGTTATTCTCACTTTCGTTAAGAGCTGAAACGGAAATCATTGTATAACAAACAAAGCAAAACTAAATCGTTGTATAGTACTAAAAACAGTTAATTTGGCTAGCTTTAGCTTGGTCGAGCTGTATGACAAATACCAGCCAATGCTATATTTCTCTTTGAGCAAAAGCAAAAAAATAGAATTGTAGTGATAGGGTTGAAATTACTAGTTCCCTGTGTGACACGTCACCGTTCTGGTAAACCTGATAAAACAGGCAGGAAGGCTGAGAAACAGATAAGGAAACTAGTGACAGTTTTCCACTTCGTTTCAGGAATATTCGTTGGATTTTACCGGCAATACGAATACCCTAATGGATACCGATATCGATTTTTCACACGCAACTTGTGGGTCTAGTAATTATAACAATGCCAGGTTACTCTTTACTTCTGATTGAGCAGGTATAGGAGTATTATTCCTATGATGGTGTCGTTTCCATTTAGACTGTGATATAGTGCAGATGGATCAAGTTACTCTACCAAAACAACTCCACTATTGATTATTCTCTTCTTTCTTTCTCAAGTTGAAACAGCTGATATAAATCGTACTCTGTTTATTTAATGAGCATCCATTATGGCCTACTCTGACTGTTCTTATTTCAGAACAAGGAAACAAATTTTTGTTTGTTCAGTAGAACTTCTTTTATTACAAAAAGAAAGTACCGTTCATTGAGCGCATTTTTATTTCGAGCTAGTATTAAATGCATGGTCTGGACCTCAGAACTTTTTCTATCCGTTGAAAAAACAGCAAATCTTTGGCTTAAGCGGGCGCTTCACCTCAATTTTTTGTCAGTTGGGATGAAATGTTTCCATGCCAACCAAAGCAAATATCAAAAAAATGACTCAGAGGCGTATTCTGATATTTAACTTTTTTCTGGGAAATTTTTATTCAAATTCATTCAATTGTAAGTGAGATGTTGTGGTGGGGCATTTTTAGTCAGTGAAATAAAACTCTTCGTGGACAGTGGTTTATTTGGTTTCATATTACAATCCAGGTATTCAAATAGGGTAAAATATTATTTTAACTTGCAGCTGACAGTCCATACTTTTCAAAAAGTACAGGCTTTGCATATTTTGGGACTAAAAACTGTTAACTATCGATGGTCAAAGTTTAGTCAATTTTAATGCCAAATAAAGGTAAAGTGCCCCTTTAAGGCTTATGAGCGGGAAAATCGAAAGTGATGTATAAGTGAGAAAAATGTTCTAAAATACCGATAACGTAGGTGACATTCCCTTCAAGAATTTATAACGTATCTGTATAGTAAGTTCAAAGTACAAGGAAAAAATAAGGAAATGCAGTGAGTGCGCACGCGTACCTTTACTGCAGGTATTTTTCTGATTTATGCATGTTCCGATAGATTTGATATTTCAGCTTGCTTTGTAGTTCAAATTACTCATAAATTAATCCATAGTGGAATCTACTTGGAGTAATGAGCAGGACACCTTTTCAATCAAAGTGCGAAAGTAATAGGTCCTAAATGCCCAGTTTAATCAAATTAATTCTCATAAGAACTGTTATAAACCATAAGCAATCCGTGAAAAGGATCAAATAAAGTTGGTTGAGCAACTTTTATTATGTCTAGCACACCGGCAGACCAGGTAAGGATAAGGTTAATTTCCTTAGATTCTGTTTGTCACACAATAACCGTTGCAGATTTTAGAATGCTCGGTTTGAAATTCCGAGCGAGGTTAATATCTCCAAAACTAATGAAAATCAGTGCTTGAGCAACGAATTCAGAAGCGCGGAGGCCAAGAACCTTAAGTAGGAGACTACACTAAGGGAGTCAAGAGTTTGTTCCAATGACTAAATTTCAGATTTGAGGCGAAATGGTGAAAGCAAAAACAGCAATTTAATTGCCAATAACTTCAATGAGATTCATTTGATAGATATTTACTCTGCTTTTTGTTACTCGATCGACTTTCATCCATATTTTCATATTGGTGTTGGTATAAAAGACTTTATGAATATCTAACAAATACCATATCACACACTATCTTCAGTCTGATTTTCGTCAGGTTAGTGGTAAGGTATCGAGGATAATCCGAAGATAGAGCTCTGGGAGAATGATCCCCGTGGAAATTTTGGAGTGTTAAACCCTTCAGGAGGCTGTTTTCGACATTCGGATGAAATAAAGAACTAAAATGATACCGTAAATATTTTTCTGTTGATTATGTGCAGACAATTTATTAAAATTCCCTCGATTGGATGACTAGAACACTTACCCGCTAATCATGTGGTGTACAATGTGATGGAAAGCGCTAGTTCTTCGACACCCATTCGCCGACCAACATTGGACAAGTTCGCATCAATGGTAGTACAGAGTAAATCTGTGTCCTATTGTAATTTGAATTTAATACATTCTTCTATTTTTCTTCCAAAGTGGGAAGTTAGTTTTATTTCAGTTTTGAACACAAGTAAACTTTATTATGGCATTCTTCATTGAAATTAGAAATAAGAAGATCATCGTACTAAAATAAATGAAAGACAATCTGTGATTAACTCGAAAATACTCGGCCGTACCTTAAGCAATAATTCGAAGCTTTATTGTGTGTTACAGAATCTAAATTTGGTTGATTACCTAAGACACTGTAGAAATTTTATTTAAAATTCGAGTAATATGACAAAGTGCAAATAACTTGAATATCTCGTGGGATCATCCTTTTACACCGTTTTTACTTCAGAAATTAGTCTACGTTTAGGCAGATCATTATTTTTCACCACCAGGGTGCCGCCAGATTGACGGTAAGCCTGAAAACCTGTACCCTTGCAGTATCTGAGCAGTCTAAACCACTTAGAGACAATGTAAAGTGTTGATCTAAGCATTAACTCCATAACCAACAATTTTTGTGGAGACATTTGACTGGTAATTTGTAAAAAGCCACCAAAAATTCAAGTTTTAAGATTTTTGTTTGGAATTTTCAATGCGAATTGTTAAGTAATAGACCTTTCTAACTGTTTCGTCAAAAATGTTTTCCATGCTAATTTAAGTTGTCTTTTTTGGGGGTTTTTTTAACCTTTTGACGAAACACAGCCGAATAGAAAAATCATTTTCAGTGATACAAACAGTTGTAAAGAGATCTTAAGATAAACAGTCATCATTTTAAGCAGAATGTATAAGTATTTCAACGCCGCATATGGTCCATTTGATGCTTTCAGGGTTAAGCCTATTTCAAATGTCAACTAATACGTTGATAGCCTTGAACCTTTGCTTGACAAAGTAGAAAAATAAAGAAAGATTAGCTTGAGGTTACGACCATGAGAACAAGGTTTATTTTTTTATTTAATGTTGAATCTCCACCTTTATTCAAGACGTTCTCACCATGGTAAGCTTGGAGGCCGTCTATACGAGCCGGGCTGAACCGATTAACTGGATCAATTTGTTTCATCAAAATTATTCTGCACCTTTAAAATGCAATTAAGATGAAATTGAAAAGCCAAATTGGTTTAGTTTGGCTGCAGGTAAAGCTCAAAATTATTTAGACATATCTTTGAAGACGATTGCAAGCTTTACGTGACACTAGCCAGCTGTTTAGCTGGTCTGGCCGTATAATCAGCCTCTTAATTAATGTTGCGGTTTTCACATGACAACTACAATACGCATTAATTTTCCAGTGAATATTTTTATCACGTCAACACTATCCTTAGTTTGCTTAGAACAGAGGATGATAAGAGTTTGTTTCACAAAACTGGAAATGCAATGAAGCATATGCAGTATAGATATTTTTAAAATTTAAGTAAAGTTAACAATTTGAAAATTGTTTGCTTTTAAAATTGGACGCTGATCAGATATCATAGGGCTGTTGACCATTTTCAGAATATTTTTCTTTGTTTACGAATTTCTATGGTTTCGTTTATATACAACGTTACTCAATCTTTAGTCCAAAACTAAAACATCTGTAGGACATCATAGACAAGCATGTTGCTCTGGCTTGTTGATTTCTTACCAGAAATGGAAGTTTGGCGTCAACTTGTCTCACAGGTTTCACAGCTGATTCTTGACCTCGCAGAAATTCAAATGTCAATGGGTCTGTATGTCTCTATGGCACTCATATTGGGCTGGAATGCAAGACATTTGCCCGTAATAAAAATAAGCTACTGTCCAAGACAAATGTGATAGTATTAAATAAGACAGGTAACTTAAAATACTCTGACTTGAATGTTCACAAGCGATTGTGTGATGATGTCTCATCCAATTAGCTCCTAATGGGGTTTTTCTTACTCTTTTATGCGCATTTTGTCATCGTGTTGATTTGTGATTTGAGAGATTAGGAGGGAGTAACCCAGACTGTTTAACAGCTTCTTTAAATGCTTAAAATACCGTCCATGTTATCCTTATGGCAAATTAATGGAGCGAGAATTTTTTGTAGTGTCTTGCAAAAGACACTTTTGTCTTGCAAAAGGAATGTATCACACCATTTTCTAAATTTGTTTCTCGCATTCATGAGTGAGTTTTTTTCGTCAAGTTCACCTTCGCAAGCTTATTCCTATCTCTCAAAAGTTATTCATTTTCAAGTCGTCGATTTTGCCACTTTTTACATATAGCCACATGGTGTAGCACCCCGGTTTTCACGAGATTTTCATGGCGACCCAACTTTCGCTCTCAGCGTGTGTCCCGCGACCCAAACCTTGTACACCTCAACCAACAACGAATGTTGTTTCTTTCCGAATGTTTCTTTCCGAATGGTTGATCTTCGAAAATATCGACAAAATTTATCAAACACGGTTTGATGACTGATTCACCTTCAACAAATGGCCGCTCATTTTTGGCCGATACAAAGGCAGTGTTATAGGTGAAAATAGCAATTTTATCTTTCTCGGTTAGCGAACCCGTGAGCAATTTCAGCGATTTCAGGTATTGTTCACTACATTTTTGAAAAACACGTTTACGAGCGTCTTTATCCAACTTGGCAAGTTTGGCATGAGTAGTCATGTGTCGTTCCAACTTGTTAGGTTTTATCGATTCGTTTGCGATTGTCTTCTGACACACAACACAAACACACGCTCCTGAGTATTCAATAACACCATACAAATCCAAATAAACAGGAAGGATAGATCGTCTAGGTTGTTTGGAAGAACTAGCCATGTCCGCGGTAGTTCGCGTATAGATCAGGTGTAGATATTGACTGATTCACTAGACTCAACAGTCACAATAAGCTTCCAGAGGCTGGTGCACTAAATTTTTCCCGGAAAACATGTTTGTGGACACACCATCAGTGCATTTTTCCGGGAAAATGCGATCGCGACCCAATATAGAGATTGGTGACCCGTTTCTCATGACCGCGACCCATGCTACCCATGCACATCACCGCGACCCACTCGAAAATCATTTGCGACCCAACTTTGGGTCGGGACCCACCATTTGAAAACCGGGGGTGTAGCACTTTTCTCGAGCATCCGGTGAGGGAAAGCTTAACCAAATTAAAAACGGGCTCTGAAAGTAGTTTTCAATACAAATGCATTCCCATATCAAGAGGGCCTCAGGAGAACTAATTTACCAAGCTTGTATAACAGACTGCTTCAAGATATGGCGGTGTTGATGTATGAAGAGACGAAAAATTTAAATCTCCCTTATACAAATGATCTTTTCACCGGAGTTAATTAGTGCTATGAATAATAAAAGAATGATGTTGTCTCAGCCAAATACAACACAGTTACAAACGGCAAACAGTCTTTTCCACTTTGTAACCCCTTTGTGTCGTCCAAAGTGAATGAAGAATAAAATCGTGAAAAGCCCAGTCTAGGATCCTTCAAGAGATGTATTTGCGAAAAAGAATTTTGAAAATCTGTCAGAAAATAGCTGCAGCGACTGCGTCCTGAGTTCTACATAAAAATTTTATACTTTTCAACTGCATTTAGAAAAACCTCAGATATCTTTAATTTAGGAAATGTATCAATATTCTAAAATATTTAGTATTTTTAAAAATAAATTATAGAACAATCAATTTAGTTTGCTTTATTATTTTAAAATTGTTTATGTGGTCAACTAGCTCAATCTTAGTTAAATCCATTTACTCTTCAATGATGTTTTTCCTTCGTTCCTTCGTTCCTTCGTTCCTTCGTTCCTTCGTTCCTTCGTTCCTTCTTTTCTTCATTCCTTCGTTTTTTCATTCAATCATCTTGATCAAGAAAGAAGAAATGCAATCACTTTTGCGGTGTTAAAAGAAAATTTCGAATGAGGTGAAAAATGAACGCTTACAATATGTCGAACAGTTACTCAAAGTACAGACAGGACGAAAATATACTCCCGTAATGATATGTGGTTACGTTGTTAAGAACGTTTTGGCTTGACCTGACACTCACGTGCGTGAGTAGCTCACTCAGGGTATGATACTTGACAGGTCTGGATGTCATACCAATTTACTTTACTATACACATACATTTGGATCATTGTGGCATGCAGTTATGACATGCTCTCTGCTTTTATTGCCGCACTCCTTTTACTCATTTCTCTTCTTCCTTTTCTCCTCCTCTAATCCTCTCTCCTTGCCTCTGCCCTCATTGCTTGCTTGTTTACTTGCTTGCTTTCTTGCTGGCTTGCTTTCTTGCTGGCTTGCTTTCTTGCTGGCTTGCTTTCTTGCTTGCTTGATTGATTGATTGCTTGCTTGCTGCCTTTCGTCTTCCCTTCCTTCCTTCTTTCCTATGAACATTATTGGTTTTTATTTTGCCCCATGTTACATTAACAACATCTCTTAGGATAGCTTGTGCATGTTGATGGCAATTATTTATTTGTTATTAAATCCTTTTTTTAGGTGGGAAAACAGTTTGTTTTCCAAAATATGGCTGCTTTACCAACAAGAAACCTTTTCGAGGAAAACATTTTCCCTTACCAGTTCATCCAAGGGTTCTACAGACCAAGTTTTATCTTTACACCAAAGGGAATCCCCAAACAGTGGAGCTATTGAACGTAAATGATCCCAGCTCAATCATTAAATCTCAGTTTAATCCAAACCTTAAGACAGTTATGATTGTTCATGGGTTTTCACATCACTCAAATCTTCCTTGGGTAATCAAAATGAAAAACGAGTTGTTGAAAAGAAGCTTGTTTAATGTTGTAAGTGTTGATTGGAGAAAAGGAGCGTTATTCTCTTCAATGTTTTACCTCAAGGTAAGCTTCTAATCGGTTGATGGTTCATGGCGGTTAGTCGATGGCTAGCTTTTGTACGCTCAAATTGATACACAAGCAGATACTTTATTTCATTTTATTTCATATCATATCATTTCATTTCGTTTCATTTCAATTCATTTTATCTTATTATTTATTTTATTCTTGGTCTCGACACAAAGGAATAAGCGAATAGTCTCCTGATAGCTAGAGGTGTTCCGAAATGTAGTGATATGGGAAAGATACCTTAACGTCCTTTCATGAACACTTTTGTTATTTGACATGCACTTCAGTAATTGCGGTATATCGGATAAGTAATGCCAGCTTAATGATTCATTTGATTACCTGCAGAAATACAATATAGTGGGGAAATAACGCTACTCCAGCACCGAGACATTGTAAGTATCAGTAAAACGTTGGGTGATTCAAAAAGAAAAAAGTGGCTTCATACCAACGTGCTGTGACCACTTACTTTGACAGTTCTTCCTTATTAGATACAGTATTTAATAACAAGATTTAATAGAAATTCATAGAAGTAAGAAATACTGTAATTACAAGTTCATCCGAATGAGGATCAATAGTTACAAAATCTAGCTTACTTTTATAGCCTTTTTGTTCCATAAATTTGTTAACTTCATGATCATGTAATTAAAATAAAAAATAACGATGGCAATGCAGTTTTAAAAACCTTCTGTTGATTAAAACTCCATGGAAGCTCTTGAGATTTTGTCACATCAGGAATCATCTCCGGCATTCGTGGTTAAGATCGAACATTTTATCTGGAAATGATTGTTATTGATAAAACTAGCTTAAATGATCCTTCTCAAATAAAAAGAAACCTAAATTTAACTCTAATGAAGTGGGGAAGGATACTTTTTGCTACCCTTTACTGGTAGCTGGTCCCAGGTCATAGTATATTATAAAAGTCTTATTGGCCTTTTCTAGGCAGTGGCAAACACACGTCTAGTTGGAGCACAAATTGCATATTTGGTCCACGTACTAAACAACGCTACGGGAGTGTCTCCTCAGTCAATACACATTGTTGGACACAGTCTTGGAGCCCATATCGCTGGATATGCAGGAAGAAGATTGGCAAGACGAAACCTAACGCTTGGTCGAATAACGGGTACAAAATATACGCATAAGTGGTATCAGCATATACCAAAACAGTGGAGATCCCTTTTAGCGAAATTTGATTGGTTGACCTAGCCCAGAACATCCCACTCTATCCACTGTTTTGCGTATCTCCGGCGACGGAATGTAGAAGATAATCCTTGAATCTGGCGAAAACGGTTTACTTATCATTTATACAAAAAATGTCTGCGACAGACATAAAGAAAGGTCGGAAAACAGCCAGCTAATGACTAGTTCCAAGTAACACCCTCGTTTTGAAAGAGTAGACTGTTGCCATGTTGTCCACTTTTCGTCTTTAAAGGGAATAAATTTACTCAAAATCCTCCTTTGAAAGTTTTGAATTGACTGTTATGCGAGATTATTATGTTGCATGAATTCAAAAAAAAAAGCACCCACGAGTTAGAAAAAGTAAAAACAGGCCAAACATTGCAGGATTTTTCTATGAGGTGCTTAAACGTTGAACACCACATTTTATGGTGACGAGCGAGGCATTTTTTTCACAAGCCTTGCTTATCAATAAGATGATTGACACAATTTATGCATATATTTTCAACATAAAAAACTGTTGACAACCCATCGTGATTATGATAAAGTTTTTCTTAGCAAAGCTCTTTGAGACGAGCTTACTTCAAGTAACCTTGTCGAGGTGCATCTTACTATGTCGGTTTGGATTGGCACAGGAAAGAGTTGGTAACAAGTAAACTTAGTCACCCTCCCTGTATTGCCTTTGATTTCATGGTTAAGTGTGCTGAATAGAAAATTACAAATGTAATGTGCCTAAATTAAGGGACTCCATACGTTCATTTTGACCACAAAAAAAATTAAAGCAGTAAGCATTAACATATGCTCCAAAAGACGAGCTTGCAAACTTTCCATTTTCTAAACTGAAAACTGCTCAGCTTCGTCCTGAAGAAAACAACAACCGATTTAGTTTACCAATTTATTCCCGGTGCGATAAGACTTCTGTTATTTTACTCATGGTTATAACGCCAGAACATTTTTTGGTCAAAGGAGGAGCTCCCGCCAGGACAGTTATTATAGCCGGCAAATGTGTATATATATATATATATATATATATATATATAACTTATTTTCTTGCAACACAGGTCTCGATCCTGCAAAACCAGGTTTTGAGGGACAGCACATTGCCGTGCGCTTGGATAAGACTGATGCAAAATTCGTTGACGTCATTCACACCCACTCTGCACCATTTCTTTTTGGAGGAATGGGATATCGTGGTCACTTGGGACACGTTGATTTCTACCCAAATGGTGGAGAGTACCAACCTGGTTGTAAAAATATTTTTAAAAGTAAGTGTTTGTAAACTTTTCTCACATCAGGTTATGTATTTTTAACAAACAGCACAACGTTTTTTTGGTCTGTTTTTATCATTTATCATCGACATGTTTTGGAAGCCACAACCTTCCTTTTTCAAGAATTTTGAAGACCCTTGAATTGGTTTTGTTTGCTAATGACAACGTCCATTGCATCAATTCTAAGAAAAAGTTGATATTGCGTAAGAGTTGACATAATCATGGGACATGTGGCTATGTGACTGGATGGCCTCGGTTTCCACAGCCGCCCATATGGCCCCTCCAGTACAATATCTTTTCTAAAATGTATATTTGTAAAATTCAAAAAGGTTAATTTAAGAATTATATAGAAGATTTGAATAATTGGGAGAGCAGAAATACGAAGCATGGTTTGATGAAGTATGCTGCATAGCTTACACGCTGCATAAGAATACGCTAAACACTGCATAAGCATATAGCTAAACAAGCTAACGATCAATTGTGTTCGTTATTGGGTTTTACGTCATTATCTTTCTGTTGCATATCTGTAATAATAAAACTAAAAAGTTTGTTCGAAGTGAGCGTTACCATCACCTGTTTCCTTCACTCCTGTTTCTAGTGCGAATTTGCCATTGGCAATAGATCGACAAGTGCAAAATTTCAGACCCTAACTATGGACAAGGAGCATTATTTAACCATTCACATGCGCATCAACAACAACAACAGTCGTTTTACAGCCGATTTTTCTTACTTACGCAGGGGTTGGCCAGAGGCTCTAGACAGCAGCCTCCTCCACCTCTCCCTATCCTTCGCATCTTCCCTTTTCAACCCGCATTCTCACATGTCCCTTTCCACCACCTGGCTCCATGTCATCTCCGGCCTTCCCCGTCCTCTCTTACCTTTCACCTCCAACATGATCTTTTCTACCCAATCATCATCATCCTTCCACAGTCCCAACCATATTAACCTATTCCGTTTCATGGCGTCAGACACTGACCCAATCACCATTCTTTCCCTCAGCTCTGCACTCGGCTCTCTATCCCTCAGCGATACACCACACATCCATCTCACCATCCTCATTTCCGTATGTTCCAATCTTCCACTCTGCTCCACCGTCATGGCCCACGTTTCACTTCCATATACCATAGCACTCCTCACACATGTAACATACAGCTTCCCCTTCAGCTTAAGTGACACTTCCTTCCTTGTCAAGATCCCCGATAACTCCCTAAACTTCCTCCACACACAACGCGCCCTTGCCACGGATGCAGAATTTGCTCCTCCACCCCCATTCTTCATATCACCCAGGTAACAAAACTTTCCAACATTCTCTAAGTGAACCCTATTTCCCACATCCAAGCTCTCCTCCACATTCCTATCCTCTTCATCACCTGCTCTTTCACACGTCTTGCCCACAAACGTATCCTCAACTCTAACCAGAGAGCCCTTCACACCTGAGCATCGCTTGTGTACCCATCCACAGCATCCCGTACATCTGATAGAATTGCTCCCCACACCCTTTCCACGTACAGTACGTGGCCACTTCCCCAGTCTTTCAACATCACCACAATTCTTTTACGTTTGGCTGGCTTAAACTAAATGGACAAATCATGTTATTGTGATTTTGTATGTATCTGTCCATGCCAATCGCTATGCTTATACACAAAGTCATAGAGAAGGATTACCCTCATTATCTCCTTAGAATATATTCACTCTGTGCTGACTAGAATAATATAGACTATCGTCATGTCTTCGTTAGAGGGCAATTTTATTCGGTCCAATATCATGTGAACGCGACGGCTTTTAATCCTTTTTTGTGTTGTTTTGACTTGAATCAGATTCTTCTCAACATTTACTAAGGATTTACCTTTTACTACTTCAGGCATTTGGAAAAAGGGAGTTATACATGCGTTATCTTGTAACCACATGCGGGCAGTGGACTATTTTACCATATCCATTCGACAATGCTCATTCATGGCATTCTCATGTTCTACTTGGGAGATGTTCAAGGAAGGACGATGTTCAAACAAGAATTCCACCATTGTCGTTTCTCTCATGGGTTATGATGCCAGCAACTATACTCACGTCGAAGGACAAATGTATCTGAAAACGACGTCAACATCCCCATTCTGTGGTATGTCCAAAGTTCTTCCACTGGGAAGTAGTCAGGTTTCGGTGTAAAAGTCAAAGCAGTTTAAATTTGATATAGTAAACTGAAAGTAATAGAAACTAGAAACGTCGTGTTACATGCACGAAACTATTTCCCCAAACCCCTTTCATCATCCAAGGTGATAAGTTTATTTTGTGAAATGTGAACTCTCGGAGTAATTTCCCGTGACCGTTGACGTATTAAGGTTGTGATCTTTTTTCAAGGAACCACATTTCATGTTCCGCAAATTAAGCAGATTTCTTCACAGAAAAGCTAATTAAGATAAGATTAACAGCTCATGAACAACATACTGGAGAAAAGGATTTTTTCACCCTTTCTCTCGAACTTGGGGGTTTGGTCACTTTTCTTGTCGTAACAAATGTACGATGTTGAGTGCAGACACAGATCCTCTTTCCACGCATCATGCACCCGCCGCCAGGGCCGCCCAGAGAGGAGGGGGTCAAAAGTGACAATTTGCCTTGGGCCCCAAGTTTAAGGGGGCCCCGCAAAGCCAGAAAAGAAAAAAATACATTGCTGTAATTTGAGAGTTTTTTTGGTAAATAAAACATTGGGAAAACCACTACACCCGTGTGTGTGTGGGGGGGGGGGGGGGGGAGAGGGAGGCGGGTTAGGGGCCCCAAACGGATTTTTGTCCCGGGACCCCAAAAAGCTCTGGGCGGCCCTGCCCGCCGCCATCTGGTCAGGGACAGATACTACACTCCTTTTCAAATGTCAATCAAAACTTGGTTCTTCAATTCTAATTGGCCTCATGCAAGACGTAGAGCATGCATGAAGATATTTTATGGACAAAAGACAATATTTCAGCTAACTGCGAGGAGGACCCTTTATTATAGATTAGCGTATAAAGGGATTGGAAAGGGAACAACAAGTCTTCTGCTTGGTGAATTTGTTATTCAGTTTACTTCATTAGTCAAAATTATATGGTTTAGAAGCCACTGTCAATATTAAGAACATTTATTCGTCTTTGAAAAAAGCCCAATTTTGAGTAGAAACAACATTGCATTTTTCCGTAAGCTAAAACCACCATTTCATGGAAACTCAAAAATAACCAATAACAGAACATGATGCCAGATGCACACTATTTTTCAGACAAGATTACATTAACTAGCCATTTCTCTTTCATCTATTAAACCCTTTAAAGTCAACTAATAATCTTTTGGTTAATACATATGATAATATATATATATATATATAACTTCAAAAAACCAGCCAACACCAAGAACTTAAATATAATATAAACCCCTCAGCATAAGTTCCTTTTTTTTTTATTTATCAATCTTTATTATCAACGTTTCGGGGCCTGCCCCTTTATCAAGAATAAACACGATAGAAGATAAAACTAACTTATATAACAAAATTTTCTAATTAACATATATCTTTATAAAATATTAAAAATTACAAAATGTAAATTAAAAAATCCCGAAGGTTTAACCCATAGGGTAAAAATGTGTTTAATTTATATACCCAAAAGCTCTCTCTCGCCTTGGGATTCTTTGATAAAGATGCAGGCCCCGAAACGTTGATAATAAAGATTGACAAATAAAAAAAAGGAACTTATGCTGAGTGGTTTATATATATATATATATATATATATATATGATATGATAATATATAATACCTAATCTTTTATTTGTAGTATTTTTACTTACACTATTTAGTTACCTTCTTCGGCACTTGAAATGTCAGCAGGAGCAACTGAATTATTTTCCAATTCTCTTTTCTTTAGCTTATAACTATGTTGTTACGATATTCTTCTCAAAGAGTAGAAGCAAGTACAATAATGTGTACGTTAAACTAATTGGGAGTCAAGATCAGACAAGAAACGAAAAATTGAGATTATCAGAGTAAGTATTCCAGGAATAGGGACCAATGTCCTTCTGGATGTTCTTCTTTTCCTGGTATTCTTTGGACTTCCTTGCTTTTATATTTGTCCCATCATAAATTAACTGATTTCAACTTTATAAGAATCACCTTCTTTCATTCTTCCAGAGGAAAGGGGGATAAGATGAAATTTATTATCAACAAAGACGAAATCGGAGGCCTAAAAAGTGTAGAAATTGTCTACTATGGATTCAGTTCTCTCTACATTCAAAATGTCCGGGTCAACATTCCGCACGAGAATAAGATGTAAGGAGAAGAAAACAACCTAGCCACGTTACGCTTACACCAAAGCTATTTCACTTAAATATTCTTTTTTCATATGAATAATTTTCTTTTCTCTTCCTTAGATATACCGCTTGTTTTAATCAATTCATTGCAAAAAGCTTCTGGTCGTTCTGGCAGTTACAGGAAACAAAATACCGAAGGAAAGCTTTCGTTGGTGAAAATTGCGGCTCTTCATTTCATTGACCGACGTTTGTAGTTTATATCGTAATAAACCCTTCTTCAAAAGTTTAAAATTGCTGTCAGTTTTTACTTTTCTTTTCCTTTCCTGGGATAAAGAAAGTCAACCTATCCTCTCAAAAATGACTTTCACGTCTTACTATTACCTTTCGGAAAAAGAATAATTTATGCCAGTAATGAGGACATTGTCCACTGCACTACATTTACTTGCTCGATAAATGTTTACCCAATATTTAATTTGCTCGACTTCAGGGAAGAAGTTCAAATTGCTTATTGGCTTTGTACGGTTGGATGTACGTGCTAAATCAGTTGTTCACTGTGAAATACCCCGAGTCGACGAGTTTGCGAGTAAGCACAATTAAATTATCAGAACCGAAGTTACTCTTGTAAACTGTAGAGTTAATTTCAAGAAACGTTATTTCAAATAAACTGTTAATTTGTCTGTGAAAAATTATTAGCCTCCGTCAATCAGGCCGTGCATGAAGTTATCAAATGATGAGTGTTGAAAAGCACAAAGGTGCTGTAGTTTACTGCAACACGTTTCTCACCGAAACACTCCAAATAAAGCAGGACATGTTATTTGTCTTTTCATGAAGGCACATGTTAAAGAGTCAATAATCAGTAATAAAGGAATCTTAGTTATTAGTATAATCAAAACACAAAAGAAACAGAATCGTCAGACGTAGTCTCTATTAATTAAACAATGACAAATAAGGTCAAAAATATCGATAACCATATATTAATTGCAATAGAATCTTAAGTTTAGTAAATTATAACCATTTGTCAAGACAGGAGCATAAGAGATTCTACAATACCGACATGAACGTAGTTAACTTATAAATGTTACAACTGCGAAGTATGAACTCTTACAGCTTAGGATACGATAACTGAAAGGCTAATAATAACAAAGAATTGGGCGTCGATACAGTTTAACAGTAATGAAAAGTTTTTCTATAATAATTTTAAAACGTAAACGTATCAGAAAATAACAAATTGTAATTACGTAGTTGAAGTTTTCAAAGCTGGAAACGATTGCACGAAAGAAATCCCTCTCTAGTTATTTCTTTAGCATCTGGGGGGCAAATAGTCTTTCTGCAGATCCTGTTCTGTCTGTTTGAGGGCCTCGAGGTTGAACAACTGATGTTTTTGGAATAGTCTCGTGTATGCTTTAATTAGCTGTATCACAGGAAAACTACTTTTCTGGTTATTAGTTGGCTATTATTTTTCCCTTAATTGTCTTATATTCTTTTCTTTTTTCTTTTTTTTTTTTTTTAAATATAAGCAAAAACAAGAGAGAAAAGTGAAGTGGTCTTTGACCATGACCTTGAAAGAATTTTCTGACCATTTGAATAAGCCGTTAGTGACCCAACTATTCATTCAGTGCTTTCTTCCTTTCAATATGAGAGACAAGACACTATTCCTTCCAAACGTCCCCTGAGATAGGTCCTAGAAAGACACAATTCTCCTTCGTACCGTCTCCGACTGATTCTCGCAATACTGGTGCAGATCAGCGACCAGCAGCGGACTTTTACCCACGTTAAAATTTTGGCGTCCACGCGCTTTATACTCTTCCTTCGTGGGCAAGCTTCGTTCTTGTCTCACAAAAATATACAAGAAATATCTTTAATGTACATGAACATCTCTAATCGAAAAAGCTCAAATGGCAAGTGAACAGGTAAGTGCTCTTACTTTTGTTGTAACGGTGGCAAAATTTCCGACAACATTCCTGGATAAAATCTCTTTCAGCATACCAAACAAACGATGAAGGACTCGAACAACAAGATTTTATGCTTTAATGTGATGTCTCCGCAGGTGCTCACCTGGCCAGAGAACGATAGTATTGTCCAGAGTGCCCGCTGGGACAGAAGTTCTCTTAATTCAGGCAAAATATGTTCGCTAGTAGGCACTCAAGTCGCCGAATCGATTCAAACAATCTTACATTACTTGCTGAAAGAGCCCCTATAACAATAGGGAGTAATAAGAGGAACAGTTCATTCATTACCAGACGATCAAGTCGAGGTAGCCTCCTATGGGAGACCATTAAAGAGACACAAAAGTAACGAGAGCTGTAACTAAGGCCCAAGCAGCCGAAGTAAACGTTTCTACTCTGAACCGAGGGAAATTGTCATATCAGATGACCTGTTAGAATTTCTAACGTCAGCCTTCAGAAAACCTCTATCCAAGGAACTATGGACTGAGTTGCTGGATAAATATCCGTCCATAAAAGGCACTGAAAGTGTGCTAGTCTCTCCTACCATGAAAACAGGCATGAAGGAAGACATAAAAAAGAAACATGGTTACTTGAAGACAAAGAAGTATTTGCATTTGAAGAAGGCTTGGCAGAAAAGCAAGGCCCCCTCCTCACAGTCGTCCGACCCATCATGACCGCTCTGGAGGTACTTGAAATACTCTCTGAAGAAAATGACGAATTTTCTGGACCCGAACCAAAAGACATAAAGATTATGCTGGGAGATGCTCTGGCTCTTCTCGGAAACGCAGTTTTTTTATTAAATTCGCGAAGTCAGCGTCGCTTTTCAGAGTACTTGACAGATCTGGGGAAGCGAACCCTCAAATCAGACCTTCCAGCTGACAAGCATTTGTCCCCTGATAGTTTTCATAAAGCTGTTCAAAGTGAGCACGGCCACTCACAGACCAATAATAAGTTGGTGGATGCCCCTGTTGCTGGTAAACAGCAATTCAAAAAATCGTTCAGAAGTAATCAGCCCTTTCATCGACAACCCCTTCAGAGTTCCTCCAACACCAGTGAACGAAAGAAAACTTGGGGACGCAGATGGTTTAGTAAACAAGATTCCTCAAAACAAAGAAACCCTACTCACCCCAGCAACCGAAGCCACAACGAAGGTAACAAAAACTGACTATGCCCTTGTCCTCACTCAGCACATTCAACGGACAACACTAACAGCAGGACGATTAGCACATTTTCAACAAAACTGGATACAAATAACAAACAACCTTTGGATTCTTCAAACAATATCAGGTTATCATATACCATTTATCAGGATCCCAGTTCAGGTACGCCCTCGAATCACGAGAACGAGAACAATGAAGCATTACGTATTGTTACAAAATTCCATCAGCAGTCTTACTGTGAAAGGGGCTATACAAGAAGTAACAAGGGACTTGAAAGATCATTTCATCTCAACCCTCCGTTCTCCAACAAAAGAACAAAACACGTTCGGTCTTCAATTTGAGGCCTCTAAACACATTCGTGGAGTCAGCCAAATTCAAACTGGAAAGCCTGACCCTGTTACGCACTACTATGAGCCAAAACGATTACATGATGTAACTGGAACTCCAGGACACTTACTATTCGATTCCAATAATCAAAGAACACAGAAAATATCTACTCTTCACATTCGACAATGTAACGTACGAATTTCAGTGCCTGCCATTCGGACTCTCATCAGCCCCAAGGACATTCACCAAAGTTCTCAAACCCGTGATTGTTTTACTGAGGAAACGGGGACTAGGAGTGATTATCTACCTCGACGACCTACTTTTGATGCATCAGGACAAAAACGAACTAACTCAATCATTCAACGAAGTATACATTCTGTTCAGCGACCTGGGCTTTATCATCAAGAAAGAGAAATGCTCAACGACGCCACTCCAATCCACTGTTTTCCTCGGTGCCCTTTTGAACTCGGTCAACATGACAATGGAAGTACCTCCCACAAAATTGCAGGACTTACAATGCAAAGCCCTACAATAAAAGAGAAAAAAGCACGTACTATCCAGGAACTCTCATCTACACTTGGGCGAATGACCCAAGTGTCCAAGATAGGATTGACAACTGCACCTCTACGCTACAGAGCATTGCAACAACAATACATCAAGGCCGTTCACAGATACGAATCATGGCTCGTAAAAAGCTGATCAACTTCACCTCAGAAGCATTAGTAGACCTACAGCGGTGGACGTTTCCCAAACTGTTGAATGAAAACACCACTCTGATAGTCGGATCAACATGCTACATTACAATGTAAACGGACGCTTTTTCCCTGGGTTGGGGTGGAGTCTGTCAAGGCACGAGGACAGGAGGACACTGGAACAAAGATGACAGACAAGCTCATATCAATCTGTTGGAACTCAAGGCAGCTTACCTCACCCTTCAGTCATTTATGAACATTTGTTCACTAATAGGGAATCACATTATCCAACAAACGGACAACTCAACGGCGGTAGCCTACATCAATAAGCGAGGAGGAACCAAATCAAACCAACTAACTCAAATAACCTTGGACATATGGAACCTGTGTTAATCACAGAAGATAACCCTGTTGGCACAACACCTTCCTGAAACCCAGAACACCAAAGCGGATGCAGAATCGAGGTATCCAAACGACAGAACAGAATGGACCTTGGACAAACAACTGTTTGCCAACATCCAGAAATGTGACTTCAAACCCCAAGTCAATCTTTTTGCATCCAGACTGAACCATCAACTACCAATGTATGTATCCCGTCGTCCGGATCCTGGAGCAATAGCGGTAGATGCGTTCTCACTGAATTGGAGTCAATGGACATCATTCATAAATCCTCCCACTATATTGCTAAACAGAGTTCTACACAAACTGCGATTGGACAAAGCAACAGCTTTGGTGATAGCCGTAACAATGATCACACAGCTATGGTACCTCATGCTCCTGGAAATGTTGATCAACTCTCCAGCTATGCTCCATTATCGAAGAAGACCCTTTTTGTTTCATTCAATCAGGAAGCCGTCCATCCGCTGTGGAAACACCTAGCTTTAGCTGTGTGGTCTCTTACAGAATACGAATGCAAACAGCAGGCATTTCACAAACGATATGTGATGTCGTCATGACATCATGGAGGAAAAGTACCAAGAAACGGTACGAAGACCCTTGGAAAACCTGGGCTATAGCTGGTGTGCTGAAAGGAACAAATGTCCATTTTAAAATCCTGAGATTGATATTCTGGAGTTTATTACCTGTCAGTTTCGAGAACGAAACTTGGCGTACCGAACAATCGGAGTGTACAGATCACGTATATCTCAGTTCCACGACCTAATTGATGGACATCCAGTCGGAGATATGCTAATAATATCGAGATTCATGAAAGGAATTTTTGAATTACAGCCGCCAAAACTCAAAGTATCCACTACCTGGTCTGTCGGCACAGTAGTTGGTTACCTCCAAGAAATGGGTCCGATCGAAAGTTTATCGCTTCAGGATCTCTCCTTAAAGTTGGCTATGTTATTGGCTTTAACATCTGCAGCTCGACTGCATGAACTGATAGCATTAGACAAGGTTAACGTTACCGTGAAGAAGGACTGTTGGCGATCTTTCCTTTCGACACATGTCAAGAATTTCGGGCCAAACCATCCAGGGAGAGAAATGGCCTTCTCAGCCTACACGGACGACCTCAGAATATGTGTCGTACGGTGTCTGGAAGAATACGTCAATCGAACGACTAACATTAGACAAAATGAACCACAACTTCTTGTTTCACACAAAGCACTTCACAAGGCAATTAGCAGCCAAACACTTTCGAGATGGTTGCGTACAAACCTTAATCGAGCAGGAGTTTCCAAAGAATATACAGGCCATTCGACAAGATCAGCATCGACATCCGAAGCAGCAAAATCAGATCTACCGATAGAAATTATTCTTGAGGCAACCGATTGGTCGTCAGCAAACGTTTTCAAGAATCATTATTATAAGCAGCCAGAAGGGACGTTTGCAAATACTGTGTTAAAATCAGCTAAACAATATAATTAAATGAAGTTAATGTTACGTTATGATACCAGTAGTGTCGTCGTAAGGCTTCGTAATCTGCACCAGTATTGCGACTATCAGTCGAAGAAGGTACGAAGGAGAAATTGAATTTGCCCGGACGATACTCACCTGACGGGGAGATGTAGTTCTCGGAGGACCTTCGAAGACTGATACGAGTAATAGTCGATCCCTACCTTGTGAAAAATCCTTTGCCACCCTCACCCAGTTTTGTGGGGAGTTTTTTTTGGGTGTCTTTTTGGTTTTTTTGGGGGGCGGTTTCGTACTACAACATCTTAGTTTGCACTCCAACAGAGGATAAAAGCGCGCGGGCGCTGCGGGTCTCGGATCTGCACCAGTGAACTCAAATATCCATATCTGGAATGCTAACTGGCCAATAAAAAGTGAAGCCAAGATGGCCGCCCATGTAAGACAATTTTGGACGTCAGTTTCAATCTCCTACGTGGGTTTGTACGTCAGTTTTAGTCTCCCACGCGACATTTTACTTTTTCTGAAAATTTTCCTTATTGAAAATACACACAAAACATGTCTTCAAAAGATAGAAATGAGTTTAAGAATTTTAAATATATTTCGACAAAGTCAAACTGAGTTACAGGTTATATATTTTCACGAAAATAAATTACTAAACTCACGAGAAACCTGATAAAACGGTCCCGACAATTTACTTGAGGAAACTACTGAGTGCACGTCCTTTTTTTCCCGTCCGTTTACGACCTTTAGACAACTTAGGACAGTTCTTAGGCCGCACGGCAATAATGAATCCTTTTAAACGCTCGAATATGTATAATTGGTCCAATAATAATTCGTCTGCGCACTTTTTCCATGGTTGTGAATGTTTTCGAAGCCGAACTAAACAAAAACTGAAGATTAAAGTCGTGCAAAGGATTGGAACTGACGTACTAGACCGCGAAGAGGACTGAAACTGACGTCCAAAATTGGCCTTCATGGGCTGCCATCTTGGCTTCACTTTTTGCCCGAGCAAATGACTGGGAGATAGCATTCCAGATATGGAAATTGAATTCACTGATCTCCACCAGTATTGCTCGTATCAGTCTTCCAAGGTCCTCGGAGAGCTACATCTCCCCGTCAGGTGAGTACCCTCCGGGGAAACTTAATTTCCCATTCATATTGTGTATTAGAATTCCGAAATTGGCCTAATAGGTTGATTGCCCGGACATCATGACCAGCATATAGGTAATACTTTAACAAAAGAATTTGTTTCATATGACTTCCGAGCCGGATTTTCGCCATATCTTTTTATATTGAATCCCAAGGAACTGATTGCAAAGTACGTACTTAAAATGGAACCACCACCAAATACAGATATTAAACGCGCGCGTAAACGTCAGGGTCGCAAAACAGTAGCCTGCTAGTCTCTCTTCATCCAATCAGAACTCAATGCCTTAAAGAGTTACCACCTCAATTAGAAGGTTTGACAAAGCACGAATTTACATGAACGCAAACTCATTCATTTAACTTTGAAGTTAACTGTCGAATAAAGCTTCTGTTCCGAAACATGTACAGAAAATCGTCAAAATTTTAAACTTTAACCTTTCTGCCCAATTTTTCACGGGCGAAAGAGGCGTAACCCCAATCATAATTCTAGTTCTAAACTCCGAATGCCGTCCGTAATCCTAAACCTTTACACAAATCCTCCGTCTACGTCCAAGAAGCATGTTTCCTCCTTATACGCACTGACCAATTTATAACGTTGTACATAAGGTAATGTTTACACGTAACTCTAACCTGGTGCTACACACAAATCGCAACCACAGAACAAGTAAGTAACCAGAAGGATCACTCGGGTCGGAACCTTTGAAGTTTTTGTCCACACTTTTCGAAACCGTCCTCAGACCCTTTGCTCGGCAAAAATCCTTGCAGCCAGTAAACTGCAGCCAGTAACGCAGCCAGCTCAACAAGGATTTATTCTACGAAATGCGGTGTTGACTCAGTAAAATGGCTATATCTTGAAAAGTATTTGACCGATTTTCATTTAACGAAGACTGGTTGAAGAGGAAAGGTAAATGATAATATTTCTGGTAACTATAAGTTATAAAAAGATTCCCAACTGTTAAATTTAGACGTATATCTCCTATATGAGTAGGCCATTCGTGCGGTCCGCACAATCGATATAGTTTCTTTTCTCTCTCTGATGAATTATTTTTCTGTCAGCTTAATCTAAGGCTTGGATATTGAAGTCTGTGCGCTAGTATAAGGTTGAGTAGTCAACAATCAAGTTCCTGAAGTAATATTAAGCGTCTTTGAGACAAATTAATGTCACAGCTATACAACAACAGGCTTTTCTTATGTAATGTATGAAATAACTTCAATTTGCGTTAGACTTAAAACTATGGGTTGATTTGTTTATAACGTTCATTATTGTTTGCTGTGGAAACTAATACGTCTAAATACGTATAAATAATACTATACGTCTAAATTTAACAGTTGGGAATCTTTTTATAACTTATAGTTACCAGAAATATTATCATTTACCTTTCCTCTTCAACCAGTCTTCGTAGAATGAAAATCGGTCGAATACTTTTCAAGATATAGCCATTTCACTGAGCCAACACCGCATTTCGTAGACTAAATCCTTGTTGAGCTGGCTGCGGTTTACTGGCTGCGGTTTACTGGCTGCGGTTTACTGGCTGCGGTTTACTGGCTGCGGTTTACTGGCTGCGGTTTACTGGCTGCGGTTTACTGGCTGCGGTTTACTGGCTGCGGTTTACTGGCTGCGGTTTACTGGCTGCGGTTTACTGGCTGCGGTTTACTGGCTGCGGTTTACTGGCTGCGGTTTACTGGCTGCGGTTTACAGGCTGCGACGACTTTGGCCGAGCGAAGAGTATGGGAACGGCTCCAAAAAAGTGAGAAACGTTACACCCTCGGGTGGTTCTTCTGGTTACTTCCTTCATCTGTGTCCCAACTGTGAGCAGAATGCGAACGAAAAAAGCCTGGGACGAGATAACTCAGCGAGGGATTTAATATAATATGGCTACCGCCACAAAGTTTATTCAAAGCCTGCGAAATTTTCTTGCTGGGGTAACTATGTTTATTTTTGTTACCATTTCTGTCCCGCCAAACTTAGTTTTTCAAATATTTTCTTTTAGCAAAACCTCATTTCCGCACAGCGATACGCCGAGAAAGTGTCTCCTGAAGTTATGGAAATCTCCATAAGGTACTGCAAAACTAGAGGTTGGATTAGTTGTTTCGTAGTTTTACCCTGTAATCAATTTAGTCAGCCAGCGAATATATAGGTTTTTATCAAAAGTCCAGGGGCACATGAACGTGTAAGTACCGTGCCGTAGGCAAGGATCCCCTGTCTTCTCGTGCAGAAAAATAAGCAAGATCTATAATGCTGGACGTAAACATATATCTAAAATCAGATAAATCTAAAGTAAATAAAAAATCGTTGCCATATCTCACAGCATTTACCTGACATTCACAAAGTGTTGTAGTGTAAGTGTTATATATGTAGGTAAGGGAGAACATCATCACAGCAGTCCAGTAAAACTAGTGCCCACAATTATTAGTTTACATCTTCTGTAAATCTTGAACCATGTAAATAGCTGATGTTTGTATTATTTGGGATTTTTCATTCAAATTGGGTGACAATAGTCTCATAAAGTAGTACTTTTCAGCAATTCTCACCTAAACCCACATTGTAGATGATTTAATTCAGTACTCATATGCTTCTTTTATAATTTTGTAGATGTTATTAATACTTAACATGATTGCTGTGCTTTGCATGGGTTGTGAACAAGGCTGTAGCCCACTTTTACCAGTCCCCACTAAAACAGGCTACCAGCCAAAACATCCCCTTGTCAAAACATCCTTAGGTCAAAACATCACCAACTCAAAGTCATAATGTCCCCTGATGATTTGAGGAACTAAATTATATAAGTAGTAAAAAACGACTTTCAAGAAAAGTGTTGTTCTACATGGGCTTTCATTTCTGTTTGTCACACTAATAACTTTACAGAACACAATTTTTGTAAAGTACTTACACTAAATAGTGACCAGTGTCCAGAGCAGTAGAAGCAACCACACTGTTTTTGATAGCCAGTACATGTATATAATTTAACAGTCAGTTTGGAGACAACAACTTGAGGAAATATGACATTAAAAGGACATATAAGAAAGTATACAACCAAGAGATATCTGCATGATTTCTTGCAATATCATTCAGCACAGTGGTTGCAGTATCTGATGTTGGCTGTGTGCACTGTACTGTAAGCAAATAGTTTTCATAACATGACAAACTTTGTCTTATATAAGTTTTATTATTGAAAATATTATTTTGTTGCATGGTCATACAAGTATACCAGGACATTTTTGACCTGAGAATGCAAAGAAATTTTGATAGAATGATGTTTTGGCCAGACACTGTGCAGTCCTGGTCACCTCATTGTACAATGGATTGTTTTTATCATGGAATTGATGTGTATCATGCTAAATATCTTGGTCTACATGTAGCTTTCATGCAGCTTTCCAGCCTTATATAACTTAGCTAATCTTAGACACTTAAGAATGGGTGGTGTAGTGAATACCTGTTGAAGCTTTTCATTGGACATGTGTATGATGCAAAAGCTAAAAGTTGACTTTCAAATTTTAAAATATTTGTCTTCAGAAGGTCCTTCAGAAGGTCCTAAGCATGCAATGGTCTATGAAAAATTTTTTTTCATATTAAAACCAAGTTAAAAGAGAGGTTCAATTTATATTATAGTAAAGTTGTTACATTTTTTGTTAACCCATTAAGAAGCAAGCCTTAGGGTGCACCTTTTTATTTTACTCTGGCTAACACCAGATAATTTTACTTGTCACAGGAATAACTCGTGAGCCCTGGGCATTAAGAGGTTTTAACTGTTTAATGACACTATCTCCTTAACCCATTGAGGAGGAAAGGGTGCACTTTAGTATTTACATCAGTATGTATTATATTTTTATTGCATTATAGGGATAATATACACTGTAATGTTGCTAATAATAAGATTAATATTTTGCCTGTCAAAATAATGACAAGTAGGGAAGCAAATTTCTTTGTTAGTGGCTTCTATATTAGGTTTTTGTTGCACCATGAGTTTAAAATGGTGACAAAAGAAAAGTGACAAATACTTTATGGATTCATATGATACTGGAAAAAAAAAGTGTGAAAATGCCACTTCAACAGAAACAATTTGAAAATGATTTCTAAACAGTTCAAACTAAAGGAACACTTTGCAGAATTATTGAATACAAATGCCATTGTTCTCTTGCTTCACTTTAGTATTTCAATACCAAGTCTTTGATGTGAAGATAGGTTTTAACATTTTTTTGGCAACATTATGTTGCCTTGTTTTCTTTGAAAGATTCTGTGTGTCATAATTTTAAATGCTGTGTGATGACTAGACCCTGACCATGATTATGCAATAGGATATTTATGTACCTGTAAGCCCAATGAAATCTTAAAGTATTTGCTATTACACATTGTTTTTAATTGATACCCATAAGTTTAACCAAGGTGTGAGATAAACCATGCTTCTATAAAAGCTGAGATGTGTGCCAAGATATGTGCATGCAATTATATGCCATTCCAAGGATGGCCTAGTTGCAACAGCCAACAATAGCAGTGATGCTGATTTTCTGACTTACAAGTACTGTAAAATTAAAGAGCTATTTGAAAACAGAACAACTCATATTGACCTGGACTCATCTTTTTGTACATCACACTGTAATACGTGTATTTGGTATGACATAATTATATGCATATCATAATTTTTTTTTGCTTGTATGTATGTACAGTATGATATGATATGGTTGTATATGTATGATATGTATACTGGGTTTGTAACACTCACCCATTCACCAAATTAAAAATATGCATTCCATACATACATTCCCACATACAGAGGTATGTTTACATTTCTCTATCTCATTACAGCATTTGTTCTTGCTTGTCCAAAATATAAAAGTTGCAAACTCTTCACTGTGCACCATGATGATATGATTCATAAAGGGTAAAACATTTGTAAAGATCTCTAAAAAATTAATGTTGTCATGATGTCCTTTGAGTTTGATAGTTAGTAGTTAGTCAGGGCCAGTTATTTAATTAGTGTACTAGTAAACATCAAGGGTTTTTTTCCCAATTTTGAATTAATGGACCAAAAAACAGAAACATCCAAAAAAAAAAAAGAAAGAAAAAAATTGTTACACATCAGCCAGTCACAAATCTATGTGATTGTCTTTCTGCTGTCAGACATATGGCCTGGGATTGCTGGGGTCAGTTGGGGAAGAAACAAAGATGAGATTCATGGGAAGGATGTGTCTTCACCAACAGGTAGAAATGAATACTGTAACTGGTCTTTCATTCATTGTGTTAGCTATTGACTCATTAAATATTGCATTTGTTTGCCTTTTAACAAGGTAGTGGATCAACATAGTAGATCAACCTAAAGTTCATTAAAATATGAAAACTGTGGACATTATTTGACATTGTTTCATCCTATCCTAATGGCCTCTAACCCAAGGTGGGTCACCTGTGTGTGGGACCCTTCAATTCTTGCTATCCAAGCACTATATTTTTTAACTCAAGAACGAATTGTTTTTGAGAAACATTCCCCAGCTTCTTTCATGGATTTACACCCCAGCCTGGTTACCACAGCATGCTATTAAAAGTTGAGTATTATTCCTAATTGTTTTTTGTGACAGTTTGTAGTTCACAATTGGGAATTACCCAGTATAAAGAGTTGAAAGCTTCAGTTCAAGTGGGTAAACTATTCAATTCTGGTTACTGATCCATCAGGGGGCATGGGCACCTTTTAGATTTTTAATTTGGCCAATGCCAGATGATTTTATTCAGCAGAGTGGGTACCTGTTCCTTAGTGGGATAACTGCTGACTTGGTCAACCCATCAAGGGTCCAAGGCACAAGGTTTACTCTTGAAAGAGGGGTAAATGGCCAAAAAAAGGTTGGGAACTAATAGTATGATGATTTTTTTTCTCTTTATTACTGATAAATTCATGAACTCTGAAAGACATTCTGGGGTACGTCATGGCTGAATCAAGTCTGGGATGAGATCGTTAGTCAATAAAAATTTAAAAGGTCATGTTATGAGAAAGAGTTCAAAATAGAAAACCAGTTGTAAAGACTACATGTATATTAATACAGCAAAACCCAATTAAATGGCTTGTGATTACTCACTCTCATAAGCGTACGAGACCGATTTCAACTTGGGGGGCTGAGGCCTGTTGCCCGAAAATTTTCTGCATCGCCCGAATTTTCAAAATGAACCAACCGCTAAGCCATGCCTTCAAAAAAACTGCGCTTATTATATATTTTACGCAATGTTAAAATGACATCGAACTGGGTACAAACAAAACAATATGAACTAACAATACGTTAAGTCTAAAAGTGCTGAGCTTTTCCTCTCAGATCCCAGGTTATGAGAAGATAAAGATTTCTGCCAGAAAAATAGAAATGTCGCCCGAAAAAAATTTATGATGCCTGAATCTGAGAGGGGCTACAGCCCCCCCGGCTCGTACGCCTATGCTCACTCTAATTAAAGAATATCATTAGAATTATCAATAGTTTAGACTCAGAAAATGTGATGATTACATTGCATTGAAAATATGATACTCAAAATGATCATCTTAGTTGTAAATAATGTTCTCCTGTCTGTAGATAATTAAAACTGTCTTCACAATCTTACTTAACATATATACACATTATACATCTAAATACGATGACTATTCGACGAGAAGAAGTTGCATAAAACTGAGCCAACATCCCCAGTGTAACTGTAAACTGTACCTTACATAGACACAGTAGGACACCATATGTAATGAATGTTACATGCACTGAACATGTGGATGCTTTATGATGTCCAGGACGATATGTGGGCTTTCATCACGTCCTTGTCTCAGGAAAACAATTTCTAACCCCCGACGGGGATCGAACGCTCAACCTTCTGGTTACTGGTGGGACGATCAAACCGTTGAGGTCAATGTTTCAAGCGTCTCACCGGTCATCAACAGGTTGAGAGTTGGAGCCTCGTCTTCGGCTTAGAAATCTTTTCTTAAGATAAGAGCTTGACGAACGTCCACATAGCGTCTATGATATCACCAAGCTCCGACATGCTGATTGCATGTATCGTCCACCTTATGAAATAGCAGCATTTCAATACATCGTGGCTGCTACATAGGCAACGCATAAGTCAAACTTCCACCCTAGCACGCCACTTCAGCAATGGTAGCTCAATGGTTAGAGCGTCTCATTCTTCATTAGCAGGTTGCAGGCTCGATCCTCGTCTGGGACTCAGAAATCGTTTTTTATGAGCTATGAGCTTTAAAAAGGTCCATGTGTCGTCCACGACGTCGTATCTTTTTCAACGGTATCATATCCGGAGCTCCATATGTACACCTCAATTTACAGAGAATTTTGTTTTTTTAGATCACCAGAACCACCCTGTCTACCAGATGGATTTGCTCACAGGCTTTCTGCAAACTATTACTGCAGCAGAGATTTACGAAGAGCTGCAGCGCCTCCTGTCGTGGTCTATACTAGTCAGAAGCTGATAAAATCAGGGTGAGTACTGTATATTCTAAAATTTACCGATTGCTTTTGCCTATTATTGTCTGAATTGCTTATCACAAATCAAAGCACGGGAAAGAGACCTTAGTAATGATTGAAGCTACAAACTTCAAGGCAATTGCCAGTGATATTGTACCAGCTCTTATAAGCATAAAAGAAAATAGAGAAGCCCCAGTAATACCTACATTCAGTGCTGGGAGTCCAAATGGGGCGGTTTCCTTCGGCGCAACATTTTATGGGGCGACATTTTCAGAAACAAAAATTCGACTTGTTTTGGTCTTTTTTAGTAGATTGAATAATGTTTTTCAAAACTCAACAAAGTATTAAATCAATGTCACGACTTCTCACTTAGCAGCTTTCAAGGCTCGGAAGCGCCTTTTTCAAATTTTCAATTCTATTTTGAAATAAAATAAATAAAAAGAGAAGAAAAACACAAAAAGCACCAAAAACACTTCTTGCTATAGGCTTACCTCGTTTAGCTGTATGCCGGTATTACCGCCATACAATTATTGTAATATAAGCAGCTTGGGGTGCGCCAGAGTGAGCGGAAGGGGCGCCTTCAACAGAATTTACCCCAGGCGAATTACTACTTACATGTAGGTATGACTCTGCCTACATTATCAAAATTTGTGTTAATGACCTCTCAGACAGGAAACCATGCATGGTTGATCGTTTCTGGTAGTAGTTTGTGCTGACCTACAAGTAAGATTTTCTAGTAAAGGTATGCTGCTGGACTTTAAAATCTTATGTTTTTAGCATACTGACAGCATTTAGGTGGCCTGGTTGAACCTGAATTAGGTCCGTATACCGTTTTTTTGTAAATAAAATTTCAGGACAAAGAAACGGTTGGGTGCCGGTTAACTGCCGCAGAAAAATCAGAGAAATGAAATGATAACTTCGGCAGCAATTAAAATGCCGACGAAGTTTTCGTTTTTTATAAAAAAACGTTTCGACTTCTCGTTTGGACGGGTTCAACCATAGCAGATTTTGTTATGTAGTTCCAGTACAGAGTAACGAACATGAAAATAAATCTGATGATGCGTTGTCCAAATATCCTTTTAGAAATGTACAAACAAGGAAAAAATAGAGTGCAGATTCATTTTCGTAAAATCCCACAACTGCTCTAAAGTTTGCCCAGAGTTCGGTGCAATTCGTGCGAATAATTTCAGTTTAAGGTCAGGAGGGATTACGTCTCATCCTCTTCTTTCGTATTTGCGGAACCAGCCACGATTCACAGTTCATGCATTGACAAAGAAAGCGTAGTCAATGAGAACTGGACATGCAAAATGTAAAATAGTATTAAAAGATCTTTTTTGTTTTAACCACAGCAATGAAAAGAAAGCTTATTTACGTTTTTGTCATGAGAGAATTATGTCATCACGCGTCAGGGTATAATTTCGGATTTCTTTTTCACGTGGCAATGAAAATTGTATCACGTGTTGAGAAGAGCCTCCTTGTATTCGGTGGGTAAACTACTGCTTAACACGAAAGATACGATCATGTTTCGGACAATATTTGTTGCAACAGTTTCGGACAACATTAATTGCAGATAACTATGACCAACAGTTGGGTTATTTTGCAAGCTCACTTTCGTTAGTCCATAATGCAGAACTAGCCGAATTCCTCTCGCCTTTTGTGACGTTATCTCGATGTCAGACTTGCGAGGTTTCGTTGTATTGATTGCGCCCATGTCCCTTTCAGTGTTTGCGTGATTTCCGTCCTGTAAGATCACGTTACCTGCATTTAGCTTGAATACATGGTCGAAAAATTTACAGAAGAGAATTGCAACCCTGAAACAGTAGAAGAGGGTCAGAAACGAAAACTGCAACCGTCTCGTAAGCATATGAAGACATCAAAGTTTTTTAGAAAGTGTAAAAAACTCATCGACTGCTATCATAATGTTATTCGTGCAAATAAACAGAAGTTTTTTGCACAATATACGCATATTGTAAAGGCTGGAAGAAAAAGAAAACCGGAAGCATTTTAAATACAGTAGTCTTCAGGAGAACTGCATGTCGATCAAAGTAGCTGATGAAAATTTATAAAATTAGTAAAATACTATCGTTGATGCCGTTACATAAGAGCCATTTTAACGCAATATAACAAGGGAAAGATAAATGTAATTCAAGAAAACTCTCTATCTTACTTGTGGACAGCCATATTGTTGGTTTTCTGATTCACTAATTGTTACTAAGTGTCTGAGTGCATTAATTAAATGACGAATGGCATGCATTTAATGAACTTACTACAAAATCTTTGGAAGATAGAGATTCCATCATTTCTCATCGCCAGACAGTGTTATCTTTACTATCCAGAGGTAAGTTGGCAGACTAGCGTTTAATGAACTGTCAGGCTCGGAAGCGTCCGCCTTCGGCTACATTTCGATATAAAATAAACAAAAGGCGTAAACAAAAGGCATCTGTGGTGAATGCATGCTAACATTGCAAAATCTGGATATTCTTTATGCAATAGACCATATTAAAATTAGTATGAATTATAGATTCTGAATCAGTCTAATTAATGCCGTTTCGTGTACAAAAGGTGTACTCAAATATCTTTTTATTCATCGACAAAGCAGTTCTCGCATCAAAAATAGGTTTAGACTGTTTGTGTCTCCGACTGGTTTTAGGCATTGCAGTTCAGTATTTGCGTGGAAGCTGAAACGATAGTCAACCTGCAACAATTAAACATACAATACGGCTTATTTGACCAATACTATATTCGCAATTCTACTACTCACGGACGCAGAGGTGGAAGTTTGATGAATAGCAAATTTAACTGAGGCATGGCTACTGCGAAGCAAAACCAAGGAGGTTTTTGGCTATGTAATATCTAAGGGTTTTGTTTACTACTCAGCGACGTCATCACTAAGATACTGACACACACATATTAGAACTCCCTAAACTTACATGTACATTAGACGTGAAGTACAAATTTTTACACTATAGGTTCAAACGGATGGTTCTAAATTATTATAAGTTCGTCGGTGCTGTCTTACGAATGATCGGAAATTTATATCGTCGGCCTTTATCAGTTTTGCCAGCTTATTTTTGTCATTTTAGTTATCGGGGTAGGCTGTTTCTTTAGTGAGAAATGTTTTTTGAAATACGTAAACAAGTTCTAAGCTTAATCTTACATTAAAATTATTAATCGACATTTTTCTTTTAAGATTATTTGGTGGGTTAATCATAACGCCGGCCGCATATATACAGTTGTTTCGATAAATAGTTACTTGCTCACCATATTGAGGCATATTTGTTGAATTTCTCAACTTCTCTCCTTACAACCCAACAGTTTCATTAAGAAGCAGGTAAACTTGTCTCTTGAACCGATTCTCACTATTATTTTGTTCCCGTAGGTAGTTTTTCATGTCGTGACCTTTCCAATTGCGTTGCTCATTGTCAAAAGTCGGCATATCCAATCGTCAGAGAATTTTTCGCTTCATTGATGAAACTAGAGGAATTTTATAGACTCGTCTAAGGATTTTAGGGACGAAAATATGGCAGAAATTGAAATCGAAATTCAAAGTTTTAAAATACTGTTCTGTATGTTTGTCTGTCAGCTTTTCTTTCTTTTATCTTTTCCTTACTTTTTAAACCAAAAACAAACGTAAGCAGAATCCCATTAGGTTAACGTCTGGTTTGTGGGAATTAAAAATCTTATTATTGCATGTCTCTTAATTAACGCGATGGAGGGATTAGCTTTTACTTTCTTCTGAATTCTTAATGAGTAACAACTTTAAAGTGATGTGTTATTAGGGCAATATATGTCCATGTGATGAATGAGTTACGTCTCAATCGCCTTTAGGTACACTAGAACAGGAATAGATCTCAGTTTCAGTTTAGTAGGATCTCTTCTAATTCCTTGGAGTGTGGTATCCTTTAATATAAAAAGATAACAAGGTCAAGAGACACTTAAAAATCACCGTAATATAACGTAACTGTAAGTTCGCAACACCTGTTAGTTCTCTGTCTTCTGAGATGTTTCTGCTTATTTTGTAGTGATACGACTGATACAAAGCCAGACACTGCTGAACCTATTGCTCCTGGTCCGGTCTATGTTCCACCTCCCTAAATGTCACTTCGGCAAGTTGCGGGTCGTTTTTCTGATAACCAACATAAAGTACTTCACAGTGGATTATACGATGTTTGAACCGGTGGTATGCAGCAACCATCTCTGTTTTGTTCTATGTGTATATTCCCTGCAGCAAAACTAAATGATTTATACATAATATCTAGCTTGCTTCTGTATCCTGCCTTGAAAATGAACTTTGAATATTGAACTAACCATGTTTTCTTTAATTGCTCGGCAAAGTGTCAATTAAATTGCAAGAACAACTAAATTTGTCTAAAATTGTCAAGGTCTTTGCGGTTTCAGCTCATTATATGAAAGATTCTTCGTTTACATTTCATCATAATCTCAATGGTGTACAGTATCCAATGGAGGAGTGAAAAGGGCAACCCTCCCTTCTTGGTAAAACTCAAAAGCTAAATCATTAATTCAAATGAAATGCATCGAATAAATTGGCCTAATTTTTTTTTTATCCGGTATCGTAAGACCGTTTTTGGGGTAGGACATGCATGAATAGCAAGTGACAGGATACTTTTCTGTTCTTGGTCCATGGGTAGAGACCAAGAAATGGAACTAGTTTCTATATGGATCAATTCGCTTGTGCTATAACATCTTAACGCTTACCGACGATGCACATGCTTCTGTGTTATTGTTTGTTTTTGGAACATTCGTTTGTGTCATTGATAACACATACTGGAACTACAGTAGCATTTCAGTAAAAGTTATTCCTGGAAGGGAAACCCACCCCTTGCCATAGCAAACATAAATCTTCCTTGACGGACAAAATATAGTCATCTTCCGCAAACTTTGTAGACAGTTTGTATTGAGATATCCCAGTGAAATTGTTGGAGAGTTAACATATCGTTATCGAGTTGATTAACAATCATATTGCCAATATCGTACAAACTATTAGGAGTATTTTTTTTCTTTTAAATTTAATTCTACTGGTATTTTCATTGGTCGTTTCGCACGCTTCTAAAAGGAGTGCATCAGGTCCAGAAGTTTCGTTTCCGGATAGAAGCGGAGCCATTTCTTTCTTCCCATACCAAGTTGGTTGTATTAACCGTCGAAGAGTTTATGATAACATCATAAATGATGTCCCTGTTATATGTGAAGTAATGGATAATGTGTTACTCATCTCCATTTTACCAAAAGGATTAAATGGATGGATCGATCGATCGACAGATGGACGGACGGATGGATGGGATGGATGGATGTATGGATCGACGGGCGGGATGGATGAATAGATGGATGGACGGATGAATAGATGGATAGCACGACGGACGGACGAATAAATCAATGAGTGAATGATTGAGCGAGTGAATGAGTGAGTGATTGAATGAACGAACAAACGAACTAACGAAGGAACAAACGAGCGAACAAGCGAAAGAATCGATTGGTCGATCAGTCAGTGTCAAGGTTGAAAAGTTAATTCAAAGTTGGTAATTTGAAATTTTTACCCACAAAACAGAAACGTGAGTGAAACCTTGACAAAACGTAGATAACTATGCCTTTTTAGAACAGTCGTCAACTCAACTTTCTTTGAAATCTTGCGCCAACGAGTGGGAATGTATTTACGAGATTTCAGTTTATGTTATTATCTATAAAAAATTTTATTACATAATCTCAAACAATCGTGCAAACAGGAAAAACCGAAAATAAGGCTAAATTAGTTGATGTGCAAGAACTGAGAGTTCTAGTATTCCATTCCAACGCTCTTCAACCATTCAAAAATGGTCCCTCGAAAGCAGCGGCCCCATATGGCTGCTAAATGCGAAATGAACCGAAGCCGCTACCTTCTGCGTTCTACGGGATACGTTTAGTGTCTGAATGTTCAGTGGGTTACTATTTGCGCCATTATAACCGGACTGAAGCTCGGCTTTCTTGGTTCATTGATGGAAAACTTGTCACTTCTGACTTCTACTATTTCAGATCAATCAAATGAAATACATTATTCTATTCTTGGCTATCGCTTTTCCGGGCGGAAAACGTAATCGTAAATAAAGATTAATGCCCAGCTGAGGATTTTTAAGTGTAAACCCTTGATCAAGGACAACTTAAAAACATTTTAAAACAAGTTTACTAACGTTGGCAACGAAACGTGAGCAAATTTGTTTTAAAATGTTCTCAAGTTATCCTTGATCATGGGTTTATATTTAAAAATCTTCAGCTGGGCATTAATCTTTATTTTATCATTCTATTCATATCCTCACTTTTGACTGACGCCCTCGTGTGACTGTCCAAATTATTTATATCTGTAAACCATAAAAAGAACTTTAATGAGTGGGTGGGCGATATTTTTAAGGATACAAGCCATTTTCAACATTCTTTTTAGCGTGATTGCAAGATAAACAGTCAAAGCAACTCGAAGACCGCGAAAAATTATAATTAATGTGCCTTTCTCCATCGGATACGTAAACCAGTTGCATATATCCAGCTAATCACTTTTGTGCAATAGCTAATCAACCTTCACAAATATATATGAATATAACTCCTAATATGGAAAACAGACGTAAATTACAATAGTTTTCATGACATCCCAAACTCTGAAAAAACAAGATGATGCCTAGTAACCTTTACTTGAGCTACCGACTGGTAACAACAGGCAACATGGACATGCGCGCTTCTTTGACCAATGATAAAACATTCAGAAGCTCTGTGCCACTGGTGACCGAAAATTATTTCCAAAATATTAGAAACCTTTCGTAGATTAGTTCTGATTTATTGAAAGCCTGCATATGGTATTTGGCTTCGTTACCTTTCCCATTTGCCTTTATTCACGGCCTGCAATAACGAAGACCCACACATATTAGCATTTTTTAATCATTAAGAACTCGCACTCGATATTAGTACATGCAGTTGCCTTTTTTTTTAAAATATTTGCTTATTTTATAGTGATCCCGAGATTGCGTTTGATTCAATCCTTCCGTACTACACGACGGTGCGACTGTAAAACCATAAACTATTCCTACAGATCGATTCAAAAATCCTGTACATCGGGTATTAACTCCATAGCTGAGTAGTTGGGCCCATTGAACAACCGAAGGTCTGTCGTGAATGACGGAAAACCTTATATTTTCTCAAAGTTATGCCGTGGCCGTCCACCGTTGTATTTCGTTTATCGAACAGTCCATTCGTTTTAACAAAAGATGAACAATATAACTTTCATCAACGTGTGGACTGCTGAGAAGTGCAGAGCATCAATAATAGACATGCGGAATTAAAGAGGTCAAGACGAAGTTTACGTTGTGATAGTTCCTACTCAGACGCTGACCTTTCATAGTTGTTAACCAATTTTCCGTAACCCTCGTTGTGATGGTAGAGTCGTACCTTATTTTTGTTATTTTCTTACTCGCTTTACCGCCAAAGTTATCGAAACTGGTGTGGCGTAACATGGCCTCTCTTTAACCTTAAGTCGACTCGAATATTAAATACATCCAAAAATCTTTTTTGGCTTAAATTTTTTGTTTGTTTGTTTGTTTGATTGTTTGGTTGTTTTTTCAAAATGGCCCTCTTACAACGCTTTGCATTTCAGTCAAGATTACTCTTGTAGACCAGTTTATCCATGTTAATCATTTCAGTTTTCGCCTTTGTTGCTATTACGCTCTGCGATTTAATTGTTTCCTCCTCGCATTGTAGTTTTCGGCTTTGTTGTTATTACGCCCTGGGATTTAATTGTTTCCTCCTCGCATTGTAGTTTTCGGCTTTGTTGTTATTACGTTCTGAGATTTAATTGTTTCCTCCTTGCACTGTAGTTAGTAAATGTAGAACATCTCTCCATGCGCCGACGATGTGTCGATGTGACCCTAGAGACAACGAAGTACGTTTCTCATTTTCTGATTGTTATGCCTGTAATACGAATTTTCCAATATTGTCGAATGCCCTTCGTGTACATGTATGTATGTGCGCGCGCGCAACGTCTTTTTGTTGTGATATTTTTTTAGTTCTCCGATCCTGAAGTCCCTTGAAAGTGATTTCTATTTTTTACTTTCGCATGGAAATATGTCCTTCGGTAGAAGTACAACGAGCTGCTGTTTCTTATCAATCATCGGAAACGATTACCACGCACAAATTAATCGACCAAACTTCAGGTTTGTTTTTAATCCTGATACCTGTACTTTTTGAACTCCTACGCAACGCCAGCTTACCGGTTATGGTGAAGTGCTGTCGACGGGTTGAGTTACTTTTAATGAGTAATTCCGACTCTTTTTTTCTTGTTTTAATTACTCAAAAATACAAAGGGATCTTCGTCCTCTAGTTTTAAGAAGCGAAAAGGCAAGACTTATTTCTTATCCAAATACTCTTCCTTTCTCCAACACTAGATAAGAGAAGATGAAAAAACATACTGACAGTGTGTTTACATGAGCTGGGCTGACTCATCCAGAAAATCCTTCGACCGTAAAAGATAATTTGAATTAATTTTGATCTGTTACTGCTGCCAAATCAATCTGTTTGAAAAATGATTTTGGATGTCGCTTGCAGCCGTGGTAGGATCTTCATCAAGATAATCAGCCCAGCTAATCTTGCTAGTGTGGCTCTTATAATCAGTCTCTAAATCAAACATTGGCAACTTTAATTAGATTCTGGAAAATTATTGGGCTTAACTTTATCCCTATTTAAATTCTATACGATACCGGATAGGTTATCATGCCGACACGAAAAATATTCCGACCAGAGATGGACTGAAATGGCCCAAAATTGGATTAAGGCGTTCACACAAAACCTCATAGCTCTTGCGCCAGCACCAAGACCATATTGGATACGGCGTTTGTTCACACATAAACGTTTGTTCGTGGGATGCTGATGGCACAGTGGCAGTGTACGTGTCTCGCACCACTGTGACTAGGGTTCGATTCCGGCTCCGTGCTGTTATCTGATTAAAGTTACCTTGGTCACATGTGAGAGGAGTGTTGTCCAGTTTGACTCTACCAAGCATCGCAGGTTTTCTCCGGGTACTCCGGTTTCCTACTGTAGTAACACTGGACCCTTGAGGGGTGGTCCTTACTGGACCTTTCAGGAGAACGGCTTATGTAACTGATAAGGTTACCCAGTATAAATAAAGGCGCTTTTACTTTACTTTACTTTCACTTTTACTTTCACTTTTACTTTTACTTTATTTTAGCTGATTTCGGCGTAGTTTTCGTGCCGGGCGATGAATGTAAATCGTCTTGTACCGGATAGGCGTTCACACTGCGCCGAAGACTAGCACGAAAACCTATCCGATACAAGATGATTCACTTCCAAGATCAAAGCGGAGCAGCGTCGCTCCGGCACAGAAACCGCCCCGGAACTAGCGTTTAATGTGTGAACATACGTCTTATCCGATACGGTTTTGGTGCCGGCGCAAGAGCTATCCGGTATTGTGTAGATATAGCCTAAGTCGAGTTTGTCCGGTTTTCTTTTTTTCTTCTTCTCCTCTTTTACCTTCTTTTCCGTCTGCAATTCAAAAACTGAAAGTGACTTGGCGGACATAATTTCAATTATTGTATCTAGCTGTCAAAGGTGGAGGTGCATAATTGTTAAAAATTTAATAATAGTGAAGGTTAGGGCCACGTCAACACTAATCCGTTTTTGTCAGAAAACCCAACTATTTTGATCCGTTTTTGTTAGAAAACGCAACTTTTCTGATCCGTTTTGAAAAGTTCTTCCGTCCACTATAAAGACTTTCCGAATCATTTCTACCGTCCACACCGAAACGGGAAACGATGTGATAACGCTGAATCAGCCGAGCCATAATAACCGTGGGAAACTGGAACGAAGGTCACATGTTGATCATAACGTCAGCGTCTTCGAAAAGTTCCGTTTCCGCTATCTACACTACAACAGGAAAACGGCGTCTTCAAAAGCTTTCACCCTGAAGAGTGTTTTCGATGACGAATACGCCGGCTTAGTGTGGGCAGAAGGCCAATACGGATCAAAAAAGTTGCATTCTCATAGGAAAACGGATTAGTGTGGACTGAGCCTAGATGTCCAGAGATAGACGATGAACGCCCCGTTGAAACATATTTATGCGTATATTGTTAGGGTTAAATCAGATCCACTAGAGGGTATTATGTATTCATTTGCCCAAATCTGTTCACTTAAACTGTAATATCGTTGTACCTTGATTGGAAAATTACCTTTCATTCATTTGTATACTGATTACTGCCGCGGCTTTTGGTACTGGGTCGGATTTTTGCACAGGTTTGAACGACAAAACCAGCCAGATCTTGGCCAAATGTTCAAATTAAATTCGATTTATCCTATTTTATGAAAACTTCAAACGTTGAATTTAACGATTTGTATCTGCCAGGGCAGAAATACGACTATTGGATTGGGCCTAACTAAATGACATAAGGTACTTGCTGGCGAAGTGGATATCTACAAACCTTAGCAAAAGACTGCTAGTGGTCACAGTTTACCCAACAGGGTGTCTCGCCCTGACACCATCTGAGGAAGGCCAAATGAGTAATCTGTTGAGTGGCTATCTAGAGTGTTTATCTGAAGTAAAAAGTCGTTAGATATGATACAGATTTGTCTTGGTATATATTGTTGTGTAAGTGCTGACCACGTGTAAGTTCTACAAGCCTTAACTCGAAGATACAGACTTCACTAACAGGCGATCTTGTCCGCTTTAATTGCTCAATTATTTTTGTTTTGATGTCGTATCGTCATTTATATGCTTTATTGCGTAACTGCAGGTATGCATGGCCGCTGCTCCAGTTCCAAATGTTTGTAACACCTGTTTGAAAATTTACTATAACTTAGTTACCCAGTAGAAGAATAAGGCTCTGTTTAGCAGAAGCAAAGTGACAGTTCAGTCAGTTCAAAAAAGCTCTCTTTACATAAAACAAGTTCACTGTTTACTCGTGCAAAGTAAATCAACGTACGTATCCGACCATAAATTTTGAAATTCTGGATCATTCGTGAAGCGGATTGATTTGGCCGGTCTCAACGGTTAGAAAAATTTATCTTTTTACGTAACACAGAGTGACTATTAACTTCTGTGAATTATTATGCAGGTTAAAAAATCGACTAGGTGTAGCCATTCATTCGAGCTATGGCTTTTGGCTCATATTGAACAGTAAGCGCTAGTTGAGTTTTATATCCAGTTGGCCTATCTACATGATATGTGGGAACGCAGGGTGTACTCCCTTTTCAGGGGAAAGAATTTATTCTAAATCCTTTCGACTAAAATTTGAATAAAACAACGTAAGTAACCAAAGTCGAGTTGCCACCTGCATGAGTTGTATCCTTGTGCTGACTTGCAAATTAGGGTCTCTTTATTATTTTACTGATACTTCTAATGTAGAATGTATTTCCTACCTGTTATGGGAGTCCCGGAGCATTCTCATCCAGAAACTTTTTTCAAAGTTTGAAATTTCCGGACGGTCATTACTAAACTGACGATAAGAGAGAAACCGTCCTCCGGAACATATGCTTTAAGTTTGTTGAATAAAGTTTTATTTTTTCTAGATACATATCATGCAGGTTGGGAGGTTGGTGGGTGGATGTAAATATTTACGTACGTTTATGTATTTGACATACTGAGTTGAGACCATCGATACTTGTCACACCAACACATCGAGTGAACATCTTGAGACCTTAAACATTTTCCAAATTCCTACTTACCATTTCAGTTTTAGAGTTGTCGCAAAATTCCTTATTAGCTACAAGTTGTAGTCGACCGAAACGCATGTGGAAACTTTTGAATAATATATAAGAAAATTGAGAGAGAAATATGAAAAAAAAATATAAAATTATAACAGGAAAGGTATGAATAATAATAAAACTGTTTCAGAACTCATAGCAATTCTGTTCTCAAATCAAGAGTAAACGTTATCATGGAAGCTTTGCCTTTGTTGTTTGCGGCAGCCATTCACATGTAACTGCTAAAACGCTTTGACGGATCGAGAAACCTTGTAAATATCGTATTTATAACCTTACCTTATCCATCGTCTATGTTACTTTGAAAATGTTGCGCGTTAGCAACGAAACGTCAGTAAAGCTTGTTTAAACTAACATGTTTTGGTATTTGTCGTGTTTTATCCTGTTATGGCTATTCACATCCGAATTTTGAGCTGGGCATTAATATTCATCCTACGACTAAAATCAAATCAGACACAGACATTTGAAAACCTGTGCAATTTGATTGTAACCATTCCTGTTTAAGTTTTTCTTGACAGGACACACAGCTAGGATCAGGAACAATATTATTGTTATTTCTTGCCGCTCCCCGCTGATTAGGAAGTTCTTGACTTTGTTGTCAGCAACAAAAAATGGAGCTTCATAACCAGATTAAAAATGATTGTTAGAAGTACGAAGTCTAAACGCCATTGTGTGTTCATGTCAAAACAAGACTGACTGACGCCTGATGGGTTTATCCATTCATTTGTCCCATGGTGACACTAAACTGATTATAGCAAAACAATTTTCGTCATCTGAAAGCATTTCAGACGGGCTGAAATGTTATACCAAGTAAATTCCTGAAAAACTACTGTACATTGTGATTAAATAATGAAAATTTCAGCCCGAGCTGAGCTTTTAAAATTTCAATCGATAGCCGGGTTAAAAAACTTCCATGTAACCATCTTCTTAAGGTAATCACATTTTTATGCCCGGCAACGGGCATAATAGATACTGCATATTGGAGTTCTAAGATTTCTGCAAGCTACTTCACCCTGAAGAACCCGAACAACATATCAATATTTAGCTAACTTCAGACTAACGTTTTGCCATAACTTGAAGCACTTTTTAATGTATTCTATATATTCTTATTTTTTGAAACAATGTCGAAATAAGAATACAAGGAATGATCAGTAAGTTTTCGTGAGATTCATAAGACTTGTTTGAAGTACTTTCACGCGCCATGATTTAGCTTCCGGAGTTTTGGCAGCTGTTTTATTTAATTGAAATTCCCCTCTGTTGAAAAAAATTTATAGCAGCACATTAACAAGGTTTTGGATTAGCGATGATTTATACAGGGAACTTGCCAAAAACCTGGGTGGCAAACCCTGTCTGGTGAATGTAGCTACATTGCTATTCACTCAACACAGTAAGACGGATTGAAGTCTTTTCTATCTTCGTAAACGTGATGTCGTACAATTAAAATATTCATTGACACAGCAATCCACATTAATAATGGACAGGTTCATTCAAAATGGACAATATTTTCAATGCATTCCGGACAAAGAGCAATAAGAATAAGTCAGGAGGAACACACTCTGTAGGTTCTAAAACAAATAATTTCACTAAAGTGGTTGAGCATGTAAACTTCCAATAATAAAAGTGTGTATTAAGAAGTTCAAGTCTCACAGAAAATTTTTATTATCGCGTGTCTCTGAAAATTAACTCCAAGTCGCAAACGCAACAACGATGACACGAGCCAGTCACCTGAAACAGTTGTTGGATCAATGTAGTCCAAAAATTGTGACCAGTCTGGGAATTTCTGCAGCTGTGGCTTTCTAACTACATTCGCATATGTGCTTGGGTCATTGAATAAGAACGTTAGTCTAGCAATACAAACATCCCATCAAGACAAAGAAACCAAGAAACCTTAGCTGAGACAGTAAATACCATTTCATCTTAACAACGCACAACAGGAGACAGTTTGTGTGGAACGTCGTCTGTAAATTTTATCAAGTTTCAGATGATCGTTTAAATGTCCCGCAGTCGGACATCAAATATTTACTTTAAATCCCATGGCTTCTGAGTGTATTTACTATGTCAATCAGCGATGTCTTGAAGATTTGAAATCTATTCACCATGACTCTGTCCGTTGCCTTTCTAGAAACCCCGCGTCCTATTCCCTAATTTATTTCGCACTCTGACAAGGTAGAATTTCAACAGTGGCGTTAATATAGGTTGGATATGGGCCACATATTCTTGAAATTTAGGCTTTAGCCATTGGAGTTTTATATTAAGGTAAATGTTGCACTTACAGTTGAACAATGAGTGTGTTTCAATTCCCCACTTCCAACGACGTTTAGCTACTGCTATTCATTACAGGCGTAAACAGCGCTGGGTTCTAAGTAATTTTATGCTTAGCTCGAGCACATATTTACAATTACAGAGCAAACAACTTATCTGTGGTCTCCTTGCTACATCTTTCGGAAGTGCAGCAGTTTAATATTTCCTTAGGTACGGTGGTTTCTCTTTACGTAATCTAACACAATTTAAAGATCTTGATACACCTAAACAGTGTTTAGAACAGTTTACACACAGGGGTTAAAGATTCATCTAGAGTTACAATAATTGTCAGATTATTGACAGTTTCATCGATTCCAAGCAGAATGGTTCGTTGTTGTGATATAAGATAAGTCAAAAACACCAACAGATGGGCCGTTTCTGCACATAATTCAGTATCCGCTAAAAGCTAAAATTCACTCAAGGGGATGCGCTGCCTCTTAAAATGACCAGCTGCCGTGCGTTTAAAGTCTACTGTGAACTCTTTTTTGTTCCTGGGTGACACATTGAAGACAAGCGACGTTAAAACCCAACGAATGCGTTTCAGCGCTCAGTGTTCGTTTCGAAGTCTTGGTGTCCCACTTTTTCACAGACGAAGTACGTTATTTAGAGCTGCAGCTGAGTGAGTTGCAAATAAAAACTCACGATACCTTTTGATACTGTCCAAGCATTTCTTCCAGCTAAATAAACTAGTGTAACTTGGTCAATTACTACCGTATACTAGACATTTCTCGACGTACGGCCAACCCAGTGAGCCTGACTCAATTACGATAAGTTTTATCTCCATTCCAATTACTTGTTATGCTACCCTAAATTTTTAGTAACTCTCGATTTTTAAAAGAAGCCCGCTTTTTTGTTTTGATTTTGAAATGATGCGACTTTTGTCTTTGTCAACGGTGGTATATAGAAACTGGTCACAAGTGGGTGGTATATAGAAACTGGTCACAAGTGGCTGGTTCATAAATCGAGAAATTGCCCGTAAATTGTAATCCAGTATGGACTGAAACCGTCTACGTGATTTCTTGGTGAAACTGTAGTGAACGTCATGCAACCAGTTCCTGCCGGGTTACCAGTGCAAACTCGTTAGCAATGGAGATATCCTCCGTTCTACTCACGACCCCTTTGGAAAATCTCCTTCTCCTTTGATGAAATCTAACAATGGCATTTTTCTTTGAAAACAAATACTGCAGACAACTGCATGCGCTCCTCTTGTAAAATGAACTCATGGCGATCAAAACAATCGGGTTGATCACGCTGGCTCCGAAGAACAGGCAAGCCAAAACAGCGTTTGTATAAAGTATGACTTTTGGGCTGGGGTTAATTAGGCGGTTATATAGACTGATTGCGTATATCACCAGAGGTAAATTACAGACCCAGAATATCACCACGAGAATGACTGCCATACGGGAGACATTGCGCGACTGATGAACGAACGTCCATTGTTCGATGCCAGAGCTATCACTGCTGCTTTTACGTCTTTGCCGAAACTTGCCCAGTGACCGCACAGAGAACATGTAGCAGGACGTCGCGACGAGGCCCGGAATAATGATAACCAACGTAGCCGACGTCTGGTGCACTTGTGCGAGCTTAACGTCCTTCCATTTAGGGATGCACTGTTTGTTGTCAGTGCTATGCATTACGAATACCATAGGCAAGCCAGCGACAAGGTAAGCCGTGATCCATATAGCGATGATACCATATTTTTCATGCGAGTGGGACGTTTCAAGAGAGAAAGGTCTTATGATGGCAACTGCCCTCTCGACACTTATTGCCATGATCGTAAGAATGGAAGTGACTGCAAGCACGTCTCTTAAAGGGACTAAGAAACGACAGACGAACTCACTGAACGGCACCATCTTTCCTTGAATCAGATGGAAAGGGATGCCATAAACGAGAATTAGTATGTCAGCTACGGCGAGATTCGTAACGAGTGACGTCTTGTAGTCTTGTCTTGAGTTGAACGCAGGTACACGGAAATTTTTCCATATTTGTTTCACTCCAGTTACAAGAATTATTAGATTTCCCCCGACACCAAACGTGGAGAAGAACCCCAGCACGACAATCTCTAGAAGCAGGCTGTTGTTATAATGTTCTTCATTGCCATGTGCAGACATATTTTCACTCCCACCAACTGTCACCGTCGCGTTGTTTTTCATCACTTGAGCGATGGAACCCTCGCAGTGAAATAAACCTTCCTTGAATGTCTTCTCTGTTTTCAACGTCAATGAGTGTCTTACATAAGTTTCCACAATTCGATCTTGGAGGATATATCTTCTCCTGCACAACAGATCCCTAAAATATCGCAAGCGCGTTCTCATTTCGCATATCCTTTAGTACCTTAGCTCAAGAGGTCTGCCACCCGTAGTTATCTAATAACATCTCTTCAGGTCGTGACAGGGGGCGTTTGATAGATCCTAGCGATTACCCTTCGAAAACGTCAAAATGGTGAACATCCCAAATATTTACTTTCCAATGCCTAACCGACTGCATGACGCTCGTTGGGAGAAAACGTATCATTCACATATGGCATTGACATCTTATTTGTTTTCCTTGCTGTGTCCGTAAAGCCACGAACTGCTGTCTTTTGACATGAAGATTAAGTAGAGCAGTAACCGACACCAGGGAGACAATGTGTTTTAAAAAAATGACTGAGCAGTAACAATAGGAATTATATAATTATTTTAGTGAATAATCATAAAAATCCACACGGTATATTGGATCAGGACGTTCTTTACTTTTAAGTGCCTGCTTGTTTTAGGCATACGCTCGCATTTAAATGTGCCATATTCACACGGTAACGAAATCAACCAACGTAGAACTACCTTTTAGACGAATGATACACGCCGACAATTACCCACGAACAATTGATAACAGAACTATTTCCTATAAATATTTTCTAATATAAAACATTTTTACACATAAAGCAACCATGCATATTTTTAAAATAGCACTTCCAGATGACCATATATGTCTTCAGAAAGTATATGTAGTTAAAAATTTTATTAAAAATCCGTTTCAACTTCTCAATTTTCTAACTCTAAGAGATAATCAGTCACAGCAGATTGATTGACGTTCGCTGTTTATACAGGACCATAAATTAAGTCGTCATATTAACTTTAAATTGATTAAAAGTGATAAAGTTCCTTGTTCGGGCAATTGACTACGATGTATTTTAACGCAGAGTCAATGCTTAAATGAGACGTGCGTTAACCATGAAGAGGTTAAAAAAACATGACTCGTAAGTAAAACAGATACAAATACTTAGGTCGATTTGAGGATCAACATTCGCCCGTTTTTAGTGAAAGGTCATTGGCAAATGTAAAATTGCTTCATTGTATAATTAGCTTGGTAGGGGAAGGTGCATATGAACACTTAATTTTCATCTAATACCAATAATATAAATCTAATACTCTTATCGATCTCTTCATTGCTTGCGCTTTGTCAATTGCGTCATAGAGTTTTAGTCAATGCCAAGTTTTTTTAAGAGATAAGGGTTTTCACTAAACTATAGGGAATGTGAATTGTCGTGACTTGCGACGAATTAAACACTAAACACTTGGCGCAGAGCAGTTATTGTGGATAACATATGACATTTTGAGAGTTTACGCATAAATGGACTAATATTAACGCGTTTTGGAGTGAACAATTTGCTCTTGGTCCTAGTAAATTTAAGAGAAGACTAATGCCATCCCATCTCGCAGGATATCACTTTATCAGATCTTCTGCATAAAGTTCCGAATCAACGAGACAAAAGCTTAGTAGTTTCTAGATTGCATTATGTTCACGAAAAACTGTTCTCTGACTTTTCTTATCGCCATGCACGCTTTTATTGAATTAGTATCACATTTTTACCGCTGGACGCAGTGATTACATTAAGAGGAATCGAAAAGTGTTACGTCCACAATTCAGCTACTAATTATAAAAATCGATACCTGTTGTCATTTATTAGAAACGAATTTTAAAATCGCCGAATTTTTGATTGGGTCAGTTTATCTTTTTTCCGTTATAATTTACAGAAGTTCAAATGCGATGTTACGAATAACGTGTTTTACTTGTCACACAGAAGTTAGTCAACGTGAAAACAGTTGATTTAGAGAAGTAACAGGACAAATATTGGGCCAGCTTTTATTGTTTTTAAATCTCCGCTTTCTTTCAACAGACCACACTACTCAGAGTTTGGGGTTGTGTACAATAATGTTTACACTACCTTGATTCTTTTTACCTCAAACTGTAACTCACTGATGGCGGTGAAATACATTAAAATACAGGACCCATCTTTAGTTGGAGTGTCAATAAAGAGATCAATTAAACTGTGGATTTACGGCTCTTAATAAAACAGTCGTAGAAAGACCTAAAATATGGATGTAGTTATTTCAAAAATTTGTGTGTTTACAGTGCATGGTCTTCTAGAATCATCGGTAGGTTAACGATTAGAAGTAATCCCATTTCCATAGTCTTTTTCTTTATCGAATGAAGTTGATTTGCAAAGAATCTTGTAAGTGTGTACATTCGTTCTTCTAAGCACATGAAAGCTGTGTACGTCAATAGTCACTAGAGCTAATGTCAACTTTGCTGAACCGTACCGATACAAATGTTATTATTGTTTTAACATCATTCATCTTGTGTGCCTGGTTGACATTCATCCTCTATCATATCTTAAGCGCAGATTTCGGCCAATGCAACTATGTTCAAGCTAATTGCTGACTATAGTCTTGTCTGGAATGAAAAAGATATAATCACTGAGAAGATTAGAGTACAAGTGGGTCTGCATGATGTCTGAAACCTGTGTTCAAAAAATACGTCAGGGATTTATTGGTCAAGTATTTTGGACATTCAAGTTGAAAAACTGATTTTTCGTCCTAATTTAACACGAACCAAGTCACGAAAACTGCATAAAAGATAGAATTTTGAAATTCCAATACACGATTTTTGAGATATTTAGCATAGATGTGAATTAGAATTTTAAATGTCGACCCTTTCCTTCCAGAAACGTAGTCATTTATGCTGTCGAAAGATATTACGCTGATATGCTTTTTAATTCAAATTAACTGAGGATGCCTACTCTTAGTATTCAATGAATGTAGCGCATATAATGTGTAGTGATATTAAAGGTTAATGATCTACCAAAACTGAAATAGAAAAAAGCTAACGTTTCGAAGTAAAGCAAATTTCATCCGAGTGACACGTCTGCATATGCACTGTAATACCATGCATTTGAGAGCTTGAAGTTATTAAAATAATGTCGACTAATTAAATTGAAACTACTAGTACAACAAAAACAACAACAAACCCTGTTCTCCCACCCTTACTTACAATATGTAACTAAGTATATCTAGCTATATATACATAACTAGATAGATAGACAGATATACAGACAGATATACAGACAGATAAACAGACAGGCAGGCAGATGGATAGATAGACAGACAGATACACAGACAGACAGATACACAGACAGACAGATAGATAGATAGACAGATAGATAGATACTTCCATTTAATAACCTCCAATTTTTGAAGAGCAAATTACAAACAGAGCATGCAATTTAAAATATTATTTATATTATGTTCTTAAGAAAATATGATAAAAAGTTATAAGAGGAAGATTGTCGTTTACAATGGAATTAAATGTTTCATTTTAAACATTTAGTTCTGAAACATATTTCCATTTATACTTAGAATAGAAATCTTTCAATAGATATTGTATATCATCGATGCGACTAGTAATAGTGCCCAGCTTTTCATATCGTATTCATCATTCACTCCACCAAATCATCCTCATAACGTTAATTTCAAAAAATTTAATTAAAATGAAAATTAACCCTAATTAAAATCAAGGCGTTCGAAAATTTGCCAACTTTCCCTTCGGTGAAGCCACATTATAAAAATATGTCATTAGGTACGTACCTAGACTGTTAATAAAGGCAAAGTTCCAGATGAATGTAGTTCATGGAAAACGTGAGCACGTTGTTTAATCATTTTTATAGAATTTTCATATAAAAACTAGGGGTTTCAAAAAAGTATGCATGTAATTATTTTGTCTTCTAATTTAAGCAACGTTATTAACATTTTTGTGTATTTTAAGGTCCTTTTCTCTTAATAAATCAACTATTCAACTTCAGGCACCAGTTTTTTAACCATGAATGTCCGTGACTTTTAGCCAAACTACGATATTTTATATTGGTCAATTTGTAAGGAGTGGGTGATTTTCACTTACTACATTTCATTAATAGCGGATAATAAATGGTAGAATAGCTCATGAAATTTACGAATTTATGATACAAAGGGTTAAACGTATTCTAGATATATGTATAAAACATCCATCAACCGTCCAAGGGATTGGGGTAGTCAACTTCTCCATCAAGAACAAAACAGAATTAGCCACTCTCGATTGATTAAGTCATCAAATGCAAATCGAATTTATTTGCGAGTGGGATTGAATAAACCCTTTTGTGTTTTTTCAGAGTTGTGGCTTTCTTGCATAAGGAAACTAAACACAGTTTCTCGAGTTTTCTGCAACCCATGCGTGGAACAATAATGGCCTAGAACTCTAAATTGGGTAGCTTAGACCTGAGATGATGGGTTTTAAGTTCCTGGAGTATTCGTAATGTATATTAGGAATTTTCCCCAAATTTTTATAGCAACAACTACAATTTAGAATAACCCCACGAATTCACTTTGGTAAGTTAGACGAAATTGTAATCGTTAGAATTTGTAGATATTTGGCAGAATTTTCGTTAGTACGGCGATGTAATTCGATTTAAATTCGAAAGCGTTACTTAAATGGAATAACTAGTTTTTTCGGAAAGTTTAAAAATTATCGGTTAAAATTAAGTTGAGTTAGTATAAAAGATAAAATTTGTTATAGCAAGGTTTATGCACCTGGAGAAGAAACCCTAATGGTGGAATTTTGCGCTAACATAATAGAACTGAATTTACGAGGTTTATTTTCAATTATCATAGTTGCCATGGAAACAGAGGAAATCTGTAAAATTACTTTTGAGAATTCGGAGTTGGAAATGATCATTTGCATTACAGGCTATCTGTGGTTAAAGAATCTATCGTCTCTCTTGCTTATTTAAATTTAGATTTACAATAGTTACTTTAAAGTAACTAAAATTTTTCTTGTTTACAAAAACATTAAAAATCATACACAATGTTAGAATGAAATATGATCGTGAATGCTCTGACCTCTAGAAAACAAACCTTTCAAAAAAATGATTCCCTCGTCCACCGGCCGGGAGAGTGGGGAAAGGTACTAATCTCGACCTGCTGGAAATCTGTAGCTACTGTCATGATTTATAATCTTTTATATCGCACAGTTTCAACAAAGCCAGCGATCGCTCGATGTATTGTTTTTATCCTTGATTGCTTAGTGGTGTTCGGTTATGTTCAGTGCGACAAGATTTGTTTAAAATCGTCTAAGTCATATGTTAACCAAGAGGCTAATTGTTTGGGTCAGATATGTAATTATTATGTAGATGACACTTTCCTTAATGTTTGTAATTGGAAACTTAAGATTTATTTGTATCTTTATTTAGTTTACGTGAATCACAATATAGTTGAATGACTTTACTTGTCTCACTGTCTTGTCGATCCTCTGTACGAGCTTCTCGGTAAATTATCAATCCAATAGCAAAGCGACAACTTTCATCAACAATCAAAGACGATAGTAGTAACGTTACAAACTCCCTTTACCGGAGTGAAGTATGTTTATATTCATCATCGCCAGACCAAATCAACCGTATCTGTACTTCGAGATCTGACAACAAGACTGGAAATCGGACTTTTGTTAGTTGATCTTTCATTTGAAAGTTTTTAAAAGTAAACGGTTATGGTGAAATCATCTAAAACGTATACTTTCTCAAAGGAATTTTTTTTCGCAAGCTGAAAAGCGAAATTTGGGCGAAATTATTGTTTATCACCGTGGAAAGCAACAAAACCAGAAACAAAGAGAGAAAAGCAAAACAGACGAGTGGCGTGAAACTGAAAGACTAGAAAGAACTGAAAGATTACAGAGGAGAGAGTGCGACGGGAAGGAAAACTTGCAACGTAAGCAAGACAGTAGAAGTTCGAGAAGTTTGATTGGTAAAAAGGAATGAACCTTAAAAGCAATGTTCAGAAGAGTCAAAGCGTAAGAGAAAGCATGATCTGAAAGAGCATAACAGGGTGAAAGTGTTTACAAGAGAGTGCAGAAGAACAAGAAGTTTAATTTCTTGATCATGGTATGAGACGTTGGGAAATAAGTAGAATTGAATATGAAAACAGAAAAACTACAGTGAACTTTTATTGCTGCCCCTATATGAACTAATGTTTAAAGTAAAATTGTTTAATTTCTTGGTTATCTCACGCTAGCGTAGCCAGGGTTTTCCCAGATTTGGCTAGCCGTCCACCCAGTCCAAGACAATGATGAAAAATTGAGGGGGAAAATGAGGAAAGGAAGACAAAAGAAAAGCAAAAGGAAAAGATTTGGTGAAAATTATGCAGAGATTGATGAACCAAGACTTTGTTCTAGTGGGGCCTCAAGGTGGGTCCCTGGACCCCATGTAGTTAAACTCGTTTTGAAGAAATTTTTCTGATTATGCCCATCTAGGAATAGGAGGCTGGTTACGCCACTGTTTTCTCACCAACAGCTGGGTAAACTGTCATGCTTGAAGCCTTGTCATTTCTTTTTTCTTGCGAAGATTTTTGTTTTGAACGTCACAAAGCTAACGTCCGAAATGTTTGAAAATACTCCGAAAAACACAGCGATGCTGGGGAAAAACTTCAAAAAAGATACTTTTTTTGGGTGGAGGGTGTAAAAGTGTAATCAAGACCTGTTTAAGCAAAATCTTTGAGCATGACCTACGTGCATGTGGTGTTATTGGCAAACGATGCAGCGTTTGAAAGTACACAACGAATACCTAGTTTGGTCATTGCACTCATTATTTTAATTACGAGGATGGATTTGTTCTCATTTCTTTAGTCGTTAAGTGTAAATCCACGGTTTTAACCACAGTGTACTCATCGTCGAGTTGTCTGAAGCACTGCTGTGTTTGTTTGCGGATTCTAAAATTCTGCAAGCCTTGACGGTGATATTGGCTTTTTGTCATAAATATTGTTTTTGTATTTTTGCTCTAGTACCCTTTATAATTTTTCTCCAAATTTATACTTTTTAGTATTCTTCTTTTCCATTCAAAATCCCAAATTCACATCAGCAGAGTTATTTATTTATTTATATATATATATATATAAATATTATTTTAAAATATATTATTTTAAAATTTTGGCCCTTCAAAACCATATTCTCAAGGTCTAAAGTCCGTATTCTCAAGGAATATGATGGAATCATGTGCGAGGGATGCTTCACGCTTGGGTATTTTTATGTCCAGAATTCGCTGTTGACTGATTTCTTCAGTAAAAACAGGATAAAAGTTAAGCCGAATGTTGGGTGCATTATGTATTTTGATAAATAACAAATATGAAACATATCTTCAATGAATAAATTTTTGACTTTATTTACATTATCTTCAGGCTAAAACACTGTGACGCTTAACTTTCACAAAATTTTACTCTGAGGAATGATTTAGATAACGTCAAAAATTCACTGACAGAAACTGTGTTTGTTATTTATCAAAGTAGATAATACGTACAATATCGTTTTGACTTTTATTCTGTATTTGTATTTCTATTACTTGATTTATACATATGACAAACACTGTGACGGAAATTTGAAGCAAAGCACAATGTTGTCATTACATCCATGCTACTTAGAGACCTCACGAGAATTTGTATGTCCTGAACTAAAGACAGGAGATAACAAAAAACACGGAAGAGCTGAAGACGTTTCCAAACTTAACAATCCTTACATTATGATATAAAACAGATCGTTACATTATGATATAGAACAATCGTTACATTGTGATATAGAACAGATCAGATTGCAAAGTTAAGATACCTTAAAGTTCCCAAAGTAATGACTCCCCAAAAGTAACGATAAAATTCAATGCTTGTTAATAAATCCCAAAAGTAGCAATCCCCCCTGCAAGAAGCGACTTCCCGAAAGTAACGATTTGAAACAAGGGTAATTTTTTTTTTATCATGATGCAAAATAAATGTATTACATTTTCTGTTTCAATCTTATCAATACGTAATTCAAATAATTATGGAAATATTATTAATTCAAGTAAATCATGGAAATAGCCATCGTCATAAATAACTCCAAACCATGTACAAAACATTCAAAAACACTTTTGTTTTTCGTATTCTTACGGTAAACTTACATAAGCTTGTCCTAATTTGCAAGTTTATAGATAGCATCAGAAGGGCTAAAAAGGTTTGCGCAAAAAACTGTGGAGGAAATTGGAATTTCTTACTCCTCCCGCAGACAATTTATTTTACGTGAAAATCATTTTACAATAAAAAGCAACAGTCTGATAATATTTGTCATGATTTACTTCAGATATGCATTTTTGCCATCCGAGAGTAACGACCCCCTGAAAGTAACGATAGACAAGGCTGCTAAGTGCGAAAGTAACGAGCTTCGTTACTTTGGGAACTTTACGATAATTGTCCTTGTATAGTCACTCGTAGCCAAACAACCGCGATTTGAGCTTTCTCCAGAGGTATTTTCCTTTGTAAAAAATATTTAAAATTTCTATTTAGTCATTTTTTTTTTGCCGTCAAGATCGCTGGTTTAAGGGAATGCCTCGTTTGAGTCCTGCATAACTTCCTACTGCCTGGTCGGTGACTTTGCATGCAGAGGTGTTGAGAAAGTTTACAAGGATGAATTTAGAGGGAAACCGAAGGGGCCGCAGCACTCCTTTTCTTTGGGAACTTACTCCTAAAACGGACGCTTCACTTGATTCTTGACAATGAAAATGCTATTATTATTATCCAAAGTATCGTTGTAGTTCATATAGTCACGTACGCTGGAAACTCACAACTTCCGCTTGCATGACCGTGTTTAAGGGTTTCAATCCCACAACTGTTTACACAATCGATTTCGATGGTTCTCTCCACGCACGTCCGGATCAGCATCGAATCGATTGAGATCGACCGCGATCGAGACTCCGATAATTTTTCATCGTGTAAACGGGTTACCGTTCTGACGCTATATATTAATGTGGCATATGAAATTCACTTGAGAGCAAAGAAATTATTCATTTAATTTAGCTTGAAGATTGACACAAAAGATATGTTTTCTGTATATTATACCCTCCCAGTTCCATATGTCCCTTTAAGCTGAATTCTAGCGGCATACCAGTGTCCGACTGTTAAAATAAATCGGAACCAAGGTTACATTGAACGCAGCTGAACTTTTCTGATTAATTTCACTGATCTTGGCGACTTTAGAGACATAGCGGACTAGAGGTTTCCATATACCAGAAACTTGTTGCCGACTACAAACGTAAAGCTGGTGATACGCAATATGGGTCTCTAAGACCTTTTGCGTTCGATACCATGTTTCTCTCAAAAGTTTCCAAGACTCTTCTTCAAGACATAAGTTTATACTTGTTAGTCTTGTTTCTTAAGCCTGACTTCCACTAGGCGGAATTTTCCGCGCAGAGAAAACTCTTTCTTTGCTTTTTCGAATTAGTCCCACTTGATAGCCACGGGGCAAAGAGAAAATTTCGTCTTCGCGGAAACTTCCGCCTGGTGGAAATCAAGCCTAAGATTCTCAGAGAAACTTTACGCCTGATTGTTTCCCGAAACCTTGATCGCATATTTTGATGTTTTGCGTAGGAGACATCAGACCTGATCGTCGATGCAAAATCAGGTTGAATTTGTCATTTATCTAATACTACCTTAAACCTACAAGTTTTCTTGTTTCTTAACAAGCGTGAAGAATGCTAAACTGCACCCCTTGAAAAATGTTATCAACGATGTTGTTGAGTTATGAGGGTCATGTTGTTATATGATTGTTCAACAATCAATGTTGAAATAACGTGTTAGCTACTACGAACAATCATTTTTAACTGCGTCGAACAATCAAGAAGAACCGTTGTTGCTTCATCAATGCTGAACAATACGCGTGTTGCGTGTGTCGTCGGCAGTCTTTTCGCGATGATACGAAAATTAGCTTTTACATAAACAGTCACGCATGAGATTTATGGTCATTAAGTAAGCTTTAATGAGTATACAAATATCAAATGCACGACGTGATATCAAATCAACCTAACATCTAGGCTAAATGACTTTGCATGTTCAACGTAATATTTAGCATATAACGAAATTAAAATGCTCGTATGACTAAACTGTTATCGTCTTGATGACGTGCGGCACTTTCAATTAGCCGAGTACATCATTTTTTCTTCACTGACGTGGAATTTTTTTTGCTCAATTGTCCAGCTGAATGTCGTTTCCACACTTACATGCATGGATCAACTACATGAACACCACAATGCATTATATTATACAAGTATGCTTCTATTTTATACTTCTGAAATCCGAGTGTAAAATGATGTTTTGTGGTGTTTAAGCAACTGGTCTATAGCCTTTTCCTCAACGTGGCATAACTTTTGAGTAAACCTGAAGTGATACCACTGTCCTTTTCTGCTTCATTTGACGGCGAAGCCGAGCAAAACAAATTAGTCCCTTTCTATATGGTTTGCTTACGATGATCAAGACAAATGGATTGACCACCGAGTTGAAATACAACATTACACGCCCTGCACTTACCAACACCCTGTCCAATCCACCTCCAAAGTTGATCCCTCCAAAATACGCTAAAAATAAGGACATGACGACTAATGGCGTGTAACAAATCCAAAAACCCCATACGATCACGTTGACGAGACGTGCAAATTTCCGCAACCTATCCAAGAAGTCACTAGCGTGAGATGTTGTTACGTAGGCCGACCCTGTAGTGCTTGTAACAAATTTGTTGAACACCTGCCTTATCCTGTAATAGGAACAAGTCGTTGCCAGTAAGGGAATGATCACGAGCGACATCATAAATGTAATGTGAACCCTTTTGCCTTCTGTCGATGCATAATTTGGCTCACACTCACTAGTGCCGTTGTTAGAATGCTTTACTTCCATCACGAAGGTCAATGGAAGACCAATCACTGTGTACGAGGACCACCAGATAAGAATAATGAAAGTCTTGGCGTTTGCAGAGTTGAGGCAGTTAAGCCACGAAGGTTTAAGAAGCACCCAGTTCCGATGGAAACTCAACGCAGCAATCGACAGAACCGAAACGTAACTTATGCAATTTGTGACTGAATGTATGAATCGGCAGAAAAATTCACTGAACGGCCAAACACGTACGTTTAGTTCAACAAGTTGCAGCGGAACGACGAGTAACAGAGTACCGAGATCTGCTGTTACTAAGTTGAAGATAAAGCAGCTGTTAACTTTGTCGTCGTCGCCACGTCGTTTTCTAAACTGGTGTACCGCTGTCTTCATAACCAAGAGGTTTAAAGGAACTCCGACAGTCATTATCAAAGCGTTAAGGCATGTTTCAACAAGATCTACAGTGGATTTGTAGCTCATGTTTTGTATCTAACACCTTTATAAGATGAACGTGCAAACAGAGCGCTTGTTAACCATCGACTAACCAGTGTTTGAGAACAGGTCTTTGTTTAAAAAAAACAACGGAAAATAACACTCAACAATGTGTACTTCAATAAATCCGACGGGTAATCCTTTGTTTCCTTAAGCAAGTCGTCCACTCCGATGCTCGGCATAAATTCTTCGTAAATAAAATGACTGCCAAACCGTAAAACCACTGGTGATACACATACATGTATATTATTTAAAGAGTTTGCAGCAGCCAGGGTCTAAATCTATCAATACGCAGTAAAGTACCTTTACATATCAATAAATACGGTTTTTCCAAATTGCTTCAAAATCCTTGATGTTTTAATTACACAACGGTACAGCCTTTAAACGGTGGAAAATTGGGCTGCTCTCATTCATCAGTCCTTCACAGAGGACTAAGATGAGAGATTTGTCCGTAACAGCTTTAGTCCAAATGGATATTTATCATATACCCATTAAAACAAATTATCAGTAAACACTTCCTTTTTGTAGAGTTGCTGTGATTAGACTTCGATAGCGCACTTGTTTACTATACTTTCATGCCAAACACCACACTTTAATTTTAAAATACTTCTCTAGCGCTTCGCTGTTGACAAGTTTTCATTTATTTATTTAATTTTTTTTATTTTTATTTTCAATGTTTGGATTCATTCGAAGCCATGATCATGAGATCATCAGTTAAGCCTGGTTCACACTAGCGACATAAGCATATGGACAAGATCAATACGAAAACAAAACATGACATCTCCTCTGAGATTGCAAAAATTATACAAGATTTTTTCTTTGTTTCGTCTTTTGTTTGGTTCTTGGCTTATGCTTGGACCATGATCTTATGCTTATGCTTGTGACGATCCTTATATCGCAGGCTTGACTTCATTCCTTTCTTTTGCCTTTTGTTTTAACCTCATGCTTGTACTTACGTTCAAGTGTGAACCAGGCTTTACGTGTTTGTTCTAACGGACCCATACATTGAATGTTCTATTAAGTTAATAAAATAAGCCAGATGCTTTGTTTGCAATCAAAGGCAGTGGACTTTCTTCATGAATTGAAATCGTTTGCCTCATAAATTGCATGTGACGCAAACTAACAAGACTATATTTCAAATAAAAATTTAATTTAAAATCTCCCCAGTTATCCAATCGCATTCAACTTTTGTCTCCACATACAGACTACAAAATTTGGTACTGCGTATTTTTGTCTTTATACGGAAAACGTAAACAAGCTATTTAATCAGGCTTGATTCACGTCATTGTATGACATCATACAATATTGCTTCTTTCCTTTTCCGAGACGTTTCTTACTATGGAGTTAGCCCAAGTTTATCACTACGTGCGCTATTGTGAGAAACAAATGCGGAGACAAAGATAAAAATCCCAGCTACAGTTTAGAGTTAAAAAAAAAAAGAACAACCGTTGCAACCGGGAACCATCCCTTTTTGTCTTTATACAATTAAAAACGTATTGAAATTCTGGTCGCTACCAGTCAACTAGCTCTAATTTTTGTTATCAAGCATTTTCAATATGCAGTCATTTGTCGTTGGACGAAATCTTCCAAACCTCTTAACCGCCGGGTATTGAAAACGATTAGAATCAGATCACACATCCTCCACATCCACAAGCAGGTGTGATGTTTGTTTTTTACGTTCAGAAGTTGTCTTAGGTATTAATCTATAATTAGTTCAGTGTTTTCATTTTACAACGTTCAACCAGCTTAATGATATTTACAGTAACAGTAGAGGTAGTGGAAGCGCGTTTTTTTCCTTCCCATCAATTGGACAGTGCGGCCGTAATTATAAAAAGAAATATAATAATGACGCCACTATCTAATGACCAACAAAATTCTTGTTGTTTATCAAGTTTAAAATCTTCAATTAATAAACCTCATTTCACAAAGTTATTTAATCTTTAACATGTCCGTCTGCGTTTTGAATAACTTTTATTGGATTCGGCTAATGCATGAAATCAAGAGAGCTATCCCCCCCCCCCCAAAAAAAAAATAATAATCCTAGGCTTTTTTGCAGTTTGATTGATTGTAGCTGAGGTATGGGTTTTTCGTTCCATTGTGCTCGGTCAAGGAAATCCTAACACCAAAATATTGGAGGGTTTTGTTTTCATTTAAAACGCTTCAGCCATTTGAATGATATTCTTATTGAAGACTTGTCTGCAGCAGTTGGCGTGACTCTTTCAGCAGTGTGGTAAGAGTTGAATTTTTAGTTCAACTTTCCCGATAGTACGGTACTGCCAGCATTCCAAAAATTTAAAGCAACATTTGCTGGCGACCGTCACTGGGCTTTCACTGTTTTTCGTGAATCACATGCTTACAAACGTCCGACTGGAATTGATCAACAATGGAATTGTTGTTTATCAGTTTCGGTCGACTGAAATTAGTCAGTCTCTCGACAAATTAGTCATGCAATCAAATGGAAGCACTTTACCTGCTGTGGCTGGAATATGGAAGATGGATGTGGTTGGTCCTTTCACGGCAGTTACAATTAAATGGAAGCGCCAGGGTCAATACATGAGCAAATACGATAGAACTTCATTCAACTTTCAGATCTAAGTTTTATACGGCAATGCAAATCCAAAATTAATAAAATATAAATAAATGAGAAAATAATAAAAAACATAAGTAAATGAGCAAAATGAAATAAAGAAAAAGTAGACATATTTACTTTACACGGTTTTTGTCGGTCTATATGGAAAAACTTTCGGCTCGGTCCCAGTAATAGAATGCTGCTTCGACGCAGCTGCCAAAAGTTTATCGATATACTTTTGTAGGTCTGAAAATGCTATTTCCTTTTGTCAATTCTTGCATGTTTCTGCCAATTTTTACGTTTGGAAACCACTATAACAACAATAGGAATGCACCATAAATCAAATTTACATGATTAGAGATCTTAGTTGTTTTTATTCACATAAAATTAATTCATTTAATTGTAATTTATTGGGCAATATCTTCGAAGCCTGTGATCATCCAAATTTGATAATATGCAGCGCTCCTTAATAATCAGGCTCAGCTCAAGCACAGATCCCTCACGCCAGTATCAAATAGAAATAATTCTTACCTGATATTTCAATGACGATGATTTCATAATCAGTACATGCTCTGCTTGTGAACTTGCTTTACCATATAATCACAGTTAGTTAATATTGCCCATCCAGTTTTCACCTAGTTTGCATGATTTTAGGTTTTAAACTAAGTTAGTCCAAGATTTTGAGTAGAAAAAAGAAAAAAAAAATTAAAAATTACTATTATTATTATTTCAAAATGGTCAACAAACAGTTTAGTAGCTAACGGGAGGGCGGTCGGAGGTTCAAACCCCTCTCATAACTACTGCGACTTTGAGTTTCCAGTTCTATAGTGAGCCATAACAGAGTATTACAATCTAGCAAGCTTTAATTTGTGAGCTTGAAACCGGTCTCGGCGTCGGGATAAATTGTCGACACGTATTATCAAGTGTTGAAGTGAGGATGTGAATGTTTGGACAATTGTCAGCTGCCAAAATTACTATTCTTTTTCTTGCAGTGAAACATTCTTCCTAGTGGTGTTTGATTGTGTTACCGTTGATTGGATGTGCTCCCTCGTCCAAGAGAATTATCCGTCTAGTTCTTGTTTACTAGGCCTAAACTTGGCAATTAAACTACACAAACGGTTAAAGCCATATATTTTCGCATTTCTTGTCGATTAAAATATCGAATACGAAATACGAAAATTAATCTTCATGAACATCCAGACTTTCAAGTTGAACTCTGTTAAACCCAAATTAGACCCTGTTTTGTGTAGTTCAGTAAAATACCTGGAGCTTGAGACCTCAAAATTGACCTTAGTTCGACAAAAAAACTAGAGTGAAGCGAAAATTATGACGTCATCATTATCTATCCGTGTTTCCTTGTAAAAAAGAAATTCGGTAAATAAAATTGAGATAGATTGACGAGTGGTTTTAAAAGGCACGGTCGTGAGCCATGACATAAGGAGTCTAACTCTCGTGTGACATTAGGCTCGGAAAACTCAGTTATGTGATAAACATGTATAAAGGAAGGCAGTATATTTTTTGGAGGGTTGAACATTTTTACTGACAAAAGCTGCTCGACATCGAAACAACTCTCCAAGAAAAATTCCAGGCAGGCCTGTCAAAACTTTACAGCAATTTTCTAAGAACCCGTTGATCACTACAAATTGGAAACAGGTTATAAAACATTTTCATTTGATCAGGCATTGCGTAAATAGTAGTTGTAGCAGGACGTTTCTTCCAATAAATAATTTTGGAGAAGTGCTGTTTCAGGTAACATCTCGCTTTTGCAGACATTTATATTTCTGAATCCGCCTATCGTACCAAACTCGGATAGCTTATCCATAGGATGTATAACAGAATTGGGTATTAAAATTAAATAACAGATCAGGGAAACCTTTATAAAGTGACAACTTCTGAATCAAGGGCTGCGTCGGGCGAAGGGATGGGGCGGCTATAAGAAAGTTTGAAAGATTTGCTGTCACTAGCAGACCTTTTCTTGGCTAGCGAAATCTGCTGAGTACTCGAGATGACTTATTCAATTTTAACATTTTCTCAACAGGGACGTCGCCATTTGCAAGCTACAGTAAGCTAGCACCTAATCTATCCTAGGATATTGCATAATAACTTATTTTATTGTATATATTTGCCAAATGTGATTATAGCTTACCATAGGTTTCAACTGCAGCATTCGTCTTGAGCGCTGAGATTCCATAGTTACATAAGTTCTCGTTGGAAATTCTCTTACTGTAGAGCTCTAAATGTTTCTAAAGCCTTTAACTCAGTCTCTTATGGCCAGGCTGACAAATTGGTACCACTAATACCACATAGCGTATGGGAGTTTTTGTCCGTTGACAAAAGGACCGCGGACACTTGACACGAAATTACTCATGGAGATCATAAAAACTAGAGGGGGCATGAGGGCCGAAAATTACGGTGAAATTGAACGGCTCCATTTTGAGTAAACTGGGAGGAATTGCTTTTCTCGAGCCCTTTTGCCATCTGCTCAAGAACCTTGAGGTCAAACAACTAATATTTAGGGAATTGTTTTTGTCCCCCAATTTATCCAAGATGGTAGCAATCAATTTTCCCGGCACGGTTGAGGGACATATAGCTGCAAGTTTTATGAGGACAACAAGAACCCAAGTTAGGATTCGAGTTAGGATTCCAATTGGGATTCGAGTTGGGGTTCGAATTCGGATTCGAGTTGAGATTACGGTTAGTGTTAAGGTTGGGGTTAGGGTTAGAGTTAGTTAGGGTTAAGGTTAGGATTAGGGTTAGGATTAGGGTTACGGTTAGGGTTAGGGTTAGAGTTAGGGTTTGGGTTAGAGCAGGGGTGTCCAACCTTTTTGTGTAAGGGGCCAAATTCATATTTTTTCCCAAAAGGATAGCTGGACAGTAAATGTGGGCAAGGCAAGCAGATGAGACGGATAAGCCATGATTCTATTTAGAGTTTAGCTAAACTGCTAAAGAAAGTATAATTATACAGTTATACAGTATCTACTGTACTATGCTAGTCATGTTGTATTACTGCAGTGTGCACTGTACAATGGCTTGATTGGCATTTTAGTTAGATATCTGGTCATCTTTGTTTTGATAAGTATTTTGAGCTGGGACTAGGCACTAGCTGGCTGGCAAGATATATTCCCTTGGCGGGCCTGATCCTGGCCCGCGGGTCGTATGTTGGACACCCCTGGGTTAGAGATTAGAGTTAGGGTTAGCGTTACGGTTAAGGTTACGGTTAGGGTTAGCTCCTGATGCTTGTGAGAAGGGATCAAATAATCGGTCTTATATAATTTTAGATAACAAATGTGTTACTTTTTCGTTAGGGATCCTAACTCGAATCCCAACTAGTATCCTAACTCAAATCCTTACTCGAATTCTAACTCGATTCCTTTCTCCGGTGACTAACTAACTAGTAGTTTTTTTTTTATGACCTCTTTTAGATTGTTTACATCCATGTTGAAGTTAATATCAGGAGCTCAGTTGGAAATACAACTAGAAATACGTCTGCGCAATAAAATCGCACCCGCCCTCCCTCTATATCTCTCGAGAATTCATATGAGATTGACAGATTTTCAAACTTGTCAGAAAAACCCTAAAATTAAACTTTTAATTGATAAATCGTCATCAGTATTACTGGGAGAGTGAATGCAATCGACAAAAGTTTTTGTTTGATAGGAACTGTAAAGTTAATAAAGTAAATGGTTTGAACCTGGGAGAATCGTGACATGTTTGTGGAGGTTGATCGTCCAGGTTAGTGTAGTCTTGAGAAAGACTGTTAGTGGAAGTGACTGACGTTTCGACAGCCTTGGCGGCGGTCATCTTCAGAGTCAAAAGGAGAGTAAATGTCAGGTTCGCCTGCATTTGTATCTGGTTCGTGCGTCGTAAGTGGGCAGTCGTATTAGTCATGGAGGTGTGATAGTTTGCAAGAAGCAATGGGTGTGGTTGTGTAGACGTTAATTATCAGTTTGTCGAAGTGTTAGTCTATTGGTTGTTCGCACGTTTGAATCTGTGAATTAGTCGCTTGTAAGGTCCCGGTAATTGTTGTGATCGGTTTAATAGTTCTTGTTCTAAGTTCGTATACCAGCTTTCTAGTGTGTGTCGCTGTTTCTAGTTGGTGCTGTAAGTAATGCATTTTGCCGATTCCCAGTCAATGTTGTGTTTGGTTTGTCGGTGGTGTTCGGCAATGTGGTTGGTTTTGTCTCCATTTTTTGTCGCTCGTTTGTGTTCTGTGAGTCGTATATTTAAGTTTCTGCTAGTCTCACCTATATAAGTGGCTTGGCAGTCGGAGCAATTAATTTTGTAAACTTCACCTTGTCTTTCGTGTGGTTGTTCTCTGTCCTTAACGTTAGTCAGTACATGTCGTAAAGTTGTGATCGGTTTGTGCGCTACTCATATGTTGTATGGTCGTAAGATACGCGAGATAATCTCGGACGTACATTTTATGTAGGGTACCGTTGCTGTAGTTGTTGTCGGACTGTTGTTTTCGTCGCGTTCACTGTCTTTGTAAGTGTTAAGTTTGATGAAGTGAGAGTTATAGTTGTTTTTGTGGAAAACGCGTTGTAAGTAGTCATTTTCTTGGCGTAGAACGTCGGGTGAGTCACAAATGAGTTGTGCGCGTCTCGTCAATGTTTTGATGGTGGTGGCTTTGTGTGAGGTTGGATTGTATGATGATTGACCCAGTAGCCTGTCAGTATGCGTTGGTTTCCTGTAGACAGTGATCTGTAGTTTGTTATTGTCACGACTTACCAAACAGTCTAGGAAAGGAATTGCTCCGTCTCCTTCAATCTCTTTGGTAAATTGTATGTGATTGTTCTGTTCGTTAATGTGGTTGTGAAACTCGTCAATCTCGTCTTCGGGTAGTACAGTAATCGTGTCGTCGACGTAACGAAACCAAAAAGGTAACGTGTGTTTGTAAGTTGCAAGAGCTCGTTCCTCTATCGACTGCATAACAATTTCAGCAACCACAACAGAAACGGGTGAGCCCATTGCTGTGCCATGTAACTGTTTGTAGTGTTTACCGTTGTATTGAAAATAAGTTGATGTGAGGCAAAGTTCCAGTAGTTCCATTATGTCTCCTGTAGGTAAAGGAAGTGCGTCAGTAAATTCGTTGATGGCAGTTTTGGTGCATTCTAGTGCCAGTTGAAGCGGAATACTGGTAAACAGTGATTTCACGTCAAAAGACACTAGTTTGTAGTTGTGTGGTATTTGTACTGCTTTGAGATTGTTGATGAAGGTTTCAGTCGATTGTAGTCTATGTTGTGACTTGTTGGTTAGTGGTTGCAGTATGGTTGTTAAGTATTTGGAAAGTTCGTAAGTTCCGCTTCAACTGGCACTAGAATGCACCAAAACTGCCATCAACGAATTTACTGACGCACTTCCTTTACCTACAGGAGACATAATGGAACTACTGGAACTTTGCCTCACATCAACTTATTTTCAATACAACGGTAAACACTACAAACAGTTACATGGCACAGCAATGGGCTCACCCGTTTCTGTTGTGGTTGCTGAAATTGTTATGCAGTCGATAGAGGAACGAGCTCTTGCAACTTACAAACACACGTTACCTTTTTGGTTTCGTTACGTCGACGACACGATTACTGTACTACCCGAAGACGAGATTGACGAGTTTCACAACCACATTAACGAACAGAACAATCACATACAATTTACCAAAGAGATTGAAGGAGACGGAGCAATTCCTTTCCTAGACTGTTTGGTAAGTCGTGACAATAACAAACTACAGATCACTGTCTACAGGAAACCAACGCATACTGACAGGCTACTGGGTCAATCATCATACAATCCAACCTCACACAAAGCCACCACCATCAAAACATTGACGAGACGCGCACAACTCATTTGTGACTCACCCGACGTTCTACGCCAAGAAAATGACTACTTACAACGCGTTTTCCACAAAAACAACTATAACTCTCACTTCATCAAACTTAACACTTACAAAGACAGTGAACGCGACGAAAACAACAGTCCGACAACAACTACAGCAACGGTACCCTACATAAAATGTACGTCCGAGATTATCTCGCGTATCTTACGACCATACAACATATGAGTAGCGCACAAACCGATCACAACTTTACGACATGTACTGACTAACGTTAAGGACAGAGAACAACCACACGAAAGACAAGGTGAAGTTTACAAAATTAATTGCTCCGACTGCCAAGCCACTTATATAGGTGAGACTAGCAGAAACTTAAATATACGACTCACAGAACACAAACGAGCGACAAAAAATGGAGACAAAACCAACCACATTGCCGAACACCACCGACAAACCAAACACAACATTGACTGGGAATCGGCAAAATGCATTACTTACAGCACCAACTAGAAACAGCGACACACACTAGAAAGCTGGTATACGAACTTAGAACAAGAACTATTAAACCGATCACAACAATTACCGGGACCTTACAAGCGACTAATTCACAGATTCAAACGTGCGAACAACCAATAGACTAACACTTCGACAAACTGATAATTAACGTCTACACAACCACACCCATTGCTTCTTGCAAACTATCACACCTCCATGACTAATACGACTGCCCACTTACGACGCACGAACCAGATACAAATGCAGGCGAACCTGACATTTACTCTCCTTTTGACTCTGAAGATGACCGTAACCAAGGCTGTAAAGTTAATGAACGATAGATCAACGTTCGTCAAGCTCTTACCTCAAAAAAACGATTTCTGAGCTCCACACGGAAATCAAACCCGCAACCTGCTGATGACCGGTGGGACGGTCTAACCATTGAGCTACCAAGACTCAAAGGGCGAGTGAAGGTGCAAATTCGACATATGTGCGACCTAAGGGACCTAAAACCTATAGGTTTTTGAGGAATGCAATTCTTTTATCTCTTTTTACCGTCGAAAATATTTTTATTGGAGAATTGAATAGAGCTCTAGACATCCTGGATCATTAAATCCTGCTATGATAACAAATAAAAAATCGTATATGATCTACGATAACATGAACAACGAAGAGGAATCTCCACAAAATTTTTGCGTTGGAAGAAAAAAAACGACGAAAATATTGGATTATTTTCCAAAATATCAACAACGCTTTGTACCAGTATCAGGTTACTTACTTTGGTATTGCAAAGTTGAAGTAGACCTAAATTAGATAAAGGAGTATTGTCTTCCTGGGTTTAAACTAAAATCACAATCATGAAGTGAAACCAATGTTGACTACATTTTTTTCATTTTCTTTCAATTGCTTCTAATTCCTGTCGGTTACATTTTTACAACAGGAAACAGGAATTCCGTGCATTGCTTCTGACTGTATTCGTTTTCAGGATATTTAATACACTATTTACAAGACTAAATGTTGAAATGGTGGATTTTCGACTTTAGATCTAAAGATGAATTTGCAATAAAGTCGAAAATACACCATTTCAACACGTAGTCTTGTTTAAAACCTATATTTTGGATTTTTCAAGATGTCGCTTTTGTTTGGATTTTGCTTCGTTTTATAATAAAGATAATACAACAAAAGCCATTCCAACCAGCAAATTTCACCTTTCCGAACGAAAAGTGTTGCAAACAGAATCGCGCATTTCAGTCAAATTGGTTTAAAGAATTTTCCTGGTTCCACTACAACAAGCAAAACGATTCTGCATGTGTTGTGTTTTTTTTGTGTACAACAGCATGCAAAATCAAATATTTGCGCCTCTGAAAGTAATGAATTTGTTTTTATTTCAGAAAGGTTTTAAAACTGCCCGGAAAAGACTTTGAAGCGATTCAGAGGACTTCAAATTTGCGATCGCCACAGGATGGCTGTTGAATACAATCTGAGTATTCTCAAAACTTGTGGAGAGATACTAGAAATGTCCTGAGCAATGTTGCAAAAAAGAAGGATGGAAAGGAACCGTTTGTGTCTCATTAAAATCATGAAATATCTTGCCTGGCAAGAACAGGCTGTGCAGGGTGACACCGATGAGGAGTCACACTTCTTCATTCGCTCTTTTTCAGGAGTAGATACTTTGTCTTGATGAGAAACTTCGCCAAATAAATATAGGTGGACGAATAATTGAGTGTCAAGCCCAAATGAGAACCTTTGACTTCTTCTCTTGACTGAATTTCGGTGAACGGTTGTTTTCCCACCAAGATAATTTATCAAAAATATTACACAATACAAAGATGGGTGCCACTAGTGGACAGCGAATTGCTAATTGTTCCAAAGAAGTTCTGCAAGAAATGAGTGATCAAAGCTTTAGATTATTCTATGAAACAGTTTTACTGAAGAAGAAAAATTACCCATCAATTTCAGAATCAACCGTACCTAGGAAAAGACTTGCACCTATCAGGGGAACCGTTATACTATGTGATATCAGAAGATCATTAGAGCCACATATACTCCGAGGCTCTTGACTTGATGGTGGATGCTGTTGACAAACGCATTGACCCGCCAAGTTTTAATGCATATGCAAAGATGGAGGAGTATTTGTTATACTCAATGCTGTCAACTATCAGGACTACTCAACAGAGTTACAGCTTATTGAGATAAAATTACTGTGATGATGTAGACATTGGACAACTGGACGCCCAACACGATGTTTTTAAATTACTTATGAAGGATGGTCGTTTTGTATGTTTTTATGATATCTTAGTTAAAATCAAAGAGTTTGCCTGAACGTGGAAAAGGCATGATTAATCACATCGTTACGATCTGGAAGCTTCTCAAGAAAGGTTCAGCAGCCTGAAAAACTAAACCCTCATAAACAGAGAACAGATAAACTTTTCCTTCTTGACGTTGCCAATGAATTCTATGATGGTAACGTTAATCGAAAAACAAATTTTGGTTGGTTTAAAGAATCTGACTCTCAAATCTCATTACAGTGAAGCAGCGTTGAACAGTTATCCACAGCCTACACGTGCATACACTGTTTGTAAAAGGACTGCTTATTAAGTTATAATGTATTTAGAATAACCAAACGTTGAGTCTAGCTTTGGAATATTGAGTTTAGCTTTAGAATATAGAGAACAGCAAATTGCATTTGGTTGGGAACAGTTATTGGTGTCCGCCTTTCAAAATTGTGTGCTTTAAGAGAGGCCACTATGTTTTGGAAAACCAAGTTCGAAAGTTCTGTTATAGAATCTTCCATAGAGAGTCATGAAGAGAAAGTCGAGCTTGAATCATGCTCGAGCTAACAAATTTTTTGGTTGACTTTGGCACTGTGAGAAATTCGTGAAATTTCTCTGCTGGATAGAAAGTCTGGGTTGCTGACAATCACACATGTATAACACATTAATTTTGGTAGTTCAATTATTATTTACAAAGATGGGATAGACTAAAAATCACGATTTGACCCTGTTTATGATCTTAACGATTTTTGTTAAAATTTCTCTCAAAATCCAGGATATCGAGTCTCATATCCTTAGAACATTAAAAATTTCTCTGGTACGTGCCTGGGTCACCCCCCAGAAGTTGCTCACTCCTTTGGCACCCGTCAAACAGGGATCTATTTAGCTTCCCAATTCTGAAACTGCGGGCCTTGCGAATTAGGAATCCAAAAAATCATTGGATTGTCGTAAGGAAACAGTATAAGATGGCTAAGAGGCAAAGTCTGAATGTTAGAAAAGAGGCAATAAGCCCCAATAATTTCCCACTGAAAAACAACTTAAACCTCTCTTAAACATAAATATCGTTTTTGATGTTTGAGAAACGTGAGAGCTTGGATATGTTAAGGTAGATGAACGATCTTCAAGCTCGATACTCAGAAAATGATTTCTGAGCCCCAGACGGGGATCGAACTCGTTTTCTTGCCATCTTTTACTGTCTGACAATAAATGCTCTCTCCAGCAGTCATTGTTTACTTTGAGTTCCCCCTGGCTCAGAGCCCCGCTTTCGTGATAAAAATGCGTTTCATGGTCTCATAATTCGGAGTGGCAGGGTAGGGACAAGCTAAGTTTGGGGGTAATAAAAATACTCTTCCACGCGAAAACACTAAAAATCTGCAGCAATTATAGGAATTACGGAAACTGGCGAGCTGTTTGAATTGGGACTCAGTATATAGCAGAAATTATTATATGGCTTTCTTGCATCCTGAATTCTGATTGGTTAATCCACGGTCCGTCAAAACGTATTCGAAATGAAAACGAGGAATAATCTCCTCTTGAATTTTGCTGATCCTGACAAGGAAACAAACAAAAATACAAATTTTTGTTGGGAAGAGCCAGAAGCAAAACAAGGCAGTCAAGAAGAGATAGAAGCATTTCTAATTGGTCAGAAGGCTAAAAACTACTGTCTAGTAACCAAGATGTTGGGGTGTTGTGATGGACTGAAGTGATGAAAAAATACTAAAAACCGTTATTTAAGTCATTCAACTGTTACTGCGTAAGCCATGCTTTCTTTAAAATGACGTTAAAACCGTGAGCAGGTTTCTTTTTGAAAAAGTTTCATTTGTATATTTTAACCAGATGTTTTTCAAAGATTTCGAATAAGTGAAACTTAAAAGAAAATGCTTAGTGAAATATACAGTGTTTATAACTTCTTACCACATTTTCGGATCACTGCATCTTTCAGTTCTGAATTATTCTTCTGCTTGTAATATCCACAATAGTTTAACTTGGCTAGATTTATGTTCAAACATGGCATTTAAACTCATTTGGTTTGTGCATGGAAAGGGACTATTTTCCATGAATATAATAGCAAGAAAAGCTGACAAATAACTTTGTTGGTGCAGAGAGTAGCCAATGAAAATGAGGAAGGCAACAAACGCACGTTAACGAAAGCCAGACAGACAACAGCTGAAAATTCTTCTTGAAGCCATATTATAAGCACCTTATTCACCTCGTTTGTTTGTTCTCTACAGTAAAATATCGGACCTTTGTTTTTTGAACGGACCTCGGCTCGCTGCGCTCGCTCGGTTCGTATACTAAAAGACCTCGGTCCGATATTTTACTGTACAGATCCCACGCTGGGTGAATAAGCAGTTAATCCCAAACATTCAAAATATACGAGGCAAACAAGTTTGTTTTGTACTTCCAAAAACCTCAATTATCTTCACAGCTGCGTTTAACACGCTGCCGAGACCAAGCTATAAACAAATAACTTAATTGCCTTGGTTCATATAAGCTTCACAAATTTCAGTTTAAAATTCTTGAAAACTGTTGTATTGGAATGCATCAGGGGCTTTCATTATCAGGATTAGGTCATATTCTAATAAAGAAATATTTCATGATTTGGCGTGCTTCATTGAATTACAGATGCACGCGGGAGGTTGGAAGAGCACGAAAAAAGCGTAAGAGTTGCTCGAGAAGATAGCCGAGAGCAACTCTAGATTTTTGAGTAATCTCCCAACTTTCCAATTGTATCCATAACTGAATGGACTACGCCAAATCATAAACCATTTGTTATATAACACAGAATCACGTACAAAATAACTGAAAACAAGGTTTATTTTATGATTTTAGAAATTTGAGAGCTTGGATATATGTTAAGATAGATGAATGATCTTCAAGCTCTGTACTCAGAAAATGATTTCTGAGCCCCAGACGGAGATCGAACCCGCAACCTTCTGATGACCGGTGAGACGCTCTAACCATTGAGCTACCGAGACTCAGAGGGTGAGCTAAGGTGCAAGTTCGATATATATGTGCGACCTAAGCGGAAGCCGAGGGGCTCAGAAATCATTTTCTGAGTACAGAGCATGAAGATCATTCATCTATCTTAACATATATCCAAGCTCTCAAATTTCTAAAATCATAAACTGCCTTCATCATTAATATATAGTGGCTTCCGCTTAGGTCGCACATATATATCGAACTTGCACCTCAGCTCACCCTCTGAGTCTCGGTAGCTCAATGGTTAGAGCGTCTCACCGGTCATCAGAAGATTACGGGTTCGATCCCCGTCTGGGGCTCAGAAATCATTTTCTGAGTACAGAGCTTGAAGATCATTCATCTATCTTAAGGTTTATTTTGCTGATTAAAAATTGCTTTCTCTTTCCGTAAGCCAAAATTTCGAAACTTTTTGATTGGCTGTTTGAACATCGGGTGATCCTCAAGGACTAGGGCTTCAATTTTTTTCCTTAATAATTACTCACGAAGCGAGTTTTTTTTATGAATCAAACTGAAGTTATTGAAGAAACATAACAGACAGTTTGAAAGAAAGTACCAGGTAGTTATTTCAATGTTATTCTTTTTATATGTAGTTTTTTCATCTACTATGGCTTTAAATTGATGTATGTCATAGGATTTGCTTCCAGGTTGTGTTTTCTGTTTACAGTTTGTTGACTGAACGGCTTGTGAGTTCTAAGTATAAGTATTCCATGTCGTCCAACGTCATTGAAATGTTGTCACACACCAGTTTATTGTTCTTTTTGTTTTCACCGAGTGTTTTTTTTTCCTTTGGAGAAAGAGGTGAAACGTTTTGTTGGACGAGTAGATTCGCTGTTTTGCTTTACCATCGGCTAAAATACTTCTTCCTCACCAAAGTCCAGTACAAATGTGGATTCAAAATCTGTTACCCACTTCCAGCTGTTGACAATGTTTTCGTTCGCCATTTAAGAACTCGCTTTTTTGACCGTGTAATAATTTTCTCAAGAACTTTTTCTTTCGAAATGTTTTCCCGCAGTTTTTCCGGTGCTCCATCGAAATATAAAGCACGCATGGCAGCCAGTCAGAAGCGGCGTTGTATTACATGTATGTTACGGCGTTGTATTACAGGCTAAGCAAAAAAGTAGATAAGGGATCTTTATTAAAGTTTAACAAAAGAAATAGTACAGTTATATTAAGTCTTTCTCGTGTATTTAAACCTTACTGGATTTAATGGAATTAACTTTCCGTTTTATTAAGACATTTTATAGAAGTTCTGAAAAATGGAGACGTCTTTAGCAAATTAGTGAAACCTAATATGAAAATATCCTAACATTCAAATTAGAATAAAACACAAGAATTTCTCTTCAATATACTTACATGTGTTTCTTAAATTTGCAGACCTCTTTTTTGGAATCCTTGGGTACTCGCGTGACATCATTACTACGGAAACCTCTGCTTAGTAATATTTCAAATGATACAAACGTTGGTGATCGAAGAAAGTTCGTCAAGCCCTCCCTAATCTCTGAAAATAGATTTCTGAGCCCCTTTCTTTCTTGAGCCTTCTTTCTTCCTTCCTTTCTTTCTTTCTCTCTTTCTATCTTCCTTCCGTCCTTCCGTCCTTCCGTCCTTCCGTCATTCCTTCCTTCCTTCCTTACTTTCTTTCCTTATTTCTTTCCTTCTTTCCTTCTTTCCTTCCTTCCTTCCTTCTTTCTTTCCTCCTTCCTCCCTTTCTGTCCTTCTTTCTTTCCTTCTTCCTTTACATATTGATTTATTTTCTCACTTATTTTTTTATTTATTTCATTCCTTCGTTCTTTCTTTCATTGGTTGTTTTTTCTTTCCCTCTATTCTTTCATTCGATTTGTCAGTCCATCTATCCATCCTCTCTGTGTGTCTGCCTTTCTGTCTGTCTCTCCTTGTATTTTTTCCTTTGCTCTTTCAAATTATTTCTCACTGTTTTTGTTTTCTTATTTCTTGCCTTTCCGTCCGCCATTCCTGTTTACAACTTGTAATCAGTGGCGTAACGAGGGGGGAGGGGCAATCGGTGCAGATGCCCCGGGCGGCACTTTTTGGAGGGACCGCATTTTCGGCCATCAGTGTCCTGAAAACGTTGACCGACAGTTAAGTTACTCTCCTATTGGTGACAGACGAACGTAAAACTAACTGATTACTATTTATTTGAAGATTGATAGCAGTTGAACAGCGAAGTTTACATAAGTTTACGCACGAGCACTGGTTAGTAATTTGAATTGATATACATAGTGGAGAAAGAATATTCGATTTTTTGATAGAATATTCTTTGTGCATAGCTGCTTTATGAGTCGTCTTTTGTTCTTTCTTTTCCTTTTTTGTGGGGGGCGGCATCTTCTATTCCCGCCCCAGGCGATAATTTACTTCGTTACGCCACTGCTTGTAATTACATTTTAACATATTAACGATGGGAATTCGGAGAACAAATTATGAGGGGCAGAACTCACTATTATGTACATTTAATTAAGGATTAAGAATTACAAAAAGTCTATTTAACAATGAGTAATATCGGAGAAAACTTCAACAATTACTGAAGACTTTAAGAACTTGTAAAGAACATCTTCGTCGCTTCAGTACCAAATATACGTGTTTAGCAATCAAGAAAAGAAGCCGGTGAAAAGGTTTAGAAATCCGACAACGTACGAAACACGATTATTTCACGAATCTGTTTTCCAAAGATTCCTTTGAAAAAAAGCTTTAAATTCCGTCAACTCTTAACCTCTATTATACGATTATGTGTTATATTTCACCTTGCACATATTTACGTATTTTGTCCTTTATAATTTTTCATGCGCATTATTCCAAGTTAAATACACGGTTATCGTCAACAACTTAACATTAATGCACGCTGCACGTCTTTCGATAAGTTCTTTGCATTTTTTGATGAACAAAGTGAGAGTCGGCAGAAGCTCATTTATGGTAACGCAATTTGACTCTTTAGACACTTACAGTTGTTCACTCGGTGCTTTCTTGGTTTTATCTCCAAGTCCGTCGGTTGCAATGGGCAGATTCTCTCTCTTTTGTAAAACGACCGTCTTATTTCGTGGCGGTAATCCTTATTCATGATAAGTACCAGCAGAGGGTTGATCGCTGACGAAGACGTTAACAAAACAAACATGATGCTCCACATTAGATAGGGAAAAGTAGAATAGTAATTGGTGTAGACCGCTATGGAGCTGTAAACAAGGAACGGTCCCAAGCTCATCCAAGCAGTCACAATCAACATGAACAAAAGGATGCTAATTTTTTGACTTTTCTGTTCCATTTCGCTCCTCTTTGAGCCGCTAAATTCGCGGTTGAGGTTTCTGACATTTCGAATGATGCAGAAATTGCATAAGGTGGTGATTAGGAGTGGGATGATCAGGATAAAGTTCAAAAAAGTGACGTGCACTTTCTTCAACTCTTCACTTCTCCAGGCGTGGTCGCACGTGTTTTCCTTCGTATGATGAATTACCAACGACAGTGGCAGTGATATCGTTAAATATGCGACGACCCACGTGACGGCGATCAGGTAATTCGTCAGCCGCATGGATAGTAACACTCGGGCCCGGTGAATTTGTAAGAACCTCACCATGCCGAGACCGGCGACAGAGATAATAGACATAATCGAAAACGTTTCCCGAATGGGAATCAAATATTTACAAGTCCAATCAGGAATATGCAGCCCGACTGTATATTCGACATACTGGATCGGAATAAAGATGAGTATCATGCCCAGGTCAGCCACGGCTAGGTTGAGAATGAATGAGTTCGTAGTATACTTCAATCGGGAGCTCTTCTTGACTCCAGCATGGATCACCATTACGTTGGCCACGAATCCAACGATTACTATGATTGAAGATGGAACAAGTTGGTACTTTCGGAAAGCTTCCCGTTGTAATGCTACTTGCAATGACGTACTATTGTTGGACGAGTTGCTCATTCTCGGACGTCGAATTTTCCTTACCAAAAGCTAACAACCTATCAAACAAACGGAAACAATCCTTGTTTACCGAAAAACCTGATTGCACGAGTTCTTATGTTTCTTCGAGAAATATGACTGTAGATTTATATTTATATATCAACTTATTTCCGTCTCGTTTGACGTTGTGCAGAATTTAGACTACTTTAATATTTTTGACTGATTTGAAAACTTTCTGAATAAACTGTCTTGACTAATTAATTGAGTGTCGTGCACAATATCTACTCCTTTCATATCTTGAACGCAAATCACATGGGTCAAAAAAATTAAGTTCATTTCTGATAGGGTACAACTACTCTAATGCAGGATTTACGACATAACATAAACGCCGCAACGTTCTTAAAAGAACGAGAAATGCATGGAATATTTATTAATTTTTAATTTGAATTTAAAGAATAAAACCGTTCATTTGCAATGAGTCAGGTCTCTAGAAGCATATTTCAGTGACATTTGGTTGACTAATTCCAGTGCAGGTAAACCCAAGCAACATTGCGTGTTTTCATTACCATAGTGCAAATTTGCGTAATCACAGGAAATTTTAAGCAACCAATCAAAACAAAACTAGATATTTGGCGGGAAAAATAATTCTTTCAAAGGAATATGGTCGGTTCTTGTAGTGAGCAAGGACTCCACATTTTTAAATGGAAGACTAACACAACGATGCTCAGTACAAAAATATAGAAAGACGTTTTTCTTCTGGATAAACATTTTCAGATGTTTTGGAAACTAATGAGAACAAAGTCATCGTCTATCAAACACATGTTTGTTTTACACGAACAGCAACATCCTTCAACAAAAACCCAGTCAAAAATGGGAAAGAAAATCAACCAAAAGCCATATAATAAACTTCTTATTAACCTTGTTTGCTTGATCCGTTCTGGAAAGTAATTTCCTTCGGTTTTTTTAGCACAGAACTCACTCCTTCCGTTGCTCCGTCTGTACGAAAACCTCAGGCAAATAGTTTCCCGAACGGACCTCGTTCTTGGTTAATAAGTAATAATTATTTGGTCTGACAATGACGATGAAAAAGAATCAAAATATTGCCTTGATTATTTTACTGGCTATCTTGGCGGTTACTTCGAAGTTCTTTTTACGGAGAAAAGTATGGGTGAAACTGCAGATAGGCAGTCAAAACATAATTATAAATATATAATGTGAAATAAATAACTTAGGAGAGTAGTTTTACCTATTTCAATTGGAATTCTTTTAGATTGGCAGTCGTTCATCCAGTTATAACCGAGTTCACATCAGTGATCTAAAAAAGTTGAGTTCGAATCAGGTTAAGTTTGATTTAATGCCAATAAAGGGGCTATCTTATTTGCTGTTTACCGTATATTTAAATGTTGTTAGCCTCCTTCAGAGGATAAGGATTCTGGCCGTGGCCTGACCCTGGTCGAGTTACTGTGATGTCAAGCGTGTAAGGTTGAACAGTTGACATGGTTTCTAAAGTAATGTTTCTAGTTGTGGAAAATATACTGCTTTTTGGGACTTTATTAAACGACAGAATACTTTACATTTATGTTTTATTGATATCACGGATGAATCCTTTGACCAACAATGAGACCAAGCTTATCCTTTAAAACGAAAGACGGGAATGTAATCAAGAGAACATAGTGAAATCGAATCGCGCGAGAACGTCCCTGACGAGGCGACTCTGTAAGTGTTAAAAGCAAGAGATATTTGCCTCTACCGTTTCGTTGAGTATAACTTTCTCTGGTGTTCGTCACGAGCAACCTCACAAAATGAAACTATATGAGATTTTCGAAGTTTTTTCCACCTACAGCAGGGCACACCACCCTACTTTCGCTTTATAAAATGTCTTCATTTATGCTGGAAACCCCTATCAGCTTGGCTGTTCTCCAGAGAGGTCCAGTAAGGCCCACCCCCTCCACCCTCATGGGTCCAATATTACGACAAGAGGAAGCTGGAGTACCCGGAGTAAACCTATTCTTGTTAAAGTAAAAATGGGCAACACTCTTCTTATAAAAACCACGACCAGCCGACAATTTGAAAAAGTATAAAATGAAACAAATTCCGAAAAATAAAGATATATTGGAAAAACTCAAGATATGAGTCAAAACAAGACGAGTATATGAGACTGTAATATTTCGACTTTATTACAACATAATGTCTGATGATGACTTTGTAATAAAGTCGAAGTTTTTCCAAGATGTCTTTATTTTTCAGAATTTGTTTTATTTTATACTCTTCTTACATGTGATCAAGGTAACTTCAATCACACAACTGCACGGAGCCTGAATCAAACCCTAGTCACTATGAGGAAAGGCACGTGTACAACCATAGTGCCACAGGCATTCCCTAAACTTCATGCTGGAGCACTGAGTGTTGATTCTCATCCTTTGTCTTTCATCTTGGTCCACCGCGTACACGTGAATATTTCTTCATGTTCTGAAGGTGCACGTAGTTAGTAACCGCAGTTAGACTAATCGGATCGAAGAGAGACTTAGGATACTCCAGTATTGGTCCTAGTTCGAGGTATGCGAAGTCTAGCATTGACAATTAATGAAGAAAGACTTCCCACCTTTGCTTTGCTCGGAGGATCTCTTTGGAAATTTTTTGTGCACTACGCCAGAAATCGCCCAAACAAAAGCGTTATGGTAGCGATGTTTGCGTTTCTTCTCCGTGTCCGGCGTTGCAGCGACACTCGTGTTTACAAACACGTAAACAGTGTAGTAGACACTGATGCTGTCACGAGGAAGATCATCTCAAGGTTGAGAAGGCATAACCCTTGCATTTGAAGCGGTACGTACAACCCTTTGGGCATTTACAAGGGCATTTACGTATTTGGGCATTTACGTATTTGCTCACTAATGAGAAATAACGCACACAACAAACTTCAAGTCTTTATTGAACTAAGCTTTTTCCTTGGGTAGTTTATGCTTAGGGCATGGTTTACACTAGTGACATTAGCATAAGCATAACGAGATTGGGAAATGCACTAGGTACCTCATGGTTTGTTAATGCCCTTCTAATGGAGAAGTACAAAGAGTTCAATTGACCGTGAAGTACCAACGGCCCTTGCGTATGTGGTTATGCTTATGTTTATATCACTAGTGTGAACCAGGCGTAAAGGAAATAAAACAGGGAGAAAATGCTCAGTTCCTCCAGAAAAACAATTTTTGTAGAGTGCAAAGTGAGCAAGAAAATACTTGGAGTTATCTCTGAATACAAATGCCGTTATCTTCTAGCTTCAGTGACGAAAAGTAAGTATTTAGTTGTCATTTACGACACTTGGTCGTGCTACACCACCCTCCTTCCTTCAAAAGATTCTGAACCGCTATTTTTTAGACGCTGTATGATGATTTGAGTCTGACATTGATCAGGCAGTAGCAATCAACGAGGAGTATAACAAAATAATATTTTGTACCTGAGGGTCTCAAGAAGTAACGTTCCCAATGTAAATGACACTGAACTTTGTCAGTTTAGGACGAAAGAGTAGCGTCAAACGTGCGTCTCCCCTTCTCCAGCCGTAAACAAGAACTAAAATTTCTTACCATGTTATTTTCATTAGCTCCCACAAAAAGCTCTAAAATTGAATGAACGCTTATCAAACTGTGCATGAATTCCAACGGGTTCTTGTCAACAAAAAGACATGCTGTCATTGTTTATCCGTTGCGACAGCTTATTAGTTCATTGTATTGCACGACATCGCACCATCAAATAACTCATGTCATCTAATTATGGATGAAATCTTGATGTGCTTATTTTTACGCAGTTTTTCGAATTGTCACTCACGAGTTCAATGGAGACGTGCGATAAATCCCACTTCCAGGTGAGTTGGGGCGTGTGCCAAGTCGTGCCCTTTTAATTATCCCACTATTTCGAGGATGGCCTGAGTGTCAAATATATACATAAATGGATTACGATGCAAAAAAACCGACTCGATGAACTTTCAACTTAAGTAAAGTAGCATTTCTCCAGGTCAATAACTCAAGAGATTAATGAAACTAAATTTTAGAACACTCCATTTCGATCATCCTCAAACCATTTCGTCTTTTTTCAAGAAAGATGCCATCAATTAGTTTCTCTATACATCAGCCTCCTACAGCAGTAGTAACTTTTTGTGGTTCTGGATGTTCTAGAAGAACCTTTCCTAAACATAGAATTTTCCCTTCTTAGACAACTAACTGTACCATTATCATCCTAATGCTTTACGTCAAAAATAAACCGATATCCTACCAAGGATAATGGTGAATTATTCGATGCAAGTTTATACCCTAATTTAGTTCTGCTACACTGAATCTAGCCTGAAGCATTCTTAGTAAATGACGAAGATTTAATAGCACTTAAGTTTGTAAGACCTGTATTGATGAACAAAAAGCCCCTAGCCTTCAACTACGCCAGCTTCGTTCGCGAAATCACTGTCAACTTCCCAGTTACTTTTACAAGGGCAGACACCTCTGTAAAAAAACACATTTCAAAAATAAATATAAGCCATTTTTGACTGCAAATTTACTTATTTTACTTAATAAGTGAAACGTTAGATGATTCGTACGAGCGTTTCTTTACTTCTTTCAAAATAAGTAGAGAACATTTGCTGGCATTGCCACGTACTGCTAATCATTGTCACTAAACTTGGCAAGATTGGACTTGGCGGAAGTGGACTTATCAAAATCGGCAGAGGGGCAAAATATTTTGCATATTTTACGAAATTTGACAAAACGAACGTGCTCGAATGAACGCACTTGAAAATGCTAGATTTTAGGAAACAATTAAGGACTTTGGAAGCTTTTAGTTTATTCTTGGTAAGTTCGGGCTCACTCCTTTGTTTATTAGAGCTTTATTTAGCTCTAATCAGTAGAACATGACCGTTTTTATTTCTCAAGGCTGATCTGTTCCCAGTTATGGTCGTCCTGACCAAAAAAAGGTGTCCTCTCAAGCCTGTCTCACATTTGAACATACGCATAAGCATAAGGACAAAACAAAAGGCAAAACAAAGGAATAAAGTCAAGCCTACTACATAAGGATCGTCGTAAGCATAATTATAAGATCATAGTCTAAGCATAAGTCAAGAACCGAACAAAATACGAAACAAAGAAAAATTCTTGTTGTTTTATCTTTGCAAGTCCCAGAAGAGATGCCATGCTTTGTTTTTGTGTTGATCTTGTCCTTATGCTCATGTCGTTATTGTGAACAAGACTTCATTTGAAGGGTCGTAACTATTGGGAATAGTGAGATGGGATAACCTTCCATTCCTCGGAGATTCGAGTTTCGTCGAGCAATTTTTTCTCGAAAACCCTAATTTTGTCAGGCAATTTGCCTGAATGCTCATGATGATTTGACAGGGTCAAACTATTTTCAGTGTTACAGAAGAGACAATAGGACGGAAAACTACGATTACAACACCTTTTGTAACGGAAATAGGTGTGGTGATGGGAAATTCGGATCGGAAATACTCGTGAAACAATTAGAGAACGAAAGCAAATAACAAATCTTGATATTGTGGTTGAATTAGCAGTGGTATTAACCTTTAAATCTGAGCGTTAATAAATCGGGCTGTACCTATATTGTCGTCATTGCACCCAGTAGCTTGATGTGCAGCTCTTATGCACTTTGTTCCACTGCCGTGTACCCAAGCAATTACATATACTAAGAATAAACAACTTCTTTACTAAAGCCTGGGGACGAGATTTGACAACAACATAGGTTCAATGCAGACTACAGAAAGCTATAATCCCATGGCCATATCATTCGAAAAAATGCCCTTTTTGTTGGGAAAGGTTTAGACATTCAAAATTTCTTACACCCTCCAAATTTTTATACATCAATTATTCTACTGCTCACTTTAGGTATTTAAATGTCATACTTTTTTCGAAATTCTAAACATACAAAAATCTGATTTTTTTATTGGAAAGTTACAATTCTGAAGATCTTTTACGCATGTCGAAGGATACGCATAAAGAGACACGTCGCTGAACTAAAAGCCTTCTATACAAACAGGGAGTGTTGTTAGGTGCCGAAGTCGGATAGAATTTTCCAGACGTCATTAATTATATGCCGCCATTTGATATAATCAGTTTATGCTATTCATTAATTATCTTCTTGGTTGTCAAATTAGACATTCACGGAATTTCTTTCAGGTAAATAATCCCACATGGACTACTTTTCGAAGGATAATAGAAAACGTTCGGATTTCTCACTATTTGCCGGATATTGTTTTAAGGTATGATAGCTATTCAAATATCAGTATCTCAGGAACACTTGAAGTCGTCCTTCCGCTTCATTCCAGCCATGTTCCAGTAGATGGTTGTTTATTTTACATTTCGAGAGACAACTCAATTTTTAGTCGATGGACCTTATTATCCATGGGAACTATTTAACCCTTTAACGCACAGTGTCTGATATATCGAACACCTAAGAACACAAGAATCAGTGAGAGAACAATGCAAAACAAAAAGAGAACAAAGAACGAAAGAAAAAACAATTAAGCGTTTAAGGGTTAAGCCATTCTTTTATGAACATGTAAATTAGTTTCACGTTCATCTTCTTCGCGTTAATATTAACAAAAAAATTCTTTGCTTCCAAATGAAGTGACATACAAGAATGTTTGAACAGGCACCCATTATGAAAAACCCTTTCAATGAACTTTGAACAACGCATCATAACGAATAAAGTCGTCTGCCGTTTGCTAGAATGAAATGCCGTTTGCTAAAGCGCGTATTCAAACAGGATAGGATTAATGGTTAATTTACCAGTACATTTGAATTCTGTCAGAACCTCAATTACAAAGGCAAATGCATGAAACATGAATAAACAATAGAATAATAGGATACTGCGTAGGTGGTGTTAAACAACATGAAAATGCCCTAAGGTTAAAAAAATCTCCTAAACCGGAAAGCAGAAAACCCTCACAAAAAATGGCCCTTCATGAGAGAGTAAAACTTTGGGTTCATCTGTCTTCTGTTTTGGACGTTTTTCGACCTTCAGTATAAAAAATACGTCCAGCCGTTGGTTTATTTGGTTAATGCAAAATAACAAACCTACCAAGAGTTTTTTCAAAGCAACGAATGAAAACTACATAGAACATAGTGCGTTTACTGTTAGATTATTCAAATTGTCGTATTAATCTTGCGCACGGAAATTGTGTATGTCTTTGAATAGGTTCACTACTACAGTCAAACCAATTTAGTCTGTTCTTGAGGCTTTACATTAAGAATTCAAGTTACGTGATTTGAGTGAACAGTTGTGTATTCAAACGAACTCTGCTTCGTAACACCTATCTGTGATGGAAACTGAAGGATAATTTGTTATGTTAGGTGATGAGCGGATCCTTGTTCCTTGTTTGTTTTTGTTTCTACGTCCGCGACACCGAAGAGGTCAGAAGAACGGAAACAATAGTCGGAATTTCACAACCAATTTTTTTTTAAACTGCATTTGAATGATCAAAAATTAAAGTGGTATTTTTGCTGGCATAAAAAGATTCGTCTCAATGACTACTTCGAATGTTTTGGGTTCACAGATCTGTCTTCATTGCACGCAAACGCATATATGTTTTTATCTCGTTTCGCCGTTTCTCATTGGATATCCCATGTTCGCGAGCTGGTGGGTGGGAAAAGGCGGAAAATGTCACTATTTGAACAGCGTCATTTTTTTTATCGTATTTCAACATTCCCGTCGCCTGCGTCCGGTGTAGACAGCACATGTTATTTACCTGTTTCTATAAAGAATTCTTTTAAGATCCAGCAGATGTGCCTTCAGCCTGGTTTCAAAAGACACCGCGAATCGAATCATAATCGTTAATAATCGCATTTATAGAAATACCATGAATCGAAATATTTCTGTCTTAACGATTCATTGGTGAGAATCGCTACAGTCAGCATGACTCACGCTTATGTTAAGTTCATATGGTCAACAATTCTTGCGGTTTAATAGAATCCAGGCTTCAGCATTATTTGTATTATGATTGTTGTGACCCGTCTGACCTCTAAGCCAAGGTCAATAATAATGAGAGACAGAAAGTAAGACTAAAGTAACTACGGCCCAAAACATGTTAAAACATCACGAGTAAAGATTCAGCTGATGGCTAGATAATAAAATCATTCAGCTTAACCGTGCTCATATGATCATGTTACTGAACGTAAAAACGAAGAGAGAGTGTTTGACTGGTCATAGCGCTGGAATGATAAGGGAAATTAAGTCCACAAACGAATAAATGACACGCAGCTGTTGTCAATCTTGTTTGTGCCGCTTGCCAGAAATGATATCTAATCAATGGAATCTCGACATTAAAAACTCGTGAAAACTTTCCAGCTATGTCGATTGCCAGACAAAGATCGAAATAACGTAAATCACAGTTTCGTATCGTTATAATTATTGCAATTCTTTGAGCGATAAATCATCAATCGAACACCAGACCTAATGAAAACAATTACTGTACAACTGTTGCGTAGTTCATTTAAGATTGTCGTTGACTCTTGTAGACATAACACGAGTTCTATTCTTACAAATATAAGGTCACTCGACGCATGTGTCTAGCCAAATGAAGACGCCAAGCGCAGAGAGTCTTCGTTATGATGAAGACCAAGTGATTTTTCACATTTATAGATGTTGAGTTGAACATTTGCGCACTATGCGTCCTTGTTTGGGTCGAGTTTGGTCAATTTTACCATATGCATTGGAACAGCCACTACAAGTGAAAACTACGAATCAAGAAGTGAACAGGTGACTGCTTGACGATGGAATTATAACAACTACTACTAAGTGGAAACTACGTTTAAGTAGTGATGACGCATCGTTCACGCATGTAGATGAAACTGAAACTGTAACTGTCTTCATTCTATTACTATAGAATAACACCAGGCTAAAAAAATGTATTACAACGTTTAGTAGAATTTCGTAGGAACCATAACTATTTTATTAACTACGTTCTTCCTGATTCTTTGTTGGTCAAATGTAGACACTAACATCTGTGAACAACTATGTGCTCTAGAAACGAAATGAGCTGCTAATGGTTTGGCATCACTTCAGCTTGTTAACGATCAGGAACAAATTGGGCATTTTGATTATAAAGAAACAAGCGCAGAACTTTAGTCAGTGACATCTTTAAGGCGATTTCTTCCCAAAAATAACAATCACAAACCATCTCCAGCTTCAGCTTTGATGAAATCGATACGTGACGATCGTAATAGAATCGCGGTGAAGTTGTATGGAGGAAAACACGTTATTTGAGATGTCTAATGATTCAACGTAACTAAAAGTACTTACCCTCTGCCTTTTTCACAGTTGTATCTTGGTGAGCGGTGTCTTGGTATCAATGAACCGCGTCTGACGCACACTGGCAACTTATAATAACTCGACGTGTGTCACATGTTTTTAACTATATTAAGGTGACGAAAATGCATGCCTTGAACAGCTTGTTATCAGGGGCGAGTTATCAAAATGATAAAAGGTCGTTTCGGCCATGGTTTTCAACTCTTGATTGATTCGAAAGGCTTCCGGACCCTTTTATTCCACAACTAGAATTCTTGTTGTTGTTTCCACGAAAGAAAGAAAAATTAGAGGAACCCAAATTAGATCAAATATAACTCTTCCTGATCCTTTCCGGATTTTATTCTTTTATCTAAGAACTGTGCTTTGTCTTTCGCATTTTCGACATCAGAGTTTCCGGCGTTAGTGTTTACAAACCTGAATTTCTGGAGAACTTACTGCGAACCGAAAGCTCGACTACGAAGACATTGGCTGTGGAGTAAGCCCTGGCAGAAAAATTTTCTATTTTAGGTCCTCAGGGACTAATTTTAACTCTTTCCTGACTATGTCTCCCCTTGATGAGTATAAAATCGTCTTGCGTAAGCCAGAATAAAATACCAAAGACGGGTATGGTCTGGAAAGGGTTAAGGCATTATAAGATATACATGAACAGAAATTTTTCTTGTTCATGTATATCTCTGAGGATGATTCTGAAATTTTAAGATATGTTGCGCAATATTTGGCCAGTGGAGTAGCCAGTGGAGGAAGGGGGCAGTTACCATTAAGGAAGAGAAGCATGAAAATGTAAACTGGAATATGTTCAGCAAGGAAGTCGAACATTGCATTTGCCGAGCTATTGATAATGGTCTCTGTTATTATTAGACGTGGGATGCCGATGGAAGATAAGACGGAATTGAATATGTCAGGCCAAAATACATTTCCTCTTATTCCCGTACCACCGAGATTTCGCCGAGAGATGGGATTATCCGCGGGTTAAACATGAACTTGCTAACTCAGCCTGTTTATGTTGTCCTGGGATAAATATTACTGGCCCTGAGAAAGGGAAGTTAAATATTGCTTCAATTAAACCCTGGGTGCCAACAACGGTCCGACCATTACCTGAACAGGAATACATTTTTGCCCCCTGGAAAAAAATCAAACCTGGCTATGCCACAGTTTCAGGCAATAATGATTGGTCGAAAACAATTTGTGGGTGCAGATCCCCACCCACAGCCAAGCCACCGGGTTAGCGATAGTCTTAATTTTCCAACTAATCTCTAGGGGAGCAACCTCTTTTGAAAATAGAGTTGAATTATGTCGAAAACAAAATTCATTATGGAATGTACAGTATCCGGCCCGGCGGAAACTCAATTTGAGTGGTTTGGTCAAGACCGAGCGTATCCATTTGGCGCCATGACGTTAGGAATTGCTCGTCAGGAAAACGCTGGAGTCAAGATAAATAACATTTCGCCCACACAGTACAAAGTAATGGTGAAAACAAAATTATTGAAAGGATATTTTTTCAATATCTTGTTATTAGTTCCCTCTGTTCAGATATCCAGTAATGCCCCCATTAGACCAGTGTTTTCTCTGGATTTCTGTTAATACTTATTCTGTAAGAAGTCGAAGCGCTTGTCGGCATGGAAATTAAGTGGTCAGGCTCTTGCAGGACCAACCGGACCTCTTCCGCGGGTCATGATTATCCATAACTCCAATACAAAATAGCAGATGTAATCGACCATTACATGAGATTATTAAGATCTGGATAACTTCTTTGTTTGTGTCATTCGTATGAACTTTTAAAATTGTTAATGAAGTCTGAGGTGTCAATAATTCAAAACTCCGTTTACAAAGTTACATTTTGGATACGACACTGCTAAAATTTTGGAACGGGCGCTGCAATTTTTTGGGGGCGGCACGGGTGATTATTCTTAGTGTAAACGATGCTGGCTTCGTAAAATTTGGTACCTCAACCTGAAAATTTAGCCGCGCCGAGTTCCTGTATCTTCTGTCTATGTAGGTCTCGGCACGACTTATTAGACGCACCGTGCCCAGTGCTTGCCCATGAAATATTTGATTATTAGGTGTTATCGTCCGGCTTCTGCTGCCTTGTAAAATTATTATCGTTGAAATATAATACTTGACAAGCAAACCCAAGCGCGAATCCACTCAATAAAATCACGTGCGTCGTCAAAAATATAACAAAAACCTAAAGATGTCATAGAATTGCTGTAAAAATCACAAAGATTACTGAGGACATATCGAAGAAATAACGAAAATCGTCCGTCTGACTGAATATCTGTTATAAACAGCTGGGAAATCTCGGGGTTGTTAAAAGTAATTATATCTGGCAATATCCTGAATGGACCAGTTGCACTTCGGCAACATTTCAAAAAACTCTCAAACTGACCACGAAACAGTCGGTTATTTTCGTCGGCCGGATCTCTAAACATGGTAAGTGCACGTCAGGTCAAGTAGAAGTGCTCTAGTCTGGTAGAGTTAAAGACGACACTGGAAAAGTTTGTTTGGAGAAATTTTGCCATACTGTTTTCATGCTTCAAATTCATATTTTCTGTACTTCTGACACGGATCTGAAGTTAAACTCTTAGTGACTAAGCATCTTTCACTTTACTAGTCTCCATAAATTTAGATCGTAGCTGTTTGCCAGGGGACAATAAGGTGGCGTGAGACTAGAAAATTTCAGGTGGGGAGCCTGTATGTGGCTGTAGTAAATTGCGGGAGGCAACATTTAGTACTAATTAAGTAAACCCTTTAAATAACTCATATCTATGGTATACATCGACTTCACTTGTAGAGATTCGAAGGAATGCTTTCCGGAAACATAAATATGTCACCTTGTCCACCTGCAAGGGGTGGGGCTGGCCCTAGGACTTTTAATTCTGAACAAACATGCAATAATCAATGGGAATACTCGTTTGAGAAGCTATTTCAAACACTCGGTTATCGTCTTTCATCAGGGAACACCAGACGCTCGAAAACAACACGAACCTCAGGTCTATACCCCTGCGTTCCCATTATTTTCCCATGTTTGGAACCCTTGAGTTGATACAACACTCAAATTCGTGTACATGTTTGAACTATTTTATGATTCATGAAGAGGCTAGTGAAATTGGCTGAACAACATACCCAAAAAATGATAATTCTCCGATATTTTTTTCAAACATCGCTAGTTATCCTGGACTGACAATGCCGGTTTTTACGGATTTGTTCACCTCACTCACCGAGTTAACGCACTAGGTCAGAGAACGACTTAAAGTAAGAAATTTAGTACCTTGTCAGCGAAACTATCCACGGGGATATGCTTACATATGGGGTGAAGGACCGTCAAGCATCCTCCCCCCCCCCCCCCCAATTAATTTGATAAGCTGAAAAAATCAGTCGAGGCTTTAAAATCTGAAAAGGTTTATGGGAGAGAAATGAACAGAAAGAATAGGTTTAAAATTACAAGTTTCCCAAGCAGTTCGCTCTAAGTACGTCTCAAACTATCTCAGCTTAGTTTACTGTGAAAGATAATATTGCAGCTGTGGCAGCGGGTATAAATGTGTATATTTACTTCTCATTCCAAGGAACAAAAAACACACCGATAACAACACCTTTCAACTTTTGTTGAAAGATTTTGAAGCGACATAAAAAGTGTTGGTTTTACTGCAGATGGCTCTGGCTTTGCCATTTCTTTTTCTTCGTTCATTCATGTTCCTTCAAAATGTACAGCAATTCAAAATAATGAGTCGTATGTTTTCAGTACATGTTTTGATATAAGTCTTTTCCGGCCGATTATTTTTGAGGTCTATTAGGGCAATCCATTGAGTATACGATTCTGTGAGATATCTTCATTGAAGACCGAGATAAGTCTCCCAGGCACTGCAGGGAACGGAAGCTAGGGAATGGTTGTTCCCAATCATTTTCTCAACCAGTTAGTTTGAAATCTTTCAAGAAAACGTTGCAGGTCAACGCGAGGGGCGTTTGATTATTAAAATTTTTGTTCGGAAATTGTAAACCACAGTTACATTGAAATCGTTTCCTCCGTAAACCACGTTACTTCCCTACCCTTGCGAAAATTGTCAAATGTGATTTTCACATTTTCACTCATGAAATTGGAAAGCTTTCACATATGGAATGTATAATTCACGTGAGAAATAAGTTGATTAAAAATTCGACATGTAAAACATCGTATACAGCACGTATTTCACATATGAAATACACTGGGTCTGAAGTTATTATGCAAGAGTGATAATTTGAAATATATTTGTATGCGTTCTCCAAAACCTCATAGCAATCACACATAATAAAGCGATAGATAAGCAATTAATAGCAATATATTTACATACACGTTACACGAACTGGTCCGATTTATTCCCAAAATAGCCAACTAATTAGAAAAGCAGTGTCTGAAGTTATTATGCAAGTGTAATAACACTGCTAATGCTGCTATAACGCTGCCAATCACTTACTTAAAAAGTCAACATGGGCAAAAAGAAAGATTTATCAGCAACTGAGAAAAAGGAAATTGTGCAGTTATTAGCTAAAGGGAAAACAACATTAGAAATTTCAAAGATATTACGAAGAGACCATCGAATAGTTAAGAATGCAATGGAAGACGTAAACAAATAGAGGGTAAGAAGCAAAGAAAAAGGATTTAAGAACATTAGCGACAGAGATAAACAAGAATTGAAACAAATTCTAACAAAGCATCCACTACTAAGTAGCGCGGAAGTGTTTGACAAGGCAGGAATAACAGGAGTGAAACGTGATAAAAGGTGTAGAATCCTTCGAACAATGAGCACAGTCAAGAAATCAGTTAGCAGACCTCCTCTCAATAAAACGCACATACAGAACCGTTTGAACTGGGCCAGGGAAAACTTGAAAACTGACTTTAGTAAAGTGATTTTTACTGATGAATCAAGGGTGACTCTGGATGGTCCGGATGATTGGTGTAAAGGGTGGGTTCTCTGTGATAAGGAAGCTCCTCCAAGGCTGAGGAGACAACAAGGAGGTGGTGGAATCATAATGTGGGCAGGGATTGTCAATGACAAAGTAATTGGGCCGTTCAAAGTGGATGAAGGAGTGAAGCTAAACAGTGATAACTATTGCGCTTTACTGGAAGACATATTCTTCAAATGGTACAAAGCTCAAAGTCGAAAATTTAAGAAGGACTGCGTCTTCATGCAAGACAATGCCTCCTCTCATGCGTCACAAAGCACTTCCGAATTTTTGGCTCAGAAGGGGTTTACAGGAAGTAAATTAATGAAATGGCCATCGTCCTCTCGTGATCTAAATCCGATTGAAAACATGTGGGCACTGGTAAAGAGGGAACTGTATCGTGGTGGCAAACAGTACAGAAGCCAGTCAGAGTTGTGGGAGGCAATTAAAAAAGCAACTCCAGCAATCAAGCCTGAAACAGTGAAGTCTTTCACAAATTCAATGGATGATGTACTTATTAAAATAATTAATAAAAAAGGTGGATATATTTACATGTAAAATGATTCCATTGTTTGATGTTTAGAAATAAATAGAATGTTAAATTGGTTTCTGGTAGTAAATATTCCATTAACATCACTAAAGCTCACTGTTTGGTCAGACAAATTCCCATTTGCATAATACCTTCAGACACCCAACTTTATAAATTTTTGTTAGAAATACCGTAGCAGGGCCCGAAACAACTGAAATACAAGTGAAGATAGTTTTCTTGCATATCACTTTATTATATGTGTGATTGCTATGAAGTTTTGCAAAACGCATAAAAATATATTTCAAATTATCACTCTTGGATAATAACTTCAGACACAGTGTAGAAGAATCACATATGAAAATCAATTTCACATATAAAATTCTTATTTCACATATGGAATTGAAATATTTTCACACATGAAATACTATTTTTCTTTGTCAACTATCATGTGAAATTTTTAAAGGTATGGCTCCACTGCTCTCAAATTCGTCCAAATCCTACGAGACACAGTTCGGAGGCAGTTACATTGTCTCAGTAGATACGTCATCTCACCTGCAGTAATAGTCCTTTGCAGTTCCATTGTGTTCTTGGTTTATAAATACCTCATTACGTTTCAGTGCTATTGAGGCTTTTCAAACATGCATGTATGTCTGGTGATGTCATGTGCGAAGCACTGACCAAACAAACTTCACAAAATGAGAAATATCTTTAGAAATAATTTGTAGAAGGTACTAAAATTTATCCTATGTGTTCATAATTCACAAAAAAACATCCCTGTGCAAAAACTATAGTTTCCATGGAAAAAGTTAAACTTAGGTTTCTTTTATTTAAAAAAACACTAAACTTGTTTATTTCTCTATCAAACAGCTTTTACTGCAGCATTTTGATCCGAAGATTCTTACACCCGTAGTTTATGCTTAATAATGGTGATATTTTAGAAAAGAAACAGAAACAGAAATGGTTCCCCCAACTGCAACTTACTTTGCAAATAAGAGTGAATTTTATTTATCACTATCCATGTGCCAAGTTTCTGTACTTTCTTACTGCTATTTCCGAAGATCTTCCACGTTTTGTGAACTTTATTCAGACAGTATTCAGTGTATTGCGTTATGAGGTTTGTCTAGTTTTCATATTGTAAGAACCTGAATATTTTTGGAACGAGATGAGATAAATGACGACTTAAAAAAGCCATTCTTCCTCATTTCCAATCCATTTTTAAATATCATCAAAATTTGACTGGCAAATTTTAGGTTTGAGTGGCAGTTTAGTGTCTAGATAAAATACGACTCAGTGGAACATCGACCATTGACAACGACGTGAGGCCAGAAACTTCAAAATATATAATTGCAGAACAAATTTTACTTTACACTAACAAATAATTACATATCATATTTACCTTATACATACAAAATGATGTGTTTTAGATGCATCTCATACAAACATATTTAGAAATCTTAAATTAATCTTTTTACACATTAACTAAGATTACAACAAATCTTTTCCATTTTACTCATGAAAGGAAGATTCCTTGACATGAAAGAGTTATATTCATTTTTGTCATTGATTATATAGACTACTTTACCCAGTCTATTATGTCTGCGCCTTAATTTGTGAATGTCTTGAGGTCCCACCCCTCGTCGATTCTTGTCTCTCCAGTCATAAAGAGACTACGGATTTATCTAAACATTTTTCACAAATTAGCGTATTAAGAGGTGAATTTTATCAGATATTTAAAAAACTCGCAGTACGTGCTTAATCGGGTCTAAAACACTCGGTTATCGCTTCGTGTTTTAAATCCCGATAATGCACCCCTGCTCGGTTTTTAAATATTACTTAAAGTTCACTCATAATGCATTTTTTTCTGTACACACATCAAAATTAAACCCTTCCCGATCTGAGACGTCTGCCCTTCACGAGTAAAATTGTCTGGCGTCAGCCAGAGTAACTTTAAACAGTCGTACCGACCGAAAATAGTTAACAGGCTCATTGATCTTTGTCAAAACTTTATTTATACTAACTACTTGCTATATTCGAATATAGATGTCAACCTAAATTTATTTTTCTTACGATAGTGGTTTACTAGCAAGTTAAAGCTTTTGTTAATCACCGGGCTTGTTTTTATTTGATACATACGGTCCTTTTACTTATTAACGATATGCATACTCATATGTATATTATGTAGTATAATGAAACAGCGTAACATAAAATTGATAAAGGTGAAATCTAAAAGTTTGTGTATTTTTTTCTGGCAATCTCGCTCTGCTTTCTATGTCCACTTTATTCACTTTCTCCGTGCTTGACAGTATACATAACTGAAATTCAGACAACATAGCTGCATCAGGCAAACCCATGAAGAGCTGAGAAGAGATTGTTTCATCAGTAGCAGATCTTGTGAAAGCAAAAACTCCTCATCACATACTAAGACATGCTCAAATAACCAAGCAAAACCTTCCATGGGATATTTGTTTTAATCCTGATCACGATATGCAGAAGATTTTTAGTGATTTCATTTCAAGTTATCAGCCACCAAGGAATATTTTAATATTGAATCTGATAACTCTTGAAATTTGCTCCAATCACCGTTCTCAGTGTCTTCTTCCGAAAATAGTTGAGTATGCTTCGGAAGTGGACTTACCCCGACACAGTTCAAGAGTTCTAAAAGAGTTTGGGGGAAACCACGGGTTAAATACTACAGGACTAGTTTCATTAGAAGTAGCTGTAAAATAAGGTGGATTGTCGGCTGGTTCTGATTTACTAAAAACTATGTTTGGATAACAATATCCTATCACTGAAAATTTCCAGCCAAAAATGAGTAGACGTTTTTGCTGCACGTTCAGTCTTTTTTTATCAAAGAAATGCGCAAGAGTTTTAGTGTGTTTTGATTTTGCGATCCAAACTCTCTGTACATTGCTTCAATTACAATTTGCTAAGAACACTCGCTGGTTTGTTTTTGTATTTGTACCAAAGAACCTTATTTCATCTACGTTTTGATGCCCAGCCCTTATATCAAGACGTTCAATATTACAAGTCTAGAATGGAGTTTATACATACGCAAAGATAATACACTATTAATTAATTGATACATTCTAAATAGAACTAAAAAAAATTTAAAATAAATCTCTTTCATTCAAACTTATGGAAATAAAAGTATGCAGCTTTTATGCCCAAATTTTGCATGCTTAGGATGACATGAAAGATTTTTTCGGAGAAACTCCTAATAGCTTATAAGAAGTATAGGTTGGTAAGATCGAGGATAAAGGTTAGGGAAAATAAGAATCAGGGGATGAGAAAATATGACAAGAAAAGATTCCAGATTTATTCTTTGGTAAATAAACGAGATCTGCTTGAGGAGGGAACGACGTACGTTATAAATAAATCACTTCTTTGGATGTGATCCTGAAGGAATGGGTTTAAGAAAAAATTGAAGATGTGCGGTCAGGATTATTCATGATAACAACTAAAGCGTTCTCTGACCAAAATATTTTATTAATACAAGCTTTTGATTGCCAGTTCTGCAATCTTCAATTCTGCGATTTGATAAAATGTAAAAAATGTAATAAGAAGCATCTGGAGGTATTACTATTTCGTTTCGAAAGAGTCTTCACAATCACAGGAATATTATTAACAGATATGATAGAGGGTGGAGAGGGTTACCGGTAGAACAATTATGCAGGCATTTTTTCTGAACATGGATAAAATAGATTAAAAGATGTAAGAGTTCAAATTATCGATAAAGTCGATGTTAAAGATCATATTAATTGAGAGGGCTTTTGGCTGTATAATTTAGATACTGTTATCCCCTAAAGGTATGAATATAAGAGATTTAACTTTTCTTTTATTTTGTAGCTCTATTAAGAGTTTATGAATTAATAATGTATTAACTTAGCGTCTATATAAACTCTACATTTGACTCGTAATTTTGATTGTTTTGGTAAAGGGGCTCGGCCCAGTCACGTTGATGAAAGAAAGTTCTTATTTTTAAAAATATAATCAATAGTTTGGAACTGGGAATTTACATAGTTTGGAACTGGGAATATATATATATATATAACAATCAGAATGAACTTTTTAAAATAAACTTTATAACGTTTCGGGATAAGACCCCATTTTATATTTATACATATGAAATATACATGAGAAGATCGAATGTTTTTTTTTTTTTATTTAAAGCTTAATGACAGTGACACTTATTAAAAAATCCCTCAATCTATATATTATCATTTGACAGCCTCTGAAGATTGAAACCAACATCTCCTGTGTAAAAAGGATTTGGAAAAAAATGTTCAGTTTCCCAACAGAATAATTTTGACATCAACAAAGTAAACTCTAGACGAGTTGCGCATAAAACAGCATTGTATTTGTCGGTCAGTCTTTCTCCTGGTTGGCCTATCTGTAGGTCCATTTATCTGTATGTCGATCAGTCTGTCTGTTTGGCCAGTATCTCTATGTGTCTGTCTGTGTGTCTTTCTGCGTGTATGTCTGTCTATGTGTTTGTCTTTCTGCCCATCTGTCTTATGGCTACACGATTAGACTAGCACCAAATTGTTTTTCTTTCTGGGGGATCGCACTCATGTTTGCTAGTTTCGGTTGTTATTATTGGTCAATAACAAATGTATGATTCTGAGCACTAAAAAAGATTTCAATATTCTGTCTTCATGTCTATTCTATGAGTCTGTATTTTTATTGATCTGTCTGTGTCTAAGCATGAGAGGATTGAGTAGCTTTTTCGTTAAAATTTATAGACAGAAGCACTTGCAAAATTCTCCAAATTTATAAATTCTCGTCTGACGGTTTCTGAAAATTAAATACAGTATCTCCGGCATTAACAGAATTTCGACGGAATGTGAAGTAGCTCAATACCATATTGTCGAAATCAACAAAGAAAATACGAAAATCCATTAGGACGAGTAGTGTCCAAAATGTGTTTTGTGTCTGTATGTCTGTTTTGTTGGTCTGTCAGTCTATCCTATCTATCTATCCATCTATCTATCTATTCATCTATCCATCTATCCATCTATCCATCTATCCATCTATTCATCTGTCCATCTATCCACCTATCTAACTATCCATCTATCAATCAGTCTGTCAATATATCAATCAATCAATTCATCAATCATTGAAGAAGTTGGTCAGTCTCTTTGTTCTTTTCTCTTTCTAAATAGCCGTGGCCAAATACTAAGCTGACAAAAATGTTTTAAAAGTGTAAAAGTGTCTAAATTGCTCTTTGTGCCCTCAGTAAAAAACAGAAATAATGCTTCTTTAAAGTTTACCTTAGTAAATCAACGCTTACTATGACATTTGCCCATTGGGTCTAGTTGCTTTACCTGAAGTTCTACTCGTTCCAGTTGCTGCTGTAGAGGTCGTGATTTCTCTCTTGAAAAGACTGTTCTGTATTTCGTCACGGTAATCCTTGTTCATGAGAAGTACCAAGACTGGGTTGATGGCCGACGATGAAGTCAAGAACACAGTTATGGTGCTCCAAAATTTTAATGGAAACTCTATGGGGACATCAAGGATCGAAAGTAAAGAGTAAACGAGAAAAGGCCCTAAACTCCACCAAGCGGTTATTATCAGCATTAGCATGAGGATACTAAGTTCGTAACTCCGGTGCACAAATTCGTTGGTTCCACGGCTGGACTGCTCACGATGTCTCAGGCTTCGCACTTTCCTTATGATGCTCAGGTAGCATACTGTGGTCACAAGGAGTGGTATAAATTGAATGGTGTTCAAAATGGATATGTGTATCCTCTCCTTGCTCTTATCTTCCCAGAAATGGTCGCATGTCATGGCATCCGTGTGCCTTATCACGAACGATAATGGCATCGATATAGCAAAGTAACCAAGAAACCACGTAATACCAATAATGAAGTAGGTCGCTCGTTTGGACAGCACGTAAGATGAGTGAATTTGTAAGAATCTCACCATCCCGAGGTCAGCAACAGTGACAATGGAAATGATTACGAACGTTTCCCGAACGGGAATAATGTACTTGCATGTCCAGTCACTAACATCCAGTCCGACAGTATATTCGGTAATTTGAATGGGAATGAAGAATGCTATTACGCCCAGGTCGGCTACAGCTAGGTTGAGGATGAACGAATTGGTGGTGTACTTTTTTCGAATGTTCTTCCTCAGGCCAGCATGAATCACCATGACGTTGGCCACAAATCCAACGATGATTATAATACAAAGAGGAATAAGTTGGTACTTTCGGAAAGCAGCCCGTTGCAGTTCCACAAACAAGATCCAAGCGTCAGAAGTCGAGTTATTCATGGTCGGGAAAATTCCTAGCTTTTATTACCCTGCAATAGTAAGGAGCAACTATTCAAGCCAATAAAACTAAAACCTTTTGAAAAACTTTGACAATTTTCCGTTGCCAGCAGTGGCGCAATTATAGGGTGGGAAGGGTGGATAAAATCCACGGGCCTTGAACAAATGGTATTAATTAGGGATTCCCATGCATTTTTTGATGTCATAATTATCGAATCCTAGTCACAGTGGTGAGAGACGCGTGCACTACCACTGTGCTCGAATAAAGTTTATAAAAAAAATAAAAGAATAATTAAGGCAAAAATTTGATCCCCCACCTCTTTGATAATAGATCTATTTATGTGTGACAAATTTAGCAAAGAATGATAGTGATTGGGCGAGAGAATTTTCACTGAAGTCCCCTGAACACTACTGATAAAATTCTGTACTGCGATTCGACTCCTTGTGTTTTAAAGCTCCCCTGTGAGCTGCTTCCGTATTCTAATAGATAGTTAGTAGTAACAGAACTTTTTGAACAGAATAGTATCAGGCAATTCTGCTGTCATTTTAAGAATAATGTTGAATATCAATCACTTTTGTTTAACTAACATCTTCAAATTGCCATCCACACGTCTTCCGTATCGTTGGTATCGGCCATGATAGGGCCCATCAAGTAATCTACCACAGAAGCCCCAGACGCCAACCTAATTGCGCCACTTGTTGCCAATAAACATAAGCAATATTTACAGCATAAACTCTGCGACTCACACTCCCTAAAAGATTAATCCCGGTATGATTTCGATTTTAAGCAGTTCTCTAAAAGAGAAACTCTTACGAATTATGCAAATGAACAATGCCGCAGTATGTTATAAAAAAAGGTACATTTAAGTGTAATATGTCTGATTTGTATAACCGTGTCGTTTATACTTACTAATTTATGGTTGGCTAATTAAACATTATGTTCCTGCATGAGTCAAAGTAGGCTTTTTCCACATATCATTACAACATGACGTAACTTGAAAACGATTGTTGTGCATAGAAAGTTCACACTACAGTTTTAAAATAAATGCGTGAATATATATAAATACTCCTTTTTTTCTGCAGCATGATCCTTCTCCGATATTGTGAAAACAGTTTACGTACATTCCTTTGAAAGTTGTAATACTTTCTGATAAGGACGTACCACTTCGCACAAAGTTTACTTTTGCCTTTTTATGGGAACTGATTATTCAGCCATCAATGAACGGGAGGATATAAAATGCAAAATGTTGTGAACAAGCAAAATCCGTTCCCCATGTAACTTTCAAAGTATGCAGGTAACAGTGAACTTTTTCGTATGAATTGGAGTTATTTTTCGGTAGCGGTTTCTTCATACACATTGTATACAGTGGTTGAAATTTGGGCGAAGAAGGCCTTCGGTAGGGTACGCCGCAGACCATCTTGAATAAAGAAATGAAAGACTTTAAGGTAATTGGAATATCATTTTTTGAAATATTATGATTTTCCGTCGAAAATTCTTATCATAGTTAGGGAAATGTATCATGCCAGAATATGTGTGAAAGGGAAATATTTGGCGACGTGGAGGCGAGATACTTTGAATTTTATAATTTATTACGTTTGAAGTAAATTGGATACTGGGTAAGTACATGTAGAACATGACTACTTGGTCTACTGACTGCTGTGTACTGGATTGGAATTCCAAAATAAAATGTCTGTCGGAAACCAACTGAAAAACTTTACAAGTACTGTTTGATGATAATTATACCTATAAAGAGTTGTTTAGAAAAGTTAGTTAAAGTGATGGTTGAAGTTACATCTGTTTTGATTATCGTTAAGCCATCTAAAAAAGATTAAGTTTTACTAGGATTTCCTTTGACGTAGAGGAAGAAGTAATACGATGAACTTATACAAATCTAGGAAAACAGGACCGTGATTATTAAACCAAATACTCGAACTGCTCATAACAATTTTCCAGCAAATAAATGACTACTTGTGAATTTACCGATAACTCTACTCCTAAGAAAATTATTTAAACCAAAGGACCCACATCAAGATGTTTTTGCTAGACGTTATTTTTTCTGAATTTGTAATCTAAAAAAAACTTTAGAAGGATGATTCTAAAATCAGTAGACTGTTAAAAATTACGAAAACCCAGGGGCCCATTGAAAAACACATGTTCAGCAACACGAGTTCAACCTGAATACACTTTTTTTTATGATCAACACGAACAGTTAGTAGTTAAAAATTAAAAACCATTTTTTCGAAAACCCTGAAATAACTAAAACTCCTAAATTGTTGAACGACTTTGACCCTTACTGACCTTCCTGCCGACAGTTAACTCGTACGATTAACTCTAAAAGTTCTGAAAGTCTGTCCTCTGCACTACTAAAAGAAAGCAATCGAGCGCATATGTCATATATAAAACGTATGACAGCAGTCAGTGGGTAAATAGGAGATTATCTGTTTCCTGGTTGTAGCCAGAAACAAAATAAAATACAACAGTAAAGAACAAATCACTTTTCATATTCGATACGTTTTGATTACTTAAATGTGAGAAAGACTAAGGACAAGTCATGAAAATCATAATACTCCTCAGTTTCTGTTTGTTAGAAATTAGCAAGAGAGAAGATTCCCATTTACGTCACACTTTAATTGGCAAGATTTAGAACAAAGGCTGAGCATTTTTCATAAAAAGTGTAGTTAATTCATCGGGAGACGACACTCTCTTGACGTGCCCCTAATAATCCCGCCATTCATCAATCCTTGCAGAACAGAATAAAAACTGCGTATGCACCATAACCCTCCCTGATCTGGTAGACATTTTTACCCTGTTAACCATCGAGACTAATTTTGATGAATAAGAGTTCAAAATCCCTGCGTACGCCCAAGTTTTACTTGACGACGTCGTGTGAAGATTTTTCCCAGGACTTGTTCTACGAATACATTTTCTTTTAACGGATGTGCCGACGGACGAATATAATCTGTACGATAAGATCTCGAAAACCCCCTGCGGTTCAGCAGGAGTATGATAACTTTGGAATAGAGAAAACCAGTTAGGCCAGAACATTGAACTAAACTGGTCTCTTTTTTTGTACCACGTGAACTGTCAGGACATTCTATTCCTAAAACGACAGACAAATTTCATCGACGGTGTATTCCATTTTACTGGGGAAATTGTTCGCGATGAGCAAGTCCTAAGATCTCAACAAAGAAACCACTTGTTGATATTCAATAATAGAATTTCATTTCTTTCTTGGCCTTTTATACATCAGTTTAAAAAAAAAAATCATACGTGGGGTGTACAAAACAAATGGCGTCAATAATTGATTCAGTTAGTTGAAGTGGCTGAGGAACCGGGCCCACAAAAGGGCTATAACCATGCATGAATTACAATGTGAAGAAATAATCATGACAGTGGACGAGCCAATTGAGTTTACAGAATGCCGGGTGGATCCACGTTGGATTTTGTCGTTGAAAATCAAGCTTTAATGAAGCCATTTCTGTTAGGAACTCCCTAGAAACGAGCTAATTTCTACATATTCATAGCAAAAGAGATGACGAATTTTACATTAAACCATAATCCTTTGCAAGCAGTAAACGATGTATCTGAATGATAGATAGGAAGACATGGTTTCAAAAACCTTATTAAATTTGGCCAGAGAAATCTCTAATTGACTGCGTTCATAGTCATAGTAACATGTCGCATATTCTTTTGCGGTTGTCGGAACTGATATGCGTTTGCGAGAATACATCTTTTTCAGTTCCGTTAGTTGTGCTCGCTCCAGTTCAAACCAAATCCCACTCCCATCCTGACACCGCATGTCGTAAGTGGATCCAAAGTCAGTCGAATTCAGTTCCATACTCGTTACTACCCAGTCATGTTGCGTATACACTGTCCAGACTCGCATCCAAGTTTGTTGATCCATATCAGATCAGATTCCGTTAATTAAAACACACCATATGGTTGAGTGTTTCGTCGCAATATCAACAGTCGGTTAGACCCTGTTTGCTAAAATGGCAACTGTGACAAATGTCAGAAGGGTCGGTTCACTTATGTGCTGAATGGATCGGTCAAGTTGGCTCGTGGGAAAAAAAATATTCAAACACTGTACAGTTTCAGTCAAAACACTTGACATTGTCGAGCTCTCGTATTAGAAGTGTCGCAGTTTTTGCGGTTTTATTTAAACACAAAGATGATATGTGTCAATTGATACAATGAGTTTCGGATGTAAGCATCGCTAGGCTGTGATTGTGTACCGTGTAGAAACCAGTTCACCAATGAACGAATTGATTGTATAAAGCTCGTGTGTACGCAGCAGATGAGAGAGATGTGTGATGTTGTAATAATATGTACATAATAGTGGAACAGACCCGGAGGAAATTGCTTTCGAGATGATATTCAGATGGCATAGCGTCAGACTTGATTACTTATCTGTTTAACTCATTCCTTCCGAGACGATCGGACCGACACTTTTCATCTGCCTGATAAAATCGTCTGGCATTTGCAAGAATAAAATAATCTGACGTTAACCAGAATTAAATAGTCAGACGTAAGCCAGAATCAATTAGAAAAAACTAACATACTGGAATTGGTTGATGTTGCTGCATACTGATGGTGGATTTGCATTTCACATGTTTTCCATTAAAAGTGCTTCATTAGTTTAAACAAGGGCAAAATTAGGAAGGAGTTTACGATAGTACCCTATGCGCTTTAGATACGAGAACTGTATTTTTAGTCCCTTTTAGCCACTTTCAACTGTATCGTGCCGTGGCAACGGGCTTAAAAGGCATATTTAGAGTGAATGTTTCTTTCTGCGTGAAAACAGATCAGTTTCCATGATACGTCCTGATTTTGAAATCCGTATATTGCCCACTTTAAAGGCTTATGTTAACATTTTATTAACCTAAAAAGTACTAATTCGACATACCCCAAAATTGTGCATATCGTATGCTCTTCTGAAACTCTGTAATGTATTGGGAAATTTTATGGTTAAAATGCTTAACATTCCAACCGTCAACAAATCATGTGTTTCTTAACTTTTACGTTTATCTGGATGATTGATGAACCATTTTGAAAAATTTTAAATTGCAAAGCAAGGCGACTTTTTTGCTTTGTTTTGTAACTAAACAAGTGTTTCGAAGCACAGATGGGCCGGAAAAAATAAAGGACACACGTAAAAAATGTGTCAAAGATAATTAGAAATTCATAACAATAGTGTTCAATTCTCAGTAATTCGACGATAATCTTTCCACAATTATTTTTTTTGTGTGTGTGTGTGTGTGCACGAGTGTTTCAGGTTTACAGGACGACGTCAATAATGTTAATTAAATTAAAATAACATTGGTTCCTAAGGAAAACATAACCTTCCAAGTCTAGACTTCCCAACACTCGACACTCCACAAGGTCATGGTCAAGTTAGCGTTTTAGCGCGCTTGTGACGACAATGAAATTAATGTCGAAATACCAGACAGGCATTTAACAGGTTGGAAAAGTCAGTCGGGTCGTTTAATGCTGCTGATAATGGGAATATGCAAATACTCTAGATTGTACAGTATTCACCGTGCAGTGTTGAAGGTGAACGAAGAAAACATCGCTTTGCTTCTGATTCATTCTATCCACCTAGGAATCTGTTATTCAATCAGGGGTAGAGAAATCACTAACGGATGAAAATTCTTTCATATTTTTCCCAAGGGTGATTCGAAATTTACTATTATTTACTAGTCTGTAGAATTCGGGTATTAGCACTTTATTTTATTCCAGACACAATTCTGTACCAAAACTATCCCGAAACACAAGAGAAAAACGTTGACTTGTACTTTTAATCATAATACTTTGTTCCCAGTAAACGTTGTATCTTGTTGAATTATATGTAGACAAAATTTTAAAAAGACAAAACTTCGAAAGACGAAAAACATTTCCTGCTTAATTTGTCAAATAGTCTTCCATACATAAAAGCTAATTTGAGTTGGTTAAGCATTGTCATTAACTCTATAGCCGCCACCATTTTCTATACCATGGACGCTCCCAGAATAAGAATTCTGATAGCGAGAACTTACCAACAAAGACGATTCTGCAGCCCCGTTATAGCAAAATAGAAATTTCCCATGGACAAAGTCACATTCTTGCAATTAGTAAATCTGTTAGCCCTGGGGAGGGTGCCAAAGGCCATCTCCCAAAAATTGATAGTGGAGTGTGTTTCAATTTTGATTTCATTGAAATAAGATTTCCGTGTTTTTAAGCCTGAGAATTTACTGTTGTTCGAAATCAAAATTTGGTATCCTCAGGCTTACATAGGTATTAAAACAACTTATCTCTGTACTGTGCGCGATAGGATACTCAGAGACTATCGCAAACCGATCTCTACGAGGCGACGCGACAGTCATGTTTAAATATTTTGATGCGATTTATGCGCGGGCTTCTGCTGTCGCGTCGAGGATTTTCAATATGTTCGATTATATCGTGGCGTGGAGCAATGGTGGGCCGTCTACGCCGGTGGCACAAGGATTACTGTAAAATCCAACCGATAAGATTGTACAACATATGGTTAGTTAAAATTACCTACGATAGTGCGTCTACATGAGTCATCTTCTCTCGAGACGAGTCCTGCCCTGGTTGAGATATGTCTCATTATGAATGAGTTAATTTCGGAACCATTTCATCCGTGTCTTCAATACAGAGATGAAGTGTCATTTCACAGTGAAAACTCCATGTAAATTCTAGTGCATGATTAGTGTCAGAATTAATACTTGCATCATAGAGTAATCATATGATGAAATTTGGCAAAGTTGGATTATAATAATAAAATAAAGTTATGATTAACTATTAACGTTATGATGTATTATATCAACAAGCATTGAGATGCTAACTCGCCTTTACACATGACCTAGGAAATGCCCCAGTTGTTCACGACTTAAAATATAAGTCAGCTTGTTCGATTAGCACAGTTTCGTAATTATTGTGCCTTTTGCAAGAATTTTTCAAACACTTACTGTTTAGGTAAGGAAAACCTTTATTACGTTTGTTATTCACAAATCGCTTTACATGCCAGTACTTATTCTACCAGCATTACCAAATTACCCAGTCTGGTATCTTGATCTAAGTTACTACATGAAAGTTTTCGGGCAATATCCTGTAAGAGATCCCATTTTAAGTAGATTTCGATTGCCACGTCACTGTACTGGTTTTTCGTTACTCGTCGTGTTGTTGCAAAATCCCAAAACACAAAGCCACCATGCATCTTGCTCTGGCACATCACAATGTTTATCTCTTTATCACCATTTTAATTCATTATCATAACTGAACTTCGCCAATATTCGTCGTCATAATTGCCATACAATACCACAATATAATATAACGCCCGTATTAACTTCGACACTAATCTTATGTGCCATTGTAAACACCTCAGGTTTTTCATCCTTGTTTAACTGCTAGTGACCAGAGCAAAACACATAAATCTGAGCAGCCATGTTGATCATGCCGTCTTCCGATCCTTATCTTGTTCTGGGCCTAAAATGTTTTTAGGTTAAACCCCGTAAAGTAATCATGTAAACGAAAAATGGGCAATTCTCGTCCCATGCCCAAATCACTCATTTAAACGTACTTCCAAGTCTAATCTAATTGATTTTGCAAAACTAGAAAATTTTGATTGGTCACGCTTTTGAATCCACTTGTCCTCATCTCGAGAGTAATTGCTTGGGTGGCTTTGTAGTTAAAGTTTGCTAATCCTGTTTACAAGGCAAAATTGGGTGTAATTACAGATTTTTGTGGAGATGTTTTTAAGAGTCTAAGTCTAGAAAGAAAGTGGTTTCGATTTGAGCGAGCTTGAGTGGTTTTAACTTAAACCTTAACACATTGATTATATGTTTTCTTCTGAGAATCGCGTGCTTCTTTCTGATAAACGAATTCATTCAGCTGAATACAAGTGATTTTAAACACGGTGGCTGGCGATATTGCAAATAAGAGCCTTTTAACAGAAGAGATTAACCGATCTAAAAAGCCCACCTATAGCTTTTATGTAAAGGGTTCATAACTCATAACTGAAAGGTCAACTTTTTGATTTTTATGTTCTCTCCCTGCTCTTCCTAGTCCTCGTGTATTTTTGACAAATTCAGAAGGCGCAAGTTGGTTAAGACTTAATTCATTTAACTCGCATTCATTAAATGTGAGACAGATCACGCCAAAAAAGCATACAGTATTGAAAATACGAGACATCTTTCTTACATTCTTTGATCGGTTGACAATCTGTTGTCTACGCATTTATATATTTGAGAAAGCGTAAACACTTAGTTTTTTATTAAGCCAAAATTTTTTATCAAGCATACGTTTCGAGGCCAAATTTTTCAGGGATCCCTGACAAAAGTCTACAAGAGTGAATGGACAGCACCGAACCAAGGTATGGAAGAAACTAAATTAATGCTATGAATGTTTTATTGAAGTTTCAGAACAGTTAATCCAAACGTCTGCCCAGCCTATGATAATCAAGCAAGCTTCGTTAATATTCGAGCTTACTTTTTATTTGACCTTTTGAATGCCAAGGACGAGTATGTACGTCCTAAATAGAACTGGTTGGCATCCAAACGATCAAATGAAAGCAAAATATCTGAAAAAATGTAAATTGGATGTCTTCGTATGTAGTCATGTTCATTCATTCATTTATTCATTCATTCATTCATTCATTCATTCATTCATTCAAGGTCTTTATTGAAATCATAGGGTAAAATAACATATCCTATGTAACAAATTTAAAGGAGTTGAAATAAATTAAAGTGCTACATTATACGTATAATACTGTTGTATTTTCATTTTAAAATTCATCGCTTATCACAATGGTTAACTTCAAAAAGTGCACTAGAGTTGAATATTAAAAGACTCTAAGCCCTCTTTGTTGTCAGTGAACACAATTTAAACTCGATAGCACGCGCTAACTCGAATGCTTTAACCCATAAGTACCATACGCAAGTTCAGATTGGTTACAAACACATGAAAATCCCTCTCAAAATTCTTAGAGTTCGTCTTACTGGTCGTCAAAAGTCAAATAAAAATGAAATATGTGAAAAAGCTGTAAATTGGAAAGCTTTGTAAGAAGTCATTTTCTATTCTCGTTTTGATATTTCTTTAACCACAATGGTTAACCTCATCCAGTGAAGCACGCTTCTTTCACTAACAAGGAACTTGAAATGAAATACTGCACTTGGCTTCACCTTGTGCAGTATTTAATTTCTCGTTGATTGCCAGTAACTCAATTCAAATCCCAATGGCACACTCACTCGAGTGTTTTAACGTACTCGGCTTCACCTCGTGCTATATTTAGTTTGTCGACCATTTTCAGCGTACTCAATTTAAATCCCAATGGCACACTCACGCGAGTGTTTTAAGCCACAAGCATCATGCACGAGCTCAGATTGGTCACAAACTGGGAAAACGTACTAATAAAAATATTGGATTTTGTGCAGCTCGTCAGTGGCTAAGCTAAGCATAGCAACTGGTCATGCTTTGCAAATTTCAGATTATCTATGCATAGCAACTAGATCATGCTATGTAAATATAAAATCATAGACCACTTGCACTCATATGCTAAACAGTCCATCTGGAGGACATCTTCAAAGCTCCGACCTTCAACAGATCGAATAATTTATGGATATTCTTTTCTTTGGAGGTATTTTTCTTCCAACGGGAGAATAAATGCAAGTGGTTTATACACGGTGCTTAGATATCAAACAAAAACATACCTGTTAACATTTTGTTGACAGACAACATGTCAACATTTTGTTGCGATTTCCAGTCATGGCTAGTATGACTACTACCTTGACCACTGATTATTACATTTTTATATAGTAACCATTACATTGGTGGATGTATGTGGCTTTATACCGAATGTCGTACAGCATTTTAAATTTGCATAGTATGACAGTTTGCTACGTTTAGGTAATGTAAAATTTGTATAGCACAACCAGGTGCTATGCTGCTCGTATGCACTTATTTTTTTTAAAAGGAATACCGAACAGGTTTCTTTGTCTTGAAAATGGAAACCAGATACTTAAGATGTTGGCCAACTTTCGAAAGCCTAAGAAAAGCACGCCTTGCGGCTCCTGTATTCTTGACAATTTTTGCCAGTCTCGCGGCTTCCGGTGTGTTTGGATCTCAGTATCCAAACACGGAAAACCATTAAGAATTTCTTCATTAGCTTCATACTGAGACTTCCGCCTCATGAACGCAATGTCAAACAAAATGAGTCGGCACACATTTGAACCTTCTCTGCCCATCTGGGACGGCTCAATGCTCATTCGTCTCACAAGTTGCCTGAGGGCTAGTGGTTCCTATCCAGTCAATGACTCAGAAACCTTTTTTGTGGCACACGTGCATTTAAAGTCCGTGATCGAGCGATGTCTCTTGTCATGCACGAAATGAACGACTTTCTCATTAATTATTTATTTGGCCTGTTTTCTTAAAGTTAAATTCTAAGTTGACTTGAAGCCCGGAAGAATGAGATAAAGAAGATGTAATGACATTAATTTCTGCTGCAGAACCTCTGGTCTCGAGGTCAATGGTATCAATTTCTAAACAAGCTTGAGGGTTCTGCTTGATGGGTTCATTGGTTGCATTAGCTGCCGTACTGGGTGAAAAATGATTAACAGAATTGAAATGCTCCCAGTGAACTTGAATCTAGCGCTTGTCTGAAAGGGTTCACTGCTTGACGAACTAAGTCGGAGTAGGCAATCTGATAAAACTTCGAGTAAATGTTCACTATAATCACGTATACAAAGAAATGCCCCAGTAATTTCCCATTTTCCCTTCTTTTCTACAACATGGAATCAGATGTACGAATTTCGTACGTTGTTGGAAACGTGAATGAGTGTTAAAATAAAGAAGCTGTTGCCCAACTAAAAAATTAAAAAAGGAAATAAAGAAAAATCACGCCCTTTTTTTTCTGTGTACTAGATCAGGCCAAACGTAAATTGGTTTCTCAAGCTGGAGAACAAAGGAACGACAAGGCATGCTGCGATACGAAAGCTCCATTCAGGGTAACTGTGATGTTGACAGGTGGTTTGTCCACTTTCTTATCTATGTCTCCCTTTTTATCAGTGTAATGGATGCACTGTTTCAACAGTGAAGAAAGAATAACAAATAATTAGAAAATTAAGAAAACGTTGAAATTCTTTTTTTAATTAAAGTAACTTGTATCAGCAGGAAGACCAATGTGCGTTATTTACCAGTAATACACGGGTCGCGATTTTCCCATTCCATGACTCCCCGTGAAATAATTAGGAGACAATGTTTTTAAGGCTCTTAAAAGCTAAACAGTTTACATGTTCATCCTCATTACCATACGTTAATTCTACGTGATCAAACAGTTACATAGCCAGATTACCGCACACCCAGAAAAGGAACAGTAGTTTTTTTCAACACTTTGACACAACTCCGATTCAATTAACTTTGCGCAGCATTTGTTACTCGCCCTTGGTACAAAAAAAACTACGCAATAATATACGATGCAACCCTCATGTACAGATTTGCGATGTAGTTTTGGAAACGTCAGGTAATTCTGTCATCGGTCAAAAAACATCAGTGACATCTCTAATAATTTGAGAATGGTTCTAAGTTCATCAACTGCCTGCTCTTGAACAATTCCGAATAGTAAATTTTTTGTTTTTGATCTTGGTTTGAACTGAGTCATCTTTGATCGTTCCCACTGAATGTAGGTTTTGTGGGTATAGGAGCTAAAATTAAACAATTTTCGCTAACACATGGTGCACAGTCATGAATGTAGTTACTCGCATTAACTTTTCCTGCTCGTAGTTTCTTCTAGACAAGGAATAATCTTACCAAAGCTGAATCAAATTAAATAACCAACAAGGAGCATAGAATAATACGACATAGCAAAATTACTCACGCTAGTCACTAGACTTGTTGTGCAGTTGGATCTTGAGCTGTTAAAGAGCAGTTACTGTGGAATATGTTGTTAACTTCTGATTGTTAACTAACCACCTTGGGTGTACTTTGGCTACAGTTGGGTATGCGTCTCGCTTTTAACCTGTTAGCACGTACCAAGGTGAAATTTGACACCTGCAAAACATAGCTTTTGCCAGTCTTTAAGTGGGGAGTTTTGCGGATGCTGATTCAATCGGCAAGTTTCTTGCGATTTATCTCGTAGTCTTAGTTGTGTGACTCTTGGTGGTTCACAATTTATTGAAGGGAGAAATCACAGCAAATTTGCGGAATAATTTTCAGACGTTTTATTGGATTGTTTTTTCATTACCATGAGCTTTTGTCAGTATCGTACAGTCACTGAAAGTTGCGGTTAACACCGCCTGACACTTGTAATGATTCATTTTCCTTAGTTAACCGCCTTAGCAAAAGATCACCTCAAAGTCACATCGATACGAAACACGAAATTCCAGAAATGCCACTGATCAGGCCAAGAAGAACACTCTGTTAACTTCAGCAAGAACGAGTGCTTGGAGAATACCATTATCATATAGACCTCATGTGGGGTCCTTGTCCCATTCTTACACGAAATCAAGAATTTTTCCGATGATCGATTTGAAGTTGATATGGTTCTTTCAAATCCCCCATTTTTCTTTGTAATGCCAAACTTTTGTAAGGTATTCTGACTCTTTGACCTTTAAGTACAATTTCTTGGCACGAAATATCTTGTTTTCGACATAAAACTATCAGACAGAAAAAGCCAGCTTATGTCTGTTTGAAAGGGTTCATTAGTAGACTGTAAATGATGCCAGCAGATTATCTAGTGTGACTGTCAGTCTGTCAATTGTCGACGTCGTCGAGTAGCAAACCACAAACTAAGATAATGCTTGTTTGTAAGTCATCTTTTACAACAGTATATGAAAACTGCTCTGGGAAACTGGGAATAATCGTGTTAAACCGCAACATACCTATATGAAAACAGCTGTTGCCATTTCTAAAGCTCAGTTACCGCACTAATTTTCATAACTTAATAATAATGCCCGATATATCCCGACGTTTCTTTCACTGACCGTTATTATGTTCGTGTATCAGTCCTCACTAAAAGAACACCACCTGTTTATTAAACCATGTATACATAGTACAGGCCAGACTTTCAAGTTTCAATCCTTAGAATTCCATCAATTTTCGACCCAGACGAGAGCAGGATTAAGAACTCAATTATCTTTTCATTATTTTCAATACCATGAGCAAAGAAGATAAGTGTAACCAAAATGGACTGCATCAAGCAAATACTTAGTTAGGGATACTCAAAGATCTTGCAAAATGCATGACAACTTTTAATATGTTTCGACTTCCTCATTTAAATAATTTTTCCGTTTCAATGGAAATATGCATTTTTGGAACCGTGTTAATGGCAAAAGGAAGATAATTTTCTTTCTTACATTGCTCTTGCCAATTATTATGCTTAAGACTTGTTAGAGCAGGAACAAGTCAGGGTAGTTAAGGAGTTAGCGTGCTCCTGCTCGTTTACGAACCGCCCTCCAAATCTTTAAAGCTTTTCAACGGCATTGGAATTTCAGGACGTTTATATGAAAGTGAAGCGTAACTATTCTGACTTTCACTGAATTTTTAAATATGGATATTCGTGGTCTAAGGAAACAAGGAAATCGTTTGACGTTGAAGGTTTGGCAATAAATCCTTTCTAATTGAGGGTACAAACTTCAACTTTAAAATAGCTGGCCGCTCGCCCGGAGTTATAATCTTTTGTTATCATAATTATTTTTAGGTTGTTAACCCTTCATTTTTAGCACATGTCATTCTTGTATTTATAATTATAAGTACATAAGAAGCGAAACTAAACGACGTAGATAGGATCGTTCACGTTATTGGCGAATTGAATGTTTAAAATACCATCCTCGTATACAGTCACTTGCGTGGCTAACGAGAGTTCTTGAGGCAGGGCATCTGGGCATGTGACATTTTAATTTCCTGGATTCATCGCGTTATTGCTAGATATATTGCAAATGAACTATCTAAGAATGCCTCAGAATCAGTCTCAGAGAAACTTGAAGCTAAAGAATTTTTAAACTAAACTTATTCCCAAGGCCATATATACCCCCACAGCCCCAATTCATTCTCTTAGTATATATATATATATATATATATATACATACACATATACACATATGTGTGTGTATATGTGTGTACACGTGTGTGTGTGTGTCTAGCGATTATGATGCTAATGTGAGGTTATTTTTAGGTAGAGTCTCACGCTTTAGTCATTTACATAATGGCCTACGTTAATATTATTATTATTATTCAAGGTATTTGTGCAAGCATCATTATTCAAAGTGTATACGTTATACACTAGGTTACGTTTAGATCGGATTTGAGCAATTCAATTATTTCTGTTTCCTTTGATTCTCTGTGTATTCGGTTTGGATCTTTACATTGGTAAATTGGCATGATTCTGAATTGTCCGTTGTTGCATGCTGCTAAATATTTGCTTACTGTTAAATGCCAGTGTTTGTCGCGTCGTATTTTCTCTTTGTGAAGGGTTACTCTTTTTTGCAGGTTTTAATTTCGGCTTGTCCAAAGTAAAAACTTTCACATTTGGTGCAAGTAATCAAATAAATAACATGCCTTGCCTTGCGATTGATCGTCGATTTAATTTCCCACATTTTCCCGTTTTTCAGTTTAATCGAGTTTTGTGTAATAATGAGGTGGCATGTTCCACATCTGGGTTCTTCGCATTTGTTAACGGTTGAACTGAGTGTTGGTGAATTGAATTCCGCTATTGCTAAATGTTGTGTTAGGTTTTTTGGTTGGCGTCGGCTTACTGCTTCTTTTTTATTATCCATTATAGTTTTCATCTTGGCGGAATTGTTAAGGATTTTGAGGTCCTGTATGATCCTTCCGACAACTTGTGGGTTGTTTGAGTTGTGTGTAATTGTAAGAGATAGTGTTCTCATGATTAATGTTCTCTGTTTTGTTGACCTCAGATTTTCTGATAGAATTGATTTTTCCTTTTTTATGCCTTGTGAAATAATTGTTTTTAGATCATTCTGTTTTTGTAGAAATCTTTCCAATTCCTGAAGGCGTCTTTCCCGTATTTCCAGTTTAGACACAATACAGTATGTTCTTCCTGTAAGTGAATATGGGATGCTTTGTTTTATATCTTTTGGATGACAGGATTTGAAATGTAAATACTGCATTGATAGGCATCGGTTTCTTTGTAGAATATATCGGTGTGCAGGTTCCGTCCTTCTTTGTCGGGTAAAATGTCAATAAATGGAAGTTTTTCGCTGCTTTTCTCTATAAAAAATTTTAGTTTTTCGTGGAGGCTGTTCAGTAAACGATGAAATCCATTTAATTGTTCTTCAGTTCCCTTCCAAAAAAGAAAACAATAGACCAAGAATCTTTTCAACCATTTTATTAGTTTTTCTTTGTTATCGTTACCGTAAATTTCTCCTTATTTTGAATATAATTGTTTTTCCAGATAACCAATGACTAATGTGGCATGCGTTGGCGCCATTTTGGTTTCCATTGCCGTCCCCTGAATCTGTTTGAAAAACTTGTGCATGTCGTCAAATTGGAATGTGTTGTTCTTCAATACCAAGGATATGGCTTCAAGAATAAATTGTTTCGAAAATGTTCTAGCTGAAAATGTTCCGTAATTGTCTAGTCAGTATTCAATTGCCATTAAGACGAGATCGTGTGAAATGTCTGTGTATAGACTGACGACATTGAAAGATACAAGTAACGTGTGTTCGTCGATCTGTTGAGGAAAGTCGTCGCGGATATAACTTGGATCTTGTTGGCATAATAGTGTTAATATTAAATCGATGAAGTTATTCAGTCAACGTGTGGGTGACAACGGGCCGGCAACACTTGGTCTCATTCTTAGATCGGTGACTAAATGAGGTAATAATCTGATTTAGCATATACCTCGCAGGTGGATAGCATTTTCTGCGCAATCTGATTGGTTCCTCTACTTTGGAATATCCTGTACTGTTCACCTCCGAGCAAAACAAGATGGTATCTATTTTTTTTATTTGTTTTTTTCCTTGTTCCGGAGAAAGTTACGTTAGAAGAACTTTTTTCGATAAACAAAGTTGCAGTGCCAGCCAACACCCCAAAAGCAACAAAATTTGGCAATTAAGTATTCAAAGCTATGTACTTCTTTTATTTTTTAGCGATAAATGGATAAATATAGTTCCCTATATTTTGATATTTCAAAAACCATGACATTTTGGAAACCAACTAATTTGTACGGCTCATTTCAATTCGTCAATAAAGCGTACAGTATCAATACCAGATCATCTTTAACAGACTTGGAAGTTCCAAAAGTAGGTACTGAGATCGCCAAAACTAAAATTTCGTACAGTGGCGCTATGTTGTTTAACTCTCTCCCAAACTTTTAAAAAAGACATAAACAACAATACAGTACACTCATTCAAAAAATCTTTGACAACACTATTCCTAAAGCTAAATAACGAAATCGACTATCTAGAACAATTTGCACGTATAAATTGTAAATACATGATATCCTGCACTTGTAATCGATAAATATCAGTACATTTAAAACAACTTATTCTATTTATAAACAACTTATCTGGATTATATATAATAAAGAAGGCCAACTGGAAGAATACTATTGTCAAGTTGTTAGATCTTCATTAAAAAAACCTTTTATTATCGATAGATCGATAGATCAATACATCAGTTTATCGATAGATAGATAGATAGATAGATAGATAGATAGATAGATAGATATAATTTTTCTACTTCGTCTACGATCATCATAATCATGTCTTCAAACCTTTACACTTTAGAGGTGGAATATTCATTATACAACTTATATATGCGTGTGAGTGTGTGTTTATGTACGTAAGCAATGGGTGCCAGTGTAGGTAGTCGAGGATAACAAGATGCGATAACTTTGGGTGAAGCAACTACCTGAAATATACTTAGGTAGTTGCTTCACCCAAAATTATCGCATCTTAAGTACGTCAGTATAAAATATGAACATGATATGAAATCTAACGTTGTTGCGTACACCAGTATGACAATCACAGAACAGAGAGTCGCACGTGCAACAACGGCTATACTCGTCACCACACGCTATCAGTCGACTTTTAGATATAGGATGCGTAGCCAACTGGATTGCAGCATTTGAATTAGACTACAAGTAGATCCCTACAAATACCACCAGAAATTTACATTTTTCCCGTTCCTTCATGCTTATAATGTACAGCATGCATTCAGAACCTGCTGATTCTCGCGTGAATTAGATTCGCGATATCATGGCTGCCCACTGCTCCCACTTGCCAACAATTACCTATGTAATTGTCTAATTAGTTGAACTGAGCCTGCTTTGTCACGAAAACATTTCCCTGACTCTGAAAGAGAACTTTGAGCTGTCCCTGCAGCCAAAGTAAACCGATTACTACTTCCAAATTAATTTTGAGTGTCTTCTGGAGTCATATTAAAATTGTCGTGAACTGAGTCATTGAAACAAAAAACAAACAAAACATGGCAGATCTCAAATCTTACGATGAAAGAGGATTTAATCTACTTATCCTGCATATGAACGTCTAAATCTTAGAAATTACCCTGATTTGTAATAATCTGCAATTTCCTTTACGGCTTTAGTGTTCTTGAATGTGCCATTGACGCACAAGAAATCAAACTGTGTTTTTTTTTTTTTTTTAATTCGTGTCTAATTGCATATAGAACTGGATATAAGGATGTATGATTCAAAAGAATCTATTAGTCGAAAAACTAACGCCCTAACGAAAGTCATTTATTTACGTATCATGATGGCCTTTTGCTTGAAACGTCAGTTTTTCGTTTTATAAATTTCGGCCGTCCTCCACCATTTAAATTTTTATAGATCGTAACACACTGTCCATGTAGCACTTTACTTTTATTACTTATAACTTCCTAACTTTTTTGCTCAGAAAATCTTCAGAGAAAGTAAACACAGTTAGCTGTAGTTTGGCTAAAAGGGGGACCTACGGCAAGTTGCTTGTTTCACCCCCTCCACATTTCTTAGGGAACAGTAAATGGTTGAAATTGTAGCAATCATGAACAACGAATTAAGACGTTATTCAAAGAAGTGGGAACGACGCAGTGAAACTTAAGTGCAGTCTTGTACCATACACCGTCTTTAATCTTCCCCCGTTCTAGCTCCCCGAGAGCAATTACAATAGGGACCATTTGCAATGCCACCGAGACCCGCTCTAACCCCGGGGGGAAAGCGGAGTTGTTAGGCCCCCTCCAGTCCAAAATTAATTTCATTAACCTTTTTACTATTAGGCAAATTTCGGAAAGTTTCATGACAATGAATTCAGGGTATTACACTAATGTCTTAGTGTATGAACTTCAGAAATGAACAAAACAGTAAAGTAATTCGAGATTTAAATTACACCTTTTGCTGTTCATTACCAGAAAATATACTATCATTAGCGCCTACCTCAAACTCATTCATATCAAACTCTTGCCCTACTAAGTTGAACATTTGATCAAACTTGTGCCCAATCTCTTTCGGAACACAAATCGCTCGGCCCAGAAACAACAATGGTGTCTAGACCGAGGCGAACTTTGCGACAACCTCAACGTTTTGACGATGAATTCGCTGCTCCCGAGTTAGTTCCTTCTTTGACTCGGCCTAAACGACCGAAGAAGGACAACAACCTTTATGAGATAGAGGTAACCGAGGTTGATCGGGAGAAGAAGCTGGTACGCATTCACTATAAAGGATATGAGTCACGGTTTGACGAGTGGCGACCCTATGACAGAGATGGAGAATATTTTCCTTTCATTCGACAAGAAAAGCCACATGTTTTGACGGCCACTTCTTTTGACGATACAGTCAATCATTTTGCGGATTTGATATATCGATCTATTAAAAGGGCTCTCTACTCTGGAAGAAAGGATGATCCAGTTGTTCGAGTAGAAGTGGATGTCATGGAGGATGTATTTAACCTCATGCTTGGCAATGTTGTGGATCGTGTTATGAAAAGAGGGCGGTTGGTGTACCATATCCCATCAAATCGTGCACTTGACAGTATTCTTGGCCAGAAATGGGATGAACGTATTATTAATGTTTGTGGGGATTGCTGTTTTGTGGCTCGAGGCACTATAAAATTTTGGCTTGGAAAGAAATCACCAATTGTGGAATATAAACTTATTGGCGGAAAATATGTTAAAACAGAGATTGAGGACTGTTGCCTTGTGGTTTTTACATTTGTTAGAGGTACTGGGAACAGAATACAATATGAACAAAGAGAGTAGTTCATTATTTTTATTAACAATTGTAACAATTTAATGCCTGGGAGTGCTTATGCTTAACACCATGGAAAGTTTGTAGTGTAGTGTGGGATGGGTTTCTCTGTCTCCACTTGTATATAAATTATCTATACTATCTATCACTGCAAACTTCCCAGTCTAGTCTTTCAACAGTTGAATGTGATGTGTCTTTTGTATTTAGACAATTATATTAATTTAGATATTGCCCTTTCACAAAGTTAAAATTCTACAACAAATATAAAATTCAATCTTGGAACATCAAGTATGTGGTGTGGTGTCAGTTGATAAAGTACACTTAGGATGATACTTGCCATTATTCTTCACAAGGTGTGCACAACAAGTTAGACTTCATTCAACAGTGCATGTTTTTATTGTGTGGCCTATATTGTCACAATTAGAGCAAGTATACTTCTTTTTAGTTTTAGCACTACCAGCTTCCTCCAAGTACTGTAGTCTGCTCTTTTTAAGGAAAATCTGTTCAAGTGCAGAAACACACCAGTGGTTATTAGACCTGAAGAAATTCTTAGAAGTAACATCATTATATTTCTTCATCCCCTGTTGTGTGAAATATTCAAGGTTTGTGTACAAGCTAAGAAACTCAGGTACATGTGCATAAAGTGCATGCATGTATGGTGTGACATCTTTGGTCTGGTAGACAGCAAGAAATTTTTCTAGCCAGGAAATAACTTTGTCCTTAAAACATCCCACATCTTCAGGTTTGAAATCATGTTTCAGGTCCTGTGTAATACTCCAAAAATCATCCCAAATTTTCTGGATTTTGTCTTGGTTTTTTGCATTTGGTAACAATGAGGAAATCTGTATATTTTGAAACAGCTTTACCTTCTCTGGGCCTGTTAAGTCTCTATACTCTAGCTGTTTGCTTTCTTTTCCAACATACCAATGAAACGGAATACCTAGATCTTGCAGGTATGTCTCATAGTGAGCCATATTCCTATACTTACTTCTGTTGAATCCATCTGAAAACTTGTTCTTCTTTTGAATTGCATCATTATATTTAAGTTCCCTAATTAAAAGTGCAATTAAGTTATCTGAAACTCTTAGGAAAAGATGAAGGGTATCAATAACTATATGACTGAGTGGAATGAACATGAAGAGAGGCTTTGACTTGCAATTAAATTTCCTAGACCTGGCATATTTCGTTATTTTGTCCAATGTATGTGCTCCATTGTCTGGATCTAAAATTGACCAGTGCTTTTTGGTATCACATCTGTCTAGGCGAGCACACCTGCACCATATACATGTATGATCAGCATTGGCAGCCCCAATTCCACACATACAAGCCAAGAACTTCCAATCGCCACCAAGGAAAAACACAAAATAAAATTGTTCATTGTCAAGAGATATGTCTTTTAGATCCTGCATTTCTGTTATTAAATCAGGAAGACTTTCTGCCAAGGTTTCATGGCTCTCACCTGCCTTAATCACTGCCAAAATGTAGTTGCCCTTTTCACTCATTGCTAATTCCTTCTCATTTAGAATGGTACAAGTGATATTAACAACCTTTATATGCTTTCCAATATTAGTGCCATCCCCACTCAATTTTATTTTTGTGTCTCCATCTTGGATGACTCCACTGGCTTTTAATCTTCTAATATGTTCAATGATGCTTTCCTTGAAACTGATTTGAACCCCTTCTGCCTCCCCAGGAGTTGGCTTTATCTTCCACGTCTGGTTCAATTTTTTCATATGTTTTATAATTTTGTTTAGACATGGTGGATCATCTGATTTCATAGCAATTTCATGCCATGCCTCATTTGATATATTAAATTTATCTTTAAGGTATAACCACATATTCATGTTATCGACCTCAGTTTCATTAATTTTTTCATCGTCAGTTTCAGTTAATAGCAATTCATTGTTCTCCATAAAAGTGAAATTATCCACCACTCCAGAATCATGGTTATAAAGCTTAATTCTTGATGGTACAAAATTGTAGTAGCCAAGAAATGACAATGCTGTCTGACACTGTTCTTTCAGCTGCTTATGCACTTGTGCCAGATGCTGCCTGGAGTATTCGGTGAATTTCTTTTTATCTGGGTCCCTAGCCTTCTTGTTGCTGCTCAGTTTGGCTACCTTGTTAACAAGCTTTTTGAATTTCTGCTTGTACATCTTTTTATTACTCTCAACTGTATTTGTTACAGTCTTAAGCTGTTCTTCCGTCCTCATCCTTTTGGAGGACTCTTCTTCCAAGGATTGCTCCAGCATTCTTTTTTCCCCTTTTAGTTTCTTGTTTTCATCCTCAAGATGTACCACTTCTAATTCATTGTAAAATATTGTGAATCTGTACATTGGACCTACCTCCCACACATTCATCAGCCTTTTAACTGAGTTCCCTCCTGATTTTGATGCACGTTTGAGAGCCGAATAAAGGGAATATATCTTCTTCTTAAACACATTTAATATCCGACTGCCAATGATAACACCACGTATTCCTGACTTTAGCAGTATGTTGTCAACAACAGCAGCTAACCACGATTCGTAGGTCTCCCCGTCATCTCGCTTCCTCTCTTTGGATAGTGTATAAATCAATAAACTACAGTATAGAGATATGAAGTAAGAAATTGTTAGTATTAATTTGATATATGCTATACAATTTGCAAGCTATTTATCTGAACGAAGTCAAACAAGTAAAAAATATAAATATGAAGAAATATTTTACAATTTCCTTACTTGCTTATGTCGTGAGTAAACGAAGGAACTGAGCCAAAGAAAGTTCTTTGTTCGCAATCATCGTCAACTGCCGTGACTGAATGAATTAATGAGGTAAACAATACCAAAATGGAGAGAAAGATCCCCATATGATGAAGATACAGACCCATCAGTCCGAGCTTAATTCTCGATGAATATGTATGAATTTGGTATGAGAATGCGCGCCACATAATGTACTTTCTAAATTTGGAGGTACCTAGACGTCACAATGACGTTAAGGTACGCTACTTCCAGTTTTCTTCGGCACTTCCACTCTGCGAGGCCATTCAGGGGCGATTTTCTATACTAGCGACGTACTTATAACCCCCAAAGTCCGAGTCTAAAATGCGATAAATATCAAAATGGCTGTAGTAGATGCTCCATGCATCCAATTTTCACATCCCGCAGGTACCTAAACTATATTTTTAACGTGCGAAGTGCACGAACGAGATAACTACAAATTTTGGGTAAGTTTATATAACGGCACACCTGGGGGCATCGTCGCCAGTTACACGATATGACTTTTTGTTAACAAAGAGTTTGATATGAACGCAAAAACACATTTATTTTATTCAATCGACATTCATTTACGTAGATACGCAACCATTTGCATCAAAGGGCATTCCATAGCGCCATCAGACGACCATTAACACCATTCTACTATACATTAGGGATAATAAAATTTCAATTACGGCAGAGGAATATCTTGCCTAAATGAAATTTTTTTATCCCTAATGTACAGTAGAATGGTGTTAATGGTCGTCTGATGGCGCTATGGAATGCCCTTTGATGCAAATGGTTGCGTATCTACGCAAATGAATGTTGATTGAATAAAATGAATTTAGTTTTGCGTTAATGAGTTTGAGGTAGGCGTTAATGATAGTATATTTTCTGGTAATGAACGGCAAAAGGTATAGTCAATACAAGTAATACCAAGTTCAAAATTTTATAGCAGGTTTTCAAACGTTCCCTCATATCTAATTAATTCAGTATTCCATGCATGATGAATCCAAACTGTCTATACTCTAAAGTGCTACTTTATAGGGCGGTGTTACACTGTGCAAGTTTTCGTGTAACTTGTCTCGCAATTTTGTTGCGATGCAAGTTGCACGACAAATTGCACGATGTAACATACCTGGCAATCATTAAGTCTCCCAACATTTTTGTTGCAGCAAGCTTTGCACGAAGTAGGATACAAGTTCTATTTTTCACGGCGATTGCTGCAACGCCGAAACAGATTTTTGAAGTATTGCACAGTGTAACACCCTTTTAGCAACTTGTGTCGCAATGTTTTGTTTGATCAGCCAATCAAAATACGCCTTTAAGCTTTGTCCGCTGGGTCTTTGTTTTTGTGACCTTGAAAAACAAAAGTGCAGCTAGTCAAGAGCTTTTAAGTGCTCAAACTCAGGATTTGGAGAGTCTAGATAAAAATGCAGTTACCAATAGATCTTAAATACAGTCCATCGCTGTGAGATACTTCGTTAGCAATTATAAAGACAAGAAGATCACGAAGAAATTCTACGACACACGACTGCTCTCGCAGCGTTTGTATATGTCAATTGAAGATATTAAAATGGTATTACCTAGTCTTCGAACCTCTATGTCCAGGGAATTTAAGCGAATCCAAAAGATATTGCCTGTGTCGAGTTCTTGGAGATCTTTGCTCTCATTTTTGCGACAATTGGAAGACAAGTTGCAAGAAACATTGCAAATTGTAACCCCCTACCAATGCATCTGCGACGCAAGAAATTCAGCTGTTGTGAGACAAGCTGCAAGAAAAATTGCGTACTATAATACCACCTTAAGTCAAACCACGCACATTGATGCAGATCACATAAGCGAGAACATCATGTAATATAAAATCATTCATCTCTTCGTGTCTGAAACACGGACGTCGCCAAATTGGAATGCGAAAATGGTCATATTGTCTTATTTTACTTAGAAACACTGATGGCACATAAGCGATAGTTCTTTATTCCAGTAATAAAAGATATGAATTCCTTCTGCCTTAATGTGATAATCATAGTTTTAAAGTTACTCATAGTTAAATTGACAGGTTCTGGATTCGTTCCTTGAATACTGTACCCCTTAACAAGTAAACCCGTTATAAATATTAGTTGATGTTTTTGCACAACTATTACTACTACCACTACGCAGCTACCACGACCACTACTCCTACTACCTCTGCTGCTGCTGCTACTGCTGCTACTGGTTCTGCTACTGGTTCTGCTACTGGTTCTACTACTGTTCCTAGTGCTACTATTGCTGCTGTATCTACTTCTATTACTATTGCTACTGCTACTACTTCTACTACTTCTACTAGTGTTACTACTGTTGTTCCTGTTGCTGTCATTGTTATTATGTTCATATATTCCACTGTATTTATACTTGTCCAAACACCGGGTTCCCTCCGGGATCCAAGATTAAGAGGGTTTTAGAAGTCTATTGTCCAGTCAGGTCATGCACGATCAATTATTATGTTCTTATAGATAGTTCTAAGAACATGCGCAATACCAATTAGAGTAATTTTTTGCAGTTCTTGGAGCTTGCTATTTCCCGAAATATTATGGATATTTTCACGAGTTTACTTTCGGATCATTCCTGGTGCGCCCATGACGACTGGTATCGTTGTTGCTTTTAGGTGCCACATTCTAGTGACCTCAGTTTCCAGGTCTTTATATTTCTGAAGTTTGTCATACTCTTAGTCGAGATGTTGCTATCACAGGGAACTGTCATGTCAATAATTTGACATGTTCTCGCTTTGCGGTCTTTGATGAAAATATCCGGTTTATTGGTCATGATGGTGGGGCCTGTGGAGATTCTGAAGTCCCAAAGAACTGTTACATCATTTCCATTGGTGACCTCTGCAAGATCATGTTCCTACAATTTCTCAGGCACTTCGATGTTTTAATGCTTGCACACATTTCAGTGAATGTATTGGCCTAAACGGTCAGGGCGAGCCCTGTATTCTTTAGATGCTAAAACAGGACAACCGGCTATGAGATGATCGACTGACTCATCTGAATTCTTACAAATGCAGCAAAGAGGGACGGTGCCGTCGTTTTAGGTCTCTAGACGTTTGTCGGGAGGTTCTGATCTTGTGCTGCAATCAAGACACCCTCGGTTTCCGCTTTGAGCCTACCTTTTTTCCTATCTATTATCTTTCCCTTTGTGTTTATGGCAGTGTGTCTGTCCAGTCGTCCCACCATGCATCTCTACTTTGTTGTTTCTGTTGCATCAATGAGAAAATGAAGAGTTTAAACGATGACTTTTCGAAAGAACTATCTGAAGGATTCTCATAATATTCAGCAGGTTAGGATATATCATTTGGATTGTTAAGTTGAACGAAATTACTCGTCGTTCAAAGATCATTCGATCCGAAACATTCCACAATTCACGAAAATACTGCTCAGGGTCCACTTATAATCCAAAATAATTTGTCCCTATCTGTGTGTTCGAACAAAAGAAATTATTATTACAACTCGCACAGCACCTAACTAAGAACAGTGGAAGGGTTATCAGCCTGCTACCGCCTCCCAGCATCCCGCCAGGTAAGGCCGCAACAGAGATTGGACATTTCAGGGAACTTGTGGGGAAAGGAAATTGTAGCATTAAAATGGATTTTAAGAACTATCCACAGGGCCAGCCCATACTCGCCCAACTCATCCAGTTAAGGAGAAAGGGATGTACAGTCCTCTGTAGTTCCTAAAAGCACTCCCCAATGCGTATATCCAGTTTGACCTTAACAATACTCTGTTGCACTTCCAGTCAGTTAAGGTTAGTTTAGGTGTGCCACTGCAAGGGTTAAGACTGATTATTGTTTTATTCTTAGACTAGTACTTATCTGTTTCAGCATTTAAGGCTTGTTCATCTTCAACCAACTAAAGTCAGGGGCATCAACCTGCTGTACAGATTTTCTTCTAGTTCTTGGGACTGGCAAGGCAGGGGCGCCACTCCCGAAGTCATCTTATCAAAGTCTGCATGTTTTATGGGGGTCAATGGCTCCGAATCAATGTCCTGCCTACCTACTTTTGGTTTTATTGCTTCTGCGAAAAGTAGACAAGTTTGTATTTTCCTCTACTTATGCAAACTTTCTTCTTGACAAAAGTTTCACTATGACATAACCCCGTTACAATGCATTTTGCTGTGTCCAATCTAAAACCAACTAAAGTTTATCAGCTTGCCAAATGAATAATAACCCTGGAACGTATATGTACACGGACTCTGTATACTGGCTCTGGAAATGTTCATAGATTGTAAACTCAAACGTATACTGACTCCAGAATGACCAATACCTGGGTTCGGAATGGGCACTCTATATCAAACTTCCACTTCCTTCTTCCAACTTGGTGTGCCACCCTGCAACCATGGGACTTCTGTTGTTGTGAACATTTCCATAAAAGGTAGTGTTGCTGCAGCAAAGTAACCACGACGTTTCCATAGTGAATGTCTTCATGGTGCCTCAGGCCCTAGGCAAGTTATAAAACATGGTGGCGGAAACATTGTTTCTCTGCCATGTTTCTCGAACATGGCTAAAAGAGGAAACATTTTGTGAGAAACATTCACAAACGGTTTTCATTAATGTATACAGCACGGTGTGAACAGTAAAACCCTGGGCAACTAAGCAATAATATTTCACGAGTCGGCAAACGAAGAAACAACGTTTCCAGACAAAAACTGAGGCCGGGAAGGAAAAAATGTCCCTCAACTCAGAAGCCAATTTTGCTTCTGCAACAATGTTTCCACGGGCAGGCAAACGGGGAAATGTTTGAGGAAACATCAAAAATATCAAACGTTTCCGCAACGCTTCCTCGTTTTCCCAGGGCCTTAGTAAACTTGAAAGGCATTTAGTTCAAAGTTGAGCTAGTTTATATGTTCCGAGCCTTTAAACATGTCATCGTGTACAGTTGCAATTGTGAAAACGTCCAATTTGAAATTGCTTCGAGATCACATCTCTCTACGAGTGGAAAACCCCTTGGGATGAACAAGGGAGACGGCCCCCCGACCCTTACGCCACAGGAAGATTTCCAAATTGAAGTAAGTGCTAAAAATTTGTGGTTAGTTCACCTCGGAAACTGTTAAGATTACCAAGCAATATGGTTTTCATACCTCCGCAGACAACATGTCATCTAAATCCTACAACGTAATTGTGAAAAGAAGATATCACAAACTTACCACATGAAACATCGAGTTTAAGATGGCATACTATGCCTTCAAGTTTTTAACGTTCCATTCTTAAAGGATAACCACCATGAAAAAAAATTCCTATTAAAATTTGATGCAATACTTTCATAGCATCAAAGTTCACTTGCGTACGGCGTATTTAGTCACAAAAGACATAGGAAAATTGAAAATTTTAGTTTTTAATGTACATAGTTTAGTTCACATTGTCAATGGCAATTTTAAATTCTTAATGGCAATGTTCCATATGTAGGCCAGACTGGCTTTTAGTATACTCATTAACTTGTCATGATTTCCCAAAATTACCAAAGGCAGCATGAGTGGGCGAAGTAGGGAGGTATTTACTGCCCCAAACTTTGGGCAACAAGTGCCCTTTTTATCATATGCTTAATCTTAGAGATTTAAAAGTATGGTAAAATGTCTGGGTGCAAGGTATAGTATGTTGTGCCCTTTTAGAAGACAGCCGGAAACTGCACACAGCATCAAAAAGGAATGTAAACGTGTCAACATTGTACCAACTGGATATGGTTTATAGCTGTTAAAAGCATAGTGATGACAATTTCATGGAAAACGGACAACTAGTTATTTCTCTACTTATAAACTCTCACGGAATTGTTGCGCTTTCATTATGATCTCACAACTAATCTATCCTTCTTGATATGTTTATGCTATTCACACAATGTTATCTCCAACTTGTTAAAGCTCGTGCAGCTGGTGAAAATTACGAATATGGATATACCATTAAAACAGTACGTGTGCGACTAGTGAGTGGTCTCATCAAAATTGAAGTTGATTTCAAATGGAAACTCTTGAAAAATTAGAGCTGGATGGTACTAGTGGTAACTTGAATTAGCATTGGGAATGTATAAGCAAAACCAAGCAGATTTGGCCATTGTATGTACAACCCTCTGTGTTTCCTAATTAGTTTGAAACGAAATTCATCATTTCCATTTTAATGATGATATATTTGTACCTTATTACATGAAATTTTCGTGACATGTTTATTTCGCGATTTTGAGGTGTGCACATTTCGCGACACCTAAATTTTGCGATTTTGCGAAAATTTTGTATTTTGAATCACTTTAATTTCGCGTTTTTGAGTAAGACACAATTTATTTCCTAGGCAATGTTATTCAACATGTCCTTGAATTAGATAAAACGACTGTATCTAATAACGTCAAATTAACAAAGACGAAACGGCGGGACTATAAATCAACAGTAACAACAAAGCAGTTCTCACAATGTCCACAAGCAGTTCGTGCTTGTACGTGAATTATTGGCCTTGAGCCAACTGACCACATTATCTATTTATATTGAAAATTCCTTTCTACGGACTCCTAAGAGAAAATGATGCCGTTTAGTAACATCATGCCGTTTAGAAATATATCTACAAGTCTCACGAGTCATTTGTGTAAATGTTTTGACATGGATCAACAGCCGGTAATACTTCTCTTCCAGTTACTACGCCCTTTATTCCCGCTTTCTCCCATCCTTTCAAGACATGAACGCTCCCCCGTGCGGTGGTCAAAAAGTTATACATTTCCACCAACCAAGTTGCATGAATTGGTTTCAAAACCTATATATGAAGGTCGACATCTGCATCTTCAAAGTTAACTCCACTATCCACTTGCTTTTGAACGTCTGCCGAATACCACGTTAAGAACTTGTTCTTGCAAAATCTCTTGGCCTGTTTGTGCACCATTAGATCCAATGGTTGAAAAAAATGCGTCATGTTAGCTGGGACAAATATGACTTCTATATTCAGCGAAGACAGCCTCGAGCACACCTTCTAAATTTTCTGGCCTCTAAAGACATCCCAGATGAGTAGCGCTTTCTGATATGGTGGAAGACCAAGTTTATTGAGTTTCTGCACCTAGTAAGGATTGATTACAGAATCAACAAGACCTATTGTTTCCGTTTCGTTTGAATAGTGCTTTGGATTTTGGCCGACACAAAAGCTCTTGCACTGAAGTGCTGCCTGGAGTGGAAATAGACAGCAGTAGTGATGAGGACTAAGATATCGACTCAGAATAATTAAAAATATGATTTTGTAAACGTTTCGATGGCAATAAACTCACTCTTTCATGATTATTAGTGATTGACCGATCATAGGAATCAGAATCGGACCGATTATTGCGTTATCGGTAGACAATCGGAATCGGTTAAAGTTCCTGTATTTCCCGATTATAACCGATTAATATGGAAATAAAACAACTCTTCAGAAGTAGCCAAATTGGCATCGTTTTCATCAGTTTCTTCTACGGTCAGCAGCGAGATGCGCGCGCGTATTTGTCTATCACTAGTCAGTCACTTACACAATCTTATTATGCAATGTGAAATAGATAAAATTACAAAAATAATCGGATGTTGATCGTCAGTTCGGCTAGAGCAACCTTCAGATGTCTACTGAAAATTCTTCGACAGATTTCTAGATGAATGGCTTTCTTTTAAATAAATACAAATTGGTATTTAAGACATTACTATTGTATGAGTAGGAAATATTTCCTTCACTGCTCAACACAACCAGAAATAAAGATTTGTTGTTTGTTTTATCCAAGTCTATACAAAACGTCTGCAAGTTGCACGTCGGTTAGCACTGGAACACTGAATGCTCTAGCTGTGCTGTTGTTATTGATTGCTAGTGTCACGCCAGATGACAAGGCGTCAGCGAGTCTGGCCGGAAAATTACTTTTTAAAAAAACCCAAAAACCTGTTAAAAGTATTTTGCTATTTCTCCTACTAACAAGTTGAAGCGTGTGCAAGTCTCTTATGCAAAGCTACTAACTTAGCAGTGGGTTAAAAATTATTTTACCATGTGAAGGAATTGTGTTTTCTTACAAGGTTTTGGCCAAGGACGCCATTTAAAGTTGTTTACGCCAGGTTTGCGTGCAGAATGAATGACGTCATTGGACTCGTTTTGATAATCGTAACCGGAATCGGAATCGGAATCGGACCGATTATGACTTGGAACAATCGGTAATCGGTAATTTCCGATTACCGATTGTTCCAAGTCATAATCGTTTGGATTTAATGGTTTGGATTTAAGGTACATAAAGTTGAACTTCTTCAGAATATGCCTCATGTTTGCATCAGGTTATGCAAACATTAGCATCCATTTTCTATTCATTTTGTAAGACAGCAAATGCGAGTTCCGCAAGTTGAACCTCCCGCAGTGGGTGAACAACGTCTGGCTTACGTCGAAGGACTAATTGATAATGCTATGAGACAAATCGCTCCACGGGATATTGTAAATGCATGTCAACATGCACAAGGCTTTTTCCAGCGTGCGCTTAATTTGGAAGACATGGACGTAGGAGCCTAATGCTTCTGTTGTTTTATTTTATTTACCTCTTTAATATTGTTGTGCGATGTATTTTGTAAATTGACGAAAGTGTCCGAAATTTATTAGTATTCTGAAATGCATTTGGAACTATCTAAAATTGATTTGAATTATCGGAAATACATTTGGACATTTCTGAATTTGAAATAGATTTATCTTAAATTCATTTGGAAATTTCTGATTTTGATTTGAATTATCTGAAATTCGTTTGGAAAGTTCTGAATTTCACTTGAAATATCTGAAATTCAATTGGAAATTTTGGAATTTGATTTGAATTATCTGAAATTCGTTTGGAAATTTCTGAATTTCACTTGAATAATCTGAAATTCAATTAGAAATTTCTGAATTTGATCCGAAAAAGGTGTAGTCGTACTAAACGTTGTTATCACTAACAAATACGCAAGTAAAAAGAACAATGTCAATGAACAAACATCAGTCCATCTTAATTAATCCTCGTCTGTTTGAGATTCTGATTCAGAATCAGAATGAGAATCAGGAAGCAAATTTGGGTCAATCGTCTCAATAGTTGTGGATTCCTTTTCTCAGTACTCATCGGTAGTACTGTATGTAAGGCAATACGTAAGATCCATTTGTTAGTAAACAACGGAATTTAACGTCGCCATGAAAACACTTATTATCGTCGAGCAATGATGAGGAATAAAATTCAGGAAATCTGTAGATAATCATTTGTTCATAACATAGCACTTGAGTTTCTTAGAAGAATTGATGAGATTCAGTAGGCAATAAGCACAAAAATCTTGGACGGCAAAAAATTGCAGTGGATAATTTCATTTTCGGCGGCATTATCGGCGGCAATTGCCTTTTGCCGTCGAAAATTTCGAGGGCTGAGAATGGGATCACTGTGTTAATTTTATACCATTCTTCTATCGTTACTGCATCAGCATTTGGTCTATTTCTCTGTCGAATACAGCTTTGTTGTTTTGAAGGCTGCACATCAATGGAAGCTGCCATTCTTTCTGCTTGCTGGTATATCTTGTGGAAGTGTACATCAACATCCTTCCTGATTTCTTTATAGAAACTCTTGATTTCTTCAATTTCCTGAAAAGCTTTAATTATGTCCAAGGTAGAACTCTATAGTTTAACAGTGATGCCTGACAAATGAGACAGAAACTGATATGCAGTTAGAAAAATTACTAAGTATTGAAACTCAGTCACTCCATGCAACAATGAATTTGCAGTGTTCTTTGATTCCATATCCCAAACAGCAGTCCTAAAATTTGCACTTAAGTCTTCTGTGTGTATTCCCAAACGAATTACCTCTAGTGTTATGACAATGAATGTGTAGCATTGATAAAAATGCTGGTAAGCAACATGTCTTTCGGCCCATCTTGTTCTACATAGGTCAATGAGGGGCTTGCGTTTGGAAGTATGAGCTCTCTTGTTTACAATTTCTAATAAGAGTTCACTTCGTTTTGGGCTGTGCAAAAAGTATAAGCAAGTCATTTTCATTTTGTCCAGGACATTTTGGATTGCAGGTAAGTTACAAGAATGACTGATTACTAAGTTTAAGCCATGGCCACTGCAGTGTGTATATGTCGCAAGTGGTGACTGTTCTTTAATGTGTGCCTGAACACCATTACGTGCACTTCACATATTCGAAGCGCCGTAATATCCTTGTCCTCAAATATCTTTAACATCCAGACCAAGACTCGCAAGATCACTACAAATCTGTGTAGCTATGGTTTCTCCTGTTACAGGAATAAGTGTTGAAAATTGTATAAACTCTTCCCTAATGTTCTTATCTTTGTCTACAAAGCGTATGCACAAAGGCATAATCTCTTTGTTATGAGATGTAACTTCATCCACCATAATAGCGTAAAAGTGGGCTTGTAGAACTTCATCAATGATCTTTTTTTGAGTTAGATGAATTCCAATAATGTCAATAATTTGGTTTTGGGTTTGTGGAGATATGTAAGTAGCATTTCTCATCCTAGGTCTCTCCAGGTGGCATTTCAATACAGGGTTGTGATTACTTAATACCTTTAGCATGGCCAAGAAGTTCCCTGGGTTTCCAATCTGATCTAATTTCTCAACATCGCCTCGTAGTGCAATACATTGTCTTCCACAATAAAGTACAGCCTCTGCATAGCACTTCACTATCTCTCTATTGTTGTGTATTGTACGCATCAGTTCAGTACTAAGGCGTGAGTCAATATTCTCTTGAGGATGTTCGACCGATCGCTTAAATGCCAACCCAGCATCAACTGCTTGAATGTGGTATTGATTAGCAGCATGACTACCAACAATTTTATTAACTTTGAGCCAAGATGTAAATGGTTTGTTTACAAGAACTCCGAGTTTGTCTCTACTTTTCACAAATAATACACAGTACTTACAAAATCCTCCATTCAGTATCCTGCTATATATCAACCATGGATATTTACCAAGTCATTTGTATTGAAAAGATCTGTTACAACCACTGTTGTATACTGTTGGAAATTTATATGCATGATCTGGCTTGTACGGTTCAGTGAGCAGAGTGTACTTTTCTCCTGATGTTAAATTATCAATTAAACGACTTACCTCCTCAGAGGTCATTGACAGCTTCACAATAGAGCCAATGTCATTGTTTCTTCTGTATACCTGGGGTGAATCTGTTTGTTGCTGACTGTCTGAGCGGACTGACTCAGCTTCGGACTGAAGGCTTGATATTTCATGATCAATTTCTGGCTGACTTGAAGTAGCCAGTCGTGATTCTGAATCTGAAGCCTCTCTACAAAACTACTTCCTTATTCCAGGCTCCTGTGCCTCTGGTGGCGTTCTTCGCTTTTTACCTGACATCACGCGAGCGTCTATTACTTAGCCATGTGCTCTGTATTACGTAATAACCGTTTACATTGTGGGAGGGGCTAGACCCAGAAAAGGGGGGTTTGATCGAACCCCCCGAACCCCCCTTAGCTACGGGCCTGCAATAATAGATCAATTGATCACTCTCCTGTGCATGCAGAGGCTTCTGTTATTGTGGGGCTCTCGAACATTTACATTTATATAATGTTATACGTATGGATCAATTATTATAATATGTTGAGTACTAGTTTAAATTAGTAGTTTAACATATCAGCAAAAAAGTGGGTGGGTGGGGGGGCTAAAGCGCCCCCTAGCCCTTGGATTCCGCGGCGCCTGTTTTACGATGTATTCAGTCTTTGCCAAACAAATATTATCACCTTACCTTTGCTTTATCTAATTAGGTCGATAAAATGGCTGCCTGATGTCTGTAGCTCTAAAATCGCTTTAGTTAGCGAAACTCCTAGTTGTTTCCTTGAGATTTGGGCAAGTTGCACTTGCTGAGAACGTGGCGGCTGAACGGCTTCCGGGATGCGCAACGCAACATGCGCTGGGACAAAAACAGCAGAGTGCCTGGTTATTTTCTCATTTTGTGTCACTATCTGGACACATTTTCGCATAGCAGCGGAGGAATTCAATGTGGATCGTTGGTTATGGACCTGGAAGTCACATCTACACTTAGTCATATACTCAATCGCGAGTTCGACGAATGGAGAAAAGGATCAGGCTATGATAATAACATAGTCTTGTTGGATGTAAGTGAACTTTCGAAATTAACAGAACTTGTGGTCTTGGGTGGCAGTGGTCTGGTTTCATGATTGTTTGTAGAATCATTTATTGTACAGTAACACGGCTTAACTTTTCAATCGCTAATTACTCGAGGTAGCTAGACGTTACTTGGTACGCGAGGAAAATTCAAAGTAGCTCAAGAACTTTGACAGCTAAACGACTACTGTCGTCTACGGTGCAATAGAAATATGTGTATATCGACTCACATGTGACGCATGTACCTATATATATATATATATATATATATATATACATATACATATATATATATATATATATATATATATATACATATACATATACATATACATATACATATACATATACGTATACGTATTCATATACAGATACACGTACATGTATGTGTACGCATACGTATATACATATATATATATGGGAGAACTCAAGAGCTGCTAGGTATGCCTAAGCATAAAGGTTAAGGGGTTTAGTCTTACAAAGCCACTTGAGAGTTCTCCCAACCACTCCAAGTGTTTGCATCAGACTATATAAGCAAAAAGCAGTTTCTATTTCTTTTATAAAATAAGCAAAGAACTAAGCTGTAATAATTGTGAATAATAAACTTAATTTTCAGTATCAAATGGTAAGTTCTTGTTATTTGTTTGTAAACTAATCAGAGCTATCTATTTGCACTACATGTATGAACAAATTCTGGCATCAGTTCTGTAAACTAATCAGAGCCTTCCATTCATGTCAAGAACAAATTCTGGCTTCAACTGGCACTGTAATGTCAAAACCATGTTGCATAGACTGACATAAACATGGTAACTGACCAATCACTGCTTGCATAATGGGAAACACAGTTTATAAATATGTATACATATATATGTATTTAAAACTGGTCTGAAATGTTAAAATAATATGTAATTTTTGGGTCCTACTGCAAACCTTCAAGATAGACTCTATGCAAATTTTAAATCAGATCTCAAATTTATATACTGTATACACTTTGGCTAAACAGTCTTCAAGGACTTTTAACAATGGAAGTTGGACTCTAGGGAATTCCTTTCTTTCATTGACCAAGTTACTGTTCATGGTAAAGTGTATTGCCTCTAAAAATGAACAGATGTTTTAAAGTCCTTGCAGACTCTTTAGCCAAAGTGTATAAATTTGAGATCTGATTTAAAATTTGTGTAGAATCTATCCTGAAGAATGAAGGAAAGCCTATGTCAGCTTAGTTTTGGTGCTTCATCAGATCTCTTAGTCTTACAGTATTTAATGAAGGTAATAGAAATTGGAAGCATTATGTACAGTACAGTCCACATCTGTCTTAATATTGTCTATCATCTATCATCCATCCATCTATCGTATATCGTTCCTTTCTCCATTGTCTATTGTTTGTCTGCCAATTATCTATCATCTCTGACTGTTTTGTCATTCATCTCTGTGTCTATTGTCTATTGTCCATTCTTCCGTCATCTGCTGTCTCTGTGTCTATCAACTGTTATATCTGAATTTTTTATCAATCATCTGTCATCTCAAAATGCAGATGTCAATGTCATTCTAATTGCACTTGAGAACATCAAAACATCAAGATTTTTGATTGAATTGTATGAATAGGTCTGATTGAGAATAAGAATAAGTTTTTTCCTTTAGCTCATAAAATTTAAGTCACTTGTTTTCCCATGGTCTCAGAATATTAAAACATGGCTTAATGTGTGTGGACTGCACTTACGCAAAGATTCACGGAGCAATCACTCTTCTTCAAGTCTTTTTTGATAGCAACAAAACTGAAGCCCTTGGAGTGCAAAACCATGATTTTGTTTTGAGTGTACACAGGTATTCTTGAAGTCATCAAAGTGAGAATACAGGTGCACATTAATATTGCTGACTAACAGCCTTTTCTATCCTCATGGGAGTAATTGCAATAAGATGTGAACTTATTAACACATTCTTTACAGTTACTGTAGTTATTCAATTCAAAATAACCCATGGGAATAGGTTGCATTAGATTACATCAAGTATAACTTTCTTCATGAATTAGCAACCTAGTGGTAACTAAACTGTAAGTTTGAAATTATTGATGAGCATATGATTGAAAAAACTTGTTCTCGAAATAATATAATAATGTTCTTGAAATATAATGTTGGTAGGCAAAATACTGTGATTTCAATTACCTTTATTAAAAGTGAATTGTAACACAGTGTGAATTACAGTATATGGCAAAACAATTTGGGTAATGGAAGACAAGGTAGAAACATCTGTTGATAATTGCAAGCAGTTGAAGGACAGATGAGAAGGCAAAAGACATTAGGCAACTAGATGAGAGAGACAAAAGATGCAGAGACAAGAGATGCACGGACAAGAGATGCAGAGACAACAGACAATAGACACAGAGATTAGTGACAATGGACACAGGGACAAGAGACAAAAGATATGGAGATGAGGGATAATAGATGAAAATAGATGCCAAAAAATGTTAAGATAGACATGAATAGTATTGTGTGCATAACCTGATACTTGTACAAGCACTCAAGTGGATTTAGGGAAATTGAAGGGTATAAGCATTGATCCAACTCTAATGGTTTGGATTTAAGGTACATAAAGTTGAACTTCTTCAGAATATGCCTCATGTTTGCATCAGGTTATGCAAACATTAGCATCCATTTTCTATTAATTTTGCTGACTCATTAGCCTGAGTAGAATATTTGAGTGCTTCCTTGCCTTATACTGTGATGGGTTAAGGTGGCTGTTAATGTATTAAAGGGTAGGGTTCATCTCTTTGATGGGTAAAATATTGTAGTAAAATTCTACAGTGTACTCATGCTTTTTAATGGATTAATTGTTTTGATTGATATTTACCCATTATGTGGCAAGAGCACACATTAGTGTTTTATTCTGGCTAATGTAAGACAATTTTTACTTGTCACGGGGATGAACCCTGAGTAAATTGAAGGATTAAATTAAAGGGTTAAATTCAATTAAAGGTGGTAGGACTTCAACCTCCCATAGCTACTACAAACATCAAAAAACTCCACCAGGAAGTTGTAAAAATTGTTTAATAAAGGTGTCATTTGATACTAAACCATCCACTTAGATTGGCTTGAAACTCCCACTAATAGAAATGTTATCATTATTTGTGCAGTTTGTTCAAATTTCTTGGCTGTGTTTCCAAAGATATATTTTCATTTAGGTGTCTGTTTGTTGGCATGTTAGTTGTATAACTTTGCTTGTCAACACACGAGAATTATTTTTTTGTCTGGTTTGACAATGACTGTGTAATACAGTTGAATTATTACCTTCTCAATTTTGTCCTGTATTTTCACTAATATTTTGGGTACCAAGATGCTTCTTTTCAGAGTTTGTTTTATGTTACATTGTTAAGGTTTTCAGCAAGCACTGAATTATAACTATCCCAGTTAGCTCTTTCTTGGTAGGATTAGTCTTCTGTCAAGGGTGGACATCTTCCCTGGAAGGAGTTGAAGAGTGGTGTACACAACAGTTTTGTATTTCACTTCATCCTCGAAATATTCAGATTTTTTAGTATGTTAAAGAGGTTTTCTGCGACGACACATTGTTGAAACAGCATATTGGCAAATGGGAAATCATATATGTCTTTGAAATGATTGCATTAATTCACTCAAAACTCTTCATGTTAATGCATTTTCTACTTTACGGTAATCGAGGGGCGTGTTACTAAAAATTTCTCGTACACTTCGCCAAAAATCAAAAAAATAATATTCTCGAAAAAATACGAAAATCCGGCCATTTAAAGAATCCAGAAAATCCTTAAAAATTCATTAAGAAATAACAAAAGTTCAAATATCTAATGCAAATTTGCCAAAATTCTTTGAACTCCTTAATAGTTTTTGTGAAAATAATAATAAAAAAAATCCATCAGAATTTCAAAAATCCAAATAAAATTCCTTTAACATGCGGAAATTTTTGCGAGCCTTGTTAAGCCATGAGCCATTTTTTAGAAAAAGTGTGGGAAGGAGTTTGTATGGCCACAAGGTAGCGAACAATTTTTATTCTTCCTCCTAACTTGACAACAGTTGCCAACGTGCAGTACAGCATAATTTAAAAAGTCGAAACGATTGCAGGGAAGAAAACATAATCATAGGTTAAATTCGGACTCGAAGGAGGCTAACCAAAACTTTAAACCATGCAATGATAGCCTTCCAGTGGACCACCACACCAGATGTGTACACCACTGCCTGAAATATTATCCTTCCAAAATACTTGAACTAGATATAGTTAACATAGTCTCCGCACAAATGAAAGAAAATCTATAAACAACAACACAAGATTAAAAAAGACGAGAAATCCGGGGGAAATGGGGAGGTGCGGTAAGATCCTAAAAATTGATCAAACTATTGGGAAAAAATCCGAAAATCTGGCAAAAAAAATTATCGGGATTTTTGAATCCACGAAAATCTCGTGCGCATTTTTATGAGCAATACACTCTTTGACGGAAATGTTAAATTATTGTCCACTAAACCAAAACATTACTATGGTAAAAATGTCATGATCAGCTCTCAGTCCCTTTCTATTTGAAGTAGAATTATTCGTTCTTCCACTACAGAAACAATGAATTATTTGGGATATAAAATTTCAATGAAGATGCGTTTAATTAGCAAAAAAAAAAAAACAAACAAATCTGCAAAAATGTATTTTCGCTATAAATACAAAAGGGATCTGGAAATTAAAATGTTACTATGGCTACACCATTTTCATCTGATAACGTTTAGTATTGTTTACTGCAATATGCAATGTTTCAAGAGGTTTTGTCTAATATCAAATATATGCTTGATTGTCCAGTAAGTCACAACGCTGTATCAACAATGTAACGTTTACGCTACCTCACATGAAAAATTTAAATATCTTAAGGACGGGAAAGAAAGTATGAAAGAACTTTAAACATTATTCTTAATCACTTCGAATATTCTTTCAAATAGAGCAGATTCATTTTTTCAGTCATGCATATGCCCTTTAAACAATGACCTTAATCTGAAATGCTTTTTTCGCCAGAGGCAGGTTCACCAGAGCCGCTTGATGCTTATATGCTGAATACACTAGAACTGCCCAATAAAAGCGTTAACAGCAGCAAAGGTTCTAGTCAAATGCAGTTGTGTTTAAAGAATAGACTTGAGACTTGATTTAATTTCGTTGATAATTGTCTCCCACAGATAGATAACGAAGAAGATGGTGGAGCGGTCGTAAAACTTTTAGTGCTGGGAGAATATGAAGTTTCTATGTCATGTCCACCAGGTAGGACAGTGATTGCAGTAATTATGCACGTAAATCAGGCATTTCAGATGGTCTGGATCTTATTTTTGGAGCAAATAATGAGCACACGCAGACAGTATTCGGTTTTTTAAACTACGAAGGTTGCCCCAGATTTAGTGACATTCGTACGGCGCTTCAAGCTTACTATAAACAGTGCCGATGCTTCTTCAAATTTAAACACAATTATCAGTGTATCATGCAGCGAGCTACCGGTAAATCAATTCCAAAACAGGAGTACCTGGCGCAAGTGCAGGTCGAATGTCCCAGAATTTGGGACATTTTCATTGATTTTCACCAGGACATCTGATCATCAGCTACCGAGGAAGTCCTGGGAAGGCGGATAGGCTTCATGAAAATGACCATCCACCCACATGTGCTGACTGTTTTTCCTGTAGCAGACGCTTCCTCTGTTGACTCGGTCGAGGACTTTCAAGTTAATCATGTGTCTCCAACTAGTTCCCATTAGTTCCTTACAGATTGTTTTAATAGCATGAGTCGCGAGCGTAGAGACTGCAAACGTCTAGAAGGGATACAGCCTCAGAACTGTTTGCCCACGTCGAGGAAAGATACCTTTACAAGTATTTGCACGCTTAACCGAATTCTAACCCGAGCTTTCCGTAACCAAAGTTAACTGGTTAATTCACGTCTGTATATTTAGAAAGAACACCTGAGACAACTTGCCGGGCAAGGGTTACAACCTATCGCAATTAACTCATCCCGGGCAGTATCAGTCTGACATTATTTTAGTATAAGTAATACCATGACATGAGGGAAATGAGTGATTAAATGTCCCCGAAAGCCGAGGGCGGTCTAGGAAAATCCGGAGGGCGTTAGCCCGAAGGACTTTCACAAATCTCCTTCAGCTTGAGGAGACATTCACTCATTTCCCTACATGTCATGGTATTAGTTTGTAATACCATGATGACCGACGACATTTAATTGGTATTGTTTGAAATTCTTTTTGGGATGTTAGTGTTGTTCATGGTGTGTACCAGCTCTTGTATAACTTGATTAAGTTCACGCTTTCTGTTGCATAAAACAGCACCCTTTTGATGTTTGCTTAGGCATGTTAATGACGGATTAAGTATGCATACTTGTGAGAGAACGTAGGGACTAAATCTCGCCTTGAGAACAATAGAAACGGTGGTCATCAGGGTGTTACTGTAACCAAAGCCAGACGATTTTACTCGTTTACTTTCCTGCCTGAAAAGGGATATCTTAATAAAATTATCTTCTGAGCTCGAATCCAGGGGCTCGCGAAATAATTTTATATTTTAACTTTTTTTTAAAAAAAAGTATATCAGACGACCGATGATGTCGTCTGATGATCGCGTAAGCGTGAAACACCGTGTAACGGCAGTTGCTCAAAGCTTAGACATTAACCAAATAGACTATTAAAGCTCTACACCTTTGTATTGAGCACTCTCCTTTTCAGAGACCAAACAGCTACATATATACACTGTGTCTGAAGTTATTATGCAAGAGTGATAATTTGAAATATATTTTTATGCGTTTTGCAAAACCTCACAGCAATCACACATATAATAAAGTGATATACAAGAAAACTATCTTCACTTGTATTTCAGTTGTTTCTGGCCCTGCTACGGTATTTCTAACAAAAATTTATAAAGTTGGGTGTCTGAAGGTATTATGCAAATGGGAATTTGTCTGACCAAACACTGAGCTTTTGTGATGTTAATGGAATATTTACTGCCAGAAACCAATTTAACATTCTATTTATTTCTAAACATCAAACAATGGAATCATTTTACATGTAAATATATCCACCTTTTTTATCAATTATTTTAATAAGTAGATCATCCATTGAATTTGTGAGGGACTTCACTGTTTCAGGCTTGATTGCTGGAGTTGCTTTTTTAATTGCCTCCCACAACTCTGACTGGCTTCTGTACTGTTTACCACCACTATACAGTTCCCTCTTTACCAGTGCCCACATGTTTTCAATCGGATTTAGATCACGAGAGGACGATGGCCATTTCATTAATTTACTTCCTGTAAACCCCTTTTGAGCCAAAAAGTCAGAAGTACTTCGTGGCGCATGAGAGGGGGCATTGTCTTGCATGAAGACGCAGTCCTTCTTAAATTTTCGACTTTGAGCTTTGTACCATTTGAAGAATGTGTCTTCCAGTAAAACGCAATAGTTATCACTGTTTAGATTCAGTTCTTCATCCACTTTGAACGGCCCAATTACTTTGTCATTGACAATCCCTGCCCACACCATGATTCCACTACCTCCGTGTTGTCTCCTCAGCATTGGAGGAGCTTCCTTATCACAGAGAACCCACCCTTTAGACCAACCATACGGACCATCCAGAGTCACCCTTGATTCATCAGTAAAAATCACTTTACTAAAGTCAGTTTTCAAAGTTTTCCCTGGCCCAGTTCAAACGGTTCTGCATGTGTGTTTTATTGAGAGGAGGTCTGCTAACTGATTTCTTGGCTGTGCTCATTGTTCAAAGGATTCTACACTTTTTATCACGTTTCACTCCCGTTATTCCTGCCTTGTCAAACACTTCCGCGCTACTTAGTAGTGGATGCTTTGTTAGAATTTGCTTCAATTCTTGTTTGTCTCTGTCGCTAATGTTCTTAAATCCTTTTTCTTTGCTTCTTACCCTCTATTCGTTTACGTCTTCCATTGCATTCTTAACTATTCGATGGTCTCTTCGTAATATCTTTGAAATTTCTTAATGTTGTTTTCCCTTTAGGTAATAACTGCACAATTTCCTTTTTCTCAGTTGCTGATAAATCTTTCTTTTTGCCCATGTTAACTTTTTAAGTAAGAGATCGGCAGCGTTATAGCAGCATTAGCAGTGTCATTACACTTGCATAATAACTTCAGACACTGCTTTTCTAATTAGTTGGCTATTTTGGGAATAAATCAGACCAGTTTGTGTAACGTACGTGTAAATATATTGCTATTAATTGCTTATATATCGCTTTATTATATGTGTGATTGCTATGAGGTTTTGGAGAATGCATACAAATATATTTCAAATTATCACTCTTGCATAATAACTTCAGACGCAGTGTACATATACATATATATATATATATATACATATATATATACATATATATATACATACATATATATATATATATACATATATATATACATACATATATATATATATATATACATACATATATATATATATATACATACATATATATATATATATACATACATATATATATATATATATACATACATATATATATATATATACATACATATATATATATATATACATACATATATATATATATATACATACATATATATATATATATATATATATATATATATACATACATATATATATATATACATACATATATATATATATATATATATATACATATATATATAACTGCAGACGGAACCGTTTCGGCCTATTGGGCCTCATCAGTGCAGTGACGAGCAGGATGGAGAAGCCTACATTATATAGGCAACTCAGATGTTCCACGCTTGTGGTACATCTAAACCATGCCAGAGCGCTCTAACTAGAGACTAGTGAGCGTGCGCAAATGCGCTAGCGGCATGACTCATCCTGTAGAGCGCTCAAGGGGCCATATATATATATATATATATATATAAAAGAAGTAAAATAGACAAAATTTTTTGCTGTCGCTACTCTGAGTTTCACGCGCTCAGGCGATCATCAGAGCAGCGACATCAAAAAATTTTGTCTATTTTACTTCTTTATTTGCTCCACTGGTATGGTATTGAGCGCTCTTCATTCTCAAACCAACACTGCAACCTTCCTGGTCCTCACCTTTGGTTTATATATATATATATATATATATATATATATATATATGTATGTATATATGTATATAAGGTTTACTGGTGTAATAATTTTGTCTGTCCTTGGTTTTGGGCACATGACGACGTGAAAGCTGGTTTGCTTGTGTAAAAAGAAGTAATTCGACAACATTCATGCAATAGCTCGCGATGACGATCGAAATTGCATTGACGCGTGACATCATTCTTTATCGTGGTTGCGGTTTATTTATTTGTTGGTTTCTTTGTTTTTTATTTGTTTACTTATTTTTCTATTTGTTTATGTATTTACTTTAAATTTCTTTGAACTCGAAAGTGTTTTAGATTTAGAACTGATTGTTAAAGAGGAGCATGTATAATTCAAAAACTAATAAAGCAGAAAAAATGCTAGAATATTTGAATTTGTTTATTTACTTATTTACTTATATATTCATATATTTATATATTTATAAAGTATTTTATTTATTTGTTTATTGTAGTTATTAACTAATCAATCAAACTGTTAATGATACGGCGATCACGTTAATTTCACATGCTATAGCAGAGATTCTTTTGTTAAAGTTTCTCCAACGTGGCTGTCGTGTCGTAATACCCAAACCTACAGTACGTTAGGTCAGGTATTGACAAGTTTGTCGGGGAAGTAATAACTTAATTTTGGGTTTTCTAAAAGACTAAAACATTTCCAAATTTATGAAATACACACAAATACCCAACGCTAAAACTTTAAGCTGACGTCACTCATGAAGACCTCCGGTGACCACTCTATTTTTTGTGTTTTTTTTTGGGGGGGGGTTTCATCATTTTTTTTCCCGATAGTGTTAGAAATAATTTTGTTGCGTTCCAGATTATCCAGATCACGAGGAAACCTTCTTTGTGAAACTAGAAGGTCATGGAGCTGGGCCTACATTGTGGTGTAACGAATTAAACGAGGTGCGCAATACGTTTTAGACAAAGAAATTGCATGTAACAAAGGAAGGCGTACAATTTTGAGCGTGGAGTATGTTTCATAATGTTCGTTTCGTCGATCATTAACCTTTATAGCCGTTACATCAATGATCAATCTGTTGTCAGGTGATTATTTCTATTGCTTTGTGGTGGCCAATGTTCTCCAATTTATGGGGGAATTTTTGATCAAAAATCCACCAGTTCACAGTTTCGATGTTCATTTTTTTTCAAGATCAAATTAGTGTTTATGGTGTTCGCTCCCAAAGAACTTTATGTATTTATTTTGCCTCCGTGTTATTGGTCTATGATGCCATATTATCTGTTTTGTATCGAGCTCCCTTTTCAGATCTTTTCGTTGGCAGTTCACCGTTTTAATTGGCATCTTGTTCAGTTGGCGACTTAAATTCAGTTTTACTGTGTTTCTATAAATATATCACTGAAGATGCTGTATCACTTAGGAGTTTATGTTATTGAATATGTTATTCTTATGTTTTTAATAATTTAATTAATATTTCGGATATAATTGACTATTTCAGAATCATCCTGGGGGTAACATAAAGAGAAAATTTCATGAATTGGCCTAAGATGAAATTTTCTATTCATGTTACCCTGAGGATGATTCTGAAATAGAATCGAAATACCGCACATCCTCACTGATATCGAGTGTTAAATTGTCGTGAGAATCACTCATGCACTTAAATCGGATTAAACAAGCATACTGTTTCCAGTTGACTTGATAGCTCAATTGGTGTAGCTGAGATCTTGTTACCCGAAGATGCGAATTCGAATCCCGCTCAAGTCAACTTCTCTAGTTGACTTTAGCAGTATAGGTCAATTCATGAAATTTTCTCTTCATGTTTGGCTTTATTATTAATTTGCAGAGTACGCTGATGTTCATTATTGTATTTTATTGCAGTTTATATTGGATTCTACGCGGAAGTTAAATTTTGGAGACGTTCTGACTAAGTAAGCAGACGGTTGAATAGTTCCTTAAAGTGAGGGTCTGTGCTGTTATGCGAAGTTCTCTCCGCTCAACAAAACAAACTGCGAAGGAAGAGACGAAAGCGTACGTTTGTAAACGACAAATGCGCATGGTTCATCAAGCTAAAAGCTCAGAAAAGCTCCCTGAGCCCGCATGATTGTCGTCATCATTATCTTCTTTAGCCGAAATAAAACTTCATTCGTTCGCTCATTTGTTTGCTTATTAATTTATTAATTAATGCATGAATGAACGAACGAACGAACTAACGAACGAACGAGTGAATGAATGAATAAATAAATGAACAAATTAACTGAAAGCTTGAGAGTTTTATTTAGTAATACTCTTGATATTAAGGTGACACAAATGTAGTACACGAGTCTCTCACCACTATGACTACGTATCCATTCCACCTCCATGCAATTACCTGATTAAAGTTACTTTGGTCACATGTGAGAAAAGTTTTGTAAAGTTTTATCTCTACCAAGCATTGCTGCTTTTCTCCGGGTACTCCGGGTTCCTTCTATAGTAACCCTGGACCCGTGTGAGGTAGCCCTTGCCGGATCTCTTGCGACAGTTGAGCTGGCTTACACGGTTATTCAGAATAAATATACACACTTTACTCCACTCCACTCTACTCCACTCCACTCCTCTCCACTACACTGCACTGCACTGCACAACAGTACACTACACTACACTACACTACACTACACTGCACTGCACTGCACTGCACTGCACTGCACTACACTGCACTACACTGCACTGCACTACACTACACTACACTACACTACACTACATTACATTACATTACACTACATTACATTACACTACACTACATTACATTACACTACACTCCACTCCACTACATTCATTCATTCATAAGTCTTTATTAAAAGTATACCCAGCAACAGACGTGCGAGTTTACAGATCAAATTTAAACTAAATTATTTACCTACTATAACAAGTTAAAAAGACTCCTATTTATAAAAGAACGTTTGAATCGTTCTGTTCGAACGCATGGTAATATAAAGTTATAACCTCGCTTTCGAGTATCTCTTGTCTTCTTTGGTGGAAGGAAGTCATACACTACACTGCACTGCACTACACTACACTGCACTACACAACAGTACACTACACTACACTACATTACACTGCATTGCATTGCACTGCACTACACAACACTACACTACACTACACAACGCTAGACTACCCCACACTTTGCTTTGCTTTACTTTACTTTACTGATCTCTGTCACGGAATAAAATTTAAAGTTCTTATGGAGGTACACACGTCCTCATACCTCACATACGTGAACTTCACTGTTCGGAGTAACACATGTTAAAGTAAACAATATTTCAAAACTGGTCTTGGCAAAATGTTCGTGAGTTCTTGATTAGTAATACAGCGTTAAACTGTCATTTTTTTCGATTCTAGAGCGACGAAACTCCGTATGTCAACAAAAGCTGATGAAGTATCTGATGAAAAAGATATTTCAGATACGGTTGGTAACTTTGTATCTTTAGCTGTGCTTTTTACCTTGCTTACTGCCATTTTTTGGTAAGTACTGTCGTGTATCGAACAAGTGATGAAAAGCAAAATTTTGTTTTTAGTAGTCAATGAATTGTGGGGATGTGACGGCAAGGATACCTTGTGTGACTTTGTTTACATGCATTTGATAAGTAAAACGACCGATCCAAGTACTAACTCGTACTTTTGTTATACAATTTATGTTTGTTTTTTTGGTTCTTTTTCTGACCAGGTGAGCATTCGCGTTCATTCATGTAGTCAGACTACAGTATTTCCCAATAGCACACTCAATTGGGGGCTTGAAGGGTTGTCCAAACAATATTACCCATCAACACATGCAGTAGGTTTTAACGAGAAAGTACGTGATAGTTTTGACATATAATCCGTAGTCCCTTATGAAAGTCTCACGTGCCATTTCACCAGTGAATACAGTATTTCATTTGCGGAAATGTTTCAATTTCATGTGTGAAATAAAAATTTCATGTGTAAAATTGATCTTCACATGGGAATCTTCCATTTCTTGTGTGAAATTTATATTGCCTACACCACTACTTCAAATATAAAAATTTCAACCAAGGTACTCGCTTGTGAATTAAGTACTACATGTGTGAACACGTTCCGGTTTCATTTGTCAAATCAAAGTTCCACTTGTAAAAATGTTCCAATTAGGTGCTTTTGTTACATGGAAAACGATACGTGAAATTTTCTTAAGGGATAACATCAACGTTTACGTTTCTGACCATACCTGCTTTCACGTTATTCTCTTGTATTCAATTTCCATTGGCAGTGTTGGTTCCCACTTCGCAAAATCTGTTCTGAAAATTCGAACTGTATAAATATACTGAAATCAAATAGCCGTAGAATTCATGGGATATTTCAAGTCTGTCGTAGTATAGTTGTGCCAGGGCAACATTGCAACTTTTATGAACACTCGTAAATGTGGCATGTTGAGAGAAAAATTACTAAATTTAAAAATTAGTGATTAGAATACTTACTCGGAAATCGAAGTAATGTTTGTCTCAGTCGGAATGTAATTGCAGTTTCTGATTACGTTGTCCGAGAGGATAGACACGAGGACTTTTTCGCGAAATGCTTAAAATTAACCTAAGGCCAGAAAGAGATACGTTGCATCTTCTATATAAACAAGCCTCAAAAACCGCATATAGAAAAGTGATACATACGTCAATGCTTAGTGTTTAAACTGTACTTTTAACCTAACCCAAATTTTGCATGCCATACCATCTCATCTGTCAATCAGGTATTCAGATGTATGAGATGTATCAGATGTGAATCAGGTGAATCAGGTAGTTGAAAGTCCCCAGTTCCATTTATGAATCTATCATTTTACATGTGAAATTAAGTTTAATATGTTGGTCCTTAAAATACGTGAAGTACATGGTTACGCAACAAAGTTTTACTTGTAATATCTTAAACTGTGGCATTGCCCATATGAATCAGGTATTCGTTTGTGAAAATCGTCTTAATGTCCCTCAAAAAGTTAAAAGGTTTAACAGTAGTCTTCCAACCTTTTAACTTTTTGTGCTGTTTTATACTGCCTACACAGCATCCCATTTTTATATTAATGTCCCTCTGCAGTTTAAACATGTGAAATGACGTATGAAATTCGTAGGGGTAAGGACGTTTATTGCTAGAGAGTCTCGTATGTATGCGTATATATATATGAATATACATGTATATGTATGAATGAATATATATATGAATGAATATATATATATGAATGAATATATATATATGAATATATATATATATATATATATATATATATATATATGAATATTATTCATATATTCATTCCTTTAAAGCTTCGATCCAGTCGAAAAGTGTTCTGACGGTTGGTATTCCTGCTCATTTACCTGAAAGACCTTGGATCGCGACCAAAAAAATTAAGAAAAAAAAATTTGCCCGAGATAGTATACAGAATGTGGTAGCTTAGTTTGTATGGAACTTTAATTCTCATACCTCTGAAGCTTTTAATTCCAGAAAAGTTTCTTAGCCCATGATGGAAATCGAGTCCGTAACCTCCTGATCACCGGTGAGATGATCTAATCATTGAGCTACGCAGATTCAGACGGTGGAACCAAATGTTACTTATTGTACTGGCCTAGCAGGTCAAAGAACCACTTCGCATTCGTAATCCTTGCTCAACATCTGTGTCGGAGATATTCTGAGAATATCCTTGTTTAATATTATCTGTTCTGTAATTGAACTACTATCTATAATATCACCCCATCGAAGGAGCGTCCTGATAACCTTATTGATTTTGTCACGCTGTACTGTAGATTGATAAGACGCAGCAAAAATCCCTTCCTTAAATCTTCAATTACATGAGAACATTGTCGTAGTACAGGAAGTACGGTCTCTTGTACAGAATCAAAATGGTCGTTGTGAAACATTCGTCTCTCTCTCTCTCTCTCTCTCTCTCTCTTTTTCTATCTCTCTCTCATATGAAAGTGCGAAATGTTTAGTGAATATTCTGATTTAAATCCCTCCCTGAAGTAGCACAATAAGAATGTATGACCATTTTACGTGCTGATCGAGGAAAACTAATCAACAGCTGCAGATTTAAAAGTTATTTCAATGAAACCTAGTCGCTTTAGAGATATAAAAAAATTCGTTAATGGCGTTGGATTGGTGGGAGTGGTTAAGGTTGCTGTCTTAGGTTACCGAGCTATAGGGTGTGCGATGGGGTACCTGGATACGTAAGCTTAAATGCATGAAGCTAGGTAAGGGGATAATTTTTAGTTTCAAAGCTGGAAATTCTGATCTCTAGCCGAGTTTTCTGGAGTCACCTCGAGCCCAACGTGGGAGTCTGTTAGCGACGAGGCGCGCCGTAACATTTTCTTTTCGCGGTCATACTTCTGGGGAAAAAGTGTATGATAACTTTGAATGATGGTAACATGACCTGACTTAAATGATAGATGAACTTTCGTCAAGCTCTGACCTCAGAAAAACGATATCTGAGCTCCAGACAGGGATCGGGCCCGCAACCTTCTAATGACCGGTGAGACGCTCTAACCGTTCAGCAACCAAGACTCAAATGGTGAGCTAATATATACCTCATCAATAACATGACTTATTACAACATAACGCGAAAGCTTAGTATTAGCAGATTATTTGAAAAAGGTAAATATCTTCTTGTTTTACTGTCCTTTAACCTCGTTAGCCCAGTAGACTGGAGTGGAGGATCCTCACTCTGCTAAACAGTGGGAGAATATAGCCCCTCACACCATGATTTACGCCACTGCCTCGATGATGGTTTCAGGACCAAGGAAGGTGGTCTGGGGGTTATGAGTAAACTTAAATTACAATTTTTAGTTTTATGCTAACAGATCTAATTCAGGTTTGGCTGGGATTCTTGTTTCTCGTTCTACCTGTAGCTCGATCAATGCAGCGACTTAGAAGATGCAGCGTTCACTACAGATTATGAACTAGAAATAACTCGGAAGAAGGTAAACGCAATCTTTCATATTAATTCAAACATTCTCATAATACGTTACGACCGTGGATAATGAGGCGTTTACGCCGTAATCACATGATTAAAGAATTCGAATCGTTTAATTTACTTATTTTTTTCATTCATTCATTTATTCATTCATCCGTCCGTCCATTCGTTCGTTCGTTCCTTTCTTCATTCATTCATTCATTCATTCGCTCGTTCATTCGCTCGTTCATTCATTCGTTCGTTCATTCGTTCGTTTGTTCAATCATTCATTCGTTCATCAATTCAGTCAATTTTTTATTCATTCATTCATTTTCCCACTCATTCACATCTTCAATTATTTGTCATTTTAATGCTTGCGCGCAACTTTTGCAGTTTAAAAACTTATTATGATTTAGTATAATTACACAGGTGATTATCGAGAATCCGGATGGTGATTAGCTAAATTTATGTCATATTTCTCGATAATCACCTACAGGCGAACGTAACATTGAAGGTATTGACGCAAAATGACGACCACCGTCTTACCTGTTAACGAGAAATTTCTAAAACAACCCGTTTACCAATTTCTTTCGAAAAATCACCTGTATAATTATACCAAGACAATTATTCGCCTTAGGCTCAGTGATTATTGTCGAAAAATCCTTGATTTCATCTCGGGAGTTGTTTAACAACAATCTCTTCGCCTTCGGCGAATAACTATTAAATATTGTTATTTAATATTTTGTGATAATATACAAAGTTTCGTTAGTATTAATTTGAAGATTGTCTCGGTTCTTTCGCAATTCAAATCGCATTCTTATATCTGACGTAATGGACAGTGTGTCGTCGACAAAATCAAATACAATAGTCTTCACAAAATCCTGAAGAAGGAAGGTTGTATACATCATAAATATTACAGATGATTATAAAAACAGACTGAAAACCATTGTGCTGTTCATTAGAATTTTAATTAATAAATTGATTAAATTAATTTTTTAATCAAAATTGATTAAGTGATTGAATGACTGATTGATTAGTTGATTGACCGACTAATTGATTGACTGATTGAATGACTAATTGATTGATTGATTGATTGATTGACTGATTTGACTGATTGATTGATCGAGGAAGGAAACCGAAAGCCATGTTGTTGTAAATCCTTTTTTAACATCACTGTTAGAGGTCCCCAAAATTATTAACACGTGTATTTTTAATCTGTTCAGGAAAAGTGTATGCTAACCTTACAATTTCCGTTGTTGACTTCAAACTCGATGAATTAGTCTTTGAATGATACATCTTTTTTGTTCTGCAGAAACGATGGTTAGCAAAACTTAAGGAACTTAAGGAAGAGTCACTTGGTGACACAAACAAAGAAGTGGCTGCCATCCAACGTACGTATTTGGTAGCTAACTGTAGCATGATGGAAAAGACAACCATAAAATAACCTTGGCTGGATGCGATGCGTTTCACTGTTAGTACGGGTAATAGCATGGTTTCGAGTGCAATTTGGCAAAATATGACAAATGCGTGTTTTTCCAAATTGCACCAGAAATCATGCTGTTACCAATTAATAATATGCATGAAAAAAGTAGAACAGTACCAAAAAAAAAAAAAGATAATTTAGAGCAAATTACTGTGTTACCTTTTTACGGCTCTGTGTTACCTTGGAGTTGCGTTGCTCATAGGCAATCAGAATCGAGAAATTTTTTCATGTATATTATTAAATCGGAAACACGACACACTGCCGCTGTCACCAAGGCTTTTCGTTGTGTGGCCGTGAAAGTTGGCCACTGCGTTAATTGTCGCAAGGAATACTTACCGTTACATAGCATCACTGGCGTATGTCAGTGGCCATGCATATGGTGAAGAAACACGGCCTGGCGGAGTGACAGGAACATGGCCTGGCGGCCTGGTAGAATTTAAAAAATTAGGACTTTTGTCTGAGACGATTGTATCAAAAATGATTTGAACTCACACCTTATTTCGAAATTTATGTTAATGTTAATTTTATCGTTGCGAAAAAAGTAAGAAAATTATGTCTGTACGTTAATTCGATTGCTACATTGCTCGCAGCAAAGCCTTTAGGCCCTTAATAGTGGTAGCTCCATTTGACTATTTTTAATCGACCGCATTACAGCCGTATTAGTACACTTTTAAAATTAGATTTTTAAGCTCCCAACGAGAATCGAACCTTTAACCATCTGATCTAACCATTGAGTTACACATACCTAGAATGAAGAGCGAGTATTACAAAGGAGTACTGGTTCGTAATGAACATATTGAGTAACAAGCATGAGAGCGTGCGTATGTCAAATATATCATCATTACGCCATAACCTCACACTATCAATTTCTTTTATGAACTCCTTTTATTATGCACAACAAATGCTGACTTGCCCATTTGCCGTTTGACGAACTGAGTGAAAATTTTCTGCATTTCAACAAGTGATTTAAGAGAATGTTCTTGACTTAATCTCTTTCATTTTACTGCATTTTAATTGGCTCTCGTCCTTGTGGTGTACGAAATTCATTTGAATTTTTTAAGTAAGGGCCGATTTATGTGAACGAAAAGGAACAGTAAATTGGTTGCCCTTCGTGAATAATGTCTGTGTTAGTGGTATGCTAATAAACATTCGTTTTCTTTCGATCGCTTTTTAATTCGAAGCACAAGTGGTTATTTGAAAAGAAGTTTCCACGAGTCTCTCTATGTAACTCGATGGGAATGCTGGGAAAATGTTTCCTATTTGCTTTATAAAATAAGTATGAAAAATAGCCGAAGTCGCGACCTTTTTTATTGTCATTAATGTGTAAATTCTCCTTACTGTGCCGGATGACGTAAGTGATGACGTGAGGATGACCGCATTTCTATCAAGTTATGGAATTCCAGACAATGTGATGCCATTCGGCTTAATTGCTTATTTGAAATGTAGTCATATTTAGATAAACGTCAAAGCGTTTAAATTAGAAAGAAGGAAGTAACTTAGGGCCTTTTCATACGTCGCACAATCGTCGCATTTAATTTAGACGAATTTAATTCTGTCGATTTAATGCAACGGTTATGCGACATATCAAACGATTCAAATTCGTGTGAAGAATTAAATTCGGTAGAGACGTTTTATCCGTCATGGTCAGACGGATACAACGTCTAAAATGCGTGTTTGTTCCAGACGACGTCGTAACATCGCATCGAATTAAATGCATGAATTATGATAATATGCGTTCTTTTTAGCCCGTGATCAAATGTTTCTTTGTCATGCGCATTGGTTGTTCATATGAAATTGTATAGAGAATTATTAAATTCGTCTAAACTAAATTCATGGTATGAAACGAACACGCATTTACGTCGACTAATTGACAAAACCAATACCGTATGAATTAAATTCGCCTGAATTAAATGCGACAATTGTGCGACATGTGAAATGGCCCTTTCCTTTGGAAAACAGTTCTGCGCAGAATTTTAGACTTTTGTGACTTATTTGAAAGGTAGTAATATTTAGATACACCTCAAAGCGTTTAAGCGAGAGAGAAGAAAGTAACTTAGCGTTGGAAAACACCTCTGTGTAGAATTTGCTTTAGACATTTGTGACACTTTCCCGTGACATTTTGAGCAAGCACTTAGGCTACGGTTGTGGCGTCGCGCTTTATTGAGACACAAAGAAAACCTGAACAGAAGCAGGTTGAAAACAAGTAGCTAGTTCTGATTCTGATATTAAATTTCTCTGTTGTGATAGTTTTGAAAGTATTAGCATGGATATCTTTAGGCCCATACACTCAAGATGACTTCTGTGCAATTGTCTTTTAGTTCAAGACGGAAAGATATCAAAAACGAAGCAGATATTTAGCGATAATGCTTCTTCAGGCGTTCTTATAAATGACTTAGTCAATATTATGGAAACCGCAAAGGTAAGCACTGCAATACGTTTCGCGAGGGTCAGGGTTCTTGCAGTAGATGATACCTACTGTAGGAAGATATTTCAAAATGTTTTTAAGATATTTATTTAAGATAATTATTTATTTTTATCTTTATTTAAAGATGGTAGTCAGTATTGAGACGAGGCTCGTGAGACTGGAGTTGAAAACGAACCTTGAGAATAGCCACTTTTTCTTTGCGGTCGAAATTATTATCTTGTCTTTCACGGCTGCCATATATATGAATGGGAAACCCTGATGTAGTGTTCATTTAGTCCAACCACAAAGCGTCCATATGTTTCTTTTTGGCTAAGATCTTAATTACATCCTCGTTCTATTCAATACATAAGTATGTTTAACAAACTGATCAACCGCTTATAAAGCTCTTACATTGAGCCTCATGAGTGAGATACTTCCAGCCCAGGACCTAGGACACTGCACATGCAAGCTGTTCGTTAGCAATAATTTCCGGGGTTAAGGACTACCAAACGGGGAAACATTGGTTTGAATAAATTTTTTTCCGTCGACATTTCCTAATTTTACTACACGTGAGATATGGCTGCCGAATCAAGTCTTTCTAAACAAGCAGGTTTTCGAATTTTGCAAATGTTATAAATTTAAAGTGTTGCTACTCCGAAAATTTTACGGTTTAGAAGCAGAATTTTTCTAAGATCAATCGATATGTAGACCTGAAGTTATTCACGTTTACTTGACTTTTTTCTGTTATGAGAAGTTGTACTGAAAAACGCGTATGAGAAAAATTTTCGCCATTTACCTTGGGACCTGGTTGGCTTGCAAATTTTCGTCGTTTAATTTTGATGCTGACATATTTTTGAGCCAATTTTTTTTTTTGTAATGTCTTTTGTTTGGCAAATTACTTAAAAGTTACTTTCAATCGATCCCAATAGACTACCCTTCTAGAACTGCCCAACTGAAGTTTATATCTGAGAACACACTGTTGGCGACAAAACGTGTGGACTTTTTTACTTGACTTACTTTTTTACAAGACTTGGTCTTAAGTCACATGAGAACTTTCGGCTAATTTGAAATTGTGGAGCTTTCGTTACAGTAGCAATTTAAAAACAAGGTTTACTTTCTCATCCGAGGTTTTATGTGTGGTAAATCAGGTTAACGTAGGTATAGTAACCTAACGTTTCTTCAACAACGTTTCTGGAGGTGGGTTTACAGGGTTTCGAACATGTAACAGCATTGTACGTTTTGACGTTTTCAGATCTTTTTTTCTAAATGTATCTCGAAAACGCGGCTTCTTGCCTTCGGTAATTTTCTATCTATTATGCGTCGTAGTCTGAAACACAGGTTCAATTTCTTTACATATGATAGAACTGAACAAGTTTTTTGTTGCTGTTGATATTTTACAACTTCAGTTTTAATACCGTGTGATCCTCAGAAGCTCAGTTCATCACGGCCACTGGACGTTGTTTGGTTTTTGTTCTTGGAGTTACTCCAACATAAAACAATTTAAACCAGCTCTTTTTACAATTTATGACTTTTTTTCCGATTAGACATGTACAAAGCTACATAACACACTGTAACCCAATGAGAATTGTTGGGATGGGTTTGCTTCATGTCTACTGTGTATTGCAAATCGGTTGTGTCACCGCCATCCAATGACAATTTCACTATTTAATTTAATAATAATTTAATTTAATTTAATTTAACTTAATTTGAATTATTTTCCAACGGTAACCCATCAGTACTCCTAGGTAATTGTTTTTCATGGGGCCGTAATCTACGTAATCCAGAAATTACTATAAAATTACAAGATGTACAATATACTGACACAATTATCTATCCTGATGCATCAATTGTTTTGATAAAATAGTTAATAAAGAAGTAACTTAAGTATTATTAAAAACTATCATCCCTTAGCATAAACTTGAATCTCTAAAGTAACTTCATTGGGTTTTTTTGTAATCATCAGGTAACTTATTCCTGCACACTGCTGCTGAATTACTGAAACTTTTCTTCAATAAATTTGTAATAATTAATGATTAACTCTGATTTTTTTCAAATTGTCATCTTTTTTTTTCCCAAACCAGGAAACAGGTATCTCTGCCGAGCCAATTGATGACAATATTTATTCTTGGTCGGTTCACGTGTCTGCTTTTTCTCCAGAAAGGTTTGTATCAACATAAAAAGAAATTACGTGTTGCTGTGAAAATCTACCCTTACTATGTTTCTTAAGAAAATTCTATAGATAGGGGCTATCGTGAATGGCGTAGCCAAGAATTTCAAAATTGAAAAAGTGAGGTAGGATGGGGGAAGGAAAGTGTGCTTCAAATCATACCTTAAATTCTCTATCAAGCCCCCCTGGGGGACTTATTTATTTCAAACCTGTTTGAGGGGGACTTAATCGAGGGGAAGGGCGTATTTAATTTTGCCATAAGCCCGTAGGTTAGTAGTTATCAAGATCAAGAATTAGTTGGACCTTTGGGTCATTCTAGCGAAATTCAACAAGCATCCGCCCTGAAGGTTCTCGGATTTTCTTCAAATTCTCACCATTTGTTGGTATCCATGAGAAGAGTAATTCCAGAAAAGTTCAGCTCCATAGCTCTTACCAGTCAGATTATATGGCCATTTAAAGATTTAGGCAATTTCCGAAATTTTGAAAATATTGAATTTCTTTAATTTTTAGAGACCTATCATTCCAAGTAGCTTTTATCCCATGACTTGGGAAGTATGTTTCTTTAATCCCCACCATGTCAAGTCCCTCAGACACTAAAGACCGGTTGGTTTAACTCAACCAAAGTAGAAAAAAATTCCAACCGAAAATTAGAAAAAATTTCGAAAATCCACGTCTTGGGGGCTATTTTTGAAAAAATTCAAAGTTTAGGTGGCTATTACTGAATAACAACAATTGGTGAGCGTCCCATCTTCTCTAATCTTACAGTAAGGCTTGGAATCTTAACAGAACACTTGAATTCAATTATCCAAAAGCCTGTTTTCCAGTGCAATAGGGGGTCAAAAATGGGACAAAGTCAAAAAGTGCGAAAATTCGGGGTTTTTTCAATTTGTGAACCTCAATAACTCTTTATCACTAAGTTGAAACTATATATATATTCTGAAAGTACACCTAGTGGTGAGTTGTTTCCTTTCGTTTTTGATTGTTTCGTGTTATTTTTGACTTATTCCTAGTTTTATTCATTTTTCTTGAGCTTTGGAGGGAAAATACATTTTAAGAAATCTTTCTTGATTGACCCCTTCAACTATCAATATGCGCCTAGTAGGATTTTTTCTACTTTTCAACCCTCTGAATCTATAAAGGTATTGTAGAATTATGAGGCCCCATTTGCCAATCACATTGATGTTGTTGTATAGTTAAGAGGTCGATGTCCAAGGATTTTCAGGTTTGAAAGTTTTCCTAATTGTCGCACATTTATTTACACCAAGTGGTGAGCTTAGAAATGTAGAAATAAAGTATTTCAAACTAATCTAAAAATCTATTTGCATCCCCTGAAAATGGCTCAAAATGGAAATTTCCGTTTTTGGGAGTAGTTCAGAGCCGCGGAAATCAATCATGGATACCAACAAATGGCGAAAATTTGAAGAAAATCTGAGAACCTTCAGGACGGACCCTTGTTGAATTTCGCTGGAATGACCTCTTTGCCTATAGAACTGTCGTTCCCACAGTGTGAATTTTTATCAGGTGAAAGTTGTAGCTTAAGATTTTCACCAACGGGAGTGAGGATTCTAGAGGACGGACTTGTGTCTCCAAGTGACTATATCGCTTTCTCAAACAACCAGAAACTGTTATCTATACTACATTAAGAACTAGAGTGCGAATGCTGCATGTGAATTCGTATCTGGATTGGTACGGTTAAAATATATTAATACTGTCTGCTGTTTTTTCTTTTGTTTGTGACTGAAAATGTATATACATACATACATACATACATACATACATGCATGCATGCATGCATGCATGCATACATGCATACATACATGCATGGATGCATACATACATATATATATATATTTCTAAAATTCATTATTAATTCATGAGGAAAAGAGAAGAGAAAAACATTAGCGTGTCGGATCTATATATGTGATAAAGGTACATGTGCCTTTATACGTGAAGAAGAAGTTGAATTTTCTCGGCTTACGAAAGATAAATTTCCAAACTTTCTTCGTGAATTAGCGTATCAGGAGGTTCATTTTAGAAGACATTTAAAAAACTCGCAGTTCTTGCTTTATCGGGTCTAAAACACTCGGCTATCGCTTCGTCTTTCAAATCCCGATTAAGCACTCCTGCTCGGTTTTTAAAATATTTTTAAAAATTTAAATATATATATATATATATATATATATAGAAGTAAAATAGACAAAATTTTTGCTGTCGCTACTCTGAGTTTCACGCGCTCAGGCGATCATCAGGCAACTGACCATCAGGCAACTGGTCAGTTGCCTGATGATCGCCTGAGCGCGTGAAACTCAGAGTAGCGACAGCAAAAATTTTGTCTATTTTACTTCTTTATTCGCTCTACTGGTATGGTATTGAGCGCTCTTCATCTTCAAACCAATACTGCAACCTTTCTGGTCCTCACCTTTGGTTTATATATATATATATATATATATATATATATATATATATATGTAATATTTAATTTATATATATATATATATACACACTTTATATATATATACACACTTTATATATATATATATATATATATTGAACACTTGTCCTAATCAATACAACTTATCTGCTGCTGAGACTTTTGGTAATCTTAGAACTCTTTCCTTTGGTCATATAGTGAACTGGCAAATGATTTATCCCAGGTTGAACAAAAATACGGATATGACTACATTCAGCTGGAACTGGTGAGAATTTATAAATTACGGCGCGCAAAATTTTCCGTAAATCTTTGTCAAACTTTTCAAAAGTCCACAACGTCACTGACATATCTTTTTGTTTAATCATAACAGTACTGCAGATCTAATTCCTTTCACTGACAAATTAGATACCAATAATGACGTAATATTTTTCGTTAACCCTTCCATGCATCACTTTTTCCAGCTGCTCTTGGTTCCTTTTTTGGTTTTTGCTTTGTTTTTCCATTCGTTCAATTTTGTAGGTTTTAGTTATGGGACAACCCTGTACATGAAAAGGGTTAAGAAACCAGCCTTTAAAATGTTTCTCTCACATAACACTTTTAGTTGAAAAAGCTCAAATCATGGATTTAACAGTTAGAGTGAAGAAAAAAGAGTAATTCTCCCCTTCAATAAATACTACTAAAGTTACGTAAACAACTGCACATATTTCCTTCGACACCATCTCTTGTGATTTGCCCATCACTAGGTGAGATACGACGATGGACATATCTGAAACGAAGGACGTCAGTTGGTAAATCAAACATTTTGACATGTTGAAACTCTTTTTTTCTTCTCTGTCATTATATGGCTGGACCTTTTTTCGGTCCAAATCCAAAATTACGCTTGCTGATTGGTTGCTAAACGACATTTTACGATATTGGACGTCCCGGTCAATAGGCTTTTTACCTGTACTCCGGACTAGTATGCTATGACGGAAAAGTCTTGGAGTTGATTTTAACGAAATTTATGAAGTTTAAAACTAATTGCGTAAAAGTACAATGAATTAATGTTCAGCTGATGGAAACAAAAAGCAAAATGAAAGAAGTTACGAGGATAGGTAAACAGCAATATCCAAAGGTGAAAACTTAGCTAAAAATGGGAAAGAAAACCGAGCTGAAACCGTACGACAAACGCCTTATTAACCTCGTTTGCTCGTTTGGTACTTGGAGAGTATTTGAATTCGGTTTTTTCGCATTAAAGTCGCTAATTCGTTATTCGGTCAGTACGAAAATCTCAGGCAAATACTTCCCCATGCGAACCTTGCTCTCGGTTAATAAGTATTTAATATACTCAGTTCTTCTTAGGACTTTCTATTATTCTTTATTTTTGTAAACTGAAATCGTGCTGAACTGGTCTTCGTCTGACTTGGACACACTTTTTACACAGTTTGGACACCCTCCATTGTAAACAATTTGAACATCATTTGGAAATCACATACGGTTGTCGTGAATTATATTTCTTGTTTTTCTTTGTATTTTCCTTAGACGTTTGCATTTAACGTTTATCCCTTTTATCCGCCTTTGATAACCGTCATCCGACCACTAATGAAGGTAGTATATCATTCTCTACGACTGTATTTAATATAATTTGTATTACGTAATTGATTTATATAATCGAGCCCTCACTGGGCTTATGAACGTACTTGTTGGAGTATCCGAAAACACAAAATTTCTCACCAACAGGATGTCTTGACGTAAATGTTGCTCTTAGTGTTCTTGCCGTATTGCTCTATTTTCGAAATGCTTAACCCTTTCACCACCAGTCGTCTTCCCACGCTGAATTAAATCCTCTTTACTTATCCGGAATGAAAGACTAAAAGGATTCCTTGGTCCTTGATTGCTGGAAAACACTCGTGTTTCTTACCGCTTTCGTCAGTCTCGCTAATCCGCATGTTTGTATCGCTGTATTCAAGCACGGAGAACTGTCACGTAGTCCTTAAATGAAATAATACTTTATGGCAATGCTCAACGTTTCTTTTGCACTATCAGCAGAAAATTTGCAATTATAAAAGTCTCAAAGCCTCGCACTACAGTATGTGTTGTTAAAAAGCATACATGTCCCAATGTAGCCACCTTTTAAACCAGGACGATTTTAACGTGATTGATAAAGTACAAAAACGTTTTCCGACCTTCGACTGACGGTGAAGAGGTTATACATGGAAAATGTTCTATCTCAACAATTGTGATCGCTAGTATCGTTGAGTTCACAGTATCTATATGATCGATGCAATCGCCGAAGAGATATTTTCGCGTTCGCAACAATCTCAGCTTTAGCGATTGTAGCGATTATATAAAAACCAGGCTATAGATTTGGACATGTAGATTAAGAAATGTGGTCCTAGTTTAGGCATGCCCAAGCTTTTTCAAATATGGACTATATGATCAAAAATTCATATGTGTTTGTGATACATGAATTTTAGAAGGGCAACAACGGTGATGATCAACCTCCTGGCAAGCATTTAACTTTTAGGACTAATTAATTTGTCTTTAGTACAAAAACAATCCACTAAAATTCTGCTGGAAAAATGCTGGTGTAATATCTTGAGGACTAAGTGTTTGTCTGTTGTTTATTACTTGAAGGAATGTGGTAGTTGTTTTCTGAACAAAACTCAGCAAGACGTTGTACTAAGAAAGTTATGAAAAGAGCTAATTATTAATTGGGGACACAAGGAGTGTGATATGGCTTAAAAAAGCAACCATAATGTACCATAGTGGAGTGTCGCGATTACGTTAGTTAACATAACATGTAATAATCCAAGATGGCTGCCGACAAAGTCACATAAAGTATCTCAAACGGACAGCACCCAGGGGTCAGGCGGGCCACATGTTGGACAGCTCTATATTGAATAAATTTGTGTATCTCAGAAATGAAGAGAAATATGGGCTACAAACACCAATCTTATTCAATTTTAAGGCCCTTTCCATTAAAGCAAACTTAATTTTCATTTTGAGCTGGGAAATTTGACTTGACTTGAGATGTATATTTTGGAAATGTGGGAGCTTGGAGATATCTTTAATGATAGATGAACGTTCGTCAAACTCTATCCTCAGAAAAAGACTGCGCCTCAGACAGGTATCGAACCCGCAACCTTCTGATGACCGGTGAAGCGCTCTAACCATTGAGCTATCAAGACTCAGATGGTGAGCTAAGGTGCAAGTTCGTCATAAGAGACCTTACGATCTACAACGTCGACTTGAAAGATGAAAGACAATACCTGTGGCTTGTTTTATGACTCTTGAAAAGCTCCAATCCTCCTAAAACGAATGGAGGCTCTGGTCGAATTCAATCTTAAGTAACAGCTTTTTTACTCCGCGAGCTGACATCGTCCTCAGGACGTAAAAATGGACTGGCTGGCGTTGTACAACGACGACGGTGTTGGGAATGCTCAGGAGAATAAAAATTATTCATTCTCTTTGTTTTGTATGAAGAATTCTTTTGTTTAAAGGACGTCGTCATCGAAGTTGTCGTCGTGAAGGCTCCCATATATGCAACCTAAGCGGAAGCCACTATTTGTTAATAACGTTATTGATTAGATATATATTTTTTAAATGTGGGAGCTTGGATATACCTTGAATTGAGATATCCAGGGATAGAACTAACAATAAAACTTTGCGAACATTCACCTATCATTTAAGATACCTCCAAGCCCCCACATTTCCAAAATACATCTCTCATCAGTAACATTATTAACATATAGTGGCTTCCGCTTAGGTCGCACATATGTCAAACTTGCACCTTAGCTCACCATCTGAGTCTTGATAGCTTAATGGTTAGAGCGGCTCACCAGTCATCAGAAGGTTGCGGGCTCGATCCCCGTCTGAGGCTCAGAAATCGTTTTTCTGAGGATAGAGCTTGATGAACGTTCATCTGTCATTCACTGACTTGACTTGTTGGACACCTCTTTGTCTTCAGTAATAGCTGTCCTAAATTCATCGCGGCTATTTTGTTTTCTTCATTGTTCTCAGAATTCTCTGATGCAAAGAATATCAAATATGGAAATAATCAAGCTGTCGTTCTGGTATGATCTGTTAATCTATTACGTTTTCCTAGTCCTGAACTTATACTTTGCTAGTTAGGAGACGTGGAGAACCAAAGATGGTGAAGAGTTAAAAGGTTTTCTTGTGGGATAGTAAATGTATAAGAGAAAAGTAAAACATCTTTCCCGTTTGGAGTTTAATTAAGCTCTTCCTCGTTATTTTTATCGCTAGGTGTTTCAATAATTTGTTTCGAAACATTTTCTTTAAAAGTTCACGTAAGACAACAGGTTGAAAGAACTTACCCAAACTTAAAGGCTTTGTTTGGTTTATTCCTAGTGTTTTGAAAACGTTTTAGCGGCTGCATTTCTTTTGTCCTCTCCCAGAAGGAGCTGAATGTTTTAGCTTTACCCGTAAAAATAGCCAAACTAAGACTCAAATGCAAAGTAAAAACTTATTAACCAACAGCGTGGTCCGGTCCATGCGTCAAAGTACGATCGGAAATTTTGGTACAGACCAAGTGTCGATGGAGCGAGGTCTCTGCGAAAAAAAGCCCAAAGGCAAATACTTTCCATTGCAGACCAAGTTTAATGAGAAATTTATGATATAATGATTTTTGTTTGGTCTTTTCCATTTTTAACTGCGTTTTTGTTGTAGGAATTAGCCATGTCACTCTTCCTGGTTACTTTTCCTTTTGTGATTCTTCGCTTTTCATGTGCTGTGGGCTCAGTAAAGCAAGAGAACAGTTTATATCACAAATAGGAGCCCTCTTTATCGACGTATTTATTGCACGTTTGCTCTTCGTGATATTTCCGTTTGTTGATCGAGCGATAACTTCACAGCTTAACAGAAACTATTCTCTCGTAGAATGTCTACAAGAATAATTAGGTTTGAGAGTTGCAATTGAATAATCTGGCGGGAATCTCATGCGTAAAATAAAAATAAGTGCCCAGCACAAAACGCGAAACAAAGCCATGATAAATAGACAGAGGGGCAGGCTACGGAAAAAAAGTTTAAGTAGTTTTCCAGTTTTAAAATCCCGATCACTCAGAGGGACAGCAAAAATACGGCCCTTTCTCTTCATATTTAGCTTTACTATTGCTAAGATCCGACTAAAAAGTAGCGGTATGGAAACGTTTTGTTTGACATACAAGGTTGATGGCAATGTGTCGGCGATATTCTTCCATCTCCAACTTGCCATACCGGCCGTGTTTTTACCTATACTTTACCACACTCTCTCAAACGCATTAATAATTCATAAAGCAAAAACGAAAGAAGTACATTGTTAATTAGTATTTAGAAATCGGAGGAAAATTACAGCTGAATTTTTCCAACTTTCGGCTGGATTTTCGCTGAAAATACTGGTTCGTTTGAGAAGCAAATTCAATCACTCGTTCAGTGTTCTTCCTGCGATTTCTAGATACCTCGAAACTCGTTAAAAAACTCGGCTTCGCCTCGTTTTTCAACTCGTCTCTCGGTACCAAGAAATCGGAGGAGGAACACCAACTCTTGTTTGAAACATTACTTACAATGCTCGCAGTTGTAAATAGAATTAATTATGATCCTGAATCAATTTGTGGTAAAGTGTGTTAAAGTGTTCTAAATTTCGAGTGAGCTATGGTAAAGAGCTGTCTTATTAAAGATTCATGCGCATTCAGTTGATTAATGCCTGAAAACAATCCTTAAATTCCCGTTTATCAATTATTAGGACGGAATGGCGCTGAATTTTAGTTTTGTGAATAAGATAAAGTTCTTACCCAAAATTCATAGAGGAGTTCTTTCTTGAGCGAGATTACCAAGCGAGACATCAAAATGATCCATGGATTACCGAAAATGATGCAATAAGGTATCTGTGGAATGTGAACTCTTTGTTGATTGTGAATTCAAGTATGCGACGATCCTAAAATTGGACAGTGAAGAATAAAGAACTGGAAGACGTTCTTGGAACTGCGAAATCAACCGGTGCATAACGTTACTTCACTAAACAGGAATGGAATGTACTCAAACCTGCCCACCCTTGAGGTTACTTTCTGAGTCATTAAGCTGCACCATTTCTAAATACCACAAGCACTTTACCCCTTTTTTATCAAAAGGACAAAATAAAACAAACTTACACTTGCGCTAAACTGGGCTGGAACCCAAAGCGCCAGCAGCGTCGAAAGAAAAACGATTACTATCATATATTCAATATGGAATGTTACGTTTATTTGTTAGAAATTTGCAGTGTCAGTTCAAGGTACTCCACCAAGAATTGTTTCCTCCAGTTTGCGAAACTCAAAACAGCTTAATTGCGAAAGATTTTGTCAGTAACCAGGGAACGGCACACCTGAATATCTTTGTTGGAGAACTCGCAAGAGGATTAGGGTTAGAATTTAGGTTAAATCATGCCCCGGCGACGGTAAACCTGCGTTCTATATTTTTTTTTTAAAAAAAATGCTCCACCGTTCGCGGTCACTTCATTATCGAAATGGGTCTCAACAAATCCACGTCATCCTGTTAACTGCTAGTGCTCCAAAAATAACTGATCTGAAAATCTAATTGCTTATGCCTGACATGCTTTGCAGAATATAAACGATTAAAAATTTTCTAGGGAGTTGGGAAAACGTTTGTTTATTTGAAATCTCTCACAGGCCTATCAAACATGCTCACGTGTTCAACTCGCACACCGAAAGAAAAAGAGGAAGTAAAAGGGGAAAAGGAGATTGCTGCCACTCAACGCAAAACCTCAAACAATCGTTTTCCACCGCAATCCCTCTTTCGAGTTTGAAACAGTTGAGGTAGACATGCATCAATACTTGAAGAGAAATTATTGATGACATAAATCAGTAGACTGCCGGCTTATCGCTAACTTTCGATCGCGCTGTGAAAACACCGATAAGAGCCCATTCGTGGATTCCTGTCGCCTTCTGTCTGTTGAGCATTTGTCAGGGTGTGTCTCTTTCCTGTACTTCTGCGGCATCCTTGGTATTAGTTTGTCCAACAGTTCAAGAGCCGTCTTGTAATCTCTTTGAAAACAAGAAACTGCAGTGGCTTTGACGGCATCGGCACGCAACGCTTTAGTAAGCCGTTGAACGTTGCTAAAGAATGTTAATTTAGACAGGTTTATAAATGATTTTCGCATGAACTGTGTCTCTATTACACCTTTTGCTGTTCATTACCAGAAAATAAACTATATTAATGTGAAAATACATTCATTTTATTGAATCGACACTCATTTACTATTTTGGCACATCCGTTCAAAATTTCTGCGTGGAAAGTAAGATTCATTAGTATAGATACCCAACCATTTGCGTTAAAGAGCATTCAATAGTGTCAACTGACGACCATTAACACCATTCTTCAGACATTAGGGAGAATAAAATTTCAATTACGCAGGATATTTGTCTAGACTGTTGTAGGATCGATTTAAGGTTATATGAAATCCCGACAAGGGATAAAACTGTCAAAATTCGTAATTAAACTGAGTTCGGTTGGATAGTTCAAACTTATTTTACTCCTTTTGCTGTTCACTACCGGAAAATATGGTATCATTAACGCTAACCTTAAACTCATTAACAGAAGAATACATTCATTTTATTCAATCGACATTCACTAGCGTAGATACGCAACCATTTGCAACAAAGGGCATTCTATGGAGTCTAGAGACGACTATTAACACCATTCTACTCTACATAAGGGATAGTAAAATTTCAATTACGTAAGAGAAATATCTTGCCTAAATATCGGCCGGTTTCAGGGGTACATCTTATGTATTCCTTAAAAAGATGCACTTCGCATCTAGCGTTCCCTGGCTGTGCGTACTGTTTAATAGACTTGACGTCCACTTGTCTTTTTTGCAGTCCTCCTTGAATATTCCTGCAGAATCTTCCAGTAAAACGAATAAACTTGCCATCCTGATCTGCCCCTAACTCGGATTACTCCGCCATCAAGTTAACTTGTTCATTCATTGTTCGAAAGCCGAAATCCTTAAAGTTGTAAAAACACACCCCGTATTTTAATGACTTGCAAGAGTGAAGACCGGCGGTTCGCGAAAACCACAGCTTTGCCTCTTCTTCATTGGATAGCGGATCTGACCGTTGTTTCTTTGTGCCTACCCCGGCAGTGATCACTTCTTTCATTCGAGAGTCTAGAGCCTTACGAAAAGAGTCAAAATTAGCTTCCTCCTTTGATAGGATATTTAGATCAAAACGTTTCATATTATACCTGAAATGTGGAACCAACCCGCATGCAATTAAATGCAAAGAATTGGCAGGATATGGTGTACCATCTGTTTTCATGAATTGAACCCTGTGTTCCCAAAGAAAAGGGCCACCCTCTTCATGCCTCATTAATATTCTTTACAAATTACCTTTTGTACACCAGGTGATTCCTAAAGAATAATCATTAAAATTTTTAATAGGGAAACCTTTTTTTTTGACACATACTGTAGTACAAATCTTGTATGCCAGCAATTGACTTCCCCCTGATTAGTAGTCTTCAAATCGACTAGAACAGATGGATATTCTTCGCCACGCTTCAAAATTTGAGTATTCTGGTATTCCTGCCCAAGCTTCAAAGACATTCACTGCCCACTCTGTGTTTTCAAATGTTTTGGGGTTTTTTTGTGGGGGAGGGGTCGGGGGGGATTCTTTCTTTTTCTCTTTGCTCTATTTCTTCGACCTGTACTGCCGTCCGAAACCAACCTTGTTTCGCCCCTCTCTCCTCATTTCCTCTAACGTAATCTGACAAATCAATAGACTCACTGTTTCTTCGACTTGTACTGCAGTCCGGAACCGGATCATTTTGTTTTGTCTCTTCCTCCTCATTCCTATCAATGTAATCTGATAAATCAATAGACTCACTGCGAAGCAAGTCCTGCGTGGCCACCTCCGCCTTCAGCATCTCAGCCTTCTAAAATTGACTCGTGAACACTGTCGATAGCTTCACAAAACTTCAACCGTATACTTGCGATAAGTCAGCAGATGATTACTGATTACCTGTTTACTGATTACTGTCTACCAAATGAGCACGTGCAGCCATGCAACATAACATACAACAATATAAGGCATTAATATGAAAAGTCTCTCATGCCTTTGCTCATTTTTTATTTAATGCTCGGAACACTAAATCCCACAGAGCACTTGCGTCATTCTCTAACCCATTTCATTTTAACAATTGAATAGGAAATATCTTATAGTAAATTAACACATCTGATCGTTGTTTAAATTACTAAAATGATCTTTAGTCGGGAACATTTTAGGCTTGCTCAACTTAGTATCTCAAAAGCTTTTTTTGTATTGTAGGAATCCTGTTAGGGACATGAAAAGTATTCTTATGGAAATTAAAGAATTTATGCAAGACTGGGTTAGGTAACGTGCACTTGATCTGTCCATAATTTATGAACTGAAAAGTACCTCCCCCTGCCGTGTTTATAACCAGCTGAGGCTATTATTATCATCAAATATTCACGGTTTATCTTAATCCGGTCCAACGTGCCATCTAACTGCCTCCCGCATCCAATGGTGGCAAGATCGAGAATGCTTTCCCAAATGTCTTTTTTAAACTAATATCCAAAACCCTTCACAAAATTCGGGCTGTTCCCAAGAGTCCAGCTTTCTGAACTGTCTCCGTTCCAACATCAATTCCTAACTTCTCCAAGTTACTCTTCAAATTTTGGGCACTGTCCCCAGTCTCCCTATGACGATTGGTAAGATGTTAACCTTTATTATTAAAACTCGCACACTACCCAACTAAAGACAGTGGAAGGGGTCTTAATCTGCTACGGGCGATCATCATCATCATCATCATCATTATCATTATTATTATCTTCTTTTCCGCACGGTTTGCTGTGGATCCGGTATTCATCGGTGCCAGCTGTCTACAACCAGTAGACTAAGGTGGCACTGTTACAACTAGTTTTCTAGCACTCTTCTTAAAATTCTTGCTGTTCCAAGAAGTGTCGTTTTCTGGATATCCTCAACGTTCACTGCTATTCCAATCCTCTCTATCCATTGTTCAAACTTTATGCTTACACAGCCCAAGGCTCCAACGACAACTGGAATTACTTCTACCTTTCTCATTGACCACAGGTTCTTAATCTCTCGTTTCAATGCTTGATACTTTTCTATCTTTTCTGTTTCTTTTTCACCAATTCTGTTGTCTCCTGGTATGGCTACATCAATTATTGCACATTTCTTTTCTGCTTTGTCTACTACTACTATATCTGGCTTTCGGTATTCTATTTGATGGTCGCACTGGATCATAAAATCCCAAAGAACTTTTACTTTATCCGACTCTACTACTCCCTGGGGGTCATGTTCGTACCACTTGTTCGCTCTTTCTAGACCGTGTTTTCCACACATTTTCCAATGTATAATTCTTGCTACATTATCATGTCGACTTTTGTACTCTCGTTGTGCAAGTTTTGTGAATTCGCTTACCAGATGTCCCACACTTTCTCCTTTTCCCCCACAAAGTCTGCATAGCGGTGAGTCTACACATTTATCAATTTTGAACTTGATATAGTTAGTTCTTATCGCCTGTTCTTGAGCTGCACATATTAGGGCTTCCGTTTCCGGTTTCAAATCACTCTTTTGTAGCCACCTCCACATCTTTTCCTTGTCTATGTCTTCACTTTTCTCCCTGTTGAACTGTCCATACATTCTCTTACCTATCCATCTTTGTTCTCTTTCTTCGACTTCTCTCCTCTTATACTGTTGCTTTGGCATACTATCTTCAGTCGTGATAACTTCTCTTTCTCTTACTTCAACCAATAAAGGTTCTACTGCATTTTTAATGTACCATCCAACACCGTTCTCCTCTGATCTAATACTTGATTCACAGCTTATCAATCCTCTACCACCTTTTTTTCTTGGCAAATATAACCTGTCTACATCACTCTTAGGGTGAAAAGCTCCGTACATGGTCAATATTTTTCTCGTTTTTCTATCCAAGTTCTTTATTTCTTGATCGTTCCAGGTAACGATTCCTGCACCATACCTAAGTAATGCGACTGCCCACGTGTTCACCGCTTGCATTTTGTTTCTGCCATTTAATTTCGACTTCATGACCAACCTCAACCTCCGCACATACTCCTTTTTGAACTTTGATCTCATTTCTTCTTCCATTAATTTATCTATCTCCAAGATACCCAGGTATTTATATCCCTCTTGTTCAATCACTTTCATTACTTCTCCGTTCGGCAATACCACTCCGTCATTCTCGGCAATCTTTCCCCTCTTTAGAATTAATACCCCGCACTTCTTAATTCCAAATTCCATGCCGATATCCTTACTGAATAGATGGACCGTCTTCACAAGGGAGTCGATCTGTGCCTCGCTCTTACCATATAATTTGAGGTCATCCACATACAACAAATGATTGATCTTTTTCTTTCGGCCCTTGAATTCATATCCTGCCTTCACTTTCCTTAAAATAAGGCTAATGGGTGCCACACAAAGCACGAACAACAGCGGTGACAAACTATATCCCTGAAATATACCTCTCCTGATATTTACTTCTCCTACACTCACTCCACAAGCTGACAATTTTGTTTTCCATTTCGTCATGCTATTACATACAAACTGTTCTACGTTTTTGGCAATTCCAAACATTTTCAAACATTCCTCAATCCATGAATGTGGTACCATGTCGTACGCTTTTTGATAATCTACCCATGCCATTGCTAGGTTAGTGTGTCTTTTTATGCAGTCCTTAAGCACCAACTTATCAATGAGCAACTGGTCTTTAGTTCCTCTGTATTGTCTTTTGCAGCCTTTCTGTTCGTTTGGTAGAATTTTGTTGGAATCTAGAAAATCGTGCATACTTTCTGCAATAATACCAGTTACAAGTTTCCACATCACTGGAAGACACGATATAGGTCTAAAATTGTCAACAGCGTTGCCTTTTGCGGGGTCTTTAACACAAAGCACTGTTCTGCCACATGTCATCCATTCCGGAAGTTCTCCACCTTCATTTAATATCCCCTCCAACTGCTCTGCTATTCTCTGATGGCAAGCTGTTAATTTCTTAAACCAAAACCCCTGTACCCCATCTGGCCCGGGCGCTTTCCAATTAGGCATCTTTCTGCACTGCATCTCAACCTTAGTTTGGTTAATATGTAGGTCTTCTTGTCTAGTATGGTCTATATGCTCTTTTAATTCTTGTAACCATTCTGCCCTGTCATTGTGTTTCTTTTTGTTGCCCCACATACTTCCCCAAAATTTCTTGCTTTCTTCAATGTCTGGTACAATCTTCTCCTGTCTGCTAGCTCCGCTCAATTCTTGATAAACCATCTTCTGATCCACATTGAACATTCTATTCTGCCGGTATTGCTTTATTCTTTGTTCATATCTATTTACCTTTGCTTTCTTTGCAATGACTCTTTGCTTTAGCTCTTCCAGCACTATGGTCACACCTTTTGATACTTCTCTTCTCTTCTTAGTTCTCCTCTTTTTCTTCGTTCTAATACTCCAATGTCTTTTCTTAATCTTTTGATGTCTCTTTCGATCCTTCTCTTCCACCATTTATCTCCATTCCTCTTTCCTCTTTTTTCATTCCCAATCCCTAATCTTTCTGCCACATATAAGCCGACAGCTTTTAGCAATCTGTTTGTTTCTGTGATATTGCTTGTTTTGATGTACTTCATTACCTTATTTACCCTTTTTGTTTCTTTTAAAACTTTCATCCTATCTACTTTCTTTAAATTGCAACTTCTATCATCTTGCTCGTTCATCAGTTCTATAATTCTGTTAACTACGCTTTTCTCCTCTTCTGTGGCTTGTTCAATCTCATCTGTTACCAGCCTCTCTGCTCCGACGTTCTGCTCTTCCTTTGTATTATCTCTATCTATTCTTATATGCTCTTCTTCAATGTCTGGCTCCCCACTCATTTCTTGTTCTGGATTTTGTATCTCTCCATCCGTCTCTTCCTGTAGTACACGTCTCTTTATTTCTTCCAGCTCTACTGTTGTTAACCACTCATTTTTTCTAATTGCTCTCGCCTGGTCAGCTAGTCGCTGTTCCGTTATAGAGAACAATCCTCTTTCTTGCCACATCCTATACATCCTTTGGCGATACCCTCGAATTGGTATTCCATCTTCTGTAAAAGGTCTGCTTAGGAAGAAGCATTCCATAACTATAACATTGACATCCTTAGACCATTTCAATCTAGTATTTGCAGCAGTAGCATGATGACGACCGGGCCAGCGCTGCTGCTCCACTTGGCACCTGCCGGGCGAGACACCTTCACATGAAGTTCCGGTTTCATTTACGCCGTTATTCGTTATATTACTTTCTGTCATTTTTCACTCATTAGAGGTTAGTGAGTTTTAGGTTACACTACCACCGGACTACATTTTGTCTGACCCCTCTCCTTTGACTTGCCTGGCAAGGGTGTCCCTACCAGGAGCCTAAGCTCCCGCCAGTATAGCTCTCAGGATCATTAAGGTACGCAAGCCTCCCCACCACACCAAGGTAGTAGTCCTGAGGAGGATTATTATTATTATTATTATTATTATTTCTTCTCACAGAGCACATAAATGTCCACTGGTCAATGATCTTAGTATAAATTAGATATCAAGACAAGTCTCTTGCCCTTAGGTATCTAAAACTTTTCCGATTATTCTTGTCGTTCCTAATAAAGTTACTTTCTGCAAGAAGTGTGTACTGCAATTAATATCAATCTGTTCCAGCCATTTTCTCTGATTCATTCCAATGGTTTCCAGGGCTCCAATTATCACCGGTATAATCTGTACTTCTCTGAGATTCCACAATCGTTTTAGTTCTCGTCTCAAATCTTGATACACATCAATTTTCTCCTCCTCTTTCTTCACAATTCTTGTGTCGAAGGGACAAGCAATATCTAACAACAGACATGACCGCCTAGATTTATTCACTACAACTATATCTTGTCTATTATAATCCAGCTTGTTGTCCGTTTGCATTGGAAAGTCCCATAATAACTTGAATTCATCTGTTTCAATCACTTTCTCAGGTGTATGCTTATACCATGATTCCTTGCAAGGAACACCCATCTTCCTGCATAATTTCCAGTGTACCACTTTTGCTACTTGATCATGTCTCCATTCCTTGTAGTATCTTTGCGCCAACATTTGGCACTCGGTCGTTATATGCGCCAGAGTTTCCTCTGTACTACCACAAATTCTGCAGCTATTTGCCACATTCACCTTATACACTGAATGTCTTATTGAATTGGTTGCGATTGCCTGCTCTTGTGCTGAAAAGATTGTGCTCTCTGTTTCTTTCTTCAATCCCGCATAGCAAAATCACTCCCAATTTTTCTCTTTATCCATATCATCCTTTACTGCTGTTATAAACCGCCCGTGGAGTGCTTTCTCATGCCACTGTCGTTTGTGGTTTTCTTTATTCTCTTTCCTTATTATTTTCATTATTGAGGAAAGTCAGCTCATACGAGCCAATGAGGTCGTTTAGCCCAAATTGCCATATTATGCCAAAGTGGGCACATGTCCCATAAATTTTACTGGTATGGCAATCACAAAGTGAAAAACATCGTGAGTAGTTAATGCCATTTTACACCACAGTCTCACATACACAATTCCGTTGGTTGGGCATGGTCTAGGGCTGGTGCTTTGCACTTATAAATCATGAGACTTCCTCAATAACCATCACACTTCTTCTCGGACTATTCTAAGGGTCTGTTCCGCAAAGCCGACCAATTAAGGCAAGCTAGACGCCAGTCCAATAGCTGAAGTTGGATAATGTGATCTATTTTGTTCTTAGACTAGGAGAGTTCCTTTCAGACACGTAAGTGTCCTGGGCTCACTCAACCATTTAAAGTAAAGGACATCAGGATAGTCAGAAGGATTTAGTAGTCCTTGGGCTAACAGGGAAGGTTTTCCAACACCTTAGGTGAGGTTACTTACCACTGACGGCCAATTAAGGCAAGCAGTGGCTTTCAGTCACCCGTTTACCCAGCTGGCAAGGCAGGGGCGCCACTCCCTGAGGATGTCGAAACATCTTGCCTACTTATTATTATTACAACTCGCACACCACCCAACTAAGGACAGTGGAAGGGGTCTCAGCCTGCTACGGGCTCCCAGCATCCCGCCAGGTAAGGCCGCAACAGACATTGCGCATTTCAGGGAACTTGTGGGAAAAGGAAATTTTACCATTAATATGGATTTTAAGAAACACCCACCGGGCCAGTCTTTACTCGCCCAACTTATCTAGTCAGGAAGGAGTAAGGGATGTACAGCCCTTTAAAGTCTCTGAAAGTACTCCCCAATGCATATATCCAGTTTGACCTTAACAGTACGCTCTTGCACTTCCAACCAGTTAAGGTCAGTTTAAGCGTGAAACTGCAAGGGTTAAGTCTGAATATTGTTTTATTCTTAGACTAGTGCAGATCTGTTTCAGCATTTAAGACTGGTTCATCCTCAACCAACTAAGGTCGGGGCATCAGCCTGCTGTACAGATTTTCTTCTAGTCCTTGGACTGACAGGACAGGTTTGCCAGCACCTGAAGGTAGTGTATTTGCAGCTGCCAGCCAATTAAGGCAAGCTTAGGCTTTCGGCTACCTGTGTACCCAGCTGGCAAGGCAGGGACGCCACTCCCTAGGTCATCTCATCAAAGCCTGCTCGTTTTATGGAGGTCACTGGTTCCGAATCGATGTCCTGCCTACCTACTTCTGGTTTTATGTCAGAGTTTCGTTCTCTTAGATAAGTTGCCATCCAAGGCTAAAGAGTCTTATCTACCCTTGGCTAAGGGGTTGCTGGCACTTGCCAAAGGTGCCACCCCAGACTCTGGTGGGCGGGAGCGTCCACATTCCCGTAGTAGGCTGAAGCTGTGCTTGTCCTACCCCAGTGCCCAAATTATTATTATTATCTAATATCGCAGCACACTTCCCAAAGGAAGTGGCGAGGGGTCTTGGCCTCTAATGGCAGCCCGTCAACAAGACTCTAGCCGACAGAAGAGACAATGTACGTTCTAGGATACTCATGGGGATATTTCAAATTTTACCATTAAGGACTTTAACACCCATGCGCTCAGTCCACGGACTGCCTGCCACCAAGGCTCGACAGGACAAAGACATACTGACGACTAGTTCCTAGAAGTACTCCCCGACAGCGAATACCCATCCTGGCCTGCAAACAGCATTCACGGAAAGCACTCCCACCCAATTAAGAGCAGTTTCACTGCGCAGCTGCGAAGGGTTGCGGAATAGATATTGTTTTACTTTTAGACTAACATTTAATCCTTAGCAACATTATAGTCGGCTGGAACACATGAACCAATTAAGGTCAACCGTACCTCAGCCAGTTGTAAGGAATAATGGTTGTAGTCGTTAACAGTCGGCTAACAGGGCAGGTTTGCCAACACCTGAAGGTAGTGTACTTGCAGCTGCCAGCCAATTAAGGCAAGCTGAGGCTTTCGGCTACCTGTCTACCCAGCTGGCAAGACAGGGGCGCCACTCCCTAGGTCATTTCATCAAAGCCTGCTCGTTTTATGGAGGTCACTGGCTCCGAATCAATGTCCTGCCTACCTACTTCTGGTTTTATGTCAGAGTTTCGTTCTCTTAGATAAGTTGCCATCCAAGGCTAAAGAGTCTTATCTACCCTTGGCTAAGGGGTTGCTGGCACTTGCCAAAGGTGCCACCCCAGACTCTGGTGGGCGGGAGCGTCCACATTCCCGTAGTAGGCTGAAGCTGTGCTTGTCCTACTCCAGTGCCCAGTCAAATTATTATTATTATGTGAGAGGAGCAACACGCCATCAAAGTGACGCTGGGGTACAAATATACGAAGCCCAATATGCCCATCATGACAACCAGTCTGATAAGGGTACACCAGGCACATGCATCACAGGTAAATGTGCGTGATATGGTGTAACTAAAAGAAACGTATGACCTTGCAGCTGAGGCCCCATTAGGAATACCTCCAGGTCGGGTAGCTTATCCCGTTAAAATGGCCCCTGGATGAGAGAAGCTTATGTTTGATCAACCCACCCCAGTATCCTAGTATGAAGATATCAACCACAAACTTCCCCCCAACACCTAGCCGTGATGCTCCCCCACTACTCCCATCCATGATCAGAGATGCACTGAGTGCCAGCCCAAAAGGAACATGCTCAACCGGTTAAGGTCAAACAACTGGCAAGCAAATCTGTGGTACTGGACAGGATATTTGATATAGCCCATTTATTGCACCGAGACAAAACATGTACATGTTAGCACTCCCAATCAGTTAAGATCAGAAGCCATGAGAACCACTGCCTGGTGTTGTTTATGGGCGTTATTATTTATTTTCACACAGTCTGATTTTATGCTGGATTAAAATCCTAGGAGCAAGTTGCTACCCGCAACCTTAGGTCCTAGGCCTCCCTAATCTCTAACACGCCTCTTATAATCCTCGCCGTCCCAAGTAAAGCAGTTTTTTGAAGTACTTGAACCGGTATTGTTATTCCAATCTTTTCCACGAATTCCTGTAACCTTTTCGATACAGTCATGAGAACCACTGCCTGGTGTTGTTTATGGGCGTTATTATTATTATTATTATTATTATTATTATTATTACAACTATTATTATTATTATTATTATTATTATTATAGTTACTTTATTTTAAAGGCTATTTTCTACAGTCATATTGCCGGGTTTCACCCAGAAACCTGGGGCAATAAGAAGAATAATACTATTAACTTTCTGATGTTAATTTTGACGAATAAAGAAATTAAGACAAGTTGTTAGACGAAACAAGTAAATCATATCGAGAGAGCCTTTCTCAAGAGGTGCACAGCGCTGTCGAGGACAATCTTCTGTAACTCCTGCAGGCTGGGTTTTCCAGGTAACTTCTTGATGTGACTGCACACATTTTTATTAACAAGTCCAAGGGCTCCAATAACTACTGGCACTATAGATGTTTTGAGGTGCCACATTCTTTCGATCTCGATTTGCAAATCTTTATATTTAGACAGTTTGTCGAATTCTTTGGCAGACACGTTCCTATCTGTAGGTACTGTCATATCGATCATGAGGCAGGTCTTCTCCTCATGCTTTTTAATGACTATGTCAGGTCTATTCGATTATTATTATTATTTTGAAATGTGATAGCTACAAATCGTTATTGATAAATAGCCTAATAACAAGGACACAAAATTTTTCTGTCCCTTTACAACAGTTCTTTTATCACAAACACATAAGTAGGACAGAAGATAGTCAGGTTTGATTGATCGGCAGTATTGGTTGATAGCTGGTAATTCAAACTGGGCTAATCCCAATATAATCCACCCTACAGACAAACATGTTAGTTTTCTACATATTGAACTAAGCCTGAAAGTATCTTTCTCAGTATCGTTTTGCTATCCATCAGTACCGTCTTTTGCATCGTTCCTAGGATTTGTTTCGCCAATTCGTCATTTTCGAATATTCTTCGCACTTCCTTGATTGATTTATTGATACCTCCTCCAAGACACCCTATCACAATTGGAATCGCGATCACTTTTCTTAATGATTGGCATTTGATACTACCACTTGCCGGGTCATAACCAATAACCTATAACAAGTAGAGATTGGCAATGTTGGTGCTTCTACTTTTTCCATACACAAACGATCGTTCTAAGTGGATAGAGCCCTTCGTAATATATGGACTGTGCTTGTGAGAACAATTTTTTGGATCTCCTGTAGGGACTGATTTCCAGGGATGTTGTCTAAATGACTTTGGCAGCCCTTCTTAATCATACCCAGTGCTCCTATTATAACGGGGACCGTTTTTGTTTTCATGTGCCACATTTTTTCTATTTCTATTTCCAGGTCTTTGTACTTGCTCAATTTTTCGAATATTATTATTATTATTATTATTATTATTATTATTACAACTCGCACACCACCCAACTAAGGACAGTGGAAGGGGTCTCAGCCTGCTACGGGCTCCCAGCATCCCGCCAGGTAAGGCCGCAACAGACATTGCGCATTTCAGGGAACTTGTGGAGAAAGGAAATTTTACCATTAATATGGATTTTAAGAAACACCCACCGGACCAGCCCTTTTTTTCCTTGAAAGCTGGTCACGACCAGTGGCCTCAGGTTTCAAGTTAATATTCGAGAGTTTTCCTCAATATTCTTGCTGTTCCCTTTAGGGCAGTTTTCTGGAACTGATTGAGGTTTGTCTTCATCTCTAGCCGTTTCTTAGTTCTTTCAAAGGTTTTGGTGACTACACCTAAAGCACCGATTATTACCTGGATTATTTCTGCTTTCTTCGATGACCAAATCTTCTTCAATTCCCTTTTGAGTTCATCGTACTTTTCAACCTTTTCGTCTTCTTTCTGCTTCACCCTATTATCTGCTGAGATTGCTATATCAATAATTTGGCATTCTTTTCCCTTCTTTTTCACTACTGCAATATCCAGCCACTCCGCATCCTTTTTATGCTCTTTCTCACCACATATCGCACTCCAGAATACACTGCTTTCGTTGGCATCAAGTCTCATGCCTTCTTTCTGATTTTCACCATTAAGCTCCTGGTACACCTTTTTTTGGTCGTACTGGAACATCCTGTTTATCCTATATTGTTGCATTCTTTGCTCATATCTCTTTACTTTTGCTGTTTTTGCAACTAACAGTTGCTTTAATTCCTCAATTACATTGTCAATGCCTCTTCTCCTGATTTTGTACTCCTCCAGTACAGAAATTTTCTCCTTCTTCCTCATTTCCCCTCTTTTGTGTCTCTCTAAGATATTGATGTGTTTCCTCAGCTCGTTAACTTTTTTTCCCATACTCCTTTTCCACCAAGGTTCCCTTTCCTGATATTTCTTATTTTCATTCGTTTTCAGTCCCATTTTCTGCCCCATATAAATCGCTACTGAGTTGATCAATCTATTCGTATCACTAATTGTTTTCGTCGTGATATACTTCAGAGCGTTGTTTACTTTCCTTATGACTTCATTCAGGTTACCTCTATACACTTTTTTAAATCCTTTTAAAGCTCTGACATGTCTTTCCTTCATAATATTGACGATGTTATCCACAATCTCCCTTTCCTCCTGACTCATCTCTTCATCCTGCATCTCTATTTTTATGTCCTTGTCTTTCCTTTCAGCTTCGCCAATCTCATCGTTCTAGTTTTCATGTGTACTCATCACAACTCGTTCACTCTCGTCTTCTTGCTGTCCACATACTCTCCTTGTGATGGTTTCAAGTTCTACAGAAGTCAATCATTCGTTCATCGTAATTGCTCTTGCCTGGTCACATAATCTCTGTTCATTACACGTAAATAATCTCTTTTCGTTCCAAATATTGTACATCCTTCTGTATCCTCTCACTGGCTTGTTGTTCTCATCTACCGGTTTGCTAAGGTAGTAGCATTCTATCACAGCAATATTTATCATCTTTACTCCACTGTAACTTAGCAGTAGCATGATGACGACCTGGCCTGCGCTGCTCACCCACAGGACATCTGCCGGGCGTGACACTTTCAGCTCCGCCTCTAGTACCATTTACGCCGTTTTCTTCAAATTCATTGGTATTCATCACACCCATCATAAGTATTGTGTTGATTTGGTGCAAACAACCACCAGTATTTTTTTAATATACCACGTCTAGAAAGGTTTGTTTAAAAAGACTCAAGGGTCCTCTCTAACCTTAAAGACTTTTGCGGACCTCCCAATGGATCCTCTTGTCCACCCAATCACGCCGTTTCTTGTACTCTTTTTGGACCAGTTTGCTGCACTCACTAGTGATGTGGTTTATTGTTTCATCCACCTGTTGACACGTTCTACACTTGCTATTTGTTTGGCTTCTATCTATTTTTGCTTTAATGGCATTAGTTCTAACAGCTTGTTCATGGGCTGCCATGACTAGTGCTTTTGTCTCACGCTTCATCAGCCCTCCATCTTCCAACCATGACCATTGCGCAGTTGTTGTTTTTTCTTCGGTCTGCCCAAAAAAATTGCCTATTTAGTGCTCTATCTTTTACTCCTTTTGCTGCTCATTAATAGAAAATATACTATCATTAACGCCAACCTCAAACTTGTAAACGCGAAAATACATTCATTTTAATGAATCGATACTCATCAATGCTTTTGTAACGTTCAATTAAAATTTTTGCATAGAAGATGACAATCATTACGTAAACACGTAACCATGTGCAGCCCTCGAAATTTCTCTAAATCCTCGCCGGCAAAAAATTGCCGTCGATATTTTAGAGTTTGGCGGCAACTCGACGGCAATTTTTTCCCTCGGGTTTATTGTAAGAGGAATCTAAAACATATGTCGTAAGCAGCTGAATAATAAAAAAAACAACTCAAAACTTTCCCATTTTAATATATAACTAGTCGTACTAAACGTTTTTATCACTAACAAATACGCAAGTAAAAAGAACAATGTCAATGAACAAACATCAGTCCACCTTAATTAATCCTCGTCTGTTTGAGATTCTGATTCAGAATCAGAATGAGAATCAGGAAGCAAATTTGGGTCAATCATCTCAGTAGTTGTGGATTCCTTTTCTCAGTACTCATCGGGAGTACTTTATGTAAGGCAATACGTAAGATCTATTTGTTAGTAAACAACGGTATTTAACGTCGCCATGAAAACACTTATTATCGTCGAGCGATGATGAGGAATAAAATTCAGGAAATCTGTAGATAATCATTTGTTCATAACATAGCACTTGAGTTTCTTAGAAGAATTGATGAGATTCAGTAGGCAATAAGCACAAAAATCTTGGACGGCAAAAAATTGCCGTGGATAATTTCATTTTCGGCGGCATTATCGGCGGCAATTGTTTTTTACCGTCGAAAATTTTGAGGGCTGCATGTGCATCAAAGAGCATTCTGTAGCGCCAAAAGACGACCATTAACACCATTCTAGTATACATTAGGAAAAATAAAATTTCAATTACGCAAGATATTTCACCGGTCTGTTGGGAGGTCGAGCTAAGATTTTACTGAATTCGGACATATATAAAAGATAAGGCAATAAAACTGTCAGCCAGATTAACAGTATCCTCTACGTTAAGGAGTCCTCTGCCACTTTTCTTTGTTGGGATGTACACTCGGTCAACATTACATTACATTTTTATTTCGTCTCATTTTTTCAGTAGTGCCGTAGAGTGGCGAGTAAGGTGATAATTTACAGAAAGGTAATACATCAATCATTGACCGAGCGTGACGTCTGAATAAGCTTTGCAACTGGTTGAGTGGTTTTTCCGTTTTTATCAAGCGAAGCGCAGACGAACTTGATAAAAACAAAAACAGAAAGAGAAGGCATCCTTATTCACATGCCGTGAACCTCCATCAGGGCATATCCTTAGTACAGGATTTTTCGTATAAAACAGCTGCAATGAAGCATTTTCAGTCCCTAGAATATTCATGTCTTAGTCGCTTTACTCACAGCTTTACCCGGTGCATTTTCTTTTTAAGACAACGTTAACACACTACGCTGTGTCGTAGAAAGTATTCAGCTCTTCATCAAGCAGGTTTCTAGGTGTGTTCCCTTGACGAGTAAAATCGTCTGCCGTTAGGTTGAGTAAAATGAATAAGTTTCCAAACGGTAACAGTGCAGGTAAATGGTTAATGAAAGAAGTACAATAAAACATTAAAAAATGTGGTGTAGCTTAGGTACCAAAACCTAAGTTACTCTGTTTATTGCTGTTGCCGTCTTCGCTAGACCCTCTGCTTGACCTTCCGAAAGATGCTGCCTAACTTGAACAATCCATTTGTTTTCAGAATAGACGTAGCTTCCGAGCGAAATGATCTCAAGCTTTATCCTGAGGGTTCCTATCTTCATGTCGAGCATCACCTTCTTCGGCTTGCAGAGGTACGGTATATTAAGTCACCATACAAGTTGAAAAAAGCCATGTTGCTCAGGCAATCAATGAGTGATTAGCATTGTGAAACTTCTGTACCTTCTTAAAGGCTGTTTACACTTGCAATTTTGTGCCGTGCAATTGACTTGCTGGAATATGTGTTGAGCTGACGAGAGCATCAAGGACAAACTGCAAGGAATCTTAAGCGGATATCTTGCTGTAAAGACTGTTATGCGTTTATTGCATACAGTAGCATGACAATCGCAACGTACAAAATTGCACGTGGAAACGGGCCTTTATAGACGTTTTGTTTCAAATGTGAGAGCAATCTTATAGCCATATGAATACTACTTACACAATTAAATCCGACTCCTTCATTTTCTTTGCATGTGAATGAAAAACGTGTCCGTTTATATGTATAGCTCAGCAACGACGTTTCGGGTTAAACGTCCTTATTGGTTGTGTCTTTCCCTCATGACCTTCACTTCGGTGAATGATTGTTTGATATACGTATACATACATACATACATACATACATACATATATATATATGTATGTATGCTATATATGTATGCTATGCTGTACGCTATAGATATATATATATATATATATGAATATAACTACAGACGGAACCGTTTCGGCCTACTGGGCCTCATCAGTGTAGTGCTGACGAGCAGGATGGAGAAGCCTATATTATATAGGCAACTCAAATGTCCCACACTTGTGGTACATCTAAGCCATGTCAGAGTGCTCCATATATATATATATATATATATACAGTAGGGGTCAAAAAGTATGAGTCCATCCTCTTTGTGTTGCCTTCTGGAGAATGCAGTTCATCCCAGGGCCTTGCCAGGTGTCTGAGGCTGGACGCATGGGCATTGTTACATGTATGTAACTCCCAGATTTACTTCCTTACTTTTTCTGTTTATTAAGTGAGGATATAGAATAAGACAATCCTCTTTCCGTGGCTTGTATTGAAATGTCTAGTGACCCCAGTGAAGGAACCAGGGGCCAGATAATTGCATTAAGTAATGAAGGCATGTCACAACGTAAAATTGCAGAGGTTTAGGGAAACAAGATCCTTTTCCACAGGACCAAGATCTAGCAGACCAAGAGTTACCATTCAGCGAATGGATTGATACATCAAGACAACCTCTTTGCGCAGGATGGCAACTGCTGATAAGATCCAGGTACTGCTCAATGACATTCGAGTGAAGCCAGTCAGTAAAAAAACAGTAAAAAGACGATTGGCTTCAAACGAACTTAATGGAAGGGCAGCTGTCACCAAACCCCCTTTAAGATCCAAAATAAACGCAAGGGATTGCTATGGGTCAAGAAGTACAAGCATTATACCTTTGACGACTGGAAAAAAGTTCTGTTTACAGATGAATCCAAAGTTGAACTTTACGGAAATAGTCGACGACTTTATGTCAGACGCAGAAGTAGTGAAAGAATGCTAAACGAATTTTGTGAAGTCTAAAGTAAAACATGGTGGTGGAAGTATTCAGGTTTGGGGATGTTTCAGTTATAATGGTGTTGGTGATCTGTACAGAATTAACGATATCCTTACCAAGGAAAAGTACCACTCCATCCTTCAAAGACATGCTATACCATCTGGTTTAAGACTATGCGGTCACGGATTGGTTTTACAACAGGATAATGACCCCTAACACACCTCTAAGCTCTGTAGAAAATATTTGAAGAGGAATGAAGACCATGGTATGCTGGTTGTTATGGATTTTCCTCCTCAGTCCCCTGATCTCAATCTAGTCGAATATTTATGGGAACATTTGAAAAGGGATAAGACAAAGTATGTAATCACTAGAGATACCCTATAGCATGCCATTAATGAGTGCTGGGACAACCTGAAGCCAGAAATCATCCACAAACTTATTGAATGTATGCCAAAAAGAGTTTCAGCAGTTCTCAAAGCAAAAGGAGGATACACAAAATATTAATGAAACTATTGCGTGAACACAATATTGCTTTGCTCAGAGTAATGATGTTATTTCTTCTTCCGCATCCATTATTCTTTCAATAATGCAGCATTTCTTGTGCTACTGAGTGACATAGTTCTATATATTAATAAAAGTGACTCTAATTTTTGGCTGGACTCATACATTTGACCCCTACTGTATATATATATATATATATATATATATATATATATATTTGTGTGTGTGTGTGTGTGTGTGTGTATGTCCACATGTCGTAAACCTCCATCAGTACAGAAATTTTGTATAGAACAGGGGCAATGAACTATTTTCAGTCCCTAGAACATTCTTAACGCCTTGCTCGTTTTATTCACGGCTTTACCCAGCGAATTTTCTTTTCAAAACAACGTTAACACTTACGCTGCTTCGTAGAAAGTATTCAACCCTTTATCAAACAGGTTTCTAGATGTCTTCCCTATAGAAGAATCATTCACCGAAGCGGAGGTGAATAGAGGTGGATATCTACACCATTCACCGAAACTGAGGTGAATAATTGTTTTGTATACACCTCGCATAATTGTTTTCATATATACATACATATATGGCTGAGCTCGCTATCCGGTCTGCACGTAAAATGACGCACGCTGATTGGCTGCCTAGCCGTGCAATAAGTTTTTCGTACAGACCGGCTAGTTTGGGCGGGAAAATTTCCAAGCTGATTTGAAGAAAAACAACCAAGAGTCAGGTACGTTTTACAAAAGATTTGTAAAAACAAACTACGAAAAAAGAAGTTAAATGTTCTCAACAATAATTTTAAGCAGAAAACTAGATGAATAGATGCTAAAAACCACGAAGTAATAGGTAAAAACAAGCAAGTTAACCTAAGCCAATAATTCAAGAACACAAAGTTTCGTTAAAAGCGACGAAGAAAGGAGCCAAAAGCCATATAATAAATTCCTTATTAACCTCGTTTGTTCGGTCTGTACGAGAAAGTATTTGCCCTCGGTTTTCTTCGCACAGACCTCGCTCCTTCGTCGTTCCGTCTGTACGAAAACCTCAGGCAAATACTTTCCCGTACAGACCTCACACTCGGTTAGTAATTAATCGTTATATATATGTAATATTTAAAAACCCAGCAGGAGTGCTTTATCGGGATTTAAAACACGAGGCGATAGCCGAGTTTTTTTTGACCCGATAAAGCACGAACTGCGAGTTTTTTAAATGTCTTCTAAAATGAACCGCCTAATACGCTAATTCACGAAGAAAGTTTGGAAATTTATTTTCCGTAAGCCGAAAAAATTGAACTTCTTGTTCACATGTAAAAGCACATGTATCTTTGTCACATATATAGATCCGACACGCTTACGATTTTGTTTTGTCTTTTCCTCATGAATTTTTAACGAATTTTATAAATATGTATATGTGTATATATATATATATATACATTTCTAAAATTCATTAAATATTCATGAAGAAAACACAAAAGAAAATTACAAGCGTATCGGATCTATATATGTGATAATGACACATGTGCCTTTACATGTGAAGAAGTTCAATTTTTTCGGCTTATGGAAGATAAATTTCCAAACTTTCTTCGTGAATTAGCATATCAGGAGTTTCATTTTAGAAGACATTTAAAAAACTCCCAGTTCGTGCTTCATCGGGTCTAAAACACTCGGCTATCGCCTGAACGAGTAAATAATCATTGAAGTAATCATGTATATGTATATATAGGTAAATGTCGATAGTTTTGGCAACGAGAATAGAATATAGACCACTTCGATATTTTTACACAAAAGTTTTCGGTTTGTTAGCTCTTCAGGTGTAAATACATTATGAAGTGGTTGCGTTATTTATAATTATCTAAACTAAGTGTTACGTCATTTCACTGGGATGTTGAATAAATTACAGTGTTAATCATGGTTGGAGTTTGTTATTTACATGTTTTTAAAATTATGGTAATGATTTATATGCAGTTAAAATATATTTAGGTTAGGGTTAAGAACATTAATAATATCCATTTCTTTTGATTCTCAATGTAGTCTGCTTGGGTGTTGGCACTGATAAATAGGCAATTTTGAATTTACCGCCGGTACATGATGCTAAATGTTTGCTAATTGTCAATTGTCGGTATTCTTCGTGTCATATCTATTCTTTGTGTAGGGTTACCCTTTTCCGCAAGTTTTCTGTTTGGACAATATAAAAGGAGTCACATGTTTCACATAAAATTGAATAGATAATGTTTCTGGCTTTAAAACTCATTACTGATTTTATTTCCCAGGATTTTCCGTTTTTGAGGTTGATGACATTTTCGGTGATGATGTGTACGCATGTCCCGCACCTGGGTTCTTCGCATCGTTTTACAGTCGACTGAGATCTTTTAGAGTTGAATTCTGCTCGCGTTAGGTATTGTTTTAAATTTTTCGGTTGTAGTCGGCTTACTATTAAATTCGTGTTGTCCATCATTCGTTTTAGTGATGGCGAGTTCTCAAGGAATTTTATGTACATATATATACATATATATATATATATATATATATATATATATATATATATATATTAATTTTTAAAACAATTTTACCGAACTTAGTTGGCTTGTCTCCTACTTATTTCTGAGCAAAGCATTTTGAACACATCCTGAGGCCATTTATTGCCAAAAAGTGAAAGAAATGCATAACTCTGAAAACCTTATTGCCAAATTTCGTTGCTTTTTTGGTATTGTATGGCACGACAACTTGTTCCATTTAAAAAAACGTTCTTCTTCCGTAATTTAAAGAAAACGGGACGCCATCTTATTTTGCTCGTAGGTGAATAGTCGAGGATATTCCGAGATAGGGCAACCAGTCAGATTGTGCAAACAACACTATTCACCTGCGAGGTATATGCTATTATCTGTTGAGTGATTTAAAATGAAAATTGTAGCCTCAGGTTCTTAATTTTGGTGGTTCTTATATTCGGGTTTTTACTGTACTTGAACCTAGACTAAATTCTTATACTTTTTCATTAACGTGTTATCAGTCCACTAATGATTTTATTTGGTACTTTCGTCTGCATTTATCAGACTAGTGAAACAAGTCCAAGGGCCAATTTACTTTACTGCGTTAAAGATGAAAAGTTACCAAAACGATTAAAAACGTGTCAGGTAAATAAAATAGTGATAACTTCAGCCAAATTTTACTAAAAATGGCTATGGAATTGTCATGACGATGATGTTTATGATGAGGATCATGATCATGATCGTGTGACAGACGATGCCCGTACGAAAATTTCAGATGTCATTTCACATGTAAAAAACATACGGAGCTGGAACATTTTCAGCAATGAAATATGCATTTCACATATGAATCGGAACATTTTCACATATGAAATGCCTAATTCACATGTGAAATGAAGTGGTTCAAGATTTCACATGTGAAATCGTAGTGTTCGAAATATGTACTTCAGATATGAAATGGAACATTCATAAATTAGAATTGATTTCACATACGAAATTTTCATTTCACATACGGAATTCAAACAATTCACGTATGAAATATTATTTCCATATGTGAAATTATATGTGAAATTTTCGTGTTGATGGTGATAATAATGGCAGTGGTGATGGCAATATTAATATCAGGTTTTAAATATATCACACATTAAAATTAGTGCGTTTTTGACCTACACAAACGAATTCGTCTGGCGTTCGCCAGACAGATTTTTAGAGGACTACGTTTAGGCTGAAAGGGTCAATGGCCTGTAAAGAAATTCAGGCCAACATAGATGGGAACGAACAGGAAGGAAGAGAATGAGTGAAATTTGGTTTCGTATTTTGACAAAAACCGTTTCCATAAACCGCTTGTTCAGAAGACCGTAGCCCGAATCCAGAATCGCCCGCTAAACAATCGGGAATTAAAGTGATGATGATGATGATGATGATATGATGATGGTAATAGTTACGATGATGATGATGATGATGATGATGATGTTGACGATGATGATGTTGATGATGGTGGTATCGATGTCGATGGGGACTGTTATAATGTTCACAGTCGTTGTGATGATGGTGATCGTGATGATCACGATGACGATATTGATAGTGACAGTTACGATATTCGTGGTGGTGATGAAGATGGTAATGATCATGACGATCGTTGTAATGGTGATGGTGGTGGAAATGTGGTGACTGGTAATGAGGATGGAAATGATAGTGACGACGATGGCTATATGCAAACGATAACCAGAACGATAACATTCACGGTAATAATACTGATAAACATAATATAACTAATAATCATAATTATAAAACGGCGATTTTGTCGTGGTAACAAATTTAAACACGGTTTTCAAATACGTTGATACCATGGTGATTGGTAATTTACGATAAAGTAAGAGAAAATGAAGATGGAATATACGCACTAAAGAGGTATACACGGTTACCAAAGACTGTTGGACCGTTTAGTTCTTAAAAGAACTGTATGAAACTTAACCCTTTCATACATGATATTTTTATTCTTTTGTTCTTTGTTTTCTTTTGTTTTTTGCTTTGTTCTTTAATTAGTTATATTGTTGTAAGTTGTTGTTGCACGACAACGGTATGCATGAAAGGGTTAAAGAGAGGTAAAATACTACGTTAAGAGTAGGCCTAAAGAATTAAGAAAGAGCACGACGCACTTCGGCAGACCACTTATCAAGTGCTATACGTCTGCTGACTAAAGAAACAAATCACCCGCTTATATAGTCTCAAAAACTGATGACATCGACCCAACGGTATGCGGGAGGGTCAAAATAGGGCTAGTTGGAAAACAAATTTCTTTTGCTGGCACAGATCCGGATCATTAAGTTTTATGTAAATGGTTTCCATCACTTTCAATTGAAAGGCGGAACGGCATTTGCAAAGAATTCTAAAGTTATCGTCTGAGTAGGTTTCGGCGCAAGACAAGTTTCATAGAGTTCTTTTAAGAACTAAACGGTCCAACAGTCTTTGGTAACTGTGTATACCTCTTTAGTGCGTATATTTCATCTTCATTTTCTCTTACTTTATCGTAAATTACCAATCGCCATGGTATCAACGTATTTGAAAACCGTGTTTAAATTATAATTATACTAACGTTAATTTTATGATAATTGTCATTACAATGACAACCATCATAAATATGTTGCTGCATACTTAGTTGAACACGACATGACTTCGAAATGTGATTGTTGTACTTGAGAGTAGATGTTGATCCAGTACTTTCCTTTATTTTGGCTGCCAAAACATGACAGAAAGCTACAGTTGGGAATTGGAAACCAGGCACTGGTTATGGAACTCGTAGGCTATGCGGCTCCAGATCAGGTACGCACATAACCGAGCGTAAAAATCCCTCTTCCTTTTTTCTGTGAAATTGATTATTGAGATATATATTTTAGAAATGTGGGAGCTTGGAGATGTCTTTAAATGATAGGTGAACGTTCGTCAAGCTCTACCTTCAGAAAAACGATTTCTGAGCCCCAGACGGGGATCGAACCCGCAACCTTCTGATGACTGCTGAGACCCTTTAACCATTGAGCTACCAACACTCAGACGGTGAGCCAAGATGCAAGTTCGACATATGTTCAATCTAAGCTGAACACATGTGAAGCTTGAACCTCAGCTCACCATCTGAGTCTTGGTAACTCAATGGTTAGAGCATCTTACTGGTCATCATAAAGTTGTGTGTTTGATCCTCGTCTGGGGCTCAGAAATCTTTTTTCTGAGGATAGAACGTGACGAACGTTCATCTATCATTTCGAAATTTATTATTGTTAACTTAATTTCCAATCCCTTTTCTTTTACTCTCTGTTTCCCATTTGCACACCTTGTTCATTTATTTCCTTTTCTTTTACGTTTTTGTCACTACTTTCGATTCCAATTTCAAGTTGAGCCAACTTCTGATTAGTATTTAATTAGAGTTTACAATTACATGATTCAGAAAATGCATATTCAACGCAACTTTGGAATTTACATACGATCACATGAAATGGAATTTAAATTTGTTGAACAAAATTTTTGAGTGTCTTAATCGTATATTTTTAGATCCATTCACGACCAGTTGCGAAAAAATGCAATTATTGGACATTTGGCTTCGAATCGAACCTTTGACACTATAGGTCTACTGCAGCGCTCTGCTAACTGACACTTAAAAACTTCATTCAGCAAAAATATAAATTTCATGCCATGTGATCGTGTGTAAATGGCAAATAATCGTCAATTTTACATGTCATAATTAATATTGACGGTTTGCAAGTTTGGACTAAGGTGGGAGGACAGAAATCTGCATGGGAATGTCCTGCTAAATGAAAGTGTGTGTTCGTTTTACTGCTGTTAGTGGGAATACGAGTTAGAAAATGTTGTGAAGTTCTTTATCAATTGAAGAAAATTTTGAGATTACTTTTCAGGACGATAAAGCCTGGTTCACACGAGCAACATAAGCGTAAGGATAAGATCAGTACGAAAACAAAGCGTGATATATCCTCTGGGACTTGCGAAGACAAAACAGAAAAAATTTTTCTTTGTTTCGTCCTTTGTTCGGCTCGTAGCTTATGCTTATTATTATGACGATCCTTATGTTGCAAGCTTGACTTCATTCCCTTGTTTTGTCCTTATGCTCATACTTATGTTCACGTGTGAACCACGCCTAAATTTAAGGGTCTATTTGTACAATATAACTGTCGTATGCGATTGTTTGCTTTGGTGTATTCAATTAACTCACTGGACGGATAGCCGCTTTAATCAGCGAATCAAAAGCAGGGATTGTGCCAACTGAGACAAGGTTACATACTTTTGCGCGAACAATCGTGTACGACCATAGAATAGCGGATAGGGCCCTAATGAATACTTAATTTCACCGTGTGTTGCATATATTTGAACAACTGGATAAAAAAACCTACCGTCTGTTGTAAACTTGCACAGCTCTTGCAGTGTAATTGTTTTGGTGTGTGAAATTTATCTCGGGTACAGTTGTTGTTGTTGTTTTGTTTTGTTTTTTTTACTGCAAATTTACTGTTGTAGAACAGATAAAAGCACAGTTATTGATCCATTTAGGAATTTTCGAGAAAGGGTATTAAAAATAAAGGTCATGTGCTGCGACATACATACAAGACTACCAATTTTAGTCTAAAAGTGACAATGTCCAGCAGTTATCTCCTTTAAGCTATATACTTCTCTGTCACAACATTAGGAGTAATGGCGATTTCGGTTTATTGAAATAATTATCATAACTAAATGCTGTTTTTTCTTTCAGAATGGGATATCAATGCTTATGTTGCTGCCCAAAAAGAGAAAGATAAACAGGTAAGATTTTTCGCTGTTCATGTATCGTGTTTATAATTATACATGTACATATGCGTACACTTTCTACCTGCACAAACACACTAACCCACCTACATCACCTATCTGTTCACAGTCACCTGACATAAATCACAAAGAAGACATGAAGATAAACATAACATACAAACATCCATACGCAAACACATAGTTGCATTTATACATATGCACATATAGATATGCATATACGTAACAAATATTAATCTTTGTACATTTACTGTACATATATCGTGTTGTTCAGAAGTGTATTACTTTAATGGTAAACAAAGTGATAAGTATGATTTTTATTATCAAGATAGAAAACGTCCTCTTGCATATACACCAGGAACTAGCACGTATGATAAGGTGCAGTGAAGCTGATTTGAAACGTCCGTGTAGTCCACTGAGACGAGATGACCAAATCTCAGACGCTGAGAAGAGCGAAGATTCGACGGAAAGGTTGTATGGAATTTTAGAAGGATCGTGTCTTCTGCCGTTTATCAAGGTGATTCTCAAATTGACGCGTATACTTTCTTGTTTGGTTGCCATTAATTTCGATTTTTAGTTTAAACTTTTGGGATTTCATTCTTTTTGCTTGATGTTCTTGTGGAACGTTTTGAAAGAATTCGAGGAACGGATATACCTTTCAATATGTATTTCAAATTAACAGATGACTTTATAGCTGTGCTGGTTTGCCATGAATTTTCAATATTTCAATGAAGATTAATCTTAAAGAGACTCCAAACACCGCGGATGCGTCGTCGCGAGGGTCCTAGTCGTAATTGGTACCGCAGCTTTCGCAATATAAGATAATCATAAAACATTTCCCATTACTTATTTTATTTTTATTTCACGAAAAAAATAATTTATAGGCGCAGTATACCGCTATGCTAGTAGTTATCAGTTGGAAAATTCTTGGTTGATCCCGTGTCAAGATCACTACTTTAGAATCGTTAAATAGTTGTCGGGACGTTGCGTGTTGCCTTTGCTCTAGATCCTATAAATGCGAAAAATCTTTCGTCTTGTCGACTGAAGACATTCAATCCAACAATTTTGGACAAATCAGTTGAGCCAGATTTCTGCAACGTAAAATTTATCGGGAATTAATATACCATTAATTTCCTCCCTCTCCGGAATATTTTTTTTACACCCACTTCAAGATGTCAGATACTTACTGTGAGAGCCTGAGAACTATTCTCTCTCGCGTTATATTATAATTAAACATGTCCTCTAACTTAAGATTCAGGTTAGGATTAGGGTTAGGATAAGGGTTAGGATTAGGGCGAGGATTAGGGTTAGGATTAGGGTCAGGAATAGGGTTAGGATTAGGGTCAGGAATAGGGTTAGGATTAGGGTCAGGAATAGGGTTAGGATTAGGGTCAGGAATAGGGTTAGGATTAGGGTCAGGATAAGGGTTAGGATTAGGGCGAGGATTAGGGTTAGGATTAGGGTCAGGAATAGGGTTAGGATTAGAACTAATCGTAAGCCCAATTCTAACGCTAACTCTAGCCCGAATCCTAACCCTAACCTGAATCCCAACCCGAACCTTAGGAAGTTCAATCATCTTAGGTGATGAGAGGTCGTGTTGAATTATACAACGCGAGCGCGAATAGTTCACAGCTCTGAGGGCAAGTATCCAGCACTCACATTATTGTGTCTACCAACCCTTATGCAAGATTTCAGTAACAACAACGAAACTATATTCAACTACTGCTGGCTTAAACGTTTTAAATACAAACGCTGTTTTCACCGGTTTACACCCTTCGTCAGGAAGATTAAGCGTCATGTTCGGGAACACCGGTTATCGGCAGAGTTGGGTTTTTTCTCGGCCACTTGCCGCATTACGCGTTAACTTTCAAACTCAGTTGAGTGATTTCACTTCTTAGTTTCACCCTTCTACTATTATTTTAAATGACAAGTTCTCATTTGGCATTTCGACCACTAACTTCCGTATCCCTTTCTCTTTCTCACCAGAATCTAAATTGCATGTGAACTAGGTTTTCTGATTCGTCTTTTGTAATAATTTCTAGGGTCATCTAAACACCGATTCTATTCTGGAAATTTCGAAGCACACAGTGGTAAGACGAACAGTAAAATTTTCTTAACCCATTATCCTGGTTGTGTGAGCCAAAAAGCCCTTTTTTGCCAGTTCACCTGGTAAACATTCGTTTATTTGGGATCCCATTATGAAAGTCCTTCGCATAGTCGAAACTATGCATTTTGTTTATTCATAACCGTTGGCCTTGAAAACAGTTTAACTGGGTGAATGATGAAATGTGCTGATGCAATGAGTTCAACATGTCATTACGTTTGAACGATGTGTATTTATTTCGTCCTTATTCTGAAACCCATATTTAGCAGGATATACGGCATTCGTTATCATCATTGTCGTGATAAGGGTCATCGTCCATGAAGTGGTATTCCCGTCAAAATTAAACTTTACATCTTGTCTTTATATTGTGAAATGCTAAATTGTGCTAACTTAAATTGTAAGATACTAAACTCTGAAAGCTTGAATTATAAAAACAGTAAATTGTGAAAGCTTAATTGAATTGTAAAACGATAAACCATTATTCGAGCTAGAAAACAAACTGAAGGATATCGTGACCGCCGTCTTTCTTGCTTTCAAAATGGCAAGAATTCAAAGGATGAACGCTACCCAGTTTGAATTTATTCTAAAAGAAATATTTCACAAGATATTGAAGAAAGATACAGTATTACGACCCAGTATAAAACCTGAAGAAAGGCTGGCTGTAACACTGAGGTATTAGGCTACGGGAGAAAGTTTTAAGTCGTTAGAGTACTCTTTTCGGATAAGCAGAACATTGATTTCTTCAATTATTACTGAATGTTGCGAAGCAATATTTGAAGCACTTGGTCCCACGCACTTGAAAACTCCGAACAATGTCGAGGACTGGTTGTCTACAGCCGTACAATTCGAATGTCGTTGGAACTTTCCAAATGGACTTGGAGCAATTGATGGCAAAAGGATTATAATCCAGCTACCAGACAAATCTGGATCTCCCTATTTCGATTACAAAGGTCACAACAGTATAATTCTTTTGGCTGTTTTCAGTCCGAATTACGAATGTATTTGGGCAGATGTTGGCACAAACGGACGATCATCAGAGGTAAAATGTAACTTGTTTTACTATACAGCATAAATTTTGTTACTGAAGTGATTTTATAGAAAAATATGATGTTGGTAGTTTAACCAAATAGCTCACTGGAAATCCAAAAACGCAAGAATATACTCAGATGATGCAGCATATTATAGGTCATCACACATTTTTTTTTCTATTATTCTAGACATGAAACAGCCACTGCTCTTATTGGTTCAGAAGACTCAACAGGGCTTGTCACACCTGGGGACTGGCGTAATGATAGCTCAACTACATCCTGGATAGATTCCTTCCCAGTTCACAGCAACAACTACAGCAGGGAAGCAAAAGAAATTCGTGATGAATACAGTGCATATTTCAGCAATCAAGGACCTGTTTCTTGGCAATGGAGAATATGTGGACTTGACTGATTGACTGAAATTAACGAAAGACCCAAGGAATTTATCTTGTAACTTGTAACTAATTAGGATATCATTGACACTATACATGTACTGTAGTATATACTATAAGCTTTTTATATTCTTTCATTTGATATTCAGCAATGTTTGAAAAGTAAATGCTATTGCCCATTAAAAATTTTAATTTTACTTTGAATAAAATGCAACATTACATCAAGCTTTTTCCCCAGTCTCAGATATAGGTGTTTTTAAAGAACTGAAAATACTTTAGCAAAAAACCCACAAGAAATATCAATTAACATACCCAAATAGGTATTGGTTGTGGCCAATAGACCAACCATATTTACAGATTGCTCCTCCTCATATGATGACAATGATGTTGTAGAAGAGGGGCTTCTTTGTGGTATCTGACCACTGTAAAATAGTGACTGAGGCAATGTAAACATTGGGTTATATCGATACTGCATGCCAGAACCAACATTTTGAGGTTGATATTGTGGTGGCCCTCCAATGCCAGCACCCATCTCTACTTCAAATTACACATCATTCATTTTTTTCTTAGCCATCAGTCTTTGTTGGTCGTTGAATCTCATCAGTGTTTCTTGGACTAGCTTTCCAAATGCACTGATTTCTTTGTTAACAGGGCTTTTATCTTCTTCAACAGAACTACAAACAGGCGATTTAAGGACGTTTATAGCTTCTTTCATGAGCTCTACTTTGACATCTGAAATTTCAACTTCTCTCTTTCGTTTGCATTTCTCCTGTTTACGGTTCTTAGAACATCTGGACACTGTGTAATCTTCTAAATCAGTAAACACGTCAATTGTGCTTACTGATTCATCTACTTCCTTACTCTGGCTCATAAACAACATCCTTTCATAGTACTTCCACCCAGACTTGTGAACCGAATCTGTTCCAGAACACGTCCTCTTACTTCCTTCCACCCTCTTATGTTCTCTATCAAAGGTAGTCGTCAGTGTATGCCATTGGGCTTTTATCTCATCAAGAGAATGAATCACTAGTATATCAGCCAGTTTGCTCAATGCTGCTGCTTTTAGATTTCTGTCTTTATAATGTAGTTTAATGTTTGAGAAAACGTGAGAGCTTGGATATATTAAGGTAGACGAACGATCGTCAAGTTCAATCCCCGTCTGGGGCTCAGAAATCATTTTCTGAGTATCGAGCTTGACGATCGTTCGTCTACCTGTCTTTATAATCTTGTAATGTGTGCTTCCACAAAAGTTCGTTTTCCTGGTTAAAATCAATAAGGGTGTCTATATCTCCATCATTCCATTCTTTTTCTTTCTTTCCGTCTAGGCTCATGATAATTTCTGATTTCAAAAACTCTAGGTCTTTATAAAATTTCCATCTGGACATGTAACTACTGTCTGCCTGAATTACTTCCTTGGTCATAGATGTCCGTAAACTATGAAGGAGTTTCTTCAACTCTGTACGCTCACGTTAAAACGTAAGGACAACGTTTGGGTTTCTTCCACCTTTTTTGAATAATCCTTGTAGGCCGGCAGGGATGTATTCCATAAACTCGGGGAATCTTTTTGATTATCTGTCAATTTACTTTCTTCGTCCCTTTGAGTCGCCATGATCGTTACCCACGTGACCAAACCAAGTTTCCTGATTGGTTATACAAGCAAAACGTTACGGCTGTCGTTGCGAGAAGTTGAAACTAATTCGACTTTCGGCAATGTTGCCCGCAACAAAACGTTTGCGAAGCCCGTTGCTTGTGAGGGCTGTTACACTTGCAATAAACCTCGCAAAATTGTTGCACCACAAAATCGCGCCACAAAATCGCGTGAAAGATTGCAAGTGTAACAGCACCTTTAGCCTCGTATGAGATGCCACGGATCACTTATGGCCAATGTTTAGCGATGCTCATGCTTGTGGCCAGTCATATAGAATTGACCAGTTATCAAATGGACAGGGTGGATATCCGAAATACTGTGTCATTCAAGAACAGCTTGAATTTCTTTGCCAGAGAGATTTCTGTCTTCCGATTATTGCACAAATTCTTGATGTAAGCTTGAGTGCGATAGAAAAGGAGTCTGCGAGACTTTGGTACTCCAGCAAGAACGTTTTATTCTGCCAGTGATGATCAACGAGATCAGGAGATCGAGACTCGAAGATAGAATCAGGAAAATTCAAATCATTATGACAGTTTTGGAGCTGTAATATGGTATCTTGCAACCACTGTCGAAGATGGGATGTCGTCCTTAGAATTCTTGACCATTTTGTAAGCAAGTGAGAACGGCGGTCGTGACACATCCTACTAGTTCGTTTTTTAAACTCACTTGTTGGTTTTATTGTTTCACATTTACTGTTTTTACAAATCAAGCTTGCAAAATTTAATGTTTCACAATTCAAGCTTTCTTAATTTAGTGTTTCATAATTCAATGTTTTGTAATCAAGTGTTTCACAGTTCACGCTTGCATAATTTAATGTTTAAAAATTCACGCTTGCACAATTCATATTTGCATTTCGCAATTCAAACTGCATGGTTCGAAGAGTAGACAAAGTTTAAAGTTTAATTTTGTAGGGAATAACACTTCATCATCAACATCAACATTAACATCATCATCATCATTATCATCATCACCGTGGTTGTCTATGCATGATCCTCTTCGTCAACGTTGGAGAAGTTAAGCATCACGTTTACACCAAACAGATAATGTTAGGCTCCCGTTTGCCGCCTGCCTTAAATACGTAATATGTTCTGTGCTTAAGCTTCACCTTGGTTTATAAAAGCTCTAAATGTAGAAAGAACGTGTTGAAATTTGCCTTTGCAAACTTTTTGACGACTATTAAAATCAAATAAGCTACCTCGATATCACTATCCTGTACTATAAAGCATGGAGAGCTGTACCTAGGTGGTAATTCGCACGGACTAAATTTTGAAGAAGGAGGCCCCTCGACCCACTCTAACGCACCCTAATCTCCTTATGGTATCATAATTGTATACCAATACTACCGGTATACAACTAAACGGAAGCACTACTGTAGAAACAAGCGGGGATTTTTTTGTGCTTTTTTTGTATTACTTAAAGTATAAATGAAAATTTGAAACAGGCGCTTCAGAGCTTTGATTTGACAGCTGCAAAGTCGTTATAATTAACAATGAGAAAACGAAAAACATTGTGAAAGATTTTTTTTTTGATACAAAATATTTTAAGTGACCTTTTTTTTCTGTTCTACAACAGATTTTCCAGAAGATATTTCAAATAGTGGATGTAATTGGTAAGTGACATGTAACAGATTATCTCCTTCCCATGTCACGGTCGAAAAATGTACTTTGATTTCAGGAGTCCAGTTTCTCTACTGTAAAGATGGCGTAATATTACGGCCAGAAGTCGTTCTGATAGCTGGCAAGTGGACTCTATTGTGTTCCTTAACATTTCTGGAGATATTATGCTCAAAAAACATCGCTTACTTCCCAAGGAACCAATATTTCATTGCATTAGTTTTTTGATGCCTTTTTCTCAACATTATTCTGGTTTTCGCTGTTCTTTGTTTGTCGTGCATATTCTTTTTTCACCTGTTTTTGTATATGTTCACGATACAAAATAACAGTCGTACGTGTGACGATTGTCAAGCCAGAATAGATGAAAAGTCTGATTTGACCGGCTGAGGTTTCTAATCGGCGGTCATTAGTGACTGGTCAGATGGCCGATGAAACGTAAGGCATCGTGTAAGTTGTGAGCACTGCAGTGCGGTTGATAAAAATAAACTCAGTGTATAGCTTGATCGGTACGTGTTCTTTACATGACCGGTATGCTATACCGTCTAGCAGAAGATGTGGAATGTTAAACTGGACACATTACCAAACGTGCTCTTCTGGGATTCATGTGATGCATCGAGGCTTGATAATTCGACAGAAGCACGCTGATGTGACAGGCACTAAGGTAATAATCAACGCCCTGCAGGACCGCAAGTGTATGAGTTGAAGACCGTGGTTAGAAGATATACCTGAGAAGGCGGCGACCGGGAGGGAATGCAAAAATTTCAAGCGTCCAGCATGGTTGGCGAAATGTTAGTGGTCTTTAGATTCAAGATTATCCTGAATCTTAGAATTAGGATTAGGTTTAGGGTTAGAATTGGGGTTAGGATTAGGGTTAGGGTTAGAATCAAGGCTAGGGCTAGACTAACCCTAATCCTATCAAACGTCACCGGTCAGCGTGTTCGACGACCTTCGGAACCTTATTTAGCGCCCAGTGTTTTGGAATTCACCAGTGTTGTTCATGCTAGTATTTTCACTATATCAAACTAATTCTATTGTTGTCATTTTGAAGCGAGCCATCCTACGTTAGTGAAGCTACTTGGTCCCCTTCCAGGAGACGACTCTTCTGCTTTTGAACTATTAGCAAACCTTGACCAAAAAGTGAGTTTGAATGTAAATATTAATACTTTGGCGACCGATAGGGTATAAGATCCCACATTTGTTCTTAAGTATTTAATCTTTAATAGATCAACAGATCAACTAAGCGCAAGTTGAAATTGTTAGTTACGACATTGTTAAAACAATAACCAACTAAGCGAGCAAAACGAGTCCTCGTCTATGCTCCTCCCCTCTGGCCCCTAAAGGAGACAGTGAGTTTACCGGTGCAGAGTCCCACCCACGTCGGTTCACCCGCACCTGTCTATTCACACGCGTGCTCTTAGATTGCGGATGCGTAACTTGTTCCTGTACACAGTAATCGCAAGATGGCCCACTTGCCTTTCACGCGGAGGCCTTTCCCTGTCTTGGACGAAGATATCGCGGAGAATCGCCTGCAAAGTGGACTGACCTAAATTACTACAAAAATAGTCGGCCGCTTAAGGGTTAAGGAAAGAATTAGAAAAAATGAAAATTTGAGAGTTACGCTTTGCATTTTCTCGTCACCTGTGGTATCCGGGAAAGTGAAAGCAGGCCGAAATCGAGAATTTCTTCCAGTTTAAGGAATTTTTGTTTACAATTTGACCCTTTAGTGTCCATTACGGGGTCTATCAACGTCTGGGGCTCGGAAATGAGGATGTTACTGCTATAAACTTTGTCGTCGTTGATATTTGTTATCGTTGTTCTTGATGCTGCTGAAGGCGCTGATTTCGTTTGTGTGTTTCATTTTACTTCCATTTTGTGTTTTAGGCGTCAGAAATGTTACGAAGACTTAATTCCGCATGCCACGCGTCTCAGTCAGAGGGCCACATTTTTGCTAAGTAAGTTATTCTTGGCAATATAGGTCTTAGACATATTGGTCTGTCGGAGAACGAGAGGGTGATTGAATTGATCTAATAATGTTTAGCAGTGTAGGTGTAGGTATATAGGTGTATGCATTATAGGTAAATTTGTTTAAAGTACGTTGATACCATGGTGAGTGGTAATTAAGATTAAGGTAAAAGAAATAAGAAATTTGCATACTAAAAGGAGGTATACACAGTTACTGAGATTTAGGTACTGTTGGACCGTATGGTTCTTATTTTACTTCTTTGTAAGTTTCGTACAGTTATTTTAAGAACTATTCGTTCCAACGGTGCGTAAATCTTGGTAAATATGTACACATACTTTTAGTGCGCAATATTCTTATTTCTTTTACTTTATCTTAATTACCACTCACCATGGCATCAACATCGTTTAAAGCAGGTAAATTTGTATTACATGAAAATCTGTTTCAATATAGGTCAATCTGTTTTAGACGATGCCAGTCTAAAAGATGAAATGGGAAGTACACATCTCACTTAAAAAGATATACTCGAAGTGGTTGACTGCAAACGGCGGTTATTTTGGATCATTTAACTCAAAACAATCTCTGACCCTGGAAACTATTTCGGTCTACAGCCTAGCTTATCCCCTCGCCCACTGCGCGAAGCGCGGTGCGAGGGTACTAATCTCGACGTGCGTGGAGTCCTTTTACACGCATGGTGACTAGGGAGAAAAATTTTCGCAGTTTTTGAATAATTTATGTCCGTGTATATATATATATATATATGTAGGTAGGTAGGTATACATTCAAGGATTCCTGTCATACAAGTACGCCCTGTGCAAGCTGAGGGACTGGTATGTTGTTGACCAAACCTTACTTAGGTTACTTAAATCCGTATTGAAGAAAATCGATTTGGTCTCGTTCTTTTTTCCCTTGTGTGGATCTCTAGCAAGTTGTTTACATCATTTGAACACTGAAACCAGTAAATGATTCAAGACCGGTAAACGAAATGGCTTTCATAGTGCTTGCGGCTGGTTTCACTTTTGCAGAACATCTTAGTTACTGGACAGTTTATGACTTGAAAGGACAGTTCTAAGACTCAGCTCTTTGGAATATGTATTGGCCAACTGTTCACATTCTGTAGCAACGCTTTGACATGGCTCTTTCTCATCAATATGAACAAAAGACGTTACGGGAACTCGCTTGTTGCCAGGACATTTGCTAAGCGACTGAGTGTAAACGACATTCTTCGCTGAAGTGGAAACGATGCTGATTTGTATAAATCGAGGCTTCTCACGTTCTAGTCCTCACTTAGCTGATCTAGACAATCACAGGTACGTGATTGGTACGTACCAAACGATTTGTTTTAATAAAACAGAGTCGAAATTTCAAACGTAAATATGACGACGAGCAGTTTAAATATAAAACAATTTCTAGTTTGGGTTGTTAATATTCGTGTCCAAATGTTGTTTTTTTCTTATATTGCATACCCTCGTCCAGTTATAGTAAGGAGGATTTGTCTTTTTGACAATTTTGAAAAATTATCAATGTAACTTGGATTCTCGAGAGATATATTGAAAGGGTGGACCAGGGGTTGTTGCGTGCACATATTTCTAGTTATATTCGTACTATGATAAACTCTTCAGCAAGCGCAAAAATAAAAGTCGTCTCTTACCGGTAAAGTTCGATCCTGATTGGTCAGACGATTTTTTCCTCTCGTGACTACAATCGTCTGACCAATCAGAGGCCCCATACGATTGTTCGCCACTAGTAAGAAAAGCGTAACGACTTTTCGCGCCACAGCTCATGCGAACCTTTACAGTTTGAACTTTTTATTTGCTCTCAAATATCACCTTTACTACGTTGTGTTCATACTTATCTTGTTGTTAAACGTGTGAACTTTTAAGAATACCTTTAAAAATAAATACATTTTCTAACTTTTATGTTGTCTGTATACGACTTGTCGCGGAGAGGAACTCAAAGGAGTGTTTGCCCCATCACTTGTTATAAAAAAAAAGTTTATCACAGTACGTCTATAATGAACAAGTTACTTCATGGTTGGTTCGTTTCTCCGATTTTTGATCACTTGTTGTCATGAATCACAAACTTTCTTGCTCGTGCCTCGCTCGTATGTCTCTGATTCAGCACAACTCGTGAATAAAAATAGTACGTGCTCACCAACCATGAAGTAATCTATGATTTCGCGCTTACTAAACTCACTAACGGATTGACCACAAACGACAATTATCTGGGTCTCTTAACCCAACTAGAACACTAACCCCAGGAATTAACCGAGTTTACCTATGGCGCATACGCTTACTCGACCGCGTAGTTGGTTGACTGCCAATGGAGAAAGCAAAAGATAAAAAGCAATATTTATGTATAAGATAAAAAGTATACGGATGCCGGTGGCCATTTCTAACTTTTTCACCCGTTTGGAACAATGAATCATACTCCTTTCGAATAGATTCGAAAACTTTTTCTCGCAAGATAGACGACTACAACTCTCTGTGAAGAAAAGTAGAGGCTACTCATGGGCGAATAGTTGAACAATCTTCCAATGAAAAACAAAGCGAAAAAGCTAACTATTAATCGATTTAAATCTGTTCTTGGGAAGATGGACGTATGAAAAATAGATTCGGGTACTGAAACTGACTGATCAGTTCATACAATTATCAATATATGAGTGTTTTACGGTGTTTTAATAGATGGAGTCAAGGCTTTTTTCTGCCATCTTGCAGGGGGTGCAAAAGCACTGGGGCGAGAGCGCGGTAAACTTATTTTCATTGGAATGCGTTTTATTTGTCGAGGGACTCGAGTATATTTTAAAGCAAACGTTCCATGTTGATCAAGACGCTTTATAACTGGCAATTTCACCAAAAAAGACGCGAATTCAATGATTATCGATTAGTGCCTGGTAGTGAATCATGCATATTTAGATGGCCACCGCTAAGTGACTGAATTAGCTGTTCTAAAACATGATTCGTCGTGCATTTGCACACTGCATTCCATGACAACAAGCGTTATCCTTCTGTATTATGTGAGGAGACCGAGGCGCACGTCGAAACACTTTCTTTTTATAAGTGGCCAAAGGACAAGGAATTGACCTTGGCACAAGGAAGTGCTAAAATTCTTAACCCAGCTCCGGATGTATCGTGAAAATAATGCACCTTACCGAACGGTAAAGTCAACAAGGTTTCTTATTTAAGTCTTTAATTGAAAAGGACAACAAACTGAACGTTCTCTCACAAACGAAACCTGGTTGTAACTGAAACTTTCGTACGTGTCAATTGAAACTCTGTCAATCACACGCCAAGCTAACGCCTGACTTCAATAAACAAACTTCCTGTCCAAGGTCAAACGTAACAATATTATTCATCAAATCAATTTCCGATCTTGAAAAGAACACCAAATAATCATAAAACAGATTTTCGAATTGTATTCATAGCGGTTTCCTAGTACAAATGCATAAAAAGCTTTTACTTACCCTATACAACTGATGAATTTACGGTCGTCGATTTGAGACCAGTTTGAAACATTGTCAACTCATGCGGAGTATTGCTGCGAGCTCGGGAAACTGTCTTAACATTATTGGAGATAAGACTTCTCAAATACTCTTTCTTTATCCTTTTCGTGATCTATGTTTGCGAATTTTTTTTGGAGCATTTAATTTATGTGCACCAAATGCTCTAGTCAAGTGTTTTGCCTTGTCACTGGTATTTTCGAAGCCCTGTATTGGGAGAAAATCCTTGAGTGACGTGAGTATCCAACGAAGAGGATATTCATTTTCCAGCTATTCTTTGCGCTGGTTTCTATCTATTGTACTCTGTCGTCAATAAGGAATGTTCGCTTAATGAATAATGAAGTCTCATGAGTACTGAAAAGCGTTTTTTGCAAAAAAACGATGAGATTTCTTTTGAACAACAGTAAGTCCGCTATGAGTTTTACAAAGGTTAAATAGCGTTGGCCGCGCGCTCGCCCCAATGGTTTTGCATCCCTTGAAAGATGGCGGAAAAAACCTTGATTCCACCTAAGCGTTTCATTTAATTACTTTTTACGAGGTTTCTAAATAGATTTTTCATCGACTTCATTTTTAACCCATAATAGTAACAATAATAATAATAATAATAATAATAATAATAATAATAATAAATAATAGTAATAAAGAAAAACCAATAAACAGTAAACATAATAATAATAATATTAATAATAACAATAATAATAATAATAATGTTGCAATGTCTGTTGTGGCCTTACCTGGCGAGATGCTGGGGACCCGTAGCAGGTTGAGACTGATCTTTCCACTGTCCTTAGTTGGAGCGGGGGGGGAGGTGCGAGTTGTAATAATAATGTGATAATGTAATGATAATGTAATAATGTAATAATAATGTTAAAATTCCTGAACATAGTTCTCCGTCCTGAGTGTGACTGGTAGCTTTCTAATCATCAATATGTTATCTATTTTAGAACAATAATTGACGCTTTCAACAGAGTTAATGGTAATGTACTTCTTAGTTCTTTTATTGTTTGGTTTATCCCTAATAATATCGACTTGATTTTGAACGAATAAAATGGTGAAAAATGTCGTTTGAATGCAGTTCCCCTATTTCTGTTTTTACTTTGCGTAGAAATCGGACTACATGCAAAGCTTAATAACATCGTTGAAGTCACTTTGCCGTTGAAACTTTATTTTAAACATAAGGTTGAAGACGAGGTGGAAAAAATCTCGCGCGAAGGATGCTTCAACTAAAATACTATATCATTCTTCAGCTAATAGCGTCCTAATGGAGTGCATCCTAGGGCAAATTAACCGAGGAGGAACTTGGGAACTAGCTTCGGCCACGTACTTGTGAGAACCATCGCTCAAATGGAACGAAGTCACTGTTAAATAAAAATCTTGCAATGTCTTGAAAGAATTTTTAATTTTCCCCCTCATGCCACTTTTACTTGATGCTTGTTCGAAGGAGTTGGAATCAAAAGCATTTAAACGTGCTTCTGTAAAGTTGTGTTTTGAAGTTATCCTTTTCTTAATGCAAATCTTGTTTCCAGACGTTGACAGTGATCCTGGACTATGTCAGGTCAAAAGTGCTTATTTTTGGTCACGTTGTAAGCTCCTCCCCAATCATTCCTGGCTCATAGTCCCTTCTGTTCCCTGATACTCGAGTAACTCAACTTGAACCCACTTAAAATTCCACTCGTCAGTCATTCGAAACATACAGTTAACACCACCGAAACCCTGTTCCTTTTATGAGATTTATTCTAATTTGACCTTGACATCTTTTCGCTCGAAAAAATATGTAACCGTTGCATCCTTACGAAAATTCCGTATGAATTGGAAACATTTCCACATACGAAAATTTCAATTCACGTATGAAAACGGAACATTTACTCAAATGACATACTAATTCACATGTGAAATTGTATGGTTTAAAATTTCGCATGCGAAACCTGGAAAACTGGGAAATACAAGATGCACACACAAACACTAATTTCACAAATTTATTTCGCATAGTGCTTGATTTGATTGTGACTTGGTAGGTTAGTTTAAGAACATCCATGACTAGGAAAACCAGACTCATTATTCAACGTAACCATCTCGCTATCAAGACTAATTTTACCCAGACTTACGATACCGTCTTCTTTCTAATCGATGACTTCTACATTTGAATTCATCAATGACTGACTGCTTGCAGTAACAGCTCGACAGGTTTCTCTTTCGACCCTTATGTCATGCAGTAATAGACAGATGGAACAATATAGCTATCCCTTTATGACGGACGTGTCTCTTGATCGCCTCGTGAAAAATGTGCTTAATATCTTAATCCGTAGACCTATGATGCATGGAACATCTGACCTTTAAACGCACCTAATGGAAAAGTAAATTTTGTGACACCCCAATAAACCACCGTACATTCATTCATTGTAGGATACATTGAAAGATCCGGATTCAAGTCCAAAATTGTAGTATCTCCAAAGGGTGGTAGAGCGCAAGATGATGCAAACCATGCTCAGGTACAACTGCAGTTACAATCAACGCTTCCAGTTTACTTTTGTAATTTTGTTTTTTAACAGAACTTCGTCTAAGCTTTGACAGGACACTTGACTTAACTCATTCCCGGCGAGATATGACTATCTTATTATGTTTTTCTTTTAAATCAGGCTAACGCCTGACAAGCTAATTCGTCAAAAACAGAGCTCCTGCAAGGAAAGAGTCAAACGTTTGCTCGGTGGTCGCTAAGGCGATCGCTTAATGTTGAGCAAAATACTGTAGACGCGGAGCTATTTTGCTTCACGATTAACATTCAAAGCATCGTATGCATTGAGTTGGTTTGTGATGTTTTACCAAACCACTGTGAGGTACAACTGTGAAAAGGTACTGACTCTTCGTGTAAAGAAATTCCTGTGCAAAGAAACTGACCATTAAGCTTAACGCGTTAGAAACTTTTTAATTACGCGTTGTCGTTTCGGTGCTCGTCAGTGTCCTGCGAACAAACCTGAGTTGAACGATTCTAATGCTCAACGCGGTATCTGTAAGTTTGCAAACATGTTCGTGTGTAATTTTGTTATTATTTTTGATACTGTCGGTTACCCAAAACCAAATCCGATCTCCTAATCCTTACTCCTGCTCCAACCCTTGAGCTAACCCTGCTTTTAAATACGTTTTACTTCTAAAGCTTCGAGGCAGGTTTTTTGAAATCACAACTTAGCCCTTCTCATGCAATATAACCGTTTGATTCATGTTCAGAGAAAGGGGAAGAGAGGTAAGGGTGGAGAAATGGGAGCAGGTTTTGGGGAAGTGGCGCTACTTGCCCATCCTACCGTCCCCCTTCATTATGGCCTTTGTGATAACCTACCAGGTCCTTTGTATAAGCGTTGCCCTTTTAGAAAGACTCGTGTAATAGTGACAGTGATTTAACATTTTGTTAACTATGCAAAACATTTTTGAGTCCAGAAAAAAAAGACCGAATAAATCGAAATTTTTTTTTCCCAAAAGTGTCGTCCCATAGAATTTTGCGCCCGGGGCAAGCGCCCTGGTGCTCCCCCCTGGCACGGCACTGATAGTTACTGTCTTCTAAATCATCGTTTGAACATTTGGTTATTTTATTAATTTAATTGAAGCTCTCAATTAGCTGGTGTTAAATAAATACATCTAACAATGAATTACTAATAAATCTAACCGTAGTAATTAAGAACTAATAAAGCTAACAGTTGCAATTATGATATTGTTTGTTTATTGCTTTATACTGCCTTTTTCCTGTACTTTTTTGTTTTGACAAGTTCTGTGTGCAATCTGGAGTGTCTTACCAGAAAGCCGATGTATCTGGCTATGGCCTTATTTTAAAGATATCTCTTTAAAGTATTGTATTATGTGAAGCTCCAAATTACCAAACGAAAGTTAGTTAACGAAACTTTGCTTGATTACTACCTTCTTCATTACAGAAAACTTCATCAGATGATATATATGCCAAACATTTGAAGCCGTTACAGTTTCTTGCCATCAACATACATGGTACATTTTATGATCACAAATAGGAACTATACCTAACGCCTCAGTACGATAATTTATATATTAAATATAACAATTTTAATTGTGGAACTAGTCCAACGAAACTTGGATGGCTAATACAGTAGATAAGTCCAAATGAGAGGAGAGTGCTATCCATGCTTTGAACAGCTAGACTGGAATTTTATCCGTCGAATGGGGACTTAACCTTCTTTAAGTTCTTTTGGGTCGAAAACAGTTTAAATAAAATGAATGTCGTACACGATGTGCTTGTGGGAGCTTGTGGATATCACGAACGATATGTGGGCGCACATCAATCTCGTACCCTCAGAAAAGCGATTTCTGAGCCTTAGATAGGGATCGAACCCGCACCCTTCTGATGACCGGTGAGACGCTCTAACCATTGAGGTACCGAATCTCATGTGGGGAACTAAGTTGCAGGTTCGACGTATTGGCTGCTTTGCGGCAGCCACGATATGTTAATAATTCTGTTGAATACGACTGTCATTAGGAATGTGGGAGCTTGGAGATATTCAACGATGTTCGGTGGACGTTTGTCAAGCGCAAATTAACCTCAGAAAAACGATTTTCTGAGACCCAAACAGAGATCGAACCCGCAACCTTCTCATGACCTATAAGACGCTCAAACTGTTGAGGTACACGCATATGTTGAACCTGCATACGAGCAGGTTCAACGTATGCGCTTCATATTCAGCAGCCACGATATAGTAATTCTGATAATGTTATCGAATGAGATCAGTATTATCTATAATATGCATGTGGAAGCTTGATGGTATCACGTCTCACCTGTCGCCAGAACGTTGCTGGTTCGATGCCCTTTTAGAGCTCAGAAATCGTTTTCCTCGGATACGAACTTCACGAACGTCCACATATCGTCGGATAAAATTTAAGTTAGATGCTTCAATAAGGGTGGCTCTGTTCTGTCACTGCGAGCTATCTTCTCGGGGAAGCTATCCGGTTTTCGTAACACTGGATTTGTTCACTTGTTCGTGGTCATTTCATTACCTCGTGTTTTAATCTCACGTTTTTGTCATTGAACAGTTACTGGACCCAATTCACACCATTATTCGAAAAACCGTGACAGTACAAGTTCTTCAAATAAGAAACAGGTTTATTTTATCTTGTCGTGATAGAATAATAGCATACTGATCATCATTTCCATTGTTCTATGCCACTGTCTTCTGTTTTATGATAAATAGCTGTCTGTATCTGTCTTCCTCTTTAGGTTCTCAGGATCGCACAAGAGTTATCTTCGTTGAAGACATCACTCCCATTAAATCGTTCATCGTCAGTGTTTGTGAGGACGGTAAGTGTGGCGGTTGCACGTTAAATCTTGTAAATCCGCCATAACTGTGAAAGGCTTTGGAAAACTACTTACGAAATTGTTGGAATATATACTGCCACATTGGCTGAAAGCTTTATTTTTTAAATGCCGAAACTTTCTAAACACGCTCTTTCACACCATTCTCCATTTATGAGAATTAGCACTTCAATAATCTGAGAAGACGATCATCACCAGTAGGCTTCATGAGCAGAGGAGTCGGGACGACCTGTAGGACATTGGTGGCCCCAGTAATCCTAATTTTTCGTTTATTAATTCGTTTCGAACATTAAAATCCATTAAAATACCCGATTACAACCTCAAGAGTTTACTAAATATATGCTCTGGTTGAAATGTTGGGAAATTCCGAAATTGTATGCAAAGAGAATTTTTAAAAATTTCCGAGACAGCATCCTGCCGCGCGGCCAGATTCCCCTCGCTGAGGCTCGCTTGGAATACATAAGACTTTTGCCAATAGGTAGCACCATTAATAAAATGCTTTTACCACCTCCTGGACTGTGCTTACTTTTAACATGGTATCTTATGAAAGAAGCACGCGACCTTTTTTGTGTTTTAAAGGAGATGTTACAAACCACAGCCATTTCTCGTTGCGTCAAACTCCAACTTATGGAAATAAGGAAGTTTTTTTTTTGTTGGTTTTTTTTACTGTTTTTTCACTGGTCCATACTATTATCACTGCTACTACAGGTACAAACATATGTACCACTACCCTTTTCGTTGTTTAAGGCTCATTGCTTGGGTGCTTTGATTGTTTTCATTGTATGAATGGTTATCTCTTTCAAATACAGCTTTTTGTACATGTACTCTACAGTACAGCACGGTATTGCGGTTTGCACAGTAACTATTGCATTTCCTTAATGGTGTTTACCTATACCATTGAAGCACTGTCTAAAATTGAATAAATTATATTCTACTTAAGCAAAAAGAATTGCAAAAAATGAATGCTTATTGATGACTAAAACTTTTTGCCTAGAAGCAATACTTTTTTACCAGGAATATCCATCAAAAGTGAAAAAAATGCTGTTTCCGCTGTTTTAAAATTTAAAATTTTGCCGGGGAGCATGCCCCCAAACCCCTAGACCTTCACTTCCCAGTACCTGTCATATTTTTGGCTGAATCCGCTCCTGCAGAAGTCGTACATTAACCTAGCTAGAACGCGCTAAGGTACCAAACTACGGTCAACAGAACATTGCTAGTCGACTGGGAAACCAGTCTTGACTTTTTACCAAATTATTAAAGTGTTAAAGTGTTCTTGATTTCCTTGCTGACGGATAGAATTCTATATGATTTCCTGTTACGTCAGTTTTTCGTCGAGTTTTCTTTTAGCTATCGTAGTTTTTCTGAGCTTCAATACAAGAGCATCACGAGGGAAACATGTCTTGTGACTAAAAGATCGCGGACTCTTACAAAGACGCAATCAAATAAAGTTATTCACTGATTACCCAGTGCAGTCATTCCATTTACAAATATCCTCTTCACACCAAAGTCTAAACGTGATCAAAAATGCGTTATTACATCAATTTTACAATAGATCTCGAGTCAATTAAATTAGTCCTGTTGGCCTGCGCAAAATTGTTTGTAAGCACAATTTTATCATAGCCAGCTTCTGGTTCGACATTGCTGTTCAGCTACTTGAGCGTTGGACTTGTGAACTGAAGTTCACGAAGTTGAACCCAAACCCTCGCTCAAATGAAGATTTTCATAGTGTCCCAAGTACAGGTTCTTCACTTCAAGAAGCATTTATAATCGAATACAACTTTTATTGCCCTCGTGGGTGAGATGATTATGCATTTATTTTGTAGGATGATAACAATATCAGCCTAATGCAAGCGGTTATAACTGGGTAAGCAATAAATCGTTGACTGTTGTTAAACTTTAAGTCAAAGCATAATCCGAAAATAAACATCTTGGAGATCTTTAGGTATGAGCGAATAAACAAGACAAAAATTCTTAGGTTTTACGATGCCACTCTCTTCAGATTATCAATACACATCAAATCAAACTTAAGCAGGGTAGCTTACATCTTTGAAACCCCCAAAAATGGGGCGATAATATGGGACCGAAATTTCGAGGGATTTTGTCTCCCCAGAGCGAAATCCCTGTAGCACCGGATTCGTATGCGATTGTTCGTTCTGATGTATCTGATTAACCCAGTGAAGTGTTTCGGACGTACTACTACGCTAGTGAGCGTATCGAAAGCAGGGATTGTGCGTCTGAGACATTATTACATACCCCAGAACGAATAGCTGTATACGACAATTGTATCGTATAAATGGGCTCTAATGTTTAACATGCTCCTTAGCTTCCCATCTGAGTCTCGATTACTCATTACTTATAACGTCACACCAGCCATCAGAGGGTTGCAGGTTAACACCTTTCCCTGGCTCAGAAATCATTTTTCTGAGGGTTTGAGGTTGATGTATATCCATGTATCGCCCCTAAACTTATCGATACTTTAAAGATACAAATGGCCGTAAATGAAGACCTTAGTAATCACAGCATATCAAAATACTCTGTAGGGAGTAACTTTATTGAACATGATCTCAATCACTTTGTCCATATATCAGTTGCTAACATGTAAAGTTTTTCTTTTCCTTTCTGTAGACCGGAGGGTAGTCCATACAGTGGTGGATGTTTCTTGTTCGATATTTTCTTTCCACATGATTATCCAAACCGACCTCCAAAAGTTAATTTTATGGTAATCTATTTTCAGTGCATTTTGAAGTCAAAAATCTACCTATGGGCTCCAGATTCCGGTAGAGAGAAAACCCCCTCGTAGAACGGATAGGAAATGGGTTTGAACCTTCGAATCCGTAGGAAGTTTTTTTGACTTTAACACGTTTTTTTTCAGCTGTTGTAACGTTCATATTATGCCCATTTAAAAATATTGACGCACCCATTTTTTTACTATTGCGCGTGACAATTACGAGAATGGATTTGTGTCTCAAGCTTGAAAGCGTTGAAAATTCCCATTTCAAAATTGGAGCTTTTAAAATGTAGGCGCAGACCTGACAGGAAGACGACTCAATGCTCGTTTCTTTTGTGGTACCAATTAAACAAAAGGGTACGACAAGGCCATTTTCCACCTAAACATGGATTCGACTGTGAGATAAAACTTGGTACTGTTTGGAGTAACATTTTCATTTTAAACTTTCCAGATTTCTGAAACGCGAGCAGTAAAGTGTTGCTTATTTTATTATTTTTTTGTATTGTTTTAAGACGAGAAAAATTTCTGGGAGAAGTAGAAAGTGTTTGAAACCAAAAGCTTGATCCTCCAACGGTGTTGTAACGAAGGTTCGACGGTTTGTTTTTTAACCCTCGTCCCACCCCAACCTCAAAGCAAACAATCAAGTCAAAACAAATTAAATTGAAGACTGAATGTCTCCCTTGGCTACGACATAACAAGTGTCTACCGAGGTCCTCTCCTGGTGGGGTGACGATTGATCTTTAGCAAGAATTCACGAAGTTTGAATATTAGCAAAGATTGCCGACCAAATAAGACGTGGTTTCAAAACAACTTTTTTTATTTTTTCGCATGCACGAAAAAGTAGTTGAGAAAAATTTATTATAAAAGAGAAAGGAGGTACGTGCTAAAACTTGCTGAGAATTAATTGACTTTCCGACAAGTTGGGACTTTTAAAGCAGAAATCCAAACAAAACTCGAAATAAAGATGCTTGGAAATGGTAGGAAGAATAACTGTTGAGGTTGTAATGCGAGAAGCACAAGCGAAGAAGCAAATGACCTCCTTTCTCGCTGATTATATTTTTGATTGGCAGAAGAAGAGTACAACATGAAAATTTGAATTCATCTCGTCCACCCAAGACATGCTGCCTACCAGGCTGTCTAGCCTACGAATGAACTGTCCTTAAATGTTACAATGTAATTGAATCTCTAGACCTCTGATGGACCGAACTGAGCTAAACTACCTTGATTTGACTTAACCGGACCTGACTTAAATCGAAATAAATTGAATAAAATCTAGTTTGCATTTATACGGGTTTGTGGTCAGACCTTTTCCAAGTACGTGTAATTTAGTCCATGTATTAAAAAAAAAAAAAAAAATTGAAATGAACTGGACTGAATTAAGTCAAATTTAACAGAACTGATTTGAATTGAACTGAACTTAGGGTCATATCTGGAACCAGCCGACAAGTTTACGAAATAAAGGAAGAAACAAACTCCGAACAATAATGTCGTCTTGATAACTCAAGATATGAGTTGAAATCGAGAGAATTACAATGAAATAGAGATACTTCGTCTTTATTTCAAAGACATTATCAGACAGATTACGTCTACGTTTTCCGCCCGGAAAATCAATTGCCACGATTATAACCGACAGATATCCGATAGGTTTTCTTCCTCAGCAATGATGTCATCTCACCGCTTGTATATATAGATCCTGACAATGTTTTTGTAATTCATCTGTCTGATGATGTCTTTGAAATGTGGACGAAATATCACAATTTCATTGTAATTCTCTTGATTTTAACTCATATCTTGAGTTATCAAGATGACATTATTGTTCGGAGTTTGTTTCTTCCTTTAAGGTCATATTCAGGGGCATACTTGGTTAGACTTTGACCACCCGTGTGTACTTTTATTGATGTATGTCTCTCGCAAGTGGCCTGTGTCGTGTGAAGGAAAAGCAGTCCTCTGGTAAAATCAACAGGTTTCTCGTGATAATGGTATATTCATTTAAAGCATATGATTATTTTCTTTATTTTGCAGACGACTGGACAAGGGAAAGTTAGATTCAACCCCAATTTATACGCGTAAGTGAAAAGTGGAGAATGTGATATCGCTATTTTTTTTTTTTTTTTTTTAATTTTTCAATTTTAAATATTTTTTGAAATGGATTTGTCTGGCATCACTATTTGTTTCACAGAAATGTTTCATGATAATCTGACACTGCCGAAGTCAATTGAACAATGTTGACTTCGAGCGGGATTTAAACTCGCACTTTCGGAATACCGGCCCGCCGCTCTACCTGTTCAGCTATGTAGTCCACAAGAATTGAATGCGAGTTTTTATCAAACTTAAGTGCACGAAGTATTCTCATGACAACACGTTCATGTACCTCTATGGATGATTCTGAAATAGAATTGAAACATTGCACATCCTCTCATGAATAAGCGTTAAGTTGTGGCGAGAATATTTCGTGTACTTAAGTTGGATAAAAACTCGCCTCCAATCCCTGTGGACTCGATAGCTCAACAGGTAAAGCGGCGGACCGGTATCCCGAAGGTGCGAGTTGAAATCCCGCGTCAACATTTTTCAGTTGACTTCGGCGGTGTCAGATTATCATGAAAAATTTCTGTTCGTGTATCTCTTAGGATGATCCTATTTATTTAATTTTGGTTAAAAATAATACTTCAAAGTTATCTGACAAAAGGTTAGACTTCGAATGTCCAATTGCAGTCAAAAGTGAAATTGTATGTGGTTTTGCATTATCGCTACATATTTCTATTATAACAGTCGTAAAAATGATTTACATAAACCGTTGGTAGCCGTTGGTAGCCGGTGCTACAAACTTTAAACTGTTGTAGGTTATTTCTGCCTAATATCCCGTCGGAGTAAGAAGTCCGGCTTTCGATTCCCTGCCCAGTGTAGCAGTACGTCCGAAAAACACCAGTGAGTTGATCAGGCACATGAGAAGGCACAATCGTATATGACAATCTTATCGTGTAAATAGGCCATTGCACGTACATTGTCTAAGAGTAGCGACCAAACAAAGGAACTTGCGCGACGTACTTTACATCGTCTTTAAATATGTATCGCACTGCAATCATGAAGTTTTCGCTTCATGTTAACCTGAAGATGATTCTGAAATATAATTGAAACACTGCACATCCTTACGGATTTAAAATGGGTGAAACGAGTATACTGTTCCCAGTTGACTCGATTGCTCAACTGATGGAGCAGCCGTACGGAAACCCGAAGGTGCGAGTTCGAATCCCGCTCAAGTCAACTTTTCATGTACTGCACATATACTGCAGTCTGATAAGGCAGGGAATCACAGGTCTCTTTATACCCTCATAAATCCTCGTTGACCTCTTTGGACTGTTTTTAGTTGATATACTTAAGTAGTTTGGTAAGGAGAGGGAACCAAACTGATACCGCACAAATTAAAATGGACCATATACGTGAGTTATTGAAATATAACTCACTCTTCCTAAGGTAGACTAACCCACCTTAGGTCTTCACAATAACATGCAGATATACAATATGAGCTGCCGGACTGAAAGGAAGGGGCTGTTGCAAATCGGATACTCTTCGAATACGGTTATTGTTTATTAGTGGCGATAGGAATGGATCTAAATGTTCTGGTTTATGGACTGTTTTGCAGATACAATCCATTTAAGGCAAGAAAATCAAAGGAAAAGTATTTGTAAACCATAGGACGAATGTGACCGATTTACCACTTCAATTTAAGCAGCCATTTATTTAGGTTTTTTCTGAGTATTATGTAGACAAATAACGATTTGGTTCCTGTCGTGACTACAGAATCCGTTGGGGAACTCTATTTAGCGTTGCTGGGTAATATTAGACGTAGTTCTTTATATACCTAGCAAGCTATTTCAATGCCTTGCTTCGTGCGGTTAAACATGGATGATATTTTTAAAATTTTTGATCCCAACATCGCTTATTTACAACATTTGCATCTAAAGATAAACGACTTGAAAACACTTATTTTCGAAATTTCAAAGGCGTGTATGGTCCATTGACCCTCAAAATGTTAAGCCGCCCCCTCATTTGAAATTACGCTCCACCCTCCTTGAATAACCAAATGTATGCGCAAGTCTGAGTTGACGAACACTCGTTTTTCACGAACAACATACGGTTCGCTGCGACAGTCAACTTGCATTTGTAGTAGTCACCACATCTCAAGATCTCTGCAATGCGGAGTTATTCATGTATTCCCGCTAATCGTCAATTCCGTCACCAAACATTTAACTGGGACCCTAACTACATACAGTTCTCTGGGATAGTCAAGTTGCTTAGTAATAGTCACCACACCTCAAGACCTCTGCAGTGTAGACGTGATTCATGTACCACCACTGGTCAACGATTCTCTCAACAAACTGGTTGATCATAGATATAAATGGACGGGTCATTTTACTATCTTGTGCGGTATCAGTTCATACTTCTATGCTGATGGATTGAAAGGGTCACGTCTAACTACTTGTCTGCAATTTAGTCGAAAGTATACACGTATGTGCTTTGCACTTTTGACTTTTCTCGTGTTGATTTTTGATTTTTGTTAGCAATGGGAAGGTCTGTCTGTCGTTACTGGGCACGTGGGAAGGACAGCAAGGTACGTTATTATCCGATGTTTTCACTCCACTTGTTATTTTATCGAATGCTAGAGGCTGTTTTCGTCGGACATCACATTTCATATGACCATCAGAAAACGAAATGTTGCCACTTCTAAAATATCATGACTGAAAAAGCAAGTCAACGAAAATTGTCAGCGAAATTGAAAAAGTGTTAAATTGGCTGAAAGCAGACGACAGGCAAAGCCTGTCCGTCGTTAAATCGATTAGATCTTTACTGCGAAATTTGGAATCTTTAAACGTAGTCTGGCGATTTTTGAGGTGCGACTGTAACTTTCACTAGTTACTAGCATTGACTTGCACTTTTAATTTCGTGCATAAATAACTGACATTTTGAAAAAATTTCGCCAAGTGACGTTACTGAACGCTACCTGGAAATTCCTTTAGATCCTTAACCAAGACCTGTGTTATCGTGATAATGCCCATGAAATTCTCTTTTGCAGAAAAGGGTAATTGTTTTGACTACTAAGCCCTGCTTCTAGATAAGTTTTGTCAATTATTTGTCATCAATCTATCAAAACTAAGCTTTTGCTTTCATTGTTGTTTTCTCAATTCGCTAATTCTAAAACCTACTGAAAATGGCCTTCAAACCTGGTTTCCACTAGGCGGAATTTTCCGAGCGGACAAAATTTTATTTTTGATTTTTTTCAAATTAGTTCCTCTTGGAAACCATGAGACAAAGGGAAAATTCCGTTCACGCAGAAAATTCTACCTAGTGGAAATCAAGCCCTAGTTACCATATTAACGGAACCTATTAGGGCTGTTGGCCACGTTTTCGTAAGGTCCTTGAACACTGATTGGGTAACTTGATCGCTGCCCGATTCTGGTTGTTTACGTCATTGAATGTTCTTTCAAAGCATTCAGGTTGTCCAACATCGGAAATAAAACGAAGAGACAGAACTTATATTCCTTCATGCCGTCTTTGCGATAAATGATTTTTTAGCTGTGAAAGACCAATGAATTGTAAATATTATCGCGATTAGTTTGCGTTCGTGTCATCGCCAAACCTGTTTCCAAGACTATTTTTGAAGTGGTTGGTCCCAAAGGCTTAGTTGTAGCTTCTCGGCTTTCCAATAGCAGTCTAAATATAATCTCAGGGAATCCAGCTGCTTAGCCTCGGCAACACATAGGTCATCACAGGAAACTAACCTGCCCAGCCTAAGCATTCCATGTGGCATCACGGGGCACTCACCTCATTAGGCAAAGCAGGAGCTTTTTATTCCATGTTGATCTAGAAGACAAAATGGCAAAAGCACAGTTGACCCAGTTCAATCCCCAATTTAAATATATTCCCTTGTCTCATGGAAGAAAGTCCAGTTTTAACCAGTTACAACAATATTAGAACAAAAACTCTCTCGCATCCTTTGCTGCTAGTATTTGTTCTGAATGGTTTTTTCTGTTGCACTTTTTTGTGCCAGCTTCAAAATATGGGTATCTAGGTATCCTTAGAAAAATAATTACTGAGCTATTGGGCACGGGCACTTTCTGCCAATGCCTTGAAAACCAAAAAACCCAACATTTTTAAGGTCCCAAAACAGTTTTCCTAATTTTTTGCACCTCGACGTTCCCTTGAACAAAACTATGGAATAGTTATACCCCATAGCTCCAAATTTGTAAAAGCAAGAAAGCGATTATGGGAGTTTAAGTTGGTTCAGGATTTTCCCAGTTCCCGTGTAACAACAGTAATTGCAAACCACTTACAAGATTCCGATCCTGTTGTTGACTTTTCTTATTGTGTTGTGCAAATCTTGGAATGCTCGCATCTTATCGTTTGATACCAATTTGATAACATTTTAAACGACAGTTTGCAAAGATTTCAGGAAAATAGTGGTTCTCTGATCAACAGAAAATACTGCGCAATTCCTGTGGTTAATTGAGGATTTAAAGTTTTCCTCGAGTGAATTGTAATCCTGAAGAAAATCCTGCCAAATTTCTGAAATTTTGATTACTAGGTTTTAGAAAAATCGACATGCGCCTTGTAGGCACGTATACATCCTCTGCAATGCAGCGCATAGGAAGCCGTGCTGTTTGATGTTACTGTATCTGCGTGAATAGACGATATGTTGGAGAACGGTTTAAAACTCACGTGACACTTGCGGTTTGTTGGTCATTACCGCTGACTCGCCTTATAAACAGTGCTAACCCGCCTTAACTGCGTTGGAATGTTGTCCTAATTGGCTGATATGAACTTTGAATTGTTAAACTTCTGCATCACCTTACATTCATCACCTTCAACCTTGACGCTCCAAACTGGTAACTAAAATGTTACTGCTCACGAAAGTTAGAACTCTGATTATGTGTTTTTAGGAGAAAAGTGGAATGCCGAAACATCCACTATACTTCAGGTGAGACTATAATTACGTGATATACACTTTAGAATAAGATTTAAAACGAACTAACCTAATCGAATCAAAACCTAAATGTTTTGATTCGATTGATGAAGGAAAAAAATGAAATTGAAATAACCAAAATAGCCGTGCAAAGTTGCCCATATTGTTGTTACTAACATAAGTTAACGTTTTACTAAGATAATATAGCCACTGCATGTACAGCTGAAGTCAGCAAGCAATTCGCAGCCAATTACTATGAAGTGAATAAAATTTAAAGAGAACGTATTAAGTTAGTAATAGTAATAGTAATAACTTATTTACTGTCGAAAGCGGGGGGAATGGTCGCCCAATCACTCGAGCTATAAGTTCATGTAAAAAATGCTCGACAGAAACTACAATGAAAACTAACTATGCACAATCACTAAAAAAAGAAATAATAATAAGAAGAATACCTATATATTACAACACAAAAATTATGAGCAGCTATCGCCCAAACATGCTGCTTTAGATAAGACGATGTTATGAAGTTTCTTTTTAAAAAGCGCTACCGAATTAGACTGCTTTTTGTCCTCTCGCAAATTATTCCATAAATGGGATTACAATATAACTAAAAGAGTTATGTAGGTATTTAGTATTATATACTGGTTGATTAACTTTAAATCTACTATTCTTTAAGTTGTGACTTATAGTACGAGATATAAAGAAATCTGAAATGTAACTAGCTCCATTTTCTTTAAAACATTTAAAACAGATTACCAAAGATTGGACATATCTTCTGTGTTCAAGCGTTCTCATGTTAATTCGGTTTAGGGCTGTTTCGTAATCTGTTGAACGAGGAAAGTTTAACAGTGTTTTAGTGACATAGTGATTTACGGCTTCCAGTTTCTCTGATTGAGATTTGCCAATTCCAACCAGTATTGGGCTGCAATAGTCTAAATGTGGCAAAACATAACCTTCATAGAGATGTACTGCGATGTCTGGCTTATAAATTGTATAGTTTTCCCTTACGCTCTAATTTTAACGTATGCCTTTTTTACCATGGCATGAATTTGCGGTTTAAAATAAAGATCATCGTCCAAATTCACTCCAAGTATTTTTAACTTATCACTTATCTCAATCGTGTTTGTTCAAATAGTAAATTTGTAACTATACATGGCTTTACCAATTATCATTGCCTGCGATTTCGACATTTTAATTTTAAGAAAATTTTGGTCAAACCATCGACGTAACTGAACCAAATTCTGATCGATATTGTGTTACAATATTATTGGACTTTTATGCGATACATAATCAGTCGTATCGTCGGCATAAAAGCGCAATGATGTGGTTATAGTAGCAAAGTTCAGGCCGTTCATCAGGCCGTTATAGTAGCAAAGTTCATGTTAAAGAGGAGACGTCCATGTGAGACTCGTAAGTGATTCGTACATTTGTTTATTGGCTTTCTGACAAGAGATCATTGCATCGTGTTTTAAATCATTTTCCCGAAACAACCTCTTCCATTCATGGCAACGTGCACTGCCGTCCTGCAATTTCGAAACTCTTCAGAAACTCGCCCCTTTGTATCAGTCCGACAGGGCATGCAAGACCAAATGATCTTTTATCCAATTAAAGTTACGTGCATATCCGTGCGTAAGAAAATCTGCATTTCTTAACAGGTTCTCGTGTCCATACAGTCACTTATCCTCGTCTCCGAGCCATTCTACAATGAGCCTGGATATGAAAGGCAGATTGGAACCTCAGAAGGCGAAAAAAGAAGTCGTGAATACAATTTAGGTATGAGAACTCCAAATACTAGATACGTAATTTAGCTTTGAAACTGCACTAGGAAGGAAAGGCTGATGAACTTTATGCTGAGTCGGATATAATTTTTGTCGACGAGCTTGAGGACAAACATTGGGCGCGTTAGACATGGCACTAGTACTCTTAGCCCGCGGACCAATCTATACAACTGGACTACTGGAAGATCCCAAGAAATTATTTCCAAAATGATGGTGTCATTTGTGGGTCCTTACGTTAATAGTATTGACCGTGGACCAGAATTGCTGGTGCGGGATATCAACGTCCAATCAAATGTTGTAAGTATTGCCCGAGATTATCCAAAATCGCTTCGTTTTACGAAACGAAGCGATTTTGGATAATCCCCTGATACTTGAAAACCAAACAATTGTTTGAAAATTTAGGTGGTTTTGGGCAAAAACTCATTTGAATTATACTGATGCATTTTAACTCTTTCCCCGGCAGGATCAGTCGTCTGTTATTTTGCTCTGGCTAATGCCAGGTCATTTTACTCTGGCTAATGCCAAACGATTTTATTGGTGAAGGAGAAAGATCCTGCCGGGAAACTGTTATAGCGATCGCAATCAAATCTTTCCCAATTACAATTAACTCTTCAGTTTTGTGACGTAAAGGCTGATCTATGCATTAATCTACACGGTAAGATTGTCGCATGCAATTGTTCCTCGTCATGTATGTGATTCAGTCACACGAGCCTTCAGTACGCATTGCAATATTTCCGATTGAATGGTAAGTAGGAAGTAAAATACTGCTCTTGAGAGATAAATGTGAACGTTAGGTTGAAGAAAGGTAAGTGACAACCTTAACGTGTGGATGGGCCTTCCAAGCACGTTTACAAATGCGTTTTTATGTCTTGCGATTGTCATCTTGGTGTTCGCTATGATAGTCTATGCAGCCGAACATCTGCTTATGATTCGAACGATGATAAAAAGTAGAGTACTGCGTAGGTAGTGTTGAACCTTGAGTTTGAAAAGCCAGAAGAGTGAGGGAACGGTCGAAACTTGAGAGAGAAGGTACACACGTTTAGAGTGAATACACTTCGTGGGAGTGAAAGGTAAAATAATACAAAAACCAAGTGAAATATCGTTTCACGTTTCACTCCGACGAAAGGCTTCTCTGAAAACGTCCTGTCTCCTCTCTTAATTTTCGGCAGTTCCCTCACCTTCCTGCTTATTATCGTTCTCGTTCGTCCACGATTCTGTGATGAGCGAAACACATGCACCAAGTTGATTATCGTAGGGGCACAAAATCGGAAATGTTAATGGGATTTGAGACAATTATATACCGGCTTAGAAAAGTGGACAAAGCGGGTATTTGAACCATTTATGTTCGGCGATTGGTACATTTAGTGATTTTGTATTTTGAAATGTTTTTACACTCACAACATTTACCTGTAGACGCAGTGCGGCTACGTAACTTCTGACTAAGTGCAGTTTTATTATGTTTCCAATGTACCTCCCTTCCCCCACCGATCAAGTTTGCGTCAGAAATTTTGTTGGGCAAAACTCAAACGTTTTCCTTGTGGATCAACATTGACTGAAGGGGTAGGGGAGAGAAGAGAAAGGTATTTGCTCTGCGGAAAGAAAGGAGCTAAAAATAAAGCTCTTAGAGGCTTCAGTGTTCCAATTAATTGTTCAAGGATAGTAGGTTTGATCCAAATTAAACTTTCTTATTCAGTTGGAGGTAAGATATCTCCAGAAAGGCAAATATCGAGGGTCTAAAACTTTTCAACAAACAAAATAAATAAAAAATGCAATCAACCGAAATTTGGGTAAAAATTAACTGCTTATGCTGGAAATATCATCTTATACATCCAAGGCTATCTTGAATACCGAATGACCCACAACGTACAAGAAGGCTTAAAAGCCATTTTTGCAGCGGACGTGCATTGTCCCATAAATTAGGGAATAAAGTGGTTTTTCGTACTATGGAAATTACTTCCTTCGCTTGTTTGCACCTGCTGCTTAATTATCACTTTTGGAAATCACCGTCATTCCCTATGTCGAATAAAGGTCGCACCGTTAACACACCAATTGTTCGCGCCATCTATGCTACAGTGTAAGGAAATGTATTACCTCACACTTTGTCAGCGTCAGGGCTGTTTTATAATTTCATTCCGAACAATTTCCCACTTATTACGGGAAAATATCAGTACCCAACATCAGCTGCTCAAAGATCAGATAACTTATCCAATGGCTAAGTCGAGGAAGAAATGCTTTGTTAACGACGTCGTCCGTCCTATTGACAGCCAAACTTAAACAATGATTAAATTCAATCTGTTAACGAGGACGTTATACACCGAATAAGAAGCTATCCAAGCTTTGATGAGTTGAGATCTGAGAGATATGTTCTCTTAATCTCCAAATTTAGGAAACAAAAAATCAGCAACTTCATTAACACCGCAAATGTGTCTTTGAAAAGTGTCTTGATAGTGTATTTAGTATATAAACAAGGGAAACTAACAGTCGTCTTACTGAAATGCTAGTAATCCAAATTATTAAAGGTGATACTGTTCGTGACGAACGTTAAAAACCACCTCTTAGATTGTAATTATTGAACTTAAAAAGCCAATAACTTGAAAATTTAAATTGAAAGACTTTTGAACAGAGAACGAATGCTCTTTAGAGCACTTTGGGATTTTTAGATTTGGTCGATATGTCAATCGAGTTGACGTTAAATTGTTAACACAAGCTCCATATTATCAGCAAAATCATGTAATCGTTCGAATCATAGCACAAACTTGCTCAAAACTCTGCACGTGAATGTATATCTTGTTGGCAGACATCAAAACACCAAAACTACTGTTGAAACGGCAATATATCGTAAGTTGCCAAGCGCTTTCTGTTTAGAGCATAATTACTGTTTTTTTATTTAATTTGGCGTATAAAATTTGGACGAATGTACGCTTAATTAACTTGTCGAAAACGAAAACCTGATCAAGTTAGAGTATTCTCAGAAAATACATTATGTATTTCGATTTAACTACATATGTTGGGTCTTGGAACTAATACATTCCTGATGTTTAAGTTCATGTACTGTGGTAATGTACAAAGTTATAAGCGATCTCTCTTAAATAAATCTTTAAGGTATACGTGATCATTCAAGTAGTCAATATTCTCTGTGAACAACGTGGCGTTATTGACTACCAAATTTGAATATCAAATAACTCTAATTATTTCAAAAACGACAGGAAAGAGCCATCATCACAATCCTTAATCTCTTTTAGAGTTATTTCAAATAGAACCAATTTAATTTTTGAGTCATATGGCATTTAATATTATTTTGCTTGTGTTTGGATAACGATAGAAATTCTTAATCTTTTCCTAAATTTGCTCACAGATGTTATGATAAACAATATAAAGTTTGCTATGCTGGAACAAATAAGAAAGCCACCACATGGTTTTGAAGATGTTGTCAGGACGCATTTCTTTCTCAAGAAAGATCAGATTTTGCGGGTAGGTGCTTTTAGAATAACATAGTGTTGCAAACCTTCACACAGTGCATCAAACAGATCGTCATGCTAAAATGGCCGACCGTATTTTGTGATATGTGAACCAGGGAGAAGAACTTAAGTGCTTTGCCAGTCGGTTGCCATATTGTCCTTCAAAATTTGGAAAATGGATAAAAATTTTTATATTTCCTTTGAGTTATCGAGACGTGGTGTCCGCATCAGTTTGAATTAATGCTGCTTTGTTAGAAATCGATTGTTAGTCTGATAGTGCGGCCTCCCGAGAAGCAGCTGTGCTCTTTCGTATAAAATCGAACGATCTGTCATTTTAGTGGTACACGCGTTCTTCAAGTTGGTGAAAACTTCGTTGCAAGAGGAATGGCAACAAGATGGTCGAAGGGCACTCGGCATAACAAATTCCTTTATCCGAGCTCGTCGCCTGAATTTGTTTAGCCAAATTTGTCTGCCCGAACGAATTTGTATAGCCGAATTCGTCTGGTGTAAAGACATTTCGCTGAATTCGCTTAGCCGAATTTGTTTAGTGGAAATATTTACTGAATTAGCCGAATGCATTAGGACAAGGTTGTCTAGTGGCTGAATCCACTTAGACACCTTTGGAAAGCCGTTTCACAAGATGAAAGCCATTCGAAATTAAAGTAACATTCGTCATAACTATATCCGTAGCAAATTGAGTGATTCAAATCTGAAGTTAGCAAGACAACATGGGGTGCATGTAGCCATTAAATATGACGTAATGAATTTTGACCTTCATACAGCCCTATAGTTCGGGTAGTTTACTTCGGGAAAGAGTATATATTCTGTTAAACTAATTCCGTTCAATGTATAGGAATGCCAAGAATGGCTGGACAACCATTTTGTCGGTCATACGCAAAGAAGTCGCATGGAATCTGTTTATTACGAACTTAGAAAACGACTGGAAAGCTTAGTGCTGCCTGACAAAGCTAACGTGGAAGCGAACTCTGTGAGATAAAGAAGGAAAAGAGGTGCTTAACATAGCAAATCCAGGCTATATTCGTGCGAACTCGCCATCATTTTAGATGTCAGAAAAGATTAATGATTGTATTCTTAATGCTTCCTTCCCACATTGAAAGTGAACCCTCAAACGAAATTCTGAGTTAGTGCGCAAGAAAATTGCCGTTGTTGGGTCCATAAAAAGGGCCTTAATCCGTCGTCAAACTGACTGATAACAAGGACTGAACAGCAGATAAATGGTAACCGAAACCCGGATGGGATCTTGTGCGATTATATTTCATATATTACTGTAATTAAAAGACTCTAAGAAAGGGCTAAGGAGTTGCATGCGATGTGAAGTTGAATGGAACTTCAGTGACTTGATATGCGACGAGGCAATTTTCCGTTTCGTTAACGGTCGTTGCCAACTGGAACGGTCGACGTCAACCGAACATCCTTGCGTTATCCCATGTGTACCCTTAAGTCCTGTGCGCTATTTACCACCTTACCCTCAGCATCCTAACTCTATTAAGTCGCATTGACCAGAAACAGCCTCAAAATGTTTTACCTGTTTTCTTTCCTTGAATTTAAATTCAACGACGGAGTATCTAGGTCACCTTACCCAAAATAAAACCCTAACCTAACCGTCCCAGTGGCAGCTTTCCCGCCTTTCTTATACCCTAACTTGACTACTGGTCGCTTTATTACTCTAATGTTAACATTTTGACCGTACGAAAGCTCGAAGAAAGTAAAACACTGCAGAATAAAAAAAACACACAACACTTTGAGTGCAAAGAAAACAATATAAAAATAAAAATAAAAAAAATAACTTGTATTCGTCACGGATTCGGCCTCACTCGCTACAGATGGCTCTTGATCCCACTAACCACTACACTACGTTTGCAAGCTCGCTTGATGCTGATTAAAATTGGAAATTTTTAAACCATCTCGTCGTTTCATGAGGGTCCTCAGCACACTTGAGGAACCCGAAAATACCTGGTTGGCGTCGCTCGTTTCGGTTGGCAAAAGTTGTTTACGAAAGGGAAAATAGCTGCGACGAGTCGGCAAAAAACCGCTATGATGGAGTCGTTATCACAGGATATTTGACCTCAGGAACAACTGACCACCAGCTATTTATTATGTGCAAAGGTAGATTTATGCCCGTCGATAAATCATGGAGATAAACACCCGTGGTAACTCATTTCTGGAGGGGAGAAGGCCCGAAAACTCAATGGATCCACAACAATAAACGAGTTCGTCAGAAAATAAGCCCTGACCTTATATAAGTACAGCGTTAATTTCCGCACCACTAATTTATGCTAATTAAATCCTTATTGTGATTCCTATCCTTTCGTCAAAGAATAGAAATTTTTTTATCGGGTTGGCGATCAGCTTGCATTATGGATGCAGTAAAGAATGCCCGGGATGGTCAAAATCTGCCACTCAACTCCAATGTTTAATCTTTTCTTTATGTTACGTACATTGAGAATCGTTTTTGTTAATAAAATTTTTGTTACAGTTCTCATCTGGAGAATGTTCTCTCTGTCCCATCCTCGTTAATTTCCTGCATTCGGAAATATGAACTGCTCTTTCGCGTTAATTTCCTTTATTTTGAAAGATTTTTGTCCTTCAGTAGTGTTAACTTATACCGCGTAAATTTGATATGTGTTAATTAATGCAAGCGTTAATTTCCTATGATAAGGTACTCTAGGATCGACCAGTGACCAATCTAGTACGCTTCTATTATTTTGGGAGCCGTCGTCCAACCCTCCCCCCTCCTCCCTAAGCTTCTCCGTCCCTGCCTATAAATCCTAGGGAGTGAACATCACGATTCATGCTTGGAACCACCGAACTTAAATTTTATTCACGGAATAGCACGATGAGCTGGATAACTGGTTGTTCAAAGCAAAAATATCGCCGTTTGGTCGCAAGGATATATCCGCCACATAAGCGGTCGTGGCTGCGTAAAACTGGCCCACAGACTAATGGTGCGCTAACTTTATTATAGTTCTCTATTTATGACAATAGAGCCAAGATATTGCATTATACGCCAGGGAAACCCAAGCCTTTGGTAACTCTGTCTTAGTGTGAACAAATAATCTCTTTGAAGTTACATCGATCGGAGTTTGACCCCAGATAAATCGAAATAATTACTTCGTTTTTGTGTAGATAGCCCGTCTATTCCTAACCCAAAATTTTTTCGCCATGCGAACAAACCAAACCAGAAAAATATTGATAATTATCCATACTTGTGCATGCGTTCACAAGGGGAGGACCCAGAATTGAAAAAGGTGGTATTCATTTCTGAACCCACCCTGGTGAATTAATACACAACAGGGATCAAAATGGAGAAAAGCTCCCGCATCTCCCGTTTTTGGCATGTTTCTCCACTTTTTTAAACGTTTGTCAAGCAGGGCTCCTTTGGCCCTGACCTGAATCCACCCTTGTACGTTCAGATCGTACAACTGTTTTTTATATTGTTCGCGTCTGGTGTGCACGCAGGTTGCCCATGAAGAGTTGCTTGGCTGGACGTTCATGCACCTGTTGCGGGACTTTACTTATACCTACGACCGACACTGCATATTTACTGATCAAGTGATGGAGAACTCCGACTGAGATCGTTAACCCACAATGTAATCTAATGATAACAAAAAAATCTTCAAGAATACAAACAATCAGTGTACAACAAAACTCGTAGATAGTTTTAGAAAGATTTGCTGGTCATAATCGTGACTGGACTCCCCTTTAAATGCACGGAATCATGTTTGCTCTCACCCCGTAAAAGTGTTGTAATTACTGCTTTTGTATCTTGCCGTTCACAACTGGTGATCCTGCGGGTTTGAAGTCTCTGGTTTCGTTTTGACTTCTTGAAACAAATGTATCCGGTTTTACATCCTAAAAGATCCTTTAGGTTGTCCTTGTGATGACGTCTATTTCTTGTCCGTAAGTGCTGTTTACGTCCTCCCTCTTTCCAGATTCCGGGCTGCGCTTCATTACTTTCGGAGCTCGGTTTTTGCGCGTTGTACAGTCGAAGTTTGATCTGTGCCGGTCTCTGGAGGATGGACTTGAAAATCCACGACCGCAACGTTCACACGAGTAGGGTTTCTCCCCCGTGTGCATGTTCAAGTGGAATTTGAGCTCGTAAGACTGTGCGAAAGCCTTACCACAATACTCGCAAACACACGGTTTTTCCTTCGTGTGTGTGCGTCGTACGTGACTGTCGTGTGCAGCGTGCGAGGCGAAGGCTTTTCCGCAGTGGCGGCACTTGAAGGGCTTCTCGCCACTATGTTGACGCATGTGGGTCCGTAGTATGGATGACGCCGTGAACGCTTTGGTACAGTAAGGACACTTGTATGGACGCTCCCCGCTGTGCACTCGTAAGTGTTTGTTCAAGCTCGAAGACTGAGAGAAACGTTTGCCGCACTCAGAGCACTGGTGAGGACGGTGCTTCTCGTGCACGTGCAAGATGTGTATCCGCAGTCGGTCTCGTTTCTCGAACGAACGATTGCAGAGGTTGCAGGGATACTTTCTGTCGCCTTGGTCCACGCAACGAGTGTACTTGAGATGCTTGTCCCTGTAGTACTCGTAAGCGAACACTTTACCGCATCGATCGCAGGCGTAACTTTCGCTGTCTAGAGAAATTTGAAAATATTCCATGGTCACCGTTAACATTTACGTGCTTTTGTGACGATAAGATCTGTTTCTGGTCACCCTTTATGTATCACCCCAGGGGCAACTCGTCATGGCTTTCAGTATTTTAAAGTATCCTTGAGCTTGGAAAAATGAGATTTTATTTTAAGTAAAACTTTTTAAATTTATAAAAATCGGCTTTGCAATCTTCCCATTCCTCGCTTGGTTCTTGAGATATTGAGGTACTTTTGAAATGCAAATCACACAGCTGCATGCATCACATTGTATAATTGCTTGTTGTAAAAGAAGGAATATTCTTGAAGTCATGGATTAAAGCCCCTTGAAACAGTGCATATGGGTATGGGTATATCTTAATATAGTGTTACAGTATTTATTGTTCCATGACACTACATAAAGTTTTCAACAATGTAATAATCTCAGAGGTATTCTTAATTTTCCGTTTACTCAAAATGCAATATATGTCCTGTGGAATTTTTATTTGCACATCAACGTAACCTTACATCTGAAGAACGAAGTCAGGAATGGAAACGTGACAATGGCCATTCTTGATTGAAAAAGTTCTTTCGAATTAGGGAATTTTCGCAAGTTTATTTTTTTACTACCTGGACATTTAAGAAGGGATTTTTCTGGCCCAGTTTAACCTATAAAGTACCCGTCCACATTCAGTACTTCCAAGTGTCAGTTGGCCTACACTAGATTTAACACTTTCCCTATAATCTTTCCAACTTAGTTGGTCACCCGAGTTGGGATTAGAGTTAGAATTCGAGCCAGGATTCGAGTTAGATTATACTCGAATCCGAATTCGAAAATGAATTCTAATCCCACCTCGATTCCCAACTCTATTCGCAACTCGAATCCCAACTCGAATCCCAACTCGAGTTCTTGCCGTCCTCCATCTTTTCACCTCTGCCGAATAGAATCGTCCAACATTAGACGGAATAACATTCCACTGTATCACACTACGAATGAAATTGTTGAACTGATAAAAAGGTGTATAATGGACATTCGTATCAAGGCCTTATGCCTTGGCGGCGATCGATAGACTGTAAAGTAGACTGTATTCGTAATAGCCTCCATTTTAAATATACTTTTATGTATAGTTTGACACGAAATAATTGCATACGATTACTTCTTTGTTTGGAAAAAATCATTTTGGACAACTTTGTGCATGCCCTCCCTAGTTTGATGTACTAGGAGCCGGTACATCCGTGTGCACAGAATTTGCAAGAACAACAGATAACTCGCCTTACCCAGGCTAGACAGCATCTGCGGAGAAATCTTTTCCTTCATTGTAATTGGTATTCCCATGTACTTAAGATAGGAGTCACCATACCAAACTAGCAGTTCTGTTCCTTCGCTTATGTCGTTCGCTACCTCGAAGAAGACATTGTTATCCTCTTGAACCACAAATACGTTTTGCTCACGTTCGTATCTTGCACAGTTGATGAACTTCAACCAATTGTTTGGGTCGTGTTTTCCGTCGATAAAGTGGGTGATTTCACCTTCTTTGAAAACCTAGGAAGCAACAGCGGAGTCTGTTTTTAGTTCTTAGAAGAAGTAAAGCAGGCCTATGCCTAAGCGGGAGCAAGGGGACATTACCTGCCTAAAGTAGGCGAGAAATAGTGACGGGAAAGATCGAAGAGATTAAAGACTTTCATGAGGTCGACAATGAGGTTCACTAAACAGTCTTATTTTACTCCACGCGCATCAGGACAAAACAGATCCTACCAAACTTAAGCCCGTTGCACACCAGTGCGATTTAGTCACAGTCGCCTGATCGCATGCGATTTCTGTTTCGTGACCCAAAAGCTGCACACTTATTTGAAAATTCTTAATAGTTGCTGTCCTTTTTCTGGGGTCCAAGCTACAGATGACATTTTAACTTGTGATTTCTCACTACTCTCTTATTGGTGGTGTCGATTACGCATTGCCAGAAATGCGAACACCTTTGCAACAAGATGCAAATGCATGCATGTATGCCATTGCATGCGAAAAAAATCAAACACGTTTGGTCGATGCGATTTTTTTGTTGCATGTAAAAAGAGTTTTACCTCAAGCTGGTGTGATACAGCTTTCATGCTACTAAAATCGCACACTGTCTCCCAAGTGTGCAGTGGGCTTTGGAGATACAGCAAGCAGATTTGCCGTAGAATGTTAAATTCGAAAACATTTTTTTGGAAAGCTTACTGCTCGTGATCATGCAACAGCTGAAAGCAAACCGTTTCCTACCCAACGTCATTATTATGAATACTTGACCCCGGATATCATATTGATAAACCAGCCGCAATCTTAAATTGTTACAATTCAAAAAAAACGGGTGGTTAAGTTGCATTTTAGCTCTTTTTTGATTTCCCTGTTTTTTATTACTTGGTCTGTGTACTATCTACTTTTTTATTCAAGACATATCAGGAGGTTAGAGAGGAATAAAACCTCAGTCAAAAGTTACTGATTAACATGTCCTAACGTGGGTTCAAAAAGAATAAATAGAACAACTTTTTATGATAATTCAATGTTTTGAAGCTTAGCTCATTAAGGGGTGAGGACGCACTTCAGAATTTTAATTTTGGCAAACGCCACACAATTTTATACATGAGGGTAACGCGCTTGCCATTTAATACGTTAAGAAGCCCCAAACTTCTTAAACAGCACCACGGGTTTCCTGAGCGTTCTCTAACACATCAACCATACATCAATAAATTTTAGAATTTTTGGGCCCCAACCTTCGTCTTCCCAGTGCGCACCTGATAAACGAAGCATTTTGAGAAGAAAATCCACCATACAAAGCGAGCCGAAAGACTTGCCCCGTTCTTCAAAGGTTCTAAACCATTGTTACTTGAGAGCCAAAATTAGAACTTCAAAGTGCTCCATTCAGTCCAAAGTTATTGAGGAAGTCATAAGAACTGGAATATCGATTATGTGAGTTTCCAATCGATGTGATTTACGATGGTTTATTTTTCCAAAATTGCATTTGTATTCCTGTTATATCTGTTTGGCCTGATCCGGGGCACGACTGTCACGTACCATTATTCATTTCCATGTACACGACTTAGTCACAAACATTTTCAGACTATAAAGTAAGATTCCGAAAGTAACGGCAGATCTGGATGCGTCTAAAATTTGCCCAAAGTAGCGGTCCCCCAAAAGCATTAACCCCTGCGTAAGTAGCTACCCCTGCAAACGTTGTTGCCAATTAGCTATCTTGCCATCTTGAACGCAAGCTCAAAGAAGAAAACAAAACATAAACAATGTTCAATACGTGCTTGTCAATGATTGGCTGGAATAGTTCAATGATGACATGGAGGACAGTTTTTTGGGGTTTTCCTGAAGGATTAAGATAAATGCTTTTGGAAAGTATCCTTCGAAAAGTGGCTCTTTTGAAAACCATCAAACTTAAAAAGGGAGTGAATATCATGCAAAACAATTCAAATTGCATTTTAACCTATCTCCACCATCCGAAACTAACGACCCCCAGAAAGTAACTGCTCCCCAAAAGTAGCGCCCCACAAGGGATCCTAAATCCGAAAATAACGCGACCGTTTTTTTCGGAATTCTACAGTATTACAACAATGGCTAGTGAGTATTAAGCAGGGTACTGGTTAGTAAGTTACATACGCCAGGAGGAAGAATCGTATGCGGCAGTCGAATCTTGTGGATTGGGCTCTATGCTGGCCATGGATACCTGCCATGTGGATCTTCTGCTACTTTATTCACCCTTTTAAACTCATATGCAAACTGCTAGGTTCAGACGACGTGATATTTGGCTTTTTTATCATGTTAATACGTGGTATGATGTGGACCTGAATACTATTGAATGTTATAAAGAACCACTTTTCCGGAGTAACATCAAATAGTGTGGAGTAGCGCAACAAACAACGGAACTGAATTGGTCGATAGAGTGAGATTAGGAGCGTGTTCGGTCAGACAGTATTAGGACCGGTGGCCGCCCTATAACTACAAGTGCGTCTAAAAATTAGAATATTATGAAAAAATAGGATATCTGTCATAAGGTAATGTCGAAGCTCAAAATTTTAATTGTATTAGTCTCACTGGACCTAAACTGATCTATCCCCAGTTAAACGTTGGTAAAATCGAACAACTATGGTTTCCACACAATGATCATTAAAAATCCAGCATCTCAAAATATTAGAATATAATATCTGAACATTCAAAACATATCATTACAAGCTTTTACTTGTAGAGTAGCTTGGCCATAAATGGAAAGATAAGTAAGGAATGTCTGTCAGTACTTGGTTGGAGCTCCTTTAGCATCAATGACTGCCTGAATACGTCGTGGCATAGAGGTAATGAGCCTGTGGCACTGCTCAGATTTAATCGACGCTCAGGTGGTCCCGATAGCAGCCTTGAGCTCTGCCAGATTGCTGGGACGCAAGCTGGTCATCTTCTTCTTGTTAACTATACCCCAAAAATTCTCGATGGGATTCAAGTCTGGTGAGTTACTTGGCCAAAGAAGCACATCGATGTGATAATCAGCAAACCAGACAACGGTTGATTTGGCACTATGTGCAGGTGCCAAATCCTGCTGGAACACAAATTCCGCATCACCAAATAGCCTTTCAGCTGACGGGAGCATGAAGTTCTCCAAGATCTCCTGGTAGACCACTGCGTTCACTGTGACCCTGGGAAAACATAGAGGTCCAACACCTGCAGATGACATGGCACCCCAAACCATCACTGGCTGCGGGAACTTGACGCTGGACTTCAAACAGCTGGGGTTCTGTGCCTCTCCAGCCGTCCTCCAAACTCTGCAATCTTGGTTTCCGAACGAGATACAAAACTTGCTCTCATCAGAGAACAGCACTTTGGACCACTGAGCAACACTCCACTTCTGCTTCTCTTTGGCCAATGTCAGCCGCTTGTGACGTTGCCTGGCATTGAGAAGAGGCTTGGTGCTGGGTACTCGGCTGTTGTACCCCATTTCCTGAAGCCGTCTGTGCGTGGTAGCCCTAGATGCACCAACTCCTGCCTCTGTCCACTTTTTATGGATCTCGCCCTTATTGTCAAACCGGTTCTTCTTCACGGTTTTTGCGAGGCTGCGGTCATCCCTCTTGCTGGTGCACCTCTTTCTGCCACACTTAGCTCGTCCAGACAACGTTCCTTTGAGATACTTCGAAGCAGAATTCTGGGAGCAGCCAGCTTTTTCAGCAATAACTTTCTGAGTCTTTCCCTCTTTGTGGAGTGTGTCAATGATGGTCTTTGGACAACCGTTAGATCAGACGTCTTCCCCATGATTGCAGCACCAGCGGTTTCCGTGAATAAATAAATAAACGTTTGTTGTGTGGTACATGTGGTATTTGTACACTTGTGTGAAGTTCGTCAAGCTCAGATGCTCAGGAGCGCCTTACCTAGATATTCAGATATTATATTCTAATATTTTGAGATGCTGGATTTTTAATGATCATTGTGTGGAAACCATAGCTGTTCGATTTTACCAACGTATAACTGGGGATAGATCAGTTTAGGTCCAGTGAGACTAATACAATTAAAATTTTAAGCTTCGACATTACCTCATGACAGATATCCTATTTTTTCATAATATTCTAATTTTTTGAGACGCACTTGTAAACCAATGCTGATGGGGAAGCTAGCTAGTGTATTGAGCGTATAACACAGAGATTCTGATCTCGGAACTGACATGTCACTCACGAGTTAGAGTGACAAGGTTGGCCGAATTTGTGGGCTAACCTTCGGGAATTCTGCAGTAAGCTATTCTTTTATATGCAAGCAGTTTCTAGAATTTTCAAATTCATTTCATGGTTTTTAACTTGTTACTTACTTCCCAAGTGTATGCAGTATCATACAATGCAAAGATATCCTTGGGTTGTACATTTCTGCCAGTGAAAGGTCCAAACCTCGTCCCTTTCTTGATTGGCTTCTCGGAACAGAACACGCCATAATGAGACACTCCCATCAACAGCGTTTCCACTATTTTAATTCCTTCGGGCAAAGTTCTTGACTCTGGATTGGCCTCCAACTCTTTCTTCAAGCCTCGCTTTTGTCCAAGGCTGGGACCTCGTTTGAAGTGTCTTACAGCTTTCCCTTCTTTAGATTCCAGACTAAATTCATCCAGTCTTTCGAAATATGATGCTGATTCTGTAATAGAATTATTACAACAGTTTTCAGGCAAAGGAACCCAACGACGCAGAAAAGAGTGTACTCTCGCAACTCAACGTGCATGGTTTTGTAAAGTTAGAAGGATTAACCCTTTCATACACGATTTCTTATTCTTTTGTTCTTTATTCTCTTTTATTTTTAACTTTGTTCCTTCGTTAACTCCATCGTAATAATTTGTTGTTCTACGACAACGGTATGCATGAAAGGGTTAAGGAAAGAAGATATGCAAAGAAATCAAGTGAAATCAATTCAGTTCATCTATCATGATCTGAGATAACACGTAATAAGGGTTTGAAGGAACGAATTATTCCTATTTATCTCCCATGCCGTTGTGCAACGTTTGACTAAATTTCATCTGCTATACGCTTTATCAGTTTTTCACCTTTTGCATGGCCCAACGGCATAAATGCCCCAATTGATCAATATACATGCGTAACTTTAAACTTCATTCACTTGAATTCTCTTCACTTCTGCTCTTCGTTCACAGCTATTGTCTTTTTGAATCGCATTCAATGAATGAAGTGGAAGTTATGCAAGCGTGTAAAATCAGGTATTGCGGTATTTTAATTTGCGATTAAATCAAGTTTGCAAGTACAAGCAAAATTTACGAGCTAGCCGGGTTAAATAAACGCAAGCATAAGCACGAGACAAAAGAACCTTAGTGTTCTCCTGTTTTTGAACATATAATTTATGCAATTATTTCGCGTGCTTGTGCTGATGCTTTCGTTGCCGCTTGGGAATAAGTTATTTCTCTTTTTTGTTTCATTCCTGTGCTTGTGTTTGCATCGTTCCTACGAACCAGGCTTCAGTCTAGGCCGTCGGTTGATATTATCAAGGCAGACAGATAAGTGAAAAGTCAGTTTTACAGTGACTGGGATTGAATAGACACATATGCGCAAGAACACACTTAGCCTAAAGCTCCCTATTTAATTACTGCTGAAAAGGTAGTCGCAACTGGTACATCGGGAATAGTTTGTGATGTGTACTTCAACACTGTAAGGTTTTAACCGAAAAATATGGAATAAAAGAGTGACATCCGTTGCCTCGGTCAATGAATAATGTGCATCTTGGAACTTGGTGATATCACGGACAATTTGCAGACCTGTCTGAAGCTCATTTTCTCAGAAAGACGATTTCTGAACCCAATACGGAGATCGAATCCACAACCTTCTGATAACCAGTGAGACTTTCTAATGGTAAGAACGTCTCATCAGAATATCGTGAATTAGATCCTCGGTATGGGTTCAGAATTAGTTTTTCTTTTTGTACGAGCTAGACCAGTCCATATATCGTCCGCAATGGTGTCAGCTGATCGTTGATGGGAAGTGTCTGTTGTACAGAGGTTTTCACTTTAAGGTTTTATTCTCCTCGATGTTATATGCTTGTGGAAATAGAATTTTGACGATGTTACTTTGTTACCTTTATAAAGCATTCCTTATTCATCTTGCTCTGAAATATACTTAAACATGAACTTTTTTCGTTCCTTTTAGATTAATAGTAATGTTAGCTTTCCCGGATTTATGATCTGACCGTGCTGTAGGAAACTGTTAATGACTAGGGGCCTGGATCCAAGACTGAAAGTCATGAATGTTCGTAAGAGCGCTTTGGCGACCCAGTATGAAAAAAATATAAAAGTCGTAAAATATGCTTGTTATTCCACAATAATTTTTTTGCGAAAGTGAAAATATGGATAAATTACTGATGTCCAAGCTCCCGCTATGCCTTCCCCGGCTAGCCTGTCCCCGTTCTTTTACCCATCCCGGCTGTGGAGAGGCGAGATAAGCGGCCCTCTGAGGAAAGCAATTTGCCGAATACCTGGCTTGGACTGGCCATTGTGTCATCGCACCACAGAACAATGGCTGACTAATGTTCTACAGTACGATGGCACAATGACCAGTCCAAGGCTGCCCAATACACTACGCTGTGGAAATATACCGAACAATAAACTATACGGAGAAGGAGCACAATGCCCTTCCCTCGGAATTCTATAGCAAAAAATGCCTTGCTCAAATAGGTTTAAAAACAGTTTGCCAATGAATTAGAGTCACTCTTTTTCTCCCTACTTTACTCGCAATAAACGATTTCCAAGTTTAATGTTCTTTTTACCAAATCGTGAGTCTGATCTCTGCCAGTTTCCAGATAGCGCATAGGAAAGTCCATGTTCTTCCAATTCTGATTTAACGTAACCATAGAGTATATTGTCCACGTCTGACTGACTAAACAGTTGGTGGTAATATCCGTGAAACTGCAATACTGGTTCCATCTTCAAGCTGTCTGATTTTACTCTGGTCCTGCAATTTGTAGAAAACTAATTACTAGTCGCATGGCCGTAGGAAGCAGGGGATGCCGGGGTTTGCGGCCCCCTACTTCCCGGAAGAGGGGGGGGGCTGAGCACTCCTGAGTATTTAATATCAATACCACTCTCAATCCCATATCCAAACCATTCTCGGAATGAGCATTTTATATGGCATTTTGTAACCTTCAGGATATTGTAACTTGATTAAGCTCCCACCCCAAAATGCAGGAAATAGCATTTCAGAGAGTTCCGACTTCAAAATTTACCGAGGAAGCATGCCCCCGCACCAACCAGAAATTTTTCAGCCTCGTAACATGGAACATTTCTCTACGGCCTTGTGTAGTAGAGGCTGTAGTTTAACATGTGTTGGTTATAAAACGGTTTCGAGTTCAATTTGAAATTAATTTTCAAGAAGATGTTTCTCAAATTTCAGATTTAAGACATTCGGAAAGCCAACGTGCACCCAGATGAGTTGGAATCAGGTCTACTCAATGAGCAGGCTGTATAGAAGAAGCATTTATTGTCCCTACGTACATGAAGCGATAGAGATGTCCTTTTTAAGTTCTTACTCCTCAAACTGATCCTAAAATCTGCCTCCGTAATTATAGGTGTAAAAAGTCGAAAGTTCTGACAAATCACTCACCATTATTTGGTCGGGGTTAGAGAGTTCAAGCAAGCTAGTACGGTGTGGGCATTGAACAACCTATATTAGTTTGAACCATTCCGATAAAATAGTATTCCTTTGCCATTGTGATGAATTCTGAAAGTTGTTTTTATACTTCTAAAACTCTTCTCCACAGTTCTGGTCAGTTTTTAAATTTTTAAACAACCAAAACGTTCTACTAACAATGTGCCAAACGACAGTAGCTGTGAAACCGTGGAAATGCTCTCGACAACGTACTGAATATAAGAAGGACAGAGTTGAAAATACTCTGGGGACGACAAATTCTTCATTCCTTTTGTTTTGAATGAAAAATTCTGTTGTAACACCACGTTGCCATAGACGTTGCCGTCGTGTTTGCTTAAATTAATCTCTCTAGTGAACGCATCTTAGCAACAAAATAAAATATAAGGCGTAATTCTGTTAATCTGCAACTGGTTGGAGATCTGTTATACACTTAATAATTGGCATAGTCAAGCCATTGTAATACATCAAAAACGATTGACGGTAAAAGGTAAACGACAAAAGCATATGGTCCTCTGTCTCCTAACATGTAGGAATCAAAAGTTCCCTACTCTTTTGTCGAGTTCAGGTACTCTTTTGTCGTAAGCCTTCTTTTCGTCATTTTCCTGTTTGCTTTATAACGCCTGCTCGAGGTTCAATATGGTGTGCAAAGAACTTTTGTCATTAGCAGCGCACGCAAATTTAGCGGTGATATTTTCGTACGGACTTTTAAATGTGCACTGAGAATCGCAATACCTGTATCACTCGACCTACCAACGCTTCATTTTAGAATCGGAATACACGCCTCTCTTAGTAATACCATCAAATGATGATAGCAATGGGAGAGTCAGTATTGCGATTCTCAGACTTATGCTTAAAAAGTCCATACGTCGAAAACTGCATGTTGCCCAATCACGTCTCCAAAAATGCTCATTTACATTTACTTTGGCTTCATCTTGGTTGTTTTCTACCAGAAATTCAGAAATTCATCAGTTATTGTCATCAAGGATGGCTCGATCTACTCTCCCTTCACCTCCTGTTTCGGTGAAAAATATACCGACTTCCCAAACGTCATTTCCAAGCCTGTTTTGTTACGCCTATACCCGAGATGCAACACGGGGAAGGCACTGGATTCTGGGGTGAAAAGAACTTTGTCATTTGCAGCGCGCCCAAATTTCCCAATGAGTTTTTCTGTTGGTGATGTATCAGTCGATTGCCCATGAAATGATGACATTAACTTACTTGATTGTCCCATGACAGCTGATACTATCACAAACCCTCCCAAACGTCAATAAATTTTTGTGCCAGTTTTTTTTAATCAGATTTAAGTCCATACAAGTGGAACACATAGACAATTTGCGACTCACTCACTCATGGCTATGCTGGAGTTTCATTAATCGAAATAACAGGATTAGGTTGAGTTCTCGCAAGTCAAAAAATAGGGCTGTGATGTTCAGAAGCTCATAATGTCGGATAAAGGGGTTTTTGCCAGCTTGGTCAACTCTGTGATTGTACAACAAAAAAAAGTTTTCAAAACGCGCAATTGGAATGCCCAGACTTTAGCCATATCTAGGCATTGGAGCATCGTGAAATGCCCTTTTGATGTTCGGAAAATCGTTGCTCATAAAATAGATATGTACAAATCCAGCTGTTGAATGCCTCCTTTTCATTCGAAATCGGAATGCCTGATCCAAAATCAGCGCATCTGCGCTTTTAGAAAACACTCCTCTTGTTCGCGCTTTCTTAAGTAGCCTTCCGAGATATTCGTCGACTAAACAGTTCAGAAGAAACTGCAACTGATGGAACGATTTGCCTAAGACGGACTAACACTTGAAGACAAAATTTTTGCCAATGATTTTGAGTTCACTGTTTTTCGATTACTGAGGTATATGCTAGCATTTTATTTATTCATTTATTTATTTATTTATTTATTTATTTTTTGCTGGCATTATGGGATCCCAATTTTAACCCGTAATGAGCATACATGAGATCTGCGGTTACAGGTTATGATTTCCTGCCAAATATCTTACACTCAACAAACGAGTTTTTATTTCTTATCAAAACTCTTCCAGACGCAATCTCTCGATCTCTGGGTTTTAACGCAGACTTTGTGGGTGCAAAATGAAAAATGTCATGATTTATTAACGTTTTCAGAATCACGTACATGAACCAACACCCTCCCTAAGTTTGGTCGGTAGAATTGCGATCAGTTCGTCGATGTTGAAGAAAACAACGTACGCTTGCTCGCATTAAAGTGAATGAAAAATTACATTTGAAAATGGGCTGGTGATATCATTCATCAAAACTTTTTTTGTGTTTGATTAACGAAATTAGCATACAGTTTTGTTTCAACTTTTGCGACGCTGAACTGTTTACCAAACATGCGTCTTGACTTGTGGAGGAAAAGAAATACGAGCGTTTGTTGAATTGCCACGCTGACGCGCGTCGACACTATTTTCTTGCTGTTCCTTCTTAACGCATAAACATTGTTAGAAGATTTATAAGACGAGTTGAAGGATAGTGTATATAAATTATGTTCAATATAAATATGATGTAATTAACGCCGATGTTGTTTATGTTTCTAACTCAGAAAATTCCACGGTCGGATCGTGGCTGCCTCAATAAGGTTTATAGAATAAAGCAGACCTGATTGCTTTTGACCGTGCACGAAATACCGCGATCTTATGTCGCTGTCTCATGACATTTGGAAAAAAAAGACATAAAAAACTTAATTTAAAAACAACAAAGCTCAAATGAAACGTTAATTGAATGAAAACAACTTGTGGGGCGGTTGAGTAAGTTTTTTTTTTTTCTTTCACACGGCGAACGACCTTAAGTTTTTGGTACAATATCTATTAGTACACGCAGGCTTTCTTCATCTAGAGTTTATAATATCATTATTGGGGTTCACCTGAACATCTGGCATCACTTGCCAGTTGTTATGCATGATTGTTGTGAATGTGGTTAGCGGTGCGACTTCAGATATCAAATCGAGCTTCTGGCGCCGTGGGATTAAATTATGAATAAGAGGTCCTACGTTTGCGAGAGGCCACCATACTACGCTACTACAAAGACATTTTTTATATTTATATATGTATATGAAAATCTATGTATGTGGACTCACATTATCGTTTCGTTTCGAGTTTGCTTAACTCTATATGATATTTTTTCAGTCAATAAGAGGGCAGCTGCGTCCTCAACAACGCACATTACAATACCTAATCTATCTCAGATGGAAAACGTTATTTCCGAGCATAAACAACGAAAGGGTCATCTGTGTACGGATTGCTTTAAGCCCGAAATGATTTATATACAAGCAGATAATGCCAAGAGGGAGAAATTTGCATATGGGCGAGTGAGGCTGTAAGTCGATGCGCTCATGATCAAGTGTTGACGAAGGTGAAACATCGTGCGGGTTCGGTAAGATCAATGATGAGTTCTTAGATTTCAAGCCAGTTTGTTCCCGAAAATGCCCACAACTATATGACGAAGTATGAGAAAGGTGTTCTGTAAACTGTATATCATAGGATAAAACAATATCTGTGATTGTCATAAATAACCTAACCGATCCTACAGGAATCACTGAAAAGCCACTTTAGACCTCTTTAGTAAATTTTGCAGGACCTATGTAGCACTTTCATGTCCACAACGTCACATTGCGTTCAATTTTCTTCCCTTCGAATCCGTTCGTCAACCATTGTCTTCCTTCTTTATACTGTTTAGAAATGCTGTACTTAAATCACCAGGTTAATGCATCACCTAATTTTCAACATTAGTGCCCAATTTGAATTTTTCCTTACATAACGTATGGTGTTTTTCAAATGATGAAGAAGTTCTAGCTATGTAAAGCTTGTAAAAATAATCTTTTTTCATAAGGAATCTCCTGTTATAAAGCTATTCTTCAGGCAAATATACTGTATATGCGTATATGTACGCCTCACCACCCAATATCCGTTCGAAAACGCAAACAGCACTCCACTATTACATAATATTTCTGGGGAGTTTTTTTGAAATCTTTTGAAGCTTTTCATGGTGCCTCGTTAGGTTGCCGTCTTTTCTCAAATTTAGCCCAAAAATAAGACCTTATGGGTATCAAAGCATAATCGAATTTCCAAAACAACTGAGGGGAAAAAAACGCGTATGCAAGCCCCAATCGCAAATTAAAGTTTAAATGGATGAAGCAAGTTAATGAGGTTTGCAACGCATAATTTGCTTTATTTCTTAACGTATGCAGATTCAAAGGTTTGTTAAGGAAGACTTCAAGTTAATATTTTCAACCATCTCATCATGCTGAAAATTTATCCTTCTTCTCGTGAATATATGTGAACTGCAAAGCGCAGCTGACAAGACGTCCAGGTCTTTAAAAGCTTCCAAAAGTTGTCTCCGTAGCCTGCCGTCGCCTTATGACGAAAAATTAGCTAAATCGGGCTTCGTCCATGCTTGGAAGAGAAATAAATAAGGTAGAGAAAATATTGGGCATTCTTCAGACAGTAGCAGTTCAAGACTTACGATGTATGGAGGTCTTTCCCCTTCATATACTTACTTTTAGACGGATAACTGCAACAATTGACCCATATGTACAGCAATCAAAATTAAACAAATGAATTATGCTTTTATAAGCGAGTGCTTTATGACAAGCTAAGTCCCGTCGTCACAAGATGGCCTAGTTTTCGTAAGTATGTGATTTTTAGTTCGGAAGTTGCGTGCGAACTAAACTGAATTCAATGTTAAATTTGATGAAGAGGCAAACAGTGCGAAACTAAATAATACATGAATTGGAAAAAGAATGCCACGGTAGATTAATAACATAATGATTGTTATATAGGGATAAAGTTTGATGCGTTAACAATGTATAAGATATTACAACTGACTTTCTTTTTTGAGTCAGTCAGTCAGCATGCAGGGAGCTTTTGCTCTCGGCGAATAGTGTTTCCAACTCTTGTCCAACATTTGCTGAAAGAACCTCAGATGGAAACCAAACAGAATGAAACAAGAACCTTACCTACACTGTGGTAACTTGAAAGCAGCTTGTTGACGACTGTCTAAACTTGGAACGTCTTGCAAAAAAATCGCAATGTTATTCAAGTTTGGATTGATTCATATAGTGGTACATGCACCAAGAGGTAACAGACGCTGTTCGCGGGTCGGTAGGCTATCAATTGTGGGGAACGGCTCTCTTCCTGCAGTCTTAAATAACGTCTCTTTCAATCATGTAAGGTTACACACCAGCTGCGCTGCAGTAGCGTAATTTACTGTCATTAACAAATCAAGTCTGTTGGTGTGGATTTTTGATCTTTTCAGATGATAAGATCCTCCTGGTTTTATTCCATTACATAATTCCTTAACAGTTTACATTTTGTTTCGACCATTCTGTTTTATTTCATTTTATTTTATTTTATTTTATTTTAATTCATTCGAACAAGACAGTGTTCTGCAGAGCTAACTCTGTATTTTATATGAGAAGATTTCTTTTTGTTGTCTCAGGACATCGTTGTGTAAATTTTTTTTATCATACTTTTCGTGATACTACTAGGACTGATACGACAAGTGCTTTCTCTGTCAAGAGGAAAAAAATACTTCTACCCTGTTTCCACTTTGGCATTAGAAAGAGAGAAATCTTTTCGTTGTGATATACATGCAAAAGAGGGAGGGGAAAAAAAATCGGTCGGCAGTTGTGATCAAACCGCCGTTGTTAACTCCTTACCACAATCTCTACATTTTTTGACCAAAACTCTGTTGCTTTCAAATTAATATTAAGGCCCTGAAACATATCATGATAAGGTTCCAAAACGTAAACATAAGACTGCTCTTCTTAATATGAATCTTCTCAAACCCTTGTTGTTAATAACCTTCCACGATTTCCGGTCTCGAACATCAATTGATTTATATCACGGTAAAGAACCATTCAACTTAGCTTTTATGTCACGTTTTCCGGTTTTGAAAAAAAGAAAGAAGCTGTTCCTGGGTGGTTGGCTAGAGTATTAAAGTTCAGTATTGTTTGCGGTCTTTTCATAAATAAATGACTACTTCTAACTATCGCTGTGTGACAAAGGAATTAAACAGACAAAGTCAGCCGTGGTCAAGATGGCCATTATAGAGCTGATCCGAGCTATGATTGATGCAAAGAAATATTGCAACCACCGCACTGGGACGTATCCATAACACGAAAGAAATCAAACGCCTTCAACCAGCTACATTGCAAGAACACACAGAACACGAAATCATGTTATCTGTTTTATATTTTTCTCAATTTCCCTAATCTTCTTTCCCTTTTTTCTCGTTGTTGTTTTGTTTATTTTTTCCCCCTTTTTAACGAGTCAGCATTTATAATGCTTAATCGTTAATCGTAAAAAGATGACATGATAGTTCATCTGGTTTTCTTGGAGTCAAACAAATCCTCCCCCTTTACTTTTTGATAGATTTTAGTGACTTGAATGACAAACCAATATTTGTCGCTCTGGCGCTGCCAGTTACAGGCCAAAGAGTTAACAAGAAAACTAATTAACTAAATTCAAATAAAATTATAAACAAGGCAACTGGGGTCGCATGCTGGAATAACCCCATTGCTCGGGTAAGCGCCTGACGTGTATATCATAGAAAAATACGCGAAACACTTCCAAAGTGAATTACGAGTAAACAATTATACAGTGTTATGACTTCAGTTCGTATTATCAAAAAACGTGGAAAGACAATTGCTTTCTATAATTGCTGATGTTTTATCTGCATTGGTGACGTCCGAAGCCCTCTATTTACAAGAGCATGCATGTTTTCATCGCGCAGGTTGGTTATTCGTTTTAAAGTCGGACTTTCATGGAGATTCACGATTCTGTTTATAGTGAACTGAGAAGAAATTTCTTAGCAGTTAGGCTTAAAATGCTGCATATTTCGCTCAAACTTAGCAGTAAAACTGTTGGGATTCTTTGCCGTTTACTGCTGTGAAAGTTCCGTAAAAGTTTAGACTTTCCGCAAAATTATTTTGTCACCCTAAAGAAGAACAGAAACTTTGTGCAAATTTTTGTAAATAGCTGTGTTTCTGTACATAAAGTTACCTTGTTAAGTAAATTTCCGGCCCTTGGCTTCCCCGATATTCCATGAGCGCTGATTCATAGCTAGGCAATGCAGCGAGGAAAAAAAACCCAAAAAAAACAAACAAAAATACTCGGTAACCGCAAAAATTGCGGATAACGAGAGCGACTTCATTGATCTCAATTAAAAACGCTGTGCCAAAGTTAAATTTTAAATATCTGTTTAAGCTTTTGTCACCTGCCTCGGTGAATGAAGCCAGCCCATCAAACTGAAAAAAAGCCAACTTGGGTCTGTTATCACAACTTTACAATAACCTTTCAAATAATTCCGAAAGTATGCCTATTATAGATAAGACTGAAAAACTTTGATGCTGTCATGAAAATATCTTATCGAGAGGACACCACTTAAGCCGGAGAACTGGATGCTTCTATACCGCAGTTCTCAGTATCATTTGCCACTATTTTTTAAAAGCCCACAAACACAAAGATTGAAATATTACAGTTTTCTAGCTATGTGAGCGGATATGCGAGGTGATATGAAGGACAAAACTCAGAATTAAATTCCAGACTGCAGTTTTGTCGGATTTCCAGTTACAGGCCAAATTTTGGATTTTAATTGGATAACCAATTTCATTTTAAGTTTCATGCCGATTTTGTTCCCGACATTTCCAGCGTAATTCGCACTGCATAACTACGTTAATAATTCCATCTCATCCATTTGGCAATAACTGTATTTCCGTCCGAAATACATCCTAACTATTTCACGATATCGCCCACACTGCAAAGTTTAATGAAGCTTTTTCAGCTAATTGTTCAAAGGCGTGAGTTTCACATCGTCATTGATCACCTATGATTTTTGGGTTGATCAAACTTTGTGATTGGGAAATGAACCGCACTTTAACATCTGTTTTCATTCTTCATATAAATATTTCTGCCATGACTAATGTATACCACAACCACTATACTATACATGTGCTTATATGCATATAATTTCATTATTAAGGAGACCGTTTTTAACCTTTTCCTGTCCGAGACGTCTCCCCATGACAAGTAACGTCGTCTGGCGTTAGCAGGAGTAAAATTAAAAAGTTAGATATGGACCGGAAAGGGCCATACCCTGTAGACACGACCAAACTTTCCTTCACAAGTTTAATTTTCTCACATGTACGACAAAATGGACAAGTCGTGTATTTCAAAAGCAGGCACTACGACCTTTTAAACAAGGTTCCTTGTCAGGGAAAGAATTTGTGGTCAACGAAAACTTGGTCGTGCCCGCGTGTACTGGGCTTTACAATTTACAACCAACGAGAATCTATGAAATAATCCTCGTTGGTATCGACCGTAATAGCCGATCTAGTACCCCTTCTTTGGTATAAATCCTATACCTGTGGTAAAAAAACAAACCGAAAATGTGAAATATCCCAGAGTTCAGTAAGATTGCATTCACGAAATTTTCTAGGAAAGACCAAAGGACTGGACGTTTGGTCTCGGGGATATTTCTTCGAAACCAGAAGAACCAAAAGAACTTCTAAAGAAGCGAAGGGTAGAGATATAAGCATAAGAAACCTAAAAGGGACATGAATTTCGGCCGACAAAATATCCAATGTTATAGAGTTTTATTGACACCAGCTTCTCGATATAAACTGATTGGCGTACGAGAAGAATTTATAAAGAAAGGGCTGAAAAAATTTGCCCGAATGAAACTAGCATTCCTTTTGCACACACGTCTTGCCTCAATTTCAGAATTATTGAGCAAAAAGTTTGCCCAAATGACCACTATTTTCTGGCATTTGGGGAGATGCAACTAAGCCCGCCTTTTGCTCTATGTGTAACAGCATGTCAAAATGCGTCATGGACTCTCCAAGTTTCCTAAATTTTTATTCCATGTTCCTTAAGCTTTCAACAGGGTCACCAGAACCGCTCCGGCTAAGTTGTCTTTGGCGGACCACTCTTTTGACGTGACCGAATGCGTTAGCGTTTCATTCAGAAGCTAACTATTAAAGGGTCACAAGGATTAAGTAAAAGGATCCATAATCGAAACACTGGAATTTTATTTCCGACGGTCTGATTCAAACAGTTTCTCGAGTTCTCGTCCATTCCAATTGATCTCATGCATGACTACTATGATGTCAAACCCAAACGTCGTCTGCATGTAGCCAGCCTATCCACTGTTGGTTTATCAAATGCTAAATGTCGTGCTCACACTAGTGTATGTAGAGGGAGGCCATGGTGCCATCTTCCTTCATGTGTTGAGTTGCATAAGAAATTTAGCGATATTTTAGATTCGTGCACTTATACTTTATTATTAGAGGATATATTCCCTCTTGAATTAGACACAAAAACTAACCCACACCAAGTTGGAGGCAATTAACTGGCCTTTCAGCTCTTTGTCGTCCGGTTTTGGCCCATCTTGGTCAGACGACACCCCCCTAAAAAATTCTGGCTATGCCACTGCGTGTGCAGTGTACAGTTGTAATTAATATAGAGCATGTTTATTTTGGTGAGTTGCTGGCCATAAAGCATTGCATCGGATGATATAAAATACTTTCAGAAAGTAAGCCGTGTTTATACCTCGCACGGCATACCCAAAACTCATAGCATTAAGCAAATATTTTAGTGTGCTCATCTTGGAAGAGTGGTCATTGTCACGATCTTTTTGGCTTTTGATGACCTTAGGTCCAAGAACTCCTCAGAGGCGGAGATATAGGGGGCAAGGAGGGCTTGAGCCCCCCCCCCCACTTTTAAAGTTGGGGGACAGAGCCTCCCCCATTTCTGCCGAAAAACCCAAAATTTGTACTTTCATATTTAATGAATCTTGACATCTGGAGGAAATATGGCGTAACATCAAGTGAGAAAAAAGTCCCCGACTAAGTGTAATAATTGATCAATAAAACTAAAACTGTGGAGAAGCAGCTACGGATATGTCCTGAAATGTTTGCTCTAGTATTTACCAGCTGTCAGAAAACACGCGTTTTGCGTGATTCTCCTCGTAAACAAAAACTCAATGGCAAAAAATACAGCGTACTTTGTTCAATATATGGTCTCTACCAGACAAAAAAAGGAAAGAGAAAAAAAGGGAAAAAAGGAAAAAGAATTTGTGGATTAAGTACTTTGGACATTTTAATGTTTAAAACGTGCATGTAGTAGTACACTTAGGACCTCCGTCACCGTTTTTTGTGTGAGTTTCTATTCTATTTCAAAGCTTTATAATATGAAAAATTATTGTAAGGTACGTAGACATGCGTTTGCATAATTTAAAAATCAAAAATGTTTCAAAAATTTATGAAAGCTGTACAGCTTTACAACATTTGTTGGAACAATATCCTGCAAAAACTCTTCTATAAGTTATTTGCCTTCACTGCTAAGTTACTTCCTATGGCCATTAACCCTCCCACCCCACTTTTTGAGAGGTGTCTCCGCCCTTGCTTCTAGAAGCTATCCAGCCAACTTACAAATCAAAATTTATTGGGAAAGCTATAAATACAAAGGATGGATAACAGTTTATATTTTGCTCATGATTATCTGTCGCACAATATGTGAGTAACCGCCGAAGCCACAGAATAGAAAATTGCTTCTGGGTGCAAAAATAAAGGGACGCCAACCTGTGATGTCGTGAATTCATACCAACCAAGGTATGACATAATTAAAGAGAGGGTGAAATTGCAATGGCCAAGCCATTACAATTTCACCCTCCCTTTAATGTCATACCGTGGTTGGCATTCACCTTTCTCGTTAGTTTTAAAGTTGGCAACGGGAAAGTTAGCACTACATTCTAAGTTTACCCTGGGCGAGGATAAATAACTAACTCACCAACCAATCGCTCATCATGTGTCGTTAAGTGGTCTCAAGAGATACAAAAAGAACACTGGGATTTACGATTTGATGGACTACTACTGTACGAATTTTGAAAGTTCTGTTCCAATGGATGTTATCGTTTGATTTTAATTTGTCGTCTTCTTTTTTGCTTGAAAAGAATTCTGGGCCAGGGATTATTACTGTACCAACCTCCTTTGTTACCATAGTGTTGGAGGAACCAGGCTGGCTCCGGGGGCTGACGTCCCTCAATAATTTTTCAGAGATAAGAATGATTACGTTTCGGAAAGCCCTAGGATAAACAACCCCGGAACAATGGGTTGACATTTGTGTCACTTTGTGAGTTCATGTCTATGTTTGCGTTTCATATTGTATTTAAATCTTAGAATCCGAAACATTACCCATTCCCCTCGTTGTCGTCATCCCCGCTAATTATCTTAGTGTTTTCATGTTGACCAATTTCTTTGTGTGAATTCTACGTGCATCTTTTCTGCGTCATACGCAAATTGTGACCTGACAGCCGGTGATTTTTTGTCGTTTTTATTCTTCACGTCTAGTTACTAGAGGGTTAATCTCAAAAACACGCGGATAAGCGGAGCCCCTCTTTCCCAAAACATTTTCCATCCGTCTCTGTATCATATTTATATTCAATAAAATCTTTTCTGATTGATGTCGTACATCGATGTTTCGATACAAACGTGGTGGTTACACTAAGGTTAATGGCTGAAATTCCGATTAATAAATGTCGCCAAAGTCTTAATCAATGCAAAGTAATGAAATTAACAGTGACCAACTGGAGACGTGCACTGGACGCTTGCATCGCCAGAATTGCTTGACATTGCTTGACAACTTGACAAAGTTTTCATTGAGAATGGGAGGTGAATCAAGCATAATATGAATTTAAAATATAGTAAAGTTCTGAAGTTTTTCAAAATAGCTCTTTACTTTGGCGGTAGGATTACAAGATTTAGGTTATTACCTGTTTTATACTTTTCTATTAACCAATAACATGCGAGCATTTTTGTGATTGTGTGTACATTGACACGGTGCATTTACCTGGGCAATAAGCTGTTCTACAGAATTGCAACCAGGGGGTCTGGAGACCAGGTTTCAAGCGAAATAAGCGAGCACCGCGAAACAACTGACCGAGTGTGACAAGTCAGAAATTTACTACCCTAACCTAATCCTAACCTGTATCTGATGCACATCTAACCAATGTCCGATGCATATCTCATAAGGTGCATCCTGTGCTCATGCGCACAACTAGAAGAACCATTTATTTCTCAGGTCATAAATTTCACGTTGCACCGGTATTAAATCTAATACATGAAGGACGAGGGAAAGTGTTTGACCCTGAGATCAAATAACGAGATAAGTATTTCAGAAACAGGGCTTTGTCTTGAGTTCGCTTTGCCGGGCTTCTTAAACTCTCTTCGAGGTGTGTTGTAAATGATTCGAACACTTGGCTGTTGCTAGAGAGACGATCGGAATCGAAGAGAAGTTGGAACGAAAATTGTGAATGAGTTAGTCAAATTGAATGTCAAGTCTAATCTGATTTATTCAGTTCGATTAAAGAGATCAAATGATTAAAGTCTACAGTTCTATACTACAAGGTGGTCGATCGAAGAGTCAAACACTCTTACCATCGCAGTATCTATGCATGTCTAGATTGTGATTTTCTTTTGCTATCGGCTGTTTCCTTATGAATTATTGTTTGGAGAATGGAGAGGTAATACTTAAACCCTTTCGCGGCTGGATAAGATTTGTGCAATATTACTCTGGCTAATCTCAGAAGAGTTTATTCGTCAAAGAGAAAGCTTCCCACGGAGAAAGAGTTAAGCAGACAATCATTTCTGATTTCCGGCTTGTGAGGCTCTGTATTGTTACAATATGAACTTGTGCTCAGGCTGTGTTTAATTCTAGCCTGGACGTCAAGACGTTACCGATACTAGTGAAATATACTTACGCACTCTTCACCCAGTGTTCAATATTTATTCTGTACAGTTCTTAAACAGAGGTTGCACCAGCGAGGGGCAGAGGGGCTACAGCGCCCCTCGGGGAGCCTTGGTCCCCCTATATTTAAAAGCCCTTGTAATAAATCTTGGAGCTTAAGTGTATGTGTGGTGTCACTCCAATTTGTTGCACACAGAATTCAGATTTGTTTTATTATTTTTTATGGTTTTTTTTATTTATCATTAATTATTTTCATATTTCGTGAGACTGATCAACTGATACTGGCCTGCGACTGAATTGAGTTTTACACCTTTGTTTCTTAGGTTCGGCTTCGGGAATTAATTATTTGAAAAAAAAAAAACAAAAGAGCAGCATCATCTTCAAGGTTGAATTCAGCGAAGTTAATAATACAGATCATTAAGACTCGTTCCATCGAATATTAAAAACTAGGTAATTCCAACTTATTAACTGATGAAACTTATTCGGATAATGGAAGAGTGATACTGGTGGGTATTGATATCCACAATATTTTATATGGACTGCCTGAACAAAAGACTGGGCACTACAAGTAGCGGAAAGGAGTGACACCAGAACCACTGAACAAGCAATTGCCAAAATGGCGGAACAAAGTGGTGGAATAACAAGGAAAAGTCGCGCTTTTGCCGACAAGTTGAACAAGTAAGCGATTTGTTATTTTGGTCTTTGTTATCAAGTTTAAATTTATTAGTTCTATTTTTAATCCTTTCTGGTATGTTTGATCGTAAGGACACATTCGGCGGCGCAGGCCAGAGAAATGGCTGCGTCTACGTTCACCTTCTCCCATCAGCGTTCCGGCAGTTTCGGCTCCCAATGTAGTTTCTCGAGCAAGTCCAGTCAAGAAACGATCCAAGGAATATTCAGTGGAACTGTAAGTTTTGTGTGTTTCTTTAGGTGTCGCAAAAATAATTTATGTTTATTTTTACAATTGATAATGAGCAATTCCGTGGTTTGTGGGTGATTTCAATTGAAAATGGAAAATAGGAAGCTGCTGTAAATTGCTTATGACAAACGATCATAATTGTGTCTTGGTGCTTTTGTGGTCCGACATGGCGGCGTTAGAGGGTCACGTTGGCTGAGAATGTCTAAGACATCCTTGATGCTTTCCTAAAATTACCCACACGTACGTGTGCACAGAATATTTTCAGTCATTTTTCCATCAGATAAACTTTTTTTTTTATTTATCATTTTTTTCCCCAAGTATCCGCTTGATGAACTGTTGCAGCTTTGTTTCCAACATTTAATTTGGTGCTGTGCTGTAGTTTAATGCTGGTGAAATGAGGTTTAATGTTGTGAATCATACTGTACTGGGATATATACATACATGTACTCATCACCAGGAGCATCAATTCATGTTAAGAAGTGATGGAGACACAGTAATTGAGTATTAATGATAAGCAAGAGACGTGCCATATTTTCAGGAGACAAAACTAGCTGGGGGATTTGCACCAATTAGTCCCATCACAATCCGTATGAGATTTTTTGAGTGTAAACAGAAATTTTGTTTCCAATATTGCTTAGTTTAACATAGATTCAGATGAGGCTTAATTTAACTGTGATTGACCTAATTCAGCCTAAGTTTCTGATTCAAAAATCTAACATAATATAGTTAGTGCTATCTTAGGGCAAACATAGTTTTAGTTTTTAGGTGTAAATACAGCATACTGTAGCTGTAATTCTATAACTGTATTTATTTGGAACAAAGGGGAAGGATATCCTGTAGTATACCCCTGCCCATCATTGATCATTGCATATGCTCATTAATAGCTTTATGTGTGGTATCATGATAAGACTAAAGAGTGTATTATGTCTGGAAGCTATCAGTTAAGTATGTTGTATAATGACTAGATTTTTATATTACAAACTTGGCATTGTTGCTTAGGTTACAGTGAAGAATAAATCCTCTAAAAAGAACTGTTCTTCTTATTCTTTTTGTTCTTCTTTTATAATATTCTTCATTTTGTCATCTTTTTTCCGGACAAATATCATACATGTAGTTGTGGACAGTGAAAGCAGTCTAACAAGTAGTATAAGAAGGCTTGTTCTCTTGTACAGAGGTATACTGGATAAGCAAAAAGAAAAAAAGGAGATGTTACAAAAGTATAGTAAAAATACAGCTGGAATGTATTTTAAAACTAAATAAAAAATTATAAAATTTAGAAAAACCTGGAAGGGTACTTTGTTATGTTTGGCATAAGCCTTAGTATACATGTGTGGCAATTACAATGTGATACAGTATTTCATGATGTTCAGTTAAACTTGCTAAATACTGCAACTGTGTAAGTTCTTACTAATGAAATCATCAATACTTGTAATTAGGAAATAGTAAGTTCAGGAATAAAAGGCATTTGGTAAAAGTATTTGGTAAGCATCCCTTGATGTTAGTACCCAGTTTCCCTTTCAACTCTGAGGGGTATATACTAGTGACAATATTTTAGATTAGTTTGAATTAACTTTGATTATAATTTTAAGTATATGCTTATCCTGCCTCTTTCTTGGTGAGGCTTATATTGTTAATGATTAAAACTGTCTGGCATTTGCCTGAGGGAGCTTGTACTACCAGATAGCTATAACATTAACCAGATTGAATGAACAGATTCTATAGGTTTAACTCTTTACTTGAGAGACTTTCCCCTTTGATGACAGCAATGATTTAGCATTAGTCTAACCAAAATCATGAAGGTCTGATAGTACTGGAAAAGAATAGAGGTGTCTGTTCTAAGCATTTATAATATTGTGGATAAAAGGGTACTACAAACTACCCATTGTTAAGAGGCAAAATATTCCATTTGTTTAATTCAAGTACAGAATTTTTTTATTTGTTGGTGAGGAATATAATACACTGTATTATCCATATAATAATTGGTACAATAGTAAGTTAGCAATCACTGATATAATTACCATAACAGTGATAGGTCCCAGACTATTTTATTTTAAGTAATCTTATAAATTTTCAAAGACTTGACATTCTTAACCCCCAACTTTAACTTCACAAGTTTGTTATAAGGATCTACAAGTTTATAGTGATGTGAATTTATGGAGATACAGTACTTTGTAAATACTCAACAGGTTAGCCAAATGAATATCTTGGAAGCCTCCACTGAGCCCAAGGTACTAGGAATAGTTCAATTAGGAGGGATACTGTATTTCAGTAACAGAAGGTATTGTGTATATCTCTGAATCTCCCCTGGGTACAAAGTTACAACTATGGCATACAACATTGAAAAATAATTAATTAGAAACTGAAATTGTATAAACAAGAAGTGGCAAATTACAAATTACTCGCCAATGAAGAAATTGTGACTTTTCATGACATATTGAATGTATAGCTCTGCTTCAATGAACAAATAAAACGATATGCTAAGAGTGAATAATATGATTGAGAGGTGTAGAATATGTTGGAGGAGCAATTGACAAGTACATGTACCAGTACTAGTGATAATTGTGAATTAGTTGTATTCTATAAATTACTTTTTCACTATAATGTTCAATTAAAATGTGATCATTTTGTAGACTTCAACAGCAAGTCTTGTTCTTGTTTTCCAAAATTCCACTAGACCAGCATACATATATGCCAGTTTTTACTGGTAAAAAATTGTTGTATACCAGAAAAATTTTAAGTTGCCAGTTTCTTGTACTGATAAATTTTGTTTTGGGATTAGGATTTCACTTTGTGCTTTAACATAGACAACAGTCATACACTGCCAATCAAAACACAATGAATGATCTAACTTTGACTCCAAAGTTAACTGTTTTCTATTGAGTTGAAATTGACACCATGAGATTGGTGGGTAAATAAGTATTGAGTAGATGTACTGCTGCCAAATGTAAATGTACATGGAACATATAAGGTAATTGGAGCTGATCTGCTGGGATTATAATACCAACTGTATATTAATACAATAACAACTGACACATGTATTTTCAAGGTAAAGACTTGAATTATAAAGTTAATCTACCAAACATTACGGTTGTCCTGGCAATGAAAGGGTAGTGGAATCCTGTAACAGCTTTTTATGTTAGATATCTTGCTTAACTTGTACCATTTGTACATTAGTCTCTGCTGAAAAGATAAAACATTTACATGTATACCAGTAAAGAGTGCCAGCTGCAGTAACTGTAGAGGTTAGCTGTATCTCTGATACTTAGATTAGTACACCAATGACTGAAACCCTAAAAAGGGAGTACCTATAAATACAGTACATGTACATATAATGTTCCTCAACATATGTAAACTAACTACTGTAACAACGATTAGGAAATATTTTTTACATGTTTGACTGTATGACTATGTGTGGCCAACCCCTGCATAAACAGGGAAAATGGCTGTAAAATGACTGTTGTTGTTGACTGTGGCTATGTTTGTTATCAGTGCCACAAAAATTTGCTTTGAAGAAACTACAGGTAGGGAGCAAGAACTCAAATGAAGGAAATTTTTTGCCACTTACATACAGTTATCTTATGGTACTTAAAATATTTTTTACCCTGAAAGGGTAACAAGTTGGGAATTACAGATATGCCATTGCAAGGATTAAATTTTATTATGACCATCATGGCCATGGCCTCTGATAAAGAAAAAAATGGCCATGGATAAAATGAAGTTGTGCTTACAATCCAAGGCTACTTTTGGCCCCAATGGGTATTTTAGGAAAGCACACATATATACTGCTAACTGCATGGATTTCTGGCTAAATTTGCTTTATTCATGAGTAAGATTTCATGACTGTGTGGAACCAGTTATTTTATAAATCTTTTTCATTTGGTGTTGGAGTGATGCACAATGAGCCTTCTAATAAACCAACTAACATTGCTAATTCTGTTGATGAAACAGCCACTGCTGGATAATCAATAGCTACATGTACTTCTGGTTATATGTGTTCAATGATAAAGAAAATGCTTACACTACATGTTAGGTCAGTTTACGTTATGGTAGCAGGTACATGTAATGTTTTTGAATGTACAGACAGTTTAAATTTTTGAGCATCAACTTGGACACTGTCACTCATTCCAATTTCAGTTAGGTGTGTTCAACTTATTAGGAGGCAGGGCTGATCCCTATGATTAGTAAAAATGTCAGGTGAAGTACATCCTTGTGCCTTAATGGATTAATATCCCCACTTGAATAACGAAGAGAAAGGGCAAGAAGCAACATCAATTTTGATACAGCTTACAGAAATAGGGCTTATGAAATTTTGGTATGGGATGTTTTTAGTAATGCTTAGTTAGTATTGGACTTTCAAGTATCCAGTGCAGCACTTGTAAAAACATCACCTTCCTTGACATACTGTTAGATACAGAGTAGCTCATTTAACTCATTAAGGAGCAGGGCTCATCCCCTTGATGAGTAAATCATCTGGCATTAGCCAGAGTAAAATTCTACAGTGTGCTCTTGCCCCTTAATGGATTAACTAAAAAATGGTATACTATGAGACAACATTTCAGTAAGTAAAGGTTTTATAAAATAAAACATATTCTGAAGAGTAATGCCATCTTGAAAACTCAAGATATGAGTCAATACAAGATAAAACTATTGTTGAAACTGATATTTTGACTTTATTTCAAAGTCATCTTCAGATGTCTGAAATATCACAGTTTCAACAATAGTTTTATCTTGTATTGACTCATATCTTGAGTTTTTAAGATGACCTTATTCTTTGGAATATGTTTTATTTTATACTTTTTAAAGGTTTTATTCAATGCAATGTTTAATTTAATGTATGTTTACTGTAAGCCTCAACTGCTTTACCTTGAAAATGCCATAAGGTCATGTGAGAAATTGTGATCCATGACTCCTAATGATATGCAATTTATGATATCCTAGTGATAGCAACTGCAAGTAAGCCATTAGAACAAGTCAAAGGAAGTAATACACAAAAAAGAATTTCTGTCAGATAATTTCCTGGCAAGATAAAGTACCCAGACTTTAACCAGTAAAGTAAGCTTCTAGTGGCCATTGAATAGTCAAGGTTGTGATTCTTTACTGTATCTTTCAAACCTATTACTGCACTTATAACCGTATCACTCATTCTCATTTCACTCAAGTGTACTTATATGTACATAAAGTTAAGTTTCAATTTGCAAATGGACAGAAACCAGCCTGCTGTAAATTACATGTACTGTACATGTAGACATCAAAACCCTTACAATTTAAGGTTATCTACCACTGTAACTCATTGGCACTGATATACTCTACATATACAGTAACTTAAAGATGTTTTTGTTTGTTACTGTATCTTAAGTTAAATACAGTGCAAATAATGTGGTTTTAAGATTATCAGATAAAGTTCTTGCATATAATGCAAACTATGAAATCTCCAATTTATGTCAACAATATATTTTGTACTTCTATTCTTACCTCAATTCATTGTATGCTGCACAGTGTTTCTATTCTTATATTGACATTTGTGAAGTTCACCTTCTGACACATCGCACAACATGCAAAATTGCTTATTTTTAGGCAATCTCCCTCTCAGAAGTTGCATTTTGTCTATCAGGTTACACACTGAAGGACTCCTTTTAATTTCTGACCTTCTGAAGGTGCTAATTATCACAACTTCTGTAAACATTGGTGAACCAAGTATTCAACTTTCCTCTTAGGTGAACAGCAGATCTTGATTCACTAGCTTGGTCTGAGAACTTTAGTCCATTTTATAACCACTGGTTGGCATGTAGTACCTCCTTGCTACTTCTTACATGTACTGTATGTACATGTGCTTTTCTGTTGTACAGGTGTCACAGCTTGTGAAATCTCAGCATTATTCAACAAATTTCGTAGTTATAATTGTTAAACTTTGAACAGTTCAGTGATTGCCAGAGACACTTTCATATAAACAATTAATCTGCTTCAACTGATTTCACATACAGCAGAGTTTGTCAGAGAATTTCATCTTCATCAATGTGTAAACATGTAAACAAAATTTAGTGAAGTAGCTACTTGTATAGTAGTAATCATGATTTGTGGTGACAAATGACCACACAAAAAGTGTCACAGTGTTAAGTGCATTCACGTTAGACTGGGCAATCAGAATGTTTTTTAGGTCATCAAATGTTGGTTATTAATAATGAATTTATTCTAAGCCACAGCTTTTGTAGAGCTACTGTGTATTGTCTCATTTAACTATCCTCATGCATCTAACAATACTCAACATCTGTGTTTTTATACTGTAAAGAATTTGGAAACGAATTAAACACTGTATCAATGCTTTCATTAACCGTAGTATAATCTTAATACAGCAGCACGACAATGTTTGCCTTCAAAGCTATTGCTCCATCATTAAGTTGGGTTCAGACAACTTCGTCATTTAGCAACAAGTATTCATGCAGTCCATTGTTTCCTGTTCCAAAGCTTTCACTCACGAAAATTCTGGACCCGTTGGACTTCGAGAAGTACATCTCAGAAAACCAGCCATTAGCAGAAAATGATCCTGACAGCAAATTGTTAGAATTTCCGGATGATGACATTGAAGTTACAACAATTCAGAGGCAACATAGGACGGTTCATCCTTATATCCCAAAAGACCCAGGGTAAGGAGTTAAGTTTACTTCTCAATTTGGTGAACTGCGCGTGTTAGTACACTGTAGCTACAGTTATTGTAGTTTTCTGTGAAAAAATACAATCTCTGTTGGATTTATGATGGGTTTTGATTTTTTTTGTATATTGTCTGTGAGTAATTTCATATTCATCATGCGTTGTTAAAAATTCATGCTGGCTTAATGCCAGCATAAAGAATAAAAAATAAACCGAAAAACGTCATCTTGTCTGCTTAACCTTCTAGTTACTGGTAGAAAAAAAGACGAGACAGGGTCAAAGGTGTGGTGATATTTCGACTCTACATGTATACCCAAGTAATTGTGAAACCTACTGAAATAGAAAGGAAATATTACCGTACGATTATCTCTGTGTTATCTTATTTCTAACTTCAATATCATGATAACAAGATGACGTTTTTCGGTTTGTATTTTGTGCTTTACTTCTTGAAATTTTAAGCTGATTCTGCTTTGTAGTGCTGGTGTGTTACAGTATAAATCAAACAATTACTGCGCAGCATTAAATCCCTGGCAAACGTCTTCAACATTTGCTTCAACATTCATTCGATTTTGTTGAAATTCGATATTGAATGTGTTTGCCAGGGCCTTGAATATGTTCAATATGTTTGCCAGGGCCTTTAAGTCCTGGCCAAACGCTTTCAGCATCTCATTCAACATCGTTCAACATTGTTGCATGCAACATGTTAAACGCGTTTGGTTGCCCATGTTGAATGATGTTGAACGTTGAATGATGTTGAACATGTTCAATTTTTTGTTCCACATGTGTTCAGCATTTATATTGATCTTGCCGACGGTGGAATATGTCTAATGCGTTTGGCCATCCCTGACTTCAACATCGTTCAACATTATTCAACAATGTTGAGCGGTGTTGAACAAAATGTTGAAAGCGTTTTGCCAAGGCTTTATGTAGAGGTCTACAGTACTGTCTATTGTAAACATTTCACACCAAGTCCTTGTCCAAGAACACAGCCGGCGCCACAGAATATGTATTAATGAAAGAAACTGTTGTTATGTAGTTTAATTACCAATGAAAACCATTAATACTGCTAATTATATAAAAAGAGCCAAACTGGAAAAAAGAAACTGAAAATATGTTATGATTTATAAAATTCATTTCCTTAAACGCTGTGAGAGGAATTAAACAAATTACTCTTCCGGCTTTAAGGTTGTGTCGGTGTGTATCGTGTACGGTCCCCGTGTCCTATCGTTTCATCGTCAAATTTCTATTGTTCCTACGTCTCGTCCATCGTCCCGTGTCGATCGTCTATCGTCCCTGCGTCTGTTGTACGGTCTATAGTCCTTCCGTCAATAGTCTATCATACCCCGTTTTGTCTCTATCCTATCCCGTTTTATCTCTATCCTATCCATTACCCATGAAGTATCCGTTTCTGTCATACTGTTTCGCGATTTGTGTCGTATAATGCGACGAAAATGCGACGAAAATGCGACGCTGATTTAAACTTTGAAACTCCGTCCAATAATATACCGTCGAATGACAAGCATGGATTAATAAAATTTATGTTTGTATCCCGCAATACAACGTTTTATGATCTGTCGGTTCGCTTAAAATAAATTTCTATATGACTTTCGGGCAGTAACATTGTCTTTTGACATGGCTGGCGCTACTTTCCGTATAATGGAGCGCTATGATTCGATGAGACGCTCTGACTGGCAGAGATTACTTTCCCGTAATGGACCGGTTAACTAACGTGGTTTTTTAATTTGCTGGTTTGCGTCGGCAAATGTTTAGAGCTTGCTTTTGTCTACGACTTCATCTACTATTCTGATTAAAGTCATCGAGGAAAAGATTTAACCAAGTCATAAATTGTTCTTGTTTGGTTAATTCTTGGTAAAACTTAGCTGAATCTCGTTTGTTTGTCTTCAAAGCAACTGGGAAATTTTCCCGCCAAAACTTGCCGGTCTGTAGGAAAAACTTATTGCACGAAAAAAATCCCCACTTTATTAGCATTGATTTTATTTGGATGTCTAAATTATTGGATTTTACTCGGGAATTCGCAGCGAATTGATCTTTGTTTGTGCTCTGTGCCTGCAAAAGCGCTTGAGGACCTACTCTGTCACGCTATACGAATGTAAAAAATTTTTATAAGTATATTTTGCTTGTGTAAATTAAGACTTGTCAAGGTCTTGCTTCTGTCAAGACCCCGGTCTGATATTTTTCCGTAATGACCGCACTGTCGGATAATAAGAAGTTATTATTTGTTGATCCAGTACAAAGTTTTGTTTTATTCACTGGTTTTGTAAGTATATAATCGTTCTGAAGGTTTGGTGGCATGAGCAAATAGAATGAAGTATTCGGCTGTGAGAGCTAACTGAGTATCCTAAAAGAAAACCCTAAACGCTTATTTAGTGAGAAATCTACAGAAAGAAACTCTGTTTCAGAGTAAGAGAAAAATGTTTTTAATCCACTTATCTTTTGGACAACCATCATAAAGAATTTGGCTGTTCGAAGCCCAAAAGTCCTTGTCCTAAAAAGGAATGGTCGCAAAACCACGAAGTTTATAGGAATATTTACACATATTTTGTCAAGGAAGAAGCTTGCTATTATGACTATCAGATAAATTGCAATTCTAATTCAATTTGAAGTCAATTTTCATCAATCTCTGTAGTTGTTTAGTGACTCAAAATCTACTTGTCCAAAGGACAGGTCATATCAAAGATTTAGTCGTCCGAACTAAATTTCTACTTGTCCCGGACAATCCGACATAGGTTTTAGCGCACCCTGTTTTCATGCCTTGGAGTATATCGAGGCATTAGTCGACACATATTGACGATAATTTAAGCGAAAGCTGATGTTCACAACCAAGCAGTTGCAAGCATAACTGGACAATTTCCTTTTATCTGCTGATGATTTAGGGTTGTCTCAGCGGTCGTTTGCATTACACACAAACAAACGCGCACACGCACACACACACGCACACGCACACGCACACGCACACGCACACGCACACGCACACACACACACACACACGCACACACACGCACACACACGCACATACATACATACATACATACATATATACATACATACATACGTACACACATACATACACACACACACACATACATATATATATATATATATATATATATATATATATAGATAGATAAGTGAGATTTTATTAAAAATCGTACGAAGAGAGTGCTCAATACCAAAGTAGAGCGAATACAATAGCAAGACAAGGTAAACTTGGGTTACTTCATAAAAATTTACTACAAATTTGTTTCGTATGGCAAGCTGGGCTTGCCACACTCGTCAGGTAGTGATCGCATGTGATGTAGTTGCCTAGGAGACTTGATAGTGCCTATTGAGATTACGTCATACAATAAAGAGGTGAATTAATAAATATTACAGAGCAAGTGCTTTTTCCTATGCCTACAAGTTGTGATTAGTTCGTTTCTGGAATTTAATGAGCTTAGCTCAGGATGGCAGATGATAAGAAATTTTTCATGCAAACATAAATTACATTTTTTTGTGCTGCTGGAATATGCTTTACACCGTCTGATAATTTGCCACTTCAACGAAAATTTGATGTTATTGTCCCTTAACTTCCAAATGTATTTGCTCAGGGCCGTGCTATTTCTCTGAGTCGGGTTTCTAAAGGAGCTCGTGTGATTGTTATATCGGGACTTGAAGGTGCCTTCAGTGATACCGATGTAGGTCTCAACTTTGTTGTTGTCTTCTCTCTTTACCGTTGCTTGGTATACAACTCCGTCTGTTAAGCACTTTCCGGTTAGCGGGCAGGATTCTTTATGGCGGCAGTTACAACTTGGAGAGTCGGGTGGATTGGGTTGAGTCTGGGCTTCTTTGCTGAGTATGTGTTTGTTGTGGGATGCGATGATGTTTGTGACGTTTGGCATGCAGCTGTAGCTTAATTTCAAAGTGTTCCGATTAAATATTTTGTGAAGCGGGTGGTTTGATGGGAAGGACTCGTCGACGATCTTTAAGAATTTGTGACCTATGTTTGTGTGGACAGTGGCGTTGAATGGTGGGTTGTACCATATGATGTTTCTGCTTCTGTTTCTCGGATGTTTTGGTTTTGGTGGTTCGGGTTTGAAGTTGAGTTTGTAGTCATAGCCGCTTCTTTTTAGGGCTTCCTGGTATGGTGGGGTTGCGGAGTCAAATGAATGCTTGTCGGACGAGATATGGGATAGACGTTTATTAATGTTTTCTGGTATGCTGCGTAGTACTGAAGGTGGGTGATTGCTGTGGCGGTTGACGTATTGCAAGACGTTTCCTGGCTTTGTGAAGGGCTTGTAACTCGAGGATGATAGATCTAATGTGACGTCTAGATAATCAACGCATTTCTTGTTAGCTTCGATGGTTAGTTTAGGTTGTGTTCTCTAAAAGTTCTACAAATACGTTTCTTTATGATTTCTATTTCTCTTGGTGTTTTGTTCAATGCGGCTAGCCCGTCATCTCTGTAGAGGCCGATGTTGTTTCCCGCAGCTGGTGCTAATTGTGACAAGAGATACGATCCCACGAGTTCGCATGTTTCGGCCCCATCAAAACTGCCCATGGTTACGTCAAAAAGCGAGTTGGATGATCTTTTGCACCACGTTGTGTTTTCGTTGAATAGCAGAGATTTCTTTGTTTGAATGATGATGGCTTTCTCTTCGTCAGTAATTGTGTCGTACTGTGAGGCGAAAGTTAGAGCTTGGGTAAGGAGATCTTCTGATATTGACGGGTAGAAGTCGACAATGTCGAAGGTGATAAATGAATGTGATTGTTTGTTCGGTATGTTGTTAAACCATGTTAGGACTGCGTCGGTGCTTTTCCACTGGTTTAGATTGGTTGCTGCAATGATTTTGGAGTTAATTCTTTGCAGGATTTGCTTACTTATGATGCCAAGTTCTGATTTTGCCGGGTTGATTAGTCTGCACGTAGGATTGTTTTTAAAGTTCGGTTTGTGGTCTTTTAGTGTAATGAAGGCGTTTTTTGGTGATAGGGCGTCAATTCTGTCGTGGAGGTTCAGGTTTTCAGCAATCTTTCTTTCTTCCGAAATTATGTTGTTGGGGGCGTGATTAGGAGCTTTCTTGTAAGATTTTGTTACGGCAGTGTTCATGAGCGTTTGGTATGAGTGGGCGTCTAGGCGATAGAAGTTTGTTGTTTTGTCGGCAGGGATAAGCATCTTCTTGTCCGTTTTGATTTTTCTTGTGTCTTGTGATAATCGTTTCTGGAAGTTACATTGGTGGTTCGTGAACTGAATGTTTTGGATGAGTGAGAGCATTTTGTCTTCAAATTCGGCGAGTTCCTTTATCGGTGGTGGAGACCTCGTGGTAGGGAATCCAAATGTTTCTCTTGTCGCGGGTTTCTCCGTAGGTTTTAAAAAATGGTACGCTTTCCACCGTATACGTCGTAGGAAGGATTCTGTTTTTTCGATGAAGCATTTCAAGTAATCCGTAGGCTGCGCGATAGGTATATTTTTAGTCGAGTATCCAAGGTTGACCGGTTCCATATCGATTTTGAGAGTGCTCAACAGTGAAGGAGCGTAATAGATAGATAAGTGAGATTTTATTAAAGATCGTACGAAGAGAGTGCTCAATACCAAAGTAGAGCGAATACAATAGCAAGACAAGGTAAACTTGGTAAACACGAGCTCCTTTAGAAACCCGATTCTTTGTAGCCAAGAAGTTCTTTGGACTAAGTTGTAAACTTTGCTGTATTCAACAGACATTACCGTGTACGATGACAACTGACGGCAGAACGATAGGTGGAAATACAATATACGATAGATCGACGGACTGTGGACGAAAGACGAACGAGCATTAGACTGAGGGACGATAGACGATATAAGATGTTAATATACACACCTGCAGTACTGTACTTATATATACATTAAGTTTTTTTTTTACCTCATAAATCCAGTTTTTTAATTTCGTATTTGACTATTGCATCTAATGTACGTTGGAAAATGTTTCTGATCAAAAGAATTCATTCCTTGTGAATACTGAGAAAAAATAAAGAAAAGTATTAAAAATGGGAAGATAATACAGCATACCAGGTTTAGATGAAAGATTTTTATATAAAAAATTTTGTCGCTGTTTTAACTCAGTGGATGTGAGTTTTTCAGTTGGTGCAATATTATTCTGATGTTGGCGACCTGTATGCAACCAGTATCTTGTTTACTAATTGAGATTTTTATCATGTTACAGAGCTGATACTGATCCTCTAGTTGTGGATTGTGTAAAATTATATACCTCAGATTGGCATGTTGTTAACAGAAGGTAAGATTTTTGCAATTCGTGGAATTGATATCAGAATTTGTATGTTTACATGTCTACTGTGACCCGATCATTCTGACTTTTCAAATGATGTGCCGTGCAGTACACTTTAAAACGCTACCATACATTACTGAACAACTGAGCTTTGTAGCCTGGTGTTAGCATTATTAAAATAGAGAGTTACTCGATGCTAAGTAAAAACTGTTTAAAAAAGTCGACGTTTCGGTAGACTCTGCCACCTTCGTCAGGGGTGAAGCGTAAAAACAACTAGAACAAGCCGTAGTTAAAGAATTAAAAACGGTAATTACAGTACAAACAAAAAACATGAATAAAAATTACAATAAAATATGCTAAAAAATTTATGAATGAAACTATAAAATCGAACATTGTTCTTTTTAATCAAATGTAGATATGCATGAGGCAAATATGCACCATCCGAGCTGTATATTACATGGGGATGTTCATTAATAACGCATGCCTCTACAAAACGTCTCTTGAAATAATTATCTGATTTTAAAACAATGGACGAAGCAATTTTATGACCAAATTATAATGTATGTTCGCTTAACGCTGATTTTTCAGGTTATTTTTGAGCAGCACCTCTCAAATGTTCCTTCATTGCCGTCGCAAATTTTCGCTTTGTTTCTCCGATATATGAAGTTTCTCATGATCCACAAGGAATCTTGTAAACAACACCTTTTTTGGTCCTTTGTGATAAGCGGATCTTTAGGCTTTTTTAAAATTTGACTGATAGCACAGATTTGAAGGCAACCCTCAAGCCTTGTCCACTGGGGATTCTTTTTATGGGCTCGGACACGCCACGTATGTAAGCAAGAACAACATCAGTAGACGGGCTGTCTTCACTTTCACTTGTTTTACTTTGTTTTCTTTTCACGATCGTCTTCAGGACTCGAGTCTGATATCCGTTTTGTTGAAGAACGTTGAAAAAAGAGTTTGTCTCAGCCACTTATTTGAAGGGGAAGAAACAACTGAATCTACTCTGTCCATCAAGGAACGAACTACCGCTTTCTTATGGGCAAAAGGGTGATGCGGGCCAGATGCAAGATACCAGGGAGTCCGTGCGTGTTTCTCTTGTAAAAACAAAAGTAGACAGTGTCCCGTTTGTACTTTAGAGTCATTTTCTGCTTCAGCCGTAAACTGTATACAGGGTTCGATCGAATTCAATTCCTGAAGAAGGTAGTGGAGTCTATCTAGTGTTTGGGTTTTTTAAATAGTTTTTGCTCAGCCTCGAGTTACTTTCTTTTAATATTCTTACACTGGGCTATAAACCTTAATTGTTCAGTACCGTACGAGAAAAATATGATCAGAACACCTTGAAACTGGTCAAAAATTTTGTGAAAACAAGACTCAAGATGACGAGACAACACAGCCATTCGTATTTTAATCATCATTGCGAAGAATATGGAACTCTGTCGAAAAATTTATGCATCAAACCACCAGTAAAGACAAACCTGGGCCTTAGCTTAACCAAAAGATGTGGTTTCGAATTTCTGAATCTTTGTATTAGCCGATGTCATACGATACTTAAGGGGGGGTGACGAAAGACGAGGAATTACTACGAGAAAGCTTGTCGCAATTCCTCGACAACAGGACTTTTCAGAGGTCCTGCAGTTTAGCAAGCATAATTGTGAGTCGGAATGGGATGAAACTAACGCCATGTTTCAGGAGAAACTAAAATTTCTCACTGCTGGTCGCCCTAGAAAACCGCCATCTTCCAATGTACGGAAAAGATGGGTGCTCAACCTAACAGACAGGCCACTTTCTACCGACGAGCAAGTAGTTTTAGAAAATGATGTAAACTTCGCATTGGCTCCAAAAAGAATATTTGCTTGCGGTGGAACAAGGAATTTTCAAGCTTCCTAAAGATGACCGTCTTAGTGTGCGTTGTGAAATTGCCGAAATTTTAAAACGTTTGAAATGTCCGCCAACTAATATTTCGAAAGAAGAATACAAAGCATTACGATCACTGAGAAATAATAAAGATAGAGTGATGGTTGTAAAAGACGAGGGAAACTGCACGGTTGTAATGGATAAGAAGTCCTTTAACGATAAGATTTTATCTCTACTAGAAGATTAAAAAACCTATGTAGTCCTGCCCAATGATCCCCACTGGTAAGACTGAAAAGGAGCCGAAGAAGATGTTAAAGGACTTTAAAGACGCCCGGAAGATAATACCAGCCATTTACAAAAAATTATATAGCAGCGAAAGTGCCACTACCAGGTTTTATGGTCTACTCGAAATTCATAAGAATAACATTCCTGTACGTCCAGTTGTTTCCTTTGTTGGTTCTGCAACATACGCTCTCTCTAGACCCATGGCTGACATTTTATCTCCGTTAGTTGGGAAATCCGAGCTTACCCGCGAAAATTCAAAAGAATTTGCTAAATTCTTGACCACGGTAAAGCTTAAAAGAGATGAAAAATTGGTTTCGTTCGATGTTGCGTCTCTCTTCACACCAGTCCTGATTGAGCTAGCGATGACGCTCACGGAAAAGAGATTAAAACAGGATTCAGTATTGTATAATCGGACCAGCCTTAGCATACAAAATATTTTAACGTTGCTCTCATTTTGTTTACAAACCACGGGTTTTATTTTCAATGTTGTGAGCTGCAGGCAGGTTTTTGGAATTGCCGTAGGGTCACCGGTGTCAGCTGTTATGGCGAATACGGTCATGGAAGAAGTTGAACAACGAGCACTTTCCACTTCTGCCACCACAGTGGGGTTTTGAAAACGGTATGATGACGATGCAATTTCAGCAGTGAAATCACGGCATATTATGGAAATGCTAATACACTTGAATTTGATCGTATCTTTTGTACAGTTTACCGTTGAAACAGGCAATGACCCTAAAATTTCCTTCCTCGACTTTTTCATAGGTCATCATACAAATTGGACACTGTCTACTTCTGTTTTCAGAAAAGAATCACACTTGGATAGTTATCTTGCATTTGATTCGCATCACCTCTTTGCCCATAAGAAAGCCGTAGTTTTTAGAACCGTTTTTAAAGAGGGTGATAAATCAAATGTTAAGCGCTTTTGCACGATGCAACGATACATGAAAACTGTCTTGCAACGCATTGCCAGTCAGGTTTCACAAAGCGCTGCATCGTCTAATACTATTATCAAAAGTTGCGTGGAGAACCCTAAGTACCAGACTTCGCACTGGTTTTTCTAGCCGCGGAGAAGCTTGACAGTTCTTGACTTCAGGATGATTATCCTTTTTTGTTATCTACTGTATGCATACAGTAGATAGTAAGTAGCACTTTCTTGAATGATATTGTTATTAACGGCCCTTAGATTGTAATTAGCACTTTTTTGGATGATATTGTTATTGACGGCCTTATTTGTCGTTGTTACGAGGAGCTTTCGACTAATGTAAATTATTCACATTTGTTTAGTCGACATAAACGACGTGTGCGTGACAAAAAAAACGTTTCCTCTGATAGGACTAAAGTTCAGTGAATTATCAATGTTTTCGAGAAATTTATATCAACACTTCAGCAGGTGAAAAAACTAATTTCACTTGTAAACCTGTGAACCATCCAGTTTCATAGTATGAAACATTATACCGAAACGGCTAATTAAATTAAAATGTCATAGTCTAAACCATAATGCCATTGGACGTATTAGATGGATTCTGGCTGATGGTTAAGCTCGCCCACAACGGTGGCTGGGTAAAGGAACAGGGCTCCCACATAAAACAGTAATGTAGTCTAATGTAAGCATAAAGCCCGTATCACACGAATCGTCTGTTAATCCGCCTATGAAATGAAAATTTTTCAAGTGAAAATAATGCAGTTTAATTGTTGGAATGAACGAAACCTAACGTGAAGAGCTGCACTTGTAGACTTTTCATCACAATCCGTTACATTTTAGAATAGTGTTGGGTTATAGCCAATATGGTGGGGTGAATTTCTTCATTAGAAAAGAGGAGGTATGATCACCCGAATTCAGGGAAGATGGAATAAAAATGATTGTACCCATTCTGACATTTCCTGACCAAATCAAAAACTCCTCCTTAATTCTCGAGGAAAATACAAAGGAAACTCATAACCGTGTCGTGTCTTTAAATGTGATAAAAAAACACGCTTACTTTTCTCTTTAAATTCTTGCAGCTTAGAAAACGTTAATTTTCAAACTTTCTTATCGAATTAGCGTATTCAGGGGTTTGTTTTTGAAGTACGTGCTTTATCGGATTTAAAACACTCGGCTGTCGCCTCTTCTTTTAAATCCGATAACGTACTCCCGCTCGTTTTTTAAATATTTAAAATGCTCTGATTGCACCCCAGATTATCCCACTTCACTGTTTGATTTTGGGATTTTGCGCCTACGTGATGCCCTATTTCCTCTGCCGAAGGTCGAAATCTGCGCTACACTTAAATCTGATATTGTAAAATCAGTAAATTTTTGAAGAGCTTGAGTACAGATTCAAAACTCGTCCGTCTGGACACGTCTTCTACTATTTTACTCCGGCTGACACCATACGATTTTACTGGGAGATATCTGGACAAGGAAGAGTTCATTTTGCCAACCCAATGAATTGCATGCAGAAATAGAAGATGCATTTTAGGGGCATTCGTCTGGTTTTGGTGGTGGTGGTGATTATTTTAAATGTTTTCTGCAAGATATTTATTGCATCATGTTTAAAATGCTGAACTGGTTCTATCTGCACCTTTTAAGGTACCAGTTTCGGAGCAAAGAGGAAGGCAAGCCTGACTCGAGGAGAAGGATGAAAAGATCGCATAGTTTTCTACAACAGCTACCAAAGCACGTATATGAAATTGATGAAGTAAAGTCGAGACTTGAAAATGATCAGGTAACTTTGTATTCGATTGAAGCTATAAATCCTGGTTCAATACATTACTGTAGCTGTACCGGACCTTGGGTTCATCACCTGCTTCCTAAATGATAACTACATAGAAATGTAGCGTGGCACCGGTTGGATCCGACTACCACAGCCTTTTTGACAACCAGCTCAAATTTACCTTTGACCAGTACCACTTAAAGTTGCTGTTTTCATGCTGGCAGTAAGACTCTGGACAAGTAGCAAAATTAATTTATCTGCTTTGAAAACGAAACAATCGTGTGATTAAGGCATGCAGCTCAATCAATCCACTGTTGAGTGGAGGAGATTGTTCTGTACTACATGGGCGGCATTCACTGTTGGCTAGGCAGAACCTTATGTTGTCGGAGAGCTGGCCAAATTCTTTCCGAATTAAACACACCCTCAAAACTTTATTAAATCTTATGAAGACAGTCTCGTACATGTCTCGATGATGTATTTCTGAAAGTCGTACATCCTTTGTCATGGAACAAGTGACTAAATAAGAGGAATAGGGGCGAGTTTGAGTAATAAACTTCAGGAATGAATCTTCTCTCCTTTGATGAAGTGCAGAGGGGTACGAAACAGGCAGAGCATGTGTATAAATCTGACCTGGGATAATAGTACATACTGCACCCTATCCTGCATGGCCGGCGTTCTGTTTGGGGAGACTGGGAAGGAAGGTGAAAGGAACGCCTGCCAAAATCATGTTCAAAAGTGCGATTTTTTTGACCCAAACGTTCCATTAAATTCCCATTGGCTCATTTGAGTTATATGTCGACAGCGTGTTAATAAGTCAAAGGACGTCATTCAAGGTTGTTGTATTTCCTGACAAATAGGGAGAGTTAGACGAAATTTGAAATAAACATAATATTTACAATCCTAAGTGTCATTTGTGGCTGGATTGAAAACAGCATTCAAGATTGATGTTGGAACTAGCTTTGCCCTTATATGTCTGAACGTTTATAGTATGAAATGAATCTAAAACCCGAACTGCGGCAGCCAATAATAAATTTACTTGAAGGTCGGAATGTCCTTGCTGTTTTGCCCGTGGCATTTGGAAACAGTTTGATTTTCTAGGGGTTTGTGATGGTGAAATTAAGATTCTCTGCTCAAGACGCAAAAACTACAATACCAGGCAATGTTTGTCCTATCCAGTCATTTGGCCACTAGAGACCGAGTTCGAGTACCGACCAGGTAGTCGAACCAAAGTCTCAGAATCACCACTTCTTCGCTGACTGAATTGACTCTGAAGGAACTCGCGTCGGCTGAGATTGTGCAAGAGACAGCTGTCCAAGGGATACTTAAAAATGAAAATTCATGTCTGAGATTCCCCTATTGTTGAGACATTGACTGCTAAGACTAAGAAGTATTATTTATCTCATTCTTTTATACTCTCAACAAGAACTTCTTTGAAATTCGGCTGATATATTCAATTTGATTTAGTCTCTTTTGATTGGTTGTTTTATGTAAACATGCCAATCGTACTAATGAATGCTTGTTCGACCTTTTGGATAGGATTTTGGAAGGTGTTCTTTTCTTCTCCCTCCCCAGTATCCCCAAACAAAACGCTAGCCTCGCAGGCTAAGTGCACCCTTTTGAATAGATTCTATCGCATTACTGACCTATACAGGTAACCCAACATGAATGAGAAATACGTATTCTTACGCAAATCTAATAATGGAACAGACTCCAACCAAACGTCCCTCATTTAGGCAGTACTTAATTGTCGTGCGCAAAGCGTGCGGGCGCTTATTAGCTTTCTTTACAGTTTGGTACACATGTTTGTTCCATGGCAAGTGATCAGGAATGCAGGCCCCAAGTAACTTATAAATACTCACTCTGTGTATGATTGTATTTTAGACAATAAGGGGCTAGGAGGGCATGGCATATACTGCTCAAAGTTAGTTATTATCTCGTTGCATTTCTTAGGGTTCGTTTTCGTGCCTCTAGAAGACGCATATTTTTAGACCTGTACATATCTGCTGCCGTAAACGACAGATAGGGAGGCTAGCATATGTGGTATAAATTTTGCTACGGTGGGGTCTTCTATGTACGTTATGTTAATATTGTATGTTGAAACCTTGTGGTTCACCGCGATACTGAATAATGACGAATAAAGTTAAGTTCCCTGTGGGATTCCCCCATTCAGAAAGATGAGTTACATTGAAAAAGTTACAAAGAAAGCTATGTTGATGTAAAAAGTGGAAAATAGACTACTACTCTCGAGCGTGACTAGTATAACTGTGCTCTTGAATGGTAATACTTAACATCATCGGGGTAACATGAATAATTTCTTGTTTGGGAAACCGAAAACAAATTTCTTGAAGAAAAGTATTCACTATTGTATACGTGAGCAATGTACAGGAATCTTCCAAGAAAATACTAAGCTAAACTATTACCCTTAGCAACATTTAAATCAATATTTGAGGAGAAGAAACGAGGTATTTGGACAGAAATTGGCGAATTCTTTCGCGTAAACTTTAAACCACAGTTGTAATGTACTTGTTTATCAATAGTACTTTTTGTCATTTTGCATAGTTAGTGATATGAATTCTGTGCACGGAAACTTTGAAAAGCAGAGTATTAGAAGCTCAAAGGGCTACAGTTGGTGAATCATTTTAAATAAATAAATGAATAAATAAATAAACGAACGAACGAACGAATAAGCAAAAATATAATTTAACAATTTGAAGTTGAATACGGCTCATGCTACCGTAGTTTTGGTAGTATTTCCTCTAACTAGTTTTTCTTTTAATAGGACTTTGATGATTTTAACAAAAAGGTTTCACCTTCAGATGATATCCCCAGAGGAACGTTAGCGGCAAGGTAAGCATATGCAGAAGCGAATGCACTCTCCCTGCTATCAATTCATTGCTGTTTTTTGCGACGTACAATTGGCCAGGTTTATTATGTACCATATGTACTGTCGAACCAATCCATTTTCTTTTGGCTTATCATTATCTTGTGTTCAAAAGAGATTTTATCGTCCTCGTACATTACAACACTCGAAACGATGAAAACTACTTAGTTAGATTATACTCCATTCCATCGTGGCCAGTTTCTAAGACTCTTAAACTCTATACGAAATATTCCTGGACCAGAATTGCTTGAACACAATTGACTTTTACCTCATGAAGTAATCTACATGACACTATCTTACTGCAAAATGACCATTAATCCACTGTTGTAGTTGTACTGGTCGATTGAAATTAAATAAAAGCCGTGGGACACATCTGCCCCCCCCCCCCCCCGCCCAAGGCACTTCAAACAAACGTAATTTTTTTTTTCTAGTGAAAAGGATGCGACACTGTTTTGTATGAATCTCCGTTTTTCTCCGTTCAGAAAAAACGAACGGTTCACGAAAGTCTTCTTTTTCTTTTCGAAAGTCTCCGTTTCGTAGAAACACTGCTAAACAAGCTGATCGTTAGCAATCGAAAAGAAGAATCAGAATCTATTTTCGAAGTACACCGTCTTTTTAACCAAAACGAATGGTGCTTAGGCGAAGCCTTCATGTTTTCACAATGACGATTTTCATGAGCTTTCATATTTTACCCGGGATGGAGGGTTCTCATCCCAAATGCTTTCTTGTTGCACTCGGGAACCCTTACTTCAAGGGTTATCTTGGATGGCTGCCTGGATATCCGCTTATCTCCCCACCCAAGTTGGGTTTCTTAATAATAATCCCGGGTTTTGTACTCGTAGATAGGTTTTTGTATATATTGATCTTATTCGAAACACGTAGTAATCGCATTCCGTCACAAAAACTGTCGATATCAATCTTCTCCTTTCATATATCGATTTTCTGTCTTAATATATCAGTGCGTGGACGATGCCCTTGGTTCACAGGGTACATACATAAACCGAACTCACATAGTCTTCGTCCAGAAGCCAGGTTTTTCTCGTAAAAACTCAGGCATGAGAATGGTTATAAAAAAACTCAAGTTGTTAGCAACCCTTCTCCCTCGTCCTATGCTACGTCCCAGGTCCGCCAATTAATCTAGTTCTGTAAACCTAATGTCATCAGTTTTTTAGTGGTAGGTGTGATTGTTCAGTCGAAATTCTGATTGGTAAACGTTCATTTTATGACTGCTTACCAGTCTGGATTTAGTTGGTAACGATTTCAGTATCTTCAAGTTTGTCCCCCTAGTTTTAAACCAACTTAAAACGATTCATCAAATCTTGTTTAAAGTGCACTGAAGATGATAGAATTACATTCATTTTGAGTTGAGTCTTTAGACGTGGAACAACACACTTTTCTGTAATAGTAATGAGCCCAATTTTTTTCCAAAGGTAGCCTGCTCAAACTCTTGCATAAATTATTCTTGAACCTCCCAGAAGAAGTCTTCCTGGTAGGAACGCCGAAATGTTTACGAGGAAAAAGGTGTCTGGCCCCTAAGGTCACCGTGCCTTGTAAAGAAAGTGACTGATAACCTGGGTCACTCCGTCCCACATGGGCTTATTTGCACGGTATGTCTGTCGTAAACGATTGTTCGTTTTGCTGTATCCGATTAACTCACTGGAGTCGTCCGGACGTATTGCTACTTTAGTGAGCGAGTAGAAAGCAGAAATTGTGCCTTTTCGACAACAGAACATACCGGAGAACGAACAATCATATACAACAATCGTATCGTGTAAATGGGCCCTAAGATGACTTTGCTGTTTGTCATGTACTGTAAGCGATTTGCTGGGGTTTTTGCAGAAAATTATAGAATGAGGTAGGGTGACTCCCTAGCCAGGGACAACTTTTCCTTGAATAAAAATATCAGTCGCCGTCTTTAATTCGTCCAACGCCACCTAACCTCCCCTTTACCGTCACCTTTCTGGTACCCGTGTCCTTATGCTAACAGAGTTGGTTAATCGTGAAATTTTTTCTAACACTTGTCCGGCTTTGTTTCAGTATTGTAGATCTTCAAACATGTTCCCCTGACGAGTTGCTTCCGGCTGTATTAGATCAAATTCCTGTGGATGAGGTCGACAACGCTAACTCTGACTACAGACAGTTTGAACGAATACACTCACTCTTCAGTGTATCTTTGGAACAGCCGGTAAGGGGTGTATGTGGATAAATCTGAATACGTTATTTTTTCTTTTGATCAATACCGACGCCTCTCGCCATTTCACATGCGAAGGGTGGGATCTTGTGACTTCGTGTATCATTGTAATGCTTTCAGCTTCTTTTGTATGTACTGTACGAGCGTAATGAAGTCAAAATACAGTCAAACCTGTATTAAGCGGCACCGTGTTAAGCGGTCGTCCTTTAGTGAGTGGTCACTTGACGAAGTCCCATTATGTCCTTCATTCAAATAATGTTAAAATTACCTTTATAAAACGGTCACTTCTATTAAGTGGACGCAGTAACCTGTTGTGTAGTCCCAAAGTTAATTATTCATTGTTTCGAACCTGTACGAAACGGTCATCTGAGATGGCTTCGAACAACACGATATCGAATGCTGTATTTGATCATTATTTTATTAAAGATAAATTCAACTTAACAACTTGTCACATACTTTGTTAACGGCTCAACAGTCTCAATTTTTTGGACACGAGACACAAGGAGCTTTCACTGGCGATCTGTAGAGTAAGCGATTTGCCTAGCCAAATCAAACTTAGCTGACTGCAGCGACAAACACAAATCAACGACTATTTCCCTGCCGTCTAACCCTGTTTAAAGAAATGAGTTCTCTTTGCGTTATTTTTTAAATTTACATTAGTGTTCAAACAAACTATGTTGCTATATTATTCCTCTGTTTAATTGTACTTTTTATTAGCTGTTAACAATTATAAACAGCATATATATTGCTGAATGTTAAAGTGCACATTTAGCGTTTAATCACAGGTAAGCCGCGGAATGTGTTTATCATACTTGACCTGCGTTAAGCAGTCACTTATGTAATCCTCAAGGATGACCGGTTAATACAGGTTTAACTGTACTCCTGGAAGTGTTCGGTTAGTCTTTCTTCCATCCTTCGTTCCTTTTTTCGTTCGTTCGTTCCTTTCCTTCATTCCTTTAATCCATCCTTCCTTCTCTTCCTTCCCTTCCTTCCCTTCCTTCCCTTCCTTCCCTTCCTTCCCTTCCTTCCCTTCCTTCCCTTCCTTCCCTTCCTTCCCTTCCTTCCCTTCCTTCCCTTCCTTCCCTTCCTTCCCTTCCTTCCCTTCCTTCCCTTCCTTCCCTTCCTTCCCTTCCTTCCCTTCCTTCCCTTCCTTCCCTTCCTTCCCTTCCTTCCCTTCCTTCCCTTCCTTCCCTTCCTTCCCTTCCTTCCCTTCCTTCCCTTCCTTCCCTTCCTTCCCTTCCTTCCCTTCCTTCCCTTCCTTCCTTCCTTCCTTCCTTCCTTTGTTCGTTCGTTCGTCCGTAGTAAATACTAGTGCAAATACTGTACATCCTACTTGGACTTGAATGGCGCTTGCCTACAGGGAGCCACTGCAAAAGGTTACCCCTTCCACGTTTGCATGAGTTACTGAAATAACTATTACATCAGAAGCTTGGCTTTTGTCAAAGGTAAAAATCCCGAACCGCTTGAAGTCTATGTTTAACTTGCTTAAGGAGCTTACAGTTGAACTCGTTCATTTAGTGATGGAGGTCTGCATTCCCCTAATGATGCCATCTGTAACAGATTTTATAGTTAAAGCTATCCCATCAAAATGGTCTGCTGGGATGTCCATTGAATGTTCTGCTGGTCCAAGTAGTGTTGTTTGACAGGTTTTCGTTTTTTCCCTAACTTGAATTCGTCTTGCAGGAAGGCGGCACTGAAAGAAGAATTCCCTCTACTCTACCGCAGCAGCATTTTGGACAGAGGATTCTTGTAAAGTGTTTGAATTTAAAGTAAGGAGGCGCAATTACTTGACTTTGAGCTTCTACAGCGTCTTATATGCCTCAGAGGTGATGAGAAATCACAGTGAAGTCAGCATTAACGTTGGTTTACACTTGTGATTTTGTGCCTCGCGATTGACTTCTAGGAGTATGTGTTAAACTCGCTAGAGCATAGAGGACAAACTGCAGCGAATCATAAGCGGGTATTTTGCTGGATAGACTGTCATGGACTTATTGCATACACCCGGATGACAATCGCATAGTACAAAATCGCACGTGTAAAACGGGCCTTTTATTTTCTAAAAATTATGAAAAAATATGGGTTAGATTGTTTAGTTGCAATCTACATGGGTTTATTGGTGAAAAGTGGACAAATATTGAATTATGAGAAGTCGCGCGTGTCTGCCTAAAGTATTACTCCAACCAAGCCTGTTCAACTGCATTCATATTTATTTTGCAGGCTAGATTTAGACGTCGAACCAGTCTTTGCCAGTATGGCGTTATACGACGGTCGTTATAAAAAGAAGGTACTGATCAGACATCGGAATTTAAGTGTTGGGATGTTGTTGGTTGATGGTTATTGGTTGTAATGTTGACCCGTAGTTCTCTTTGTCGTCGCCTTCGTCATTGGTGTTCTGGTTTTCGCTGTTGTCTTTGTTGTTGCTGCTCTTGTTGCTGTTACTGCTCCTGACCATCTGTTACTGTTACTGCTGCTCCATACATGTATTGCTGTCGCTACTTCCGACTGTTACTGTTACAGCTACTGTCGCTGTTGCTGCATATTGCTGTTGCTAGTCCTGGCTATCTCTTACTGTTGCTGTTGCTGTGGCTACTGCTGTTACGGTTACTGTCTCTTGTTGCATATTACTGTTGCTGCTCCTGATTATCTGTTCCTGTGGCTACTACTGTTACTGTTACTGTTACTGTTACTGTTGCTGCATATTGCTATTGCTACTCCTATCTGTTATTGATGCTGTTGCTACTGTTGCTACTGTTACTGTTAGTATTACTGTCACTATTGCTGCATATTGCTGTTACTTCTCCTGACTGTTACTGTTACTGTTGCTGCTACTGTTACTGCTATCGTTGCGGCCACTGTTGCTGTATATTGCTTTTCGTGCTTCTGTTACTTTTACAGCTCATGTTACTATTACTATCTCTACAACTGCTTCTGTTGCTGTTGCTGCGTCTGTCGCTATCACTTTGCTGTTGCTACTACTGCTGCTGCTGCCGTTGTTGTTATTGGTGGTGTTGCTACTGTTGTTTTTTTTCCTATTATTGTTGTTAGTCTCTCTTCCTGCTCCCCTTCATTCTTGTTTCTCCGTTCCTCCGTTGACATTTTCAGATCTCAGAGAATTTTTACTTCGACATGAACAACGATGAACATAAAAAAATGATTGCCAAACACAATCCAAAAGTGGACATTACAACGCTTAGTCGTGCAGCCATCTTCTCTGTCACGTATCCCTCGAGTGATGTATTCTTAGTGATAAAGCTTGAGAAAGTTTTTCAGCAAGGTGACATCTCAGAAGCCGCAGATCATTACATACGGGATACCGATAACTCCAAGGTGTGTGATATTTGGAGTTTAGTAACGTTTATTTCATCAGACTTTACCTGCTTAATTTAAGTTCAGAGCGTAATCTAAGAAATTATGTTTGTCATCGGAGTTGTTTGGATAGGGCTTGAGGGCCAGAAAATTCTTGCATTTTTGTTTACAATTTATAAACAGAAATTCAATTGAAATGTTGCACTGCTTGTTATTTGTATGAATTAAGCGACTGGAGAACGTTAGAAGAGAGTTTTGTTAATTTAATGTTCCATGCACCCAATGCATGCACCTAAATTCAATGTTTCCGAAATCGGTTTACCGATGTTGAAATCAACCTGAATCAACTACTCAAGTTGATTTCGCATGTTGGTCACCGACTGTGACTTATCTTGGTAAACCTTCTATGCTTGTAGTCTCGCCAAAAATCCCACTCGAAAAATCCCATGTGCTTCAGTTGACAGTTTACTTGTTTATTCAATGGCCACTCGAGGTTTAAGGGTTACAATGATATACAAGTCGCAGTGACAACTCTAAATCAAACGCCCCGTTAAACATGGCAAAAAGAACATTGAAAACGTAGAGAAATAAAATTAATGGAAGAAAACGTATGCAACTGTAACACAAGCCAACAAGGACTGGGAGGACAGATGAGTGGATAACTTCCGCAATTTATTGTAAAAACACGCGGCAAAATAACGCGATCGAATTTGTAGGATTCGGATCTCGTAAAATCAGTTATGAACAGAACCTAAAGGGGTGAGAAGAATTTGAAGGTCTCTCACAAAAATTAAGGACAGATCTGTCCCAGTTGCTAGTGGCGTTGCCAGAGCAAGCTAAAGAAATAAAATAGCCAGAAGTGTGATGGATTTCGGCGCAAAGCTGGACAGACGTAGCTTCTAATAAGTAATCTTGGCGTTTACATTCGATATCGTGAAAGATGAAAAATGAAGAAGGGAGAGAGTGACAGTGTTTTCTAAAATTTCTGCTCAAGCATGTACCTTTAATGTTGGTTAATACTAAGATTCCAGTGATTGAAGTATGCTATCAGAGTTTGAAATTAGTATTTGGAGGAAAATTTCTAGAAATGAAAAAGTATATCAATACCATCACTATACAATTTAGTCCTCGCAAAACACTTCAAAACTTTTGGAAGAGTATACTAACTTACCAAGTACACGATGATCAAAGGTTATAGGTTCTGTGTATAAAACCGTTGGAAGATTCTTTTAGAGATGTATTTTATGGATCGTATTTTAGTTAAGGAAAAACACCAATTCTGATTTTTGATCCAATTTCTATCCTTCTAGAACAAAGAAAAATTATCACAGGCTGCAGCAATTAATTGCGACCGACTGGGAAAATACCGTATGCCATTTGCTTGGACGGCCATCCATTTGATTGACATAATAAATGGAGTTTCCAGCAATGAACCAAATCATACAAGCGCATCAGTCGAAAAGGATCCCTCGGCCTCCTTGGGACCTCAACGAAAAGTATGTCTTACTTTGAATATTGTGAAACTAATGTCTACATTTGATCAGCACTTTTGGAAAACGAGCATGGTCTTGTTTACTAATACGGCGTTGTGTTTAACATACATATTAGGTTTTAGAAGAAAGGGCTGCAATGGGTTTGAAAACTACAATATGGCAGAATGACTTCGATTCTAAGAGTAATTTCGCTTTTCGGCCGTCAACTCTTTCTCTACTTCTCCTGGGAAGCAGAGAAAACGTAATTACGAATTTCTGGAGTTATAGAGTTTGTTGAAAACGCTTGATTGTATTTAAATGACGAACGTTTTAACCTGAACTTTGCCGTGGAAATATTGGTCAGAACTAGTAATTCTACGATTATTTGTCATGGAATTAAGCCGGTTTTACACTAAACGGAACTTTCCTCGTGGAGGAGAATTTTTGATTGTTTCGTGAGCTGTAGGATAGAACTAATACAAAAGCACAGAAAAATTCCACTCCGCCTTTTATTTGGCTTGAGAATTCCAGCGTGGCCGACTGACACTCCGTAACGTAGCCAGGAACTTGAAAGGGGGGGGGGGGGCAGGGGAAATTTAAGACAAATGTACCGACAAGATGTTAAGGAAAAATCAAAGTCAACCAAACCGAGGGCAGGAAAATTTGAAATTCGATGAAGGTACAAATTATTTCTACTTTGCTCGCTCTGGCTGGTATAATGGTAGTCAATTTCGAAAAATTTAACGCAAAAGTGCGCACAGCACGTGATCTATGATATATACCAACATATCTTTTTCGGCCGTCACCGCTACCACAACCATTTGTCCTGAGAGTTGACTGGATCTATCATTTTTGTCGGTTAAACCCCCCCCCCCCCCCCAAGCAAAACAGAATTCCATACGAACATTTTGTATCGAACGTCTTTCCCGTACTTAACTTTCGCCGAAGCTTATTTAACAATTTTTTAATTTCATAAATCAAACGCAAACCGAATCCGCGACAGACAAGCGTAATGTACCGACAAATGTACTGGGTGCACCGACAGATTTAGGGGCCGTTAACACTCGCATGTTAGATCGATCTGAGTGTGAACGCTTGAATGCAAACAGAGATCGATCCAAACGAGTGTGAACGCCTTCACGAAGCGAACTGAGATCGATCTCAGATCGGTCAGATCGATTCGAGTTAGATCGATCTCAGTGTGAACGGCCCCCTAGTCAGGACGAAAAGGGTGGGCAACTGCCTCATGCCCCCCTAGCTACACTATTGCTGACACTCGGTTCCATGAGTGATTTCAATTTTCAGCTCTCACTCAAAAGTTTCCCCCTCTTCTGAGAATGTAGAATCTAGGCGCTTGTTAAATGTATGGAAGTGATGAAAGGTATACCCCAAACTGTGTCATGGAATCATTAGTAAAAATATGTTAAAAAAGCAGCTTCATACTGCTTCTAGACTTATCTTTTTAGCAAACGGAAACAGACTTGTTTAGGTGCCACGAACAATGCAGTTTGAAAATTTTGACAGACTTGAAGCACTCATTAAAGAAAACGTCGCTTGTGTCTTCAATACCTGAAGGACAGGTGAATGCTATTTCGGCAAGATTTGCAGTGTTTCTATTCTGTTTAAAATCATAACTGGGTAATATTGGAAAACAAAATTTGTTGAAGATACTTCGATGGTTCGTGCTTGTATTAATATAGGTGCCGTATTGGTGAGTTGAAAGGAACGAACTCTGTATCAAGCAGTTTGAACTTAGTACTCCCTTCACAGTAGCAACTTGGAGTTTGCCGTGGCTCTTTCGAGCAATCCTGCACGAAGCCAAAGCTCCTTATAGGTTTCCTTTTTGTCAAGATAGGTCATCCATTAATTTACTCTGGCTAACGCTAGATGATTTTACTCGCCAAAGGAGGAACTTTATTTATTAACTGTTATTGTTTTTTTCTTGTCATGTTTAATCCTACTAAGACTTGGTATTTTAAGTTTGTTTGGACTAGGGGCAAAAAATGCTTGCGACTAATACTTCAAAAACTGTTTTAGATAAAATTTTCAAATATTCACTGAATAATCGCCCACATATTTAGTTGGCCATGTGTTGCCATAGCCATAATTCATGACGTGGTTATGACGTGGTGGTATTGAGATGTTGAGTTATGCGACAAATCTGCATCGTCAACTTTGAAAGTTAAAATAACCGAGTTTTCCATCTTTAAAAACCAATCTTATCATAAAGCTAAATCGCTTCAATAAAAAAATTTAAAAAAAATAATATTAAAAAAGAATTGAAAGAAAATTGAAAAATTTCAAAAATTTGAAAATTTCACGATAGAATTCTTGCTACAGTGGGTGTTACGAAATTGCCAGTAACGCTTTTTTGAACATTATTTTGTCGCTTTTCTGGCAGTGATAAAATGAGAAATTTTGAAAATAGTTTTTGAGGTATAAATTGTCAAAATCAATGCAAACACTTTCCGCCCCTTCACCATGATAAGGATAAACTTTGTTGTGAACCAGACATGAAACATTTATGATTTCTTGTGCCGCGGTGCATTATTTACCATTTTAAAATTTGTTGTATCCACAGAATAGTCAATCTGAGTCACCTGCAATGACCGGTTACAAAAAAGAAAAGGGTGATACGCTACCAAGGAAATCGTGCCCATCGAGTAACAACCGCCGCTCCATGTACCTAGACCTCGACGAGGCGTCACCAGACCTTTCAAGTTTTCGTCCTGTCACTTTAACAGTGAGGAGTTTTTTCAAACAGGTTAGCAGCATATAAACGATATGAATAACCCCCTCCCTGCAGCAGATTTGTTTCCATAAACCGCACGATTGCCGAAAAACAGGAATGTCTAACTTGTGTACGTTAAGAAAGTCGTTGCAATTTTTTCACTATGTAAGGGAGGGGATGGTGAGCAGTAACAGGTTTAGTGCCATTGGAGAGGGTGAACATAAGTCTTGAAAAGGTTTTGGCAAGTGTTTTGAATTGAAGGCCCGGAATCCCCCAAGAATTGCACGGTACTATTTTTTTGCTTTCATGCAAATGTAAACGGCTGAACAATATATCTGAGTAGTTGTTTGTCTCATCAGTTATTCGTGTAAAATAGGTTTTTGTTGTGGAGTATTTTCTGCCTCTTTCAAGCCCCTCGAGCTCCTTTTGATTTGGTTTGGGTTCCAGATAGGCCCCCAAGACATTTTATTTAGACGATCGAGGTAAGGAATTTTCGGCAGAGTGAAAATCTCATCAGTTTGTCTTGGAAAGCAGAGATGTCTGGAACTGACTTGCCTTACGTTTGGCAATGCTGCCCACACACATTTTTAATGTTTGTTACCTGTCTAGGGCAAGTGTTCGGTTAAGTAATTCTGCTGTGTGACTGATCCGATGTGTGTAGAGTAGACGAAAAGCCGAATAAGAAATAATTGAGACATGCAAAGTTTAGTTTGTTGAGAGTCAGTTTATTCTGGCTTTCTCATGTAAGACGATCGATCGGTAAATGAATTTAGTCTTAAGCCTAGTTCTTGACGGCTAATTTTAGTTTTTAACATGTGCGAAACAGCTTTCGATGTCAAATCGTAATTGTTCACTACCAAGCTAAATTTCACTTTTAGTATATAAAGCATTTTCGCATCTAAGATTCGGATTTTTAAACTATATTGATTTGATGATATAAACATTGATCTTAGTTGTAAAACCAAAATATACTAGTGAAAACACCAATTATTTAAGGTTTTGGTGCAGACAGTTCGTGTTGAATGTTTATCTTCCTGTTCGTTGGCAGGAGCATGGTTTTCTCTACCCAAATCCGTAGCGTTTTCCGACTTGCTTTGGTTGTATCACAGCAGTTCATTTTATCCAGCTGCTTTTCGTTCGCATACCAAATTTTATATGTTTATTTCCACCGTACAGTTTTTCGAAGAACCTTTAAAACAACCGAAAAAATTTCGTTGTGATGAGAAGTCGTCAATCTTCCACGTGGGGAGATCATTGCGTGGTCAGTAGAGAAACTTACACTGCATACACAATAATACGGTTAATTTCTTAGTTGCCATCCATATCTTAGGATGACAGCATCACGGAACTCACCTTTATTCAAGCTAAAACCCTGATCTTTTACTGGTAATACCGTTTACCACGACGCTGAAAGTTATTATATTTTTATATTATTATTATTATCGTTTTCTCACGGTCTAGTTCTTAACCGGTTGGTAACACACTATTAGGCTACATCCCGTAGCTTAAGGTAGTAGGCTTTCACCATCTGTTTAACCATTTTCTAATACTTTTCGTATTATTCGAGCTGTTCCTAGCAAACAAAACTTTTGAAGAAGTTCAAAACTGTCCGCCATATTTATCCTTTTCAACCACTGAGAGAGTCTTTTTCCAACCGTTCCTTATGCTCCAACCACAGTCGGTATGATAGTTACATTCCTGCAATTCCACAGTTTATTAACTTCTCTTCTTAAGTCCTGATATTTAGTGAGTTTCTCCTGCTCCTTCTCCTCCACCCTTGTGTCGAACGGACACGGAACATCTATTATCCAACGATCTCTTTTTTTCTTTTCATAAATCACAACATCCGGCTTATTATGGTCAACATGATGATCGGTCTGTATTGGGAAATCCCACAACAGTTTCACATCATTTTGCAGTACTTTCTCTGGAGTGTGTTCATACCATCGTGCCTTGTAGGGAAGTTTATATCTTTTGCACATGTTCCAGTGCACTACAACTGCTAATCTATCATGACGCCAAACCTTATACTGAGGCTGCGCAAGTTTTTTACACTCAGGAACGACATGGCTAATTTTTTCATCCCGTTCCTCACACATTCTACACAAAGGGGTTATATCTTGTTTATCAATTTTATTCCTTATTGCATTAGTTCGCAATGCTTGATCCCGTGCTGCTATTATTGTTCCCTCTGTTTCCTTTTTCAGAGTCACTTTTCTTAGCCAAAGCCAAGTTGCTTTATCTCGTACACTCTCTGTATTCCTCATGAGCTGTCCATGCAATACTTTTTCCACATATTGACTCTTCCTTTGCTCCTTCACTTCCCCCCGTTTTCACCCTCATCCATTATTCCTTCTTTTTTTTTACAGCATTAAGCAGCCTCTCCTGACTTCCTTCAAGATATTCATTCAATCTATAAGACTCTATTGCAACACAATCCTCAACACTAATCAATCCCCTTCCCCCATCATCTCTTTTGATGTACAGCCTGTCTGTGTTGGCTCTTGGGTGTAAAGCTCTGTAGATTGTCAATTTCTTAGTCTTCCTATCCATGCTTCTCAACTCTGTCTTGGTCCAATTGTATTATTATTATTATCATTATTATTGTTTTTCCACACTGTCTACTTAAACTGGAATAAAACTAGGAGCAAGTTGCTACCCGCAACCTAAGGTCCTAGAGTTATATGTCCTTCATGTCCATAACCCTTTGTATGATTCTTACTGTTCCAAGTAATACTGTCTTTTGCAGCATTTCAACTGGTATTACAGTCCCAATCTTTTCCAAAAACCCTCCAAGTCTTTTTGATACCGTTCCCAGGGCACCAACAACTATTGGTATGACTTCCACTTGATTTGACGTCCACATTCTTGATAATTCCATTTTTAAATCCTGGTACTTAAAAATTTTTTGCAATTCCTTCGTTCCCACCCTATTATCTCCAGGTACCGCTATGTCAATAATATACGCTGTCTTCTTTTCTTTATCCATTATAATTAAATCAGGTCTCCTGTGTTCTATTTCATGGTCACATTGAATATTGAAATCCCACAATAGCTTATGACGACTATTTTCTAACACTCCTTGTGGTTGGTGTTCATAACATTTGTTTGCGTGTCCAAGTTGTATTTCCTACACAACTCCCAATGAACTTTATGGCCTACATTGTCATGTCTACCCTTGTACTCCCCTTGCGCTAACTTCCTGCATTCACTTACTAGATGTAAAACGGTTTCTCCTTTCTGACCGCCCATTCTACACAAAGATGAGCTTATTGTTTTATCAATATGGAATTTAATATAGTTTGTTCTTATAGCTTGCTCTTGGGCCGCAAAAATGAACGCCTCAGTAGTAGCTTTTAAGTCCGCTTTTGTGCCCCCACTCCCAGGATTCTCTCCTGTTCTTCCTCTTCTATTCTTTTATATTCTCTTGGCTGAATACAATCCGCGGTTTCAATTATATTGCCTGCCCTCGCACACTCCAGAAATGGCTCAACACTGTGTTGAACATACCAGCCCATACTGTTTTTCTCCCTTCGAATACAGCTTTCGGCACTAGTAAGTCCACGTCCGCCTCTTCTCCTCGGTATGTAAATTCTGTTAATATCGCTCTTCGGGTGTAACGCCCCATTCATTGTCATAAGTTTCCTTGTCCGTCTGTCCATCTCCAATAAGTCATCTTTATTCCATCGTATTATTCCTCCACTATATCTAAGTAGCGAAACAGCTCATGTGTTGATGGCCAATATCTTATTTCGTCCGTTCAATTTTGATTTGAGTTTAAGTTTCAGTCTCCTTATATACTCCTTTCTAAATATTGTCTTCATTTCCTTTTCCATAACTTGGTTAGATTCCAGTATTCCTAAGTACTTGTATCCGTCTTCATCCATTTGCTTCATTACCTGACCATCCGGTAATATTATACCATCGCACTCCATCACTTTCCCTCTCTTTAATATTAGTACAGCGCATTTCTTTATACCAAATTCCGTTCTGATGTCTGCTAAAATGGTGCACCGTCCTTACCAGTGAATCTATTTGGTCACGAGATTTCCCATATAGTTTTAAATCATCCATGAACAGCAGGTGGTTGATTTTATGTTTCTTTTCCTTAAGCTCATATCCTGCGTTCGCTTTTCGGAGGGTGCTTGACAAGGGTATCATGCATAATATGAACAACATTGGAGATAGGCTATCGCTTTCAAAAATTCCTCTTCTTATGTTTACGCTACCCAGTGATTCGCCATACGATGTTAAATCCGTTCTCCAATTCTCCATGCTTGCTTTAAGAAATTCTTCAACATTTCCCACTATGCCAAAGATCTCAAGGCATTCTATTATCCACGAATGAGGTATAGTATCATATACTTTGTGGTAATCCACCCATGCCCTAGCTAAATTGGTATTCCGTCGTTTGCAATCTCTGAGTATCAGCTGATCTATCAGTAGCTGGTCTTTTGTGCCTCTGCATTTTTTTCTACAACCTTTTTGTTCCGGGGGTAGTAGATCACTCGTTTCAAGGTATGCATACACATGTTCTGCAATCGCTCCAGTCAACAATTTCCACATGAGTGGTAAGCATGATATTGGCCTAAAATTATCAGCAGAACTTCCTTTCTCAGGAACTTTCAGGCACAGCACTGTCCTGCCATATGTCATCCACAAAGGTATTTCTTGCTTTCCATAGACCATAGCATCTACCTGCTCTGCAATTCGCTCATGGCAAGATGTTATCTTCTTCAACCAATATCCCTGTACACCATCGAATCCAGGAGCCTTTCAGTTAGGGATCTTTGTGCATTGTGTCTCCACCTGTGTTTTTGTGATTCTCACCTCTTCTTGCTTTACATTTATGCTGGCTCTCTCGGCTTTCATTTTCTTTATCCACTCAGCATCTTCCCTATGACTGATTGGATTACCCCAAATTTCACTCCAGAATATTCTACTCTCTGCCACGTCAGGAATGATCTTTTCCATGTTAATTTGTCCATTTATGTCTCTATAAACCTTGTTCTGATCTATAGTAAACAATCGATTTTGGCGATACTGCTTAATTCTTTCTTCATAACGTCGAATATTTGATGCTTTTGCTACTACTCGTTGTTTCAGTTCTTCTATCACTGTCCCAATTTCTTTAGTTTTAATTCTGTATTTTCTTTCCAGGATAGAAAACCTCTCTCGTGATCGTAATTCACCTTTTCTTTTACGCTCTAACACTCCTATATCCCTTCTCAATTTTTTTTGATATCTCTTCCTATCCTTCTCCTCCACCATGGTTCTTTGCTTTGTCCATCATTCCGTATTGTTTTTACTCCCAATTTTTCTGCTACATACATGCTCACTGCCTTTAGCAAATTATTTGTGTCTGTGACATTTGTTGTTTGAAAATACTTAATAGCCTTGTTTACTTTCTGCGTTATAATGTTCAACCTTATCCTATCTACTGTTTTGAGTGTCGCTGTTGTTGTGTCGATGTCGATGTTGTTGTGTTGTTGTTATTATTATCATTATCATTATTATTATTATTATTATCTCAATTCTCACAGCTTGATGTTCTGCTGGTAATCCTCAATATCAGCCATCTACAGCCTGTAGTCTAGGGTGACACTGGTCCATTCAACTTTCTAGAGTCTTTCGTAATATCCTCGCTGTTCCCAGAATCGAAGTCTTCTGGAGATGTTCTATACTAAGTTTTATACCTAACCTACCTATCCATTTTTCCAGCTTCTTGCTCATAGTACCGAGTGCTACGGTAACTACCGATACTACATCTACCCCCTTCATTGACCACAACTCTAATTGACTCCTCATACTTCTGAATCTTCTCCTCATCTTTCACTCCAACATTTTTATCATCGGGGATGGCAATGTCAACAATTAAACATTTCTTTTCTTCTTTCTCCACAACAACTATATCTGGTTTTCGACATTCTATGTGATGATCGCACTGTATCATGAAATCCCATAGCACCTTTATCTCATCAGATTCCACCACTCCTTTCGGGGCATGATCTTACCCGTGAGCTGCTCGCTCCAAACCATATTTTCTACACAATGTCCAATGGACTATTCTTGCCACGTTATCATGTCTTCTTTTATGTTTCCTTTGAGCAAGCTTTTTGCATCCGCTGATTAAACGTCCCACACTTTCTCCTTTTTCAACACATTCGACATAGGGGTGATTCAGCAGTCTTATCTATGTTGAACTTGATGCAGTTAGTTCTTAATGCCTGTTTTTGCGCAGCACAGATAAGAGCTTCTGTTCCTGCCCTTAAATCAGTTTTTCAACCACAACCACCTCTTCTCCTTGTCAATGTCATCACTTACCTCCGTACAGTATTGTCCATACATCTTCTTATTGCTCCACTTCTGCTCTCTTTCCTCTGTCTTACTTCTCTTGTACTTTTCTTTTGTCACACATTCTTCCGTATTGATTATACCCCGTTGTCTAACCAGTACTAACAGCGGCTCTACGGTATTCTTAACATACTACCCTATGCCATTCTCCTCTGCTCGTACACAACTTTCACAACTCATTAGCCCTCTTTCTCCTTTTCCTCTTGGTAGATATAACCTATCTACATCACTCGTAGGATGAAAGGTACAATGCACTGTTAGCAACTTCCTCGACTTTCCACCCAAGCTTTGTAACTCCTCATTACTCATTACTCCTCATTACTTATTACTCCTCATTATTATTATTATTACAACTCGCACACCACCCAACTAAGGACAGTGGAAGGGGTCTCAGCCTGCTACGGGCTCCCAGCATCCCGCCAGGTAAGGCCCAACAGACATTGCACATTTCAGGGAACTTGTGGGGAAAGGAAATTTTACCATTAATATGGATTTAAAGAAACACCCACCGGCCAGCCCGTACTCGCCCAACTTATCCAGTCAGGAAGGAGTATATTATTATTATTATTATTATTATTATTATTATTATTATTATTATTATTATTATTATTATTATTATTAAAACAAAGATTTTGTCGTTGTGACAAATTTCAGTATCGCTTTGAAAAACCTCTTAACCATGGTGAATGGTTATGCAAGACAGTCCTGAAAAGAACTAGAGGAACCAACACACAGAGAAAAAGTAAATGCTAAAAAGAAGCACTATGCATTTCGGCAGACCACTCTTCAGGTGCAAATGTCTGCTAACTGTTGAGAAATGAGTTATCAACTTATATTTATACCTGATGTAAAGGCGATAAATATATAAATATATGCACTAGTTGCCCATGTCAGTGGCATTTTAGTCAACTTGGAATGCTATTTTTGGTTCTCATGAACAATTTGAAGCAATTTTAGTCAGTTAATGAGCATAGTTTGTTAACAACAAGCAAAAGTTTTCAACCTTCCAAATGCTAATTACGTCGTGAAAACGTAGAAATACTCTCTATGACATCTTGTGTTATAAAATGACGTGACTCGCTTGCGAGCTGTGATTGGTTAATACCCGTGTTTGGATAACAGCATCCAAATACGAAAAACTTCCCGCCAAAAGTGTACCGATATTTGTTTTGCACGTTCAACTGTTTTATTTAATAATGGAAATACGTAACGGTTTTTGTGTGTTTGAATGCTGTGATTCAAACATTTGGTATGTAATTGGACTTCCTAATAGCTTAAAAATACGCTTGTTTTTCTTCTTTGTCACTGCGTTGAAGTGACGTCGCTTTGTTGACCAGGGTTCGATCTTCATAAGCTTGGCTCTGATTGGTAGTTGATGATTTTCTGGTGAATTGTCCTTAGTATGTTAACTGCTTCTCATCTGGGGTTATTTTATGAAAGAAATACCAAATGGATTCCCGTGTTTGAATACTGTGATCCAAACACTCAGGATATTGCTCGACTTTCGAAAAGCTGAAAACACTCGCCTAGCGGCCAGTGTTTCTTTACGCTTTTCTCAAGTCCCACAACATCCCAAGTATCTGGATCACAGTATCCAAACATGGGAATCCATTTGGTATTTCTTAAATAACTTCGGGAATAAACTGTTAACTAAGAGTTATTCATATACTCGATGCTTCGGAGGAGAAACTAAAGTTAACACGCGTCGTCCTTGGCGTTCTTTTATTCGATTACATTTGTTTAAAAACGTTAAAGAAGAAAAATTAAATCGGTCAGTTTTTATTTTAAGGTTAATGATATGTGGTTTCGTACAAATACTAAAACGGAACATACTTTTTATCGCCGTATAGCCTCGTCCGTAATGATTTTACATTGCTATTTAAGGTGGCTGAATGCAATTTTGGCGGATTTTCACGTCTCCAGCTTCCTCATGCTTGAAAACAACCTCGTACATTCAGTTTTGTCAAGTAAGCGGAAAATGCGGTCGTTAACTACTTCTGTGGTACAAAACTAACAATAAACAAATCTTATCATTTGACTGCAATTTGATTACATTTTGGCAAGGATATTTTTAATTTTTGTCAAGGAAATAGTGGTTAGATGTGCAGCAGGAAATAAAGTGCAGTTCCTCTATTTTACAAACCTTTTTAAAATTTTCGCCAAATGAATTGCAATGTGAATAAATCGTTCTGCCATATAACAAATTTCAATCGCTAGATTTTTCCGCTAACTTGACAAAACCGTTAATATATAATTCGGCTGCCACAGAGACCGAGAAATCTTCAATATTACCTACCAGCTCAAACTCCCGTCATTGCTCTTATACTTTGCCAAATTTGGAGTTATGTACTATTACTAAAACTATCCAGAGCTATGTTAAGAGTGAATCATGAGGTGAGAAGAACTAGCAAAACTGTCTGCAGTTACCTTAACTTTTAATCTTTTGTCCTATAGTGTCCCTGAGTTCACCATGCGTGCGTGCTTATAAGCGCAAGTACCCAAGTTCTGACGATTTTCTTTGGCGTTTCCCATACACTGATATCGAATTTGAGGAAAAAAATTTTTTTTTCAACAGGAATCTGACCGACTTAAAGATGATGACCTGTTCAAATTCTTGGCAGATTTACGTCGACCAACTTCTGTACTAAAACGTTTGAAGTGCATACCCGGTAAGTTGAAATCATGTGTTACCGTCGTGCTACACAGTTTGCTTGATATGTTACTGATAGTAGGATTTCATAGGAGTTTCAGCTGTTCCTGTTGTATAGTAGTGCTACCACCGGGTCTTGGGAGATCCCTCACGTTGTCCTCCTTAAAAAACGCTCTTGATGATGGATGCGCAACGGTATATAATTCTTCCCCAGCGTTATTCTACTTGGTTCTCTTTTGTGTTCTACACAGGTATTCTAAAGCTTGACATTTCCCCACCTGGTGATAAACCACCGTACTGTTTGACGTCCGAACTTCAGCAGGTGAGCGTGCGACGGTTCTGCTTTACAGTTTTTATTTTACCTGGACATTTGAATTGATAGAAAAGAATATTACAGTTCATCAGTGGCGTAGCTGCACCCGGGCCTACCGGGGCCTGTGCCCGGGTGAAACCTGCTTGTGCCTGGGTGAAATATTGCTGACAAATCTAGCTTACATTTAGCAAAGTATAGGGTATAGTCACTACAGAGATTAAATATAATTATTCTGTTTACCTAAAGCCCAAATATTAGTTTAATTTCCACATAAATGTTAAATATTTCCTAAAAATATGTCCTTGCAAGATGAAGTAAAGAACAGTGTTTTTGACTGTCACCTCTAAAGCATGTGTCAGTGGGCGCTAATGAGTAAAATGTTTAAGTATAAATATGGCGGCAAGGCAATTGTTGTTCGATTGTTGTGAATTGAATCCGAATAAAATGAGGACAGAAAGTGGGTAACACCGAGCCCGAGTCAAGCGAGCCTAGGGGTGATGTTGAGAAGCCAGAAGAAACACAGTAGTAGTAGCAGTTAGTACAGAAGTGTTATTGGGCTCAAGTACTGGAGAATATCTTGAAGGGCGTGCCGCATGCCTTTAGCTAGCAGTATAATAACTAAAAAACTACCAGGAAATGTTGACACCTGTGCCCATGTTATGCCTACGTAACATTTGCCTTCTGGCTACGCCACTGCAGTTCATGAAAGTTTGCTTACCGAGAAAACGGAAAAATCAAACCGCATCCAAAACTTCGAACGCAATGAAAAGGAACAGCCAAATGAGCGAGTTCATAAGTTTAAAGGTTCTGTGATTTAGTATTAAACGAGGTCGACCTAATGGTCGTTCTAGTGTCCTACGTCACTTTCACTATCAGTTCTAATTTGTAGTTACAAAATGTTCAGTTTGCGTGTTGAAAAAGTACGCAGAATGCGTGCTGGGTTGTCACTCAGAAACTTCGGTTTACTTTCTCTTGGCTACTGCCTGAAGAACAAATGTCGCTCAAGCCAAAGAACTTTTGGTCTTGACCAGAGCAGTCTCTGAGCACAGTGGTTAGAACGTCTCACCGGCCATCAGAAGGTTACGGCTTCAATCTTCATGTGGAGTTCAGGAACATTTCTGAGGGTTTTGAGTTTGACGAATGCCTGACGATTATCTGTACTTCTGTCTTGTGAGGACTTACATCTGCCTTGTGAGAAATTTCCATTTTATGAGAAAATCTCGACATTTTTACTTTACGTCCGTTAAATCTCATCATGCATTCTGCCAAAATCACAGCGAGACAGGAGGTTAAGCTAGACGGAGAAGGGGGAAGCTTTTCTACATGAGCATAAATTCAAAAACGTTAGTGATTTTGCGCTTGCAAATCAAAATCTAAAATCGCCTTACCAGAGTACTGTATATCTATAGTTTGCTGTATGTAAGCGAGCGAGGAGAATAACTTGGGTTGCGAGAAGAATTGTAATTTTGGTTCTGACAAATACACAGGTATCTCCAATTTTCCACTCGCAAGTAGGGAAGAAAAGTAATGAGGTGTGTGTATGTGTATGTTTGACTGGTTTAGGTTTAGCGCGAAGAGTACTTTTGGAATTGTTCTTCCTGTATGGTAACGACTACTTTTTCATAGATTCATCCCTATCATGATGGACAAGTACGACCATTCAAAGAAGTCGAGGAATTTGTCCCTAAGGAAGTGTTTGCTCCTTACGTAACGTACAAGTAAGTTGTCTATGTGGTCCTTGCGGTTTACATCAGTGGCTATCTGGTTTCCAGGGTACTTCCCGCATGATTAGGGAAGACTCCAAGACATCCGACTCTTTATGAGCATACTGTTGATGCTTCTGTTCACAGAAATCTGGGCATGCGGAGGGGTCGTTTGACCTTTTTTTACTCGCTCCGCACTTTAGCCTCCAACTTTTTTATTTACTTTGACTTGTTTGGTCTGAATTTGGGCAATAATAGCTTGGTTGAATTACTAATAACAGTTCGTTTATTTAAATTGTCTATGGCATGAAAAGTCGTCAATCATTCGTTAGATAAAAAATGCGTTGAGAGAGGGGCGGAACAGCATTTACCGTTTGTAGATGTCTATCTAGTTTCACAGTTTATCAGGATTTCAAAATATGGAAATTACGTGAGTTACGACATAAGAAACGTGGGCTAGAGTGCAGTTTAGTGGATGCCATTGAACTCTAAAAAGCCTGGAACGATACCTGCAAACTGTATTTTGAAACCAACATGGATGCTGACATGTAGGCACTGAACTATATATACCTGGACTGCTAGAGGACCCCTAAAAAGTGTCTCCAAAGACCTTGCGTCATTTTTGGGTTCTTGTGTTCTTGGTACCGACCACCAGTCAGTATTGCTGGCTCAGGCTGCTATCATCGACCAATCAAATATCTTAGTATATTCTCCGGAATTGGCCGTTTCATGGGACGAGGCGATGTTTGGATAATCCCTTGAAAGACAAAGAAGTGTTTGAAATTTCAGATAGTTTTTGGGGAATATACGTTTGGTAACCGCTTAATTTGTTCAAAAATTACCTGAACTACTTGGGGAAGGGAAGACAGTGCTCAAGACTCGAAGCGGTCTTTCTGGTAACAAAAAACAAAGTTGTTTGTTTACTATTTGTTCATTGTTTGCTGCTAGTACTATATATTTTTTTTTTTTGCCGCCGAATTGAAAACGGCGAAAGTTATTTAAAGAAACATCGAGTTGTAATACCTGTTCACTTCATGGAATATTTACCAGGAATATTTACCTTAAAGGCTTTAACTTACTGTTCTTTTGCTACATAGAAGTTATTTCTCAAAGAGAAAAGCATTCGATTATGCAGAAAATGAAATAATCGTAAACAACGAATCAGAAGTTCTTTTGTCACCACCGAAATTAATTCGAGTTATGAATTAAAACTCATTTTTATTCTAATGATACTTTTGAGCAAATACTTTTTAAACTTTTAAGTCCATAATTAACGATAACCAATTGTGTAAAGAAAGAAAAAAAAATCTGTAAGTACGAAGATGTTGAAAAAATATTTACTAAAAGGACTCATAAATCGCTCACAATTTTGTTTAAAGCACAGGTCAGAGGTCACTGCCATTAGCAGTAGGACCCATAAATTACAATGCTGACGCTATCTTTTTGGGAACGCTTTTCGCAAGTCCAATGTAATGAGACCAAGCAGTCCAGTTATATATAGGTCAGTGCATGTAGGTCAATTTGCAGGTCATCCCAGCCCCCTGCGCGACAAAACACGCAACCTATAACGAAAAAACTTAATTTTGGGGTTTTTTTGATAGTTTTCTTTGTTATCCTAAGAAAGTAGACGATAATGTCCGTAGGACTGCATATTTGTCAGAATTCCCCGTCCATGAAAAATAAAGGTTCAATACAATTTTTTCACTCGCGTGTTTTTGACCTACATTGTTACCCCGTGTCTGCTTCATTCAATCTTGATGCCTGGTATAACAAGATATCGTTCCAGTCTTTCAGAGTTCATTGCTCAACGCTGACAAACCGCTGACCTGTTAGGGTTAGGGTTTCCTTTACGGTAAGGGTTGGGATAGGATTAAGTTTAAGGTTAGGGTTAGGGTTAGGAAGGACTTTCGGTTTTGGTTTAGGGTTAGGCGAGGTATTGCCGCAATTTTCTAATTAATCTAGTTATTGGAGTCCGCCAATCTGTAGTTTTACCGAAAAAACATCACTCACAAGAATCATTCAGGAATGTACATTCCTCAAACATTGTACGTGCATACTAACAGTACAGAGTTTCAAAGATGTTATGCTTACAGTACATGCGTTTCGATTTTTTTCTAACTTTGCAGGAATCTCCTTTACGTGTATCCGCTCAGTGTTAATTTCTCTAGTCGCTCAGGATCTGTAAGAAATATTGCTGTAAAGGTCCAGTTTCTCTCGGGGGAGAACCCGAAAACCTCTCCACTTGAGGTATGGAATTTACTTATTCGGGGTGTTTTTATAAGGGGAAGGTTTTCTTGGTTACAGCGTACGTTATCCATGTAGTAACCTTGAATAACCGGGATATTCATTTCGTTTTGAATCGCAGCGAGCGGTTTAAATTAGAAAACCTCGATATTCTTTCAAGAAGCCAGGGTGACCCTTGGTGGAAGACCACTTTAGGCTATGGCCATGCAAGGCAGTGTTCACTCAAAGGATCCCACTCCCGAAACTATGACTCTCCAAACAGGGGTAACAGTGGATCTAAACACTTGTTTTGAAAATGATACTGAGGGATCGATATGAACACTAGACGTTATGTCTCGCAAATATTCACCTCTATATGCCGTACCTAATTGCCTTCCCATTTTTGAGCCTTGCCTTCCTGCTTTGCTGTTAGTTTCAGTTCTTTGTTCAAGATCATTGATGCTTCTCTCAAACTGTGTTGTCGATTTTAATCATCACATACTTACTTGAAACGGGAAAATCGTCGGCTGTACAGCCTGGGGTGTACCTCTAGACCTTTAGTCATTTTTATGTCCCAGCGTCACTTCAAGTGGAGTTCAGAACACGAGTGTTCTTTGTCACTATAGCTTGATCGTGACATTGATATTAGAGGCATTTTAGCCTTATACATTTATATACTTTTGGGTCAAGTACCGTTTGCTTTAAAAAACGAATCCGAAAATTGTTAGTATCAAATATAGAACCGGACTACGGATACACTGTACGGTGTGAAAAAGTTTGAGCTTGAAATCGTAACAAGGGGCTAGAAGACAAATGGAATGAAGTATTTGTGGGGTTTGGAGGGCATAAAAATGTTTTACATATTTTTCTGGCACCGCCATTCTCATTGCATCTTGGTGGAAAGAAAGCTGTCAGATATTTGCAGTACTTTTTTTTTATTGATCTCGAATTATTTCTACAAGCCTGAAAAAAATTTGGCGATTAAAATTATGCGATTGTAGTGAGAATACTAGGCCGTTTTCTTTCCACTCTTCAGCACACTTAAATGTAATAACCATTTTGACTTCGGAAGTGTAATTAATGTGCATAAAAATTGTTGTACTGATTTAATCAGCTCGTCTGATTTCACAGTTCACCATACAGTGATTTATAATGGTACCCTTGCGTTATTTATGTGGTTTATTTAAGACAAATTGGTTGTTTCACCGGTAATTTGCTTACGAAAAGTTATTGTGTTCAAATGACTTTCGATCTCAATTGGTTTTTAGTGCATTTTTGGTAAATCCAGCTGTTCATCGTTTTCAAAGGCAGCGTGGACCTCAATAATATATCACAACAAGTAAGGATTAAGGTTTGTTATTGGCGTCAAGGTGAACACTTTTGCTGTTGCTGCTGTTCGTGTTGTTACAGCAGTGTTGTTGTGGTTGCTGTTGATATAGCAGTTACTGTTGTTGTTGATTGTTGTTACTGTTGTAGTTTATTGTTGATTGTTGCTATTGTTGTTTTTATACCTTCTTTTTGTTTCTGTTATGCAGCTTTGGGTGGCATCAAAAACTAAATAACGTGTTTAAATGCGCGAGAAATTAGCGTATTAAATGTACTTTGTTTTCATATAAAGTTTTTAAATCCTCTGTTGAAAACACCCAGCCGTACGAACTATAATGTTAAATTATTTTTCGTAGAATCCCAGATTTTTACGAGGAAATAAAAATCAAACTTCCGGCTCACCTCACCGAACAACATCATTTGTTGTTTACGTTCTACCACATCAGTTGTTCCGTCAAGAAAGGAGACGATCATAGTCCCACTGAAGTACCAATTGGTTACACGGTAGGAACTCACCACCTTCAACTGTTTTGCAAAGGTTAAATTGTCTGTTTATTATGTTATGACCCTGTCATGGCTTTAGGCGTTCGAATTTGGAGTTTTTGCTTTTTATCTTACATTTTTTTGCAGTTCCCTCAGAAAAAGCAGCAGTAGTCAAACTGAGACAACATCAGTAATATGTAAATTGGTGTTAATAAGTATTTCTTGACAAATTTCTTTAGTCGCCTAAAAATTCCAGTTACCTTTCGATCTTCTTGTAGGTGGCATCGACTTGTTTCGCTTCGTCTTGTTAACGTATTTTAAACTCGATAATGAAAGAAATTTTCTAACCAATCGTTTTTTATTTGTTTTTTGAAGTGGTTACCAATGGTAAAGGAAGGTCAGTTACAACTTGGTGAATTCGATCTGCCGGTCTGTATGGAACATTTGCCATCCAGTTATAGTATGCTGTCACCCGAGGTAAGTGCCCCTTTACTTTCGATTTACATAGGGAGTAACGGTCGTGATATCGTCATTCAGTCGGCGAATCTAAAATCCTTGTTAAGGAAAATTACACAGATTTGATATACAGCCCAAAATGGTTTAAGTCCAGGATATGCGAATATTATATTTAGATGGGGTTTGACTGAAATGAAACCCGCAGAAATGCCGTTGTTTTAGTAGTGACAGGATTAGATATGTTTGTAGGAGCGATGGTTGGATTTAAACATTTTTATGGGTACTTGATAGCTTGCAATACATGATAAATCCTGTGTTAAGGATACTTGATAATAGATGATGCGACGGACGAACCAGGCGGAAATCTTAATTTAAGTATGAAAATCAAAGCCCAGGAAGAAAACTCGTCATTATAAAATCTTTTTATTATCATTGAGCATAAAACGTAGAATAGGTACAATTAGGAAAAAGTTTCCTGAGTGCGAACGTTTCCTTACACTTAATACAACATCATTGCAAAAAATCGAATTCTTATTTTAAGAAAAAAAAATCTTGTTTTAAGATTATATTTCTTAAATTAAGAAATGTTATCTTGTCCCGTAGACAGGATAATTCTTCTTAATAAGCCATCTTGATAAGAAAAAAATTTCTTAAAAGAATACGTATTTTCTTCAGTTAAGAAAATATATCTAGACTGGACAAGAAAAATATTCTTGAGTCAAGATATATTTTCTTAAATTTGTTGAAAGAAGAAAAAAATCCACACGGCTTTTCTTATCAAGAATTTATTTCTTAAAGCCAGGAAATTAATCTTAAAACTAGGAAAAATATCTACCCAAGATTTTAATTTTTGCAGTGATCACCAGAGATTGAAACAAAATTTGTCAAAGGCTAAATATGAAGTTACTGTTACTGGTTAATTGACACAATTTGGCGTTCCAACCGGCTTTCTACGCATGACCTCGAGACTGGTCACCCTATTTCACCAGATCATCTCACTATCCTTTCTTCTTTCTCTTCCTCCAAGTGTTACCTCCTCATAAAAGAAAGCTTACTTATTAAAAAACACATTCCCATTCTCGATTCTAATATCAGCTCTATCTCACATTCTCTCTTTTAACGCGTATACCTTTCCTCATCACCGCTGACAATTTTTCACCATCCACATCCTCTCAAGCACCAAATTATGTTAACTAACCTGAAACAAAAACTTATGTATTTAGTATTTATTTCATTCTACTCTGATTTAGGGTGAAGAACCCTTGGTTACTAATGAAGTGGATATTTGTATTAAATAGTCTAAAACGGCAATGTTGAATTTCTGTTCCATTCAGATCCACGTTCCCACCCTGAAATGGGTCGACGGCCACAAAGGAGTTTTTAATATAGCTGTTCGTGCCATTTCGTCAGTCCACACTCAGGTAAATAATCTCTGCTTTTTGACAAAAAAAAGACTGATAAAAGGAAATAAGACTGATAAAAGGAATTTTAGACTGGTAAAAGGAAATTTACGCTTGACCGGGTATCAAAATTATGCATTTGCTAACCTGTTCAACAAGGGCACAGTTAATTGCTTATTTTGCGAATTGGAAGAAGACCCAAACGCATCCCTGGCCCGTAAATTATGGCCAAACCCTGGATAATTACCCTACCTACCCGGTTCTTTTGGAGGGTCCTGGTCACAGTAGTCAGGATTTGGGGGCGATCTTCCACAAGAACTATAAAATTTATGGAAAATTGCAAAGTTTGTGTCATTTGAATTGTATAAATTGTTATTCTCGTCAAAAATAAACTTTAAAGCATTAATTGTAAAACACTCAATCATGCAAGCGTAACGTGTAAAGCATTAAATTATGCAACGTTGGATTGTGACACTAAATTATGCAAGTGTGACTTGTGAAACACTAAGTAGTCACAACGTAAATTGTGAAACACTAAATAGTCACAGCTTAAATTATGAAACACTTAACTATGCAAGCATGAATGGTAAAGACTATACTTGTGAAAGCTTATTTTGATTATGAAACGATAGATAAACCAATACGCAAGCCAGAAAACAAACTGATAGGATATTGTGATCGCCTTTCTCGCTTGCTTTCAAAATGGCAAGAATTCAAAGGACGACATCCTTTCTTCGACAGGGGTTGCAAGATGTCTTACTGCAGCTCGAAAATTATCATAATGATTCTAATTCTCTTAATAGCATCGAGAACCGCTTGGACAACTTATGCAGTTATGATGTAGGTGAGCAAATTGTTCACCTCGTACAAGGTACCAGAGATCATTTGTCCTCAATGTTTAGCGATGTTCATTCGATAGTCAAGAACACGATACTCAAGAACAGTTTGAATTTCTTCACGCCGGAGGTTTTTTCCTGGAAATATTGCGCACATTCTCGGTTAAAGCCTGAGCACGATAGAAAGACGTCTGCGAGACTTTGGTACTCCCGCAAGAACATTTTATTCCGCCAACTCTCCATCGAATCAGGAGAATTCGAATCATTATAATAATTTTCGAGCTGCCGAATGACATCTTGTGTTACCACTGTCGAAGATGTGATGTCCTTAGAAATCTTGGCCATTTTGAAAGCAAGCGAAAAAGGCGGTCACGATATCCAACCAGTTTGTTCCTAGCTTGCGTATTGGTTTGTTTTTTGTTTCACAATTTACTGTTTTTACAATTTAAGCTTTCATAATTTAGTGTTTCACAACTCACGCTTGCATAACTTGGCGCGTCACAATTAAAGCTTGCCCAGTTTAGTGTTTCACAATTTATGCTTGCACTTCACAATTCCAGCTGCTTCAAAGACAAAATTTAAAGTTTAATTTTGACGTGAATCACACTTCATAGGATCGCAGGTGTTTTAGTTTTGTGATTTTGGCTGTGTTTGGCTTTGCAGTTTTACATGTCTCTATTGAAAACCCTTGAAACTGCTGCTAGATTGAGAAAAGATTCCAATTTAGCATTATGTCAACACATGTCAATAGTTAATGCCCAAAATGTCTTCCTGTTTATCTCCAAAATGTTTAGATCAGGGGATGTAATCCGGATTTTTGTAAGGGACTGCTTAAAAAAATTTTTGCTCCACTGATAACGAAGAAGTCTCTAAAAATAGGTACTGCAGATACTACACGATACTGCACAACTACACGTTTCTTTAAATAAGTATGCCACATTTGGTTAGGGCAAATAATTCGTCCCACCCGTGGGCGGGAAATTGCCCCCATTACCCCCGCTAGGTTGCGTCCTTGGTTTAGAATAAGTTTTGCTCCGTACGTGTTTGGTGAGAGCAATCACACGCGCAGGAAGAAATGGTTACGGCACTTGTTATCGGAAGATATTTTGATAGGTGCACAAACAAATTGTATTTTACAATAGAGATGGAAAAATTAGAGAACTCGCTAGACGTCAAAAATAAACAAGTTGCTGTATTTGCGAATTCCATTCGACGACGTCATGCCATTTTTCAAGTCTACTCTGATCTGAAGAAGATAAGAACCACCGTCCAAAAGTCGACCAAGGAAATATAAAAGTAAAGCTACGTATGTTTTGTCTGAACTCGTGGCTATTGATTTTCCGGGCGGAAACGTTATGGAGAGGCATAATGACAGAAAACCTGTCGTTATGGCTCTCAATATAAAAATCCTGAGCTGGGCTCTCATCTTTATATTACGTCTTTTGTCTGAACTGTTGCAAGCTCTCTAATGTACAATGATATTGAAAACGTAGCAGCATCCTTGTATATAACTTTGTTTTAACAGTTCACACTGTAATTGATTACACGGGTGCACGGGGAAATCACTAATGTCGCCCATTGCTTCCTTTGGACTGGTAATGGCGCAAAAAACAAATGAAGAAGGAAGGATGGAAGAAATCGTTATACAGTTTGCTTTTACAGTTTCGTTGTTTCCTGAAATGAAATTTTGTTTTTCTTAAGCAACAGCCAAATTTTAACATATCTGGCTGCAATTTCTGCTTGGTCGTGCAACGTTGCAGCTGTTCCGTCGCCGGCCGCAATAGATAATTTCAATTTACTTCATGATGGTTTTTGGCTGTCTAAGTACGACTATCAGAATGTTTAGCCAATATTTTTTTTCTCATTTGAATTTTTATTCTCTCCCCGAAATTGAATGGTAATTGACAAAATTTAGTTTACGAATAATGATGATCCTCAAAGCATTCTGGTTGTCCAGGTCACATCACCATGTATATCCTCTAGTGGCATAGCCAACTTTATTCTGGAGTGCGTTACGTAGAGCTCCTGAACAATGTTAATATCAATAATTACAAAATAATACTCGTTCAACGCTCGCTGTGATTAGACGAACCTAATTTTCTCTCGGAATAGAGACACGGCTGACATCATTTTCATTTTGTATTAGAGTACAGGGACATGGATGACATCACGAAAACTCGAAAGAGCCTTAGATATCTTATAAAACAAGTAGAAAATAGCTTTCGTGTTCTGTACTGTGGTAGAAACATGATTGACGCCATTTCAACCGGAAAAATACCAGAAAACACTCGGCTACGCCTCGTGTTTTCACTAGGCATTTTTGTGGTTGAAATGACGTCATTCGTGTTTCTATCACAGCACAGAGACACTCAAGCAATTTTCTATTTGTTAAAAATAACAGCTCAATGTGAACAATAATAGCTCTTCATGCTATATGTACGGCTAAGATAACGAGTTTATTTTACTCTTTTCTAGGACGGATATATTCACCGGTTCTTAAAAAATTGTCATCAGATTGAAAACAGGCAACTTCCAACGTCTCCAAGTCGGTTTAACGAAGGCAGCCTGGAAACCAGTTTGAAAAAAAGTATTCTGGATTTGAAACTTGCCCGGCCGGAACCTCTCGTGAGTTCCCTTCCAATAATCTTGGAGAAACTGATCCTCCTTCTGGTTAGACCCCCAATTGTCTCAGGCCATGTTGGTAAGAACTTTTCTGGTTTTTCAATAGGCATTACCCACGGGAGTCTGGTTATCCTTATCTATTTGTCAGTGCAACATCTGGTCTATTTCTGCAGTAATATTCCTGAATTTTTCTTCGATAGTAAATGGCAGTGACATTACATCACTACACTGGGTCGCTTATAAGTCATCGCATGTTCTGTTTTTTCGTGAGTTGATTGGATGCTTTGGGTTTTAGATGAGATGACCTCTCATCCCAATGCAAAAGTTAATTGCAATAAATCAAAGCTCTTACACAAAGACAAACTCACAAGATACGACGAAGCTTTATTTTAGATCCAGGCTAGTTGACTTAGATTTGTTCCTTGACTTCTTTCTACATACACGTACAGTAGAATAATGTCGGTTCTAAAAAAAAGGATTGGTATTTGGTTTGCAATCCCACTGGCTTGCACCACATGGTAAGTATGGCTGAGCAGCGATTTAATCTCTATGCTAAACTCATTTTTATGTTAGGAATGGTTGTACGAAATTTTCCCTATCACTAAATACATTCATTGGCACAAGAAGGAAGAGGCCTGGCTAGAAGTGCTTGTTCTTTCACCTATCATAAGCTCTTCGCTGAATTTATATAAAATTGCATAAATTGCGGTGTTTGGGCAAGTCACTTTTTTCTTTTAATTTTTTTTTTTTTTAGCTTGATGCACTGGTATGTTTGCATATAAATAGGAGATGCCTTCATCCCTGTTTGTCATAAGCGACGCTATTTCTTATCCGCAGTATGCAATAACAGAAGTATGAGTATTGCAATGCCATGTATTCGACTAATACACCCACCCCTTTCATATTCTTTGGAATATATATGTTGGGCGATTAAACAACCCTGTCTGGACGTGTTTCTTCCGACTAATGCATATGATGTGTACACGAAGATTAACCAAATTTGGTAACACTAATCGCTCACTGAAGGGTGAGCGTAGTGGGTACATTAAACAGATACCTGACGGCATTTTTGCTTTAAAACAATTTAATGTTAGCAGCCTTAGTTGTCCTCAATGCTTATACTTTACGAAGAACAAAATTGTACAATTTAGCTCATTCGTCCAGATTAAAAATTTAAAAAAAATCTCTATTTGTCTGACGTTCCTGCTTCCTATGTGGAAACCAGCTTCAGAGACGTTGAAAAAATCATGTGGCATGACAGTCAAGTTTGCGAACACGTCCTGTTGGCGTGACTTGCGTGGTATTCCTCATGCGCCTGCCTCGTTCCTCGTTCGCAACGGGTCTCGAATATGTTTCTCGTTGTTCGCGGCAAATAACCATGGTGTCATGAGTATACCAACTTTCTAGAAAAATGCATTCAAAATACTGTAACTTGATCTAAAGCCAAACAGGTCGCATCGACCCAATCTATGTTTCGTTTAACAACTTGTCTTAATTTCTTAATTCATCAAAATTAACATCAGAAAGTTAATAGTATTATCCTTCTTATTGCCCCAGGTCTCTGGGTGAAACCCGGCAATATGACTGTAGAAAATAGCCTTTAAAATAAAGTAACTATAATAATAATAATAACAACAACAACAACAACAACAACATGAACAACAACAATGATATTATTACTTTTAATAATGGTTATAATAATATTACTGTTTATAGTTTTAATCATTCCCTAACTCACTCTTTTATTTATCCACCCATCTGTCTGTCGATCCGTGTGCTTGTCTGTTCGTTATTTTAATGGTTCGTTCTCTCGCTCGTTGTCTATTTCATTGCTTGTTCATTATTCCGTAAATACTTCTCCGTCCTGAACTCATGTTGTTTTGCAAACTTTCTTCTAGTAAACATTGGTCAGTCGGCATTTAGCTCCTTAGCCAAGATTGTTCACGACCTACACGAGCTTCTCCGAGATAATGTCGATAATCATGGTCGAAATTCGTTATTGTCGTCTTATGTAACGTATGTTTTTAATGCACCCTTCTCAACCTCGCCGAACACATCCCAAATGGATTTAGTAAAAGGTGCGTATGTCACTGCTGTATACGTATATGAATTGCGATTCTAGTAAGTTAACGGGTGAGCACAATATTTAACCTGACAGGTTTCATACTGACTGAGCGAAGGAAACTTAATTATGTAATAGAATTATCCATGTGGACATGTAATTTACAAATAGAAGATTTTTCCCTGTTTCCATCGAGTTATCTCAATCTCAGTTGAAGTTTGGATGAACGGGGAAGTATCGTTGGAGCGTAAGCCAAAAGAGGAAATGGTTCGACTGGAGTGTTGTTTAGCGAACGCCGACAAGCTGCTAACTTTTTAGGGCTTTTAGGACTTAAACTGACGACCACTATTTATCCGACCATTACTGTTGACACATCAGTCTTCTGGTATATGCCATCCAAAATCACTTGATTCGAATAGTCACCCATCCTTAACGCTATGTATCATTCTGAGGAACAAATGCGAGATATAATGCAAGCACCACAGTAAACACTACATGAGAAGAGGAAACTCTATTCCAACGAGGCGCGCAACACTTCCAAGCATTTGAGAAGCAATTCCAGAATCGACTCCAGGTCCAGGACAATTTTCCATCTCAGCCCCAGAATTTCCTTACTATTGCTATGAAAAGTTCTACGGGGCGTTCTAAACAAGAACATCCCGATTGACAGGCAGATCCTACGGTGGTTCCTGTTACTCCCAAACCCTATTTTTTAACACGGCCTCTGATGGTTGAACAACCAAAGCTTAAACTAAACCCCTTTCGTAACTGGGTTTATATTCAGAGAGGGATACGAAGTGTTTGGATAATATTTGGTTTGGTTGTCCGACTCAAAGAGGTCATTAAAAAATGACAATATAAAACTAGATAAGCAATTAGAAATAACGGTTTCTCAGCAAAATATCTAATACGGATTTCAGGAAACAACAAACTTGTAGTTGTTGGATCATACCTTTGTTCGTGCCAGGAAAATTACGTTAACTTAATAGAAACGTGCGTGATAATTTATACTCGGTTATCGAAAAGTGCTGCAGATTACTTGTTACCAGTTACAGAACAGGCATATGGTGGACGTTCTCCAGGTTCATTTACTCACAAAAGCGTATCCTGGGTCGAAGACAGGATGGAACCCGCAACCTTTTAACGACCGGAGACGCTTTAACCGTTGACTGATTTACCGAGACTCAGAAAAGGAACTAAGCTGCTGCATTGACATTTGCGCTGTCAACGTGGTAGCCATGACATAATATGAATAACGTGAATGTCATACACATGGTGCATGGGAGTTTTGTGTTAGGCCCCGTCCACGCGTATCTTTTTTTGTTTGAATACGCAAATTATTTCTTTGCGGATTGCCTTCCCCTCCACACGTATCCGGCGAATACGGTCACCGAAAACGGAACTTTTCAAAAACATTTTCCAGAGTGGAAATTTTTGAAATCGCCGTTTTCATGTGCTCGAATGGCCGGATAAAAACGGAACTTTTCAAAAACGTCCACGTCATGATATGGTATGCCGCGTGAAAGGTAAAATGGCTGACGGACATATTCGAGCAAATGATCTTGACGAACGTCTACTTTCAGTCTACAGTAATACTAAGCTCCCACATGCAACTTGTGAGCAGCAGCCTAGATAAGTATGGATAACAGGTCATGCTATGTTAATTTAAAATTACGTATGATATTCAGACATGGAGCAAAAAATACCCACCAATCGATGTTTTTGCAGCAATTTTTGTCATGCTTAGCATATAACTTGGCGCCTGACAGCTAAATTTAAGTTGTTGCATTTTTCAAGTCTTTGTCGTGGGGTCGGTAGAAATGCGTTGCTTCGAATCTAAATGTCGTCGGTCACTTCAAATTTGCATAGCATGGCCAGTTACTATATTGAGATAATTGTAAATTTGCATAGCAGGACTTGCTGCTGTGCTTAGGTTCGCCACTGCTTGTGGGTACTGAACAGTTGGACGTTTTCACGATGGGAAAAGGAACAACGAAAAGTAACTAGAAGGAATGATATTTCTCACTATTTTATAAGATTGTTACAATTTTATTCGAAATTAAATTTAAACCAAAATTGAAGCGTTAATGTTCAAGCTTTAATAGGTTTAAACCACAACTGACTTTGTAACTTACAAATTTATACAACCAAAGAATAACGGACTTACTCAAAAACACTTTGACCTTCTTTTGGGTTTGGTAAACGTCAGAGATTTGTGGTAAATATACTATAGACTTTCATCGGCGATAGCTCCATTTTACCAGATACAGGTGTTCAGATCCAGTATGTCCCTGTAAAAACACGTTTCGAATTGTTTAAAACAAAAGTAAACTTAGGATATCTCTCGACTTGCAGATGACCGACCAATAAGTATGCACACCTCAATCACCTACGACGAATTAGTGCAAAGCAAAATCCACAGCAGCAGCAATCCGTCCTTGAACGCTCTGAATGACTCCTCGATATCGTCCACCAAAAGCCAGGGCAGAAAATCAGAAAACTGGGATCTGGGTCGTATAAGCAAGGTTCCTGGCAACAGAAGTAGCATGGCAGAGTCTAAAGCTGGTCACATGAGGTTACCGCTGTCTCCACCTCATAAAAAGGTGAGTATAAAACAGCATACTTGTTACAATTTTAACGACACTACAGTACTACTAATATTCGACTTGACTGATGCCCACGCTCACCCCAGACTTAAAATAATTTGAAGACCTTCCCAGGTCCGGCAGTTTCCTATTAATGCTACTGTCCGGCTGTTATTAGTGGAAGGTCCTACTCAAAGAGAGTAACACTAACATTGCGTTCACGGTGAACGCACATGTCGATGTGAAATGGATTATAGGAAGAGCTTGGAGTGGACTGGGAACTTTTTGTAGGCCATCAATAATCCATGGTCTTAAAAACCCCGTTTATACTGTTAACATGGGTACGGCACGGCTAAAATTTTGGCACGGGTGCTGCTTTTTTGGGGCACGGCACGGGTAATTTTCACAGTGTAGACAGTGCGGACTTCATAAAATTCGGTAGACGTGCCGAACACCTCTATATGTAATGCCCAAAATTTGCGTGCCGTGCCCAAAATGTTACAGTATGAACGGGGTTTAAAAAATATCTGGTTGTTGCTGGGTTTTTTGGGTATAAAATAAATAAAAAATCTTCAAGATACTTTAGATGTATCGATATTTCAGTTATTTACCACGTCGTCTTCAAAAAACCGTATTTAGTAGAGTACATAACGCATTAAATGTTTCGGATGTGAGGGCGTCGGCATTCAAGCTTTGTTAGAAAAGGTTAAAATTAACGCTCAAAGCGTTTCACAAATCTAAGAACCAACATGTACCTGGTAGATGTTTGTAAAACTATACCGTCTGAAGATTTGCTGTTGTGCCCAAAAGAATTTTTTTCTGTATGAGTCTTCAACTTTTCTTCCTGTCTGAAATATGGTCTGAATTTATTTTGAGGAATATTTCTGTCAACTGTTCACCAGCAGAAGTCATTTAAAAGTGACATTTATTGTAAGTAGTATCATGGATGCCTGAGATGAGGGTTGAATAAGGACTTTCTCCAAATAAGGCAAATCAACCTTGTTTTGTACCAACAGACAGTTCAAGTTACCATAACCTCTAAGACAAAGAAAATGCAAATCAAGACCCAGAAATTTTGACTTTCCTAGAGATGACGTCATTTTAACAAAAGGCATGCACAAAATTTCAATATTTACCCAACCCTTTCCCCTGTACATACTAAATGGATGGCCCCTCCCGAACGAAGGGCTATTCATTATGGTGACTGAAAGTAAAAGAATGCACACAAAATGATTTTTAGTAGTTGTTTATATCAAATACAATAGTAAGTAGCATGAACATCACATCTTATCATACAATAACGTTATATTACTCAAGAAAACAGGGCAAAACATGAGCTTTTCAACTTGGCTTCTCATGTGCAATATTTTTGAAGGGGGTTCGAAATTCAATTCATCCTCTTCGTTTGATGTTCGTTTATTGACTAAATCATCAGTTGCTGAAGTTGGTTGAGATGAATGGACGTTTGAAATGTCGGGTTGGATGGTATTACCAAACATTGATGAAATATCTCTCGATACAGCCTATCTATATTTAAGGACTCTACCATCATGCTTTGCAGCGTTGTGAGCTTTTAAATTTTTCCTTATGACCTCTTTTTCGCAGTATGGACAAATCACTTTCTCTGTGTACTCTGTAGACATGATACAATTTTACTATAAGAAAACACAAATCAGTAAAGCAGGAATACATTAAACCATAAATTATTATAATGATCAAGGGCTCAAATTTTAGTTGAAGAATAGTGGAAGAAAAGGACCTATTATTTGCAACAAAGGGAGTTCAAAAAAATCCAGGGCTCATGAGAATTTATGTGGTCAAAAACAATTTGTAACCTTTTCAATTCTGGAAGAACGGCTTTGACCAAATACTGAGTCTGAATTTTCAGCTGATTTCCAAAATAAGTCTGCAACTAAGTTGCCGAGTTGCCACAGAAATGTTTTTGGGATGTTGTGACGTTATCATGACGTCATCGAAAGAGTAAAAATACTGTAGTTTTCCTGTATTTTTAACGTATATCGTCTTTTTAGTTGTGATTACAATCTAGTCTTCCTTTCCCAAAAAAAATTATGCTTGGATTTTACCAAAGTTTAAGGTCGCCTGAGATATTGTTCTTATGTCAAAAATGCCATACAGGAACTACTGTAGCACAGTAACACAGATATAAAGGACTCAAGATATTGAATTAAAAAATCACCCTCCGGCTTACACGCGCTATCCATAATGGGAAAAATGTCTTGAAGGCGAATTAGATCTGTGGTGAGAACTTTGCGTGGAGTATTAAAGAACAATTATGGGAAAGGAGGATTCCACCTCCTTTATCCCCCGCCAACCAAGGATGTGAACGTTTATGAAAATTAACTCACACTAATCAGCCGAGAGTGTTGTCGGATGAGGCTAGAAGTAGGTCTGGAAATCTGAACGCCAATGTTTCCTAACCTCGCGTTGTTTTCAAATCAGTCTTCAGGTGCATTCAGACGCGCGATTTTGTCTCGTGATTGTCATCCTGGTGTATGGAATAACCCGACGAAGGTCTACGCAGCAAGATTTCTATATGATTCGCTCCAGTTTGTCATCGAGGCTCTCGTGAGTGCAATGCACACATCAGGATGACAGTCGCAAAGCACAAAATAGCACTTGCAAATGCGCATTATCATTGATCTTCTTGGAGATCCGGTCTGTGCAGTGGCGAGGCGCGACCGTTGTGATGGGGCGTACGCAAATGTGCTGACAAAACCACCTCTTCAACATTTCGTAGAGTTATTGTCTGTGGACATGATTGTTCGAACTTACGTCCTTATGACAGATAAATGATCTTCAAGCTCCGTACTCAGAAAATGATTTCTGAGCCCCAGACGGGGATCGAACCCGCAACCATACAGATGCGAATCGGCCAGTTCGAGAAGAAGAACAAAAAACCTATAAAAAACAAGCACAAAATGTGCGTACAAAATTTGCTCAAGGAACAGCTGCAAAAGGCTTCGACGCTACGGGGCGTCTTTATGAAAACTTTTCAAGCAGTTTTGCTGAAAAGGAACTCGCTATGTCCCACACATGAATATATTTTCCCAGCGGATCGTGATTCAATTGGTGTTTCATTTTTCCTTTCACTTACACAGCTTGTTCACGAGGAGATCGCGCTACAATGGGCTGTAGCTAGTGGAGATGTCCGGGATTCAACGCTGGGACATGCGTGGTTCTTCTTTGAATTAATGGTTTGTGATAGACCTTATGGTTATCTTTTCATCACCTTTAGTTACTTTTAGAAGCTATTATTCTCCGCTCGCATTTCCTCATTCATTTACTTTTCCCAGTAGTTTTATTAATATGTTCATTCTTACTAACTAATTGCCATTTTCTTCTTTTCTTTATTTGTTACACAATCATTGTCCTTTATTCCTTGTCCTTACCATTTCAGCTGTCGTTTTTTATTTGTTTGTTCTTCGCAAAAATCCTTCGTTCATTTCTTAGCCATCGTCCTTTCTATTCTGTTCACCCCACCTCCTTATTCTATTTACTTTCTATATCATCTCCCTTCTGTTTCATTTCATTTTCTTTGTCTCTTATACTCATAGTCTTTGTTTCTTCTTCTTTTTACTTTTCTTATTTTTTTGACCTTTCTGTCTCCGTTGTTTTATATTCCTTTCATTCCTAGGTTCATGCAAATTATCACTCTATCTTCCATTACTTTTGTCCTCCCTAGGTAAAAAGTATGGCCCAGTATCTAGATAGTATCGACAAGTTCTATTTCCCACGTAGCACTCGATTCCCAGAACAGTTTAGGGATGACGTCCGGGCTCTTGTGAGCATGGCAACTACCGAAATTATAGAAAAATTTAGTAAGGTACACGAGAGAAAAAATGTCTGATTGGTAAATTTGCCTTGATATGTAATCATATTCTTGCTGGCTTGCTGGCTTGCTGGCTTGCTGGCTTGCTGGCTTGCTGGCTTGCTGGCTTGCTGGCTTACTGGCTTGCTTGCTTTCGTACTTACTTGATTGCTTGCTTTCGTACTTACTCGTTTGCTTGCTTTCGTATTTACTCGCTTTACTCGCTTTTTTCGCTTTTTTCGCTTTACTCGCTTTACTCGCTTTACTTTACTTACTTTACTTACTATACTTACTTTACTTACTTTACTTACTTTACTTACTTTACTTACTTTACTTACTTTACTTACTTACTTACTTTACTTACTTGTTAACTCATTGACTTGTTTGCGTATTTACTTCCTTGCTTAGTTACTTATTTGTAGACTTACTAGCTTTCTTGATCACTTGCTTAGTTATTTGCTAGCTGCTTCCTTCGTTCCTTCTTCCGTTCGTTCGTTCCTTTACTTCCTTCCTTCTTTTACTTCCTTACTTATTTACTTATTTACTTTGGTACTTAGTGATTCGTTCGTTCCTTCGTTTGTTCGTTTATATAATATCTGTTTATCTATTAATTTCTTTATAGATATTTATGCATTTTGTTTTATTTATTATTCTTCTAGGCTCCCACTTGGGCCAAAAATTTAAATTCTCACTTGTCCTTCTTCCTTTACGATATTTTGTCGTTGATGGATAGAGGTTACGTTTTAAAGCTACTCAAGCTTTATTACAGTCAAGTAAGTACAGCGACCATAAATTTTCGTGTGTATATTTTAATTTTTTCTTAAATACATACGAAGCAACTGTTTCAGGAGGAAAGAAAAGATAATTGGCATTGAAACAGTGTGAAAATGCTGGGCCTATCTTATAGCAGCTTGTGTATGTGCGATAACGTGAGATGTGATGAGGGTAAGGGGCTAACTAATATTCGATCGATCCTCAGCAAGTCTCTGGAAATGAAGTTGATGAACCATAAGTTATAAGATTTTGGAAGCCGTCGGACATGATATCCGGCTATCGGCGAACATGACAGGACAATACTTTTTCTTCCCGGTGGTCATTCTTCCCGAGCGATAAATCAGGCGTTTGAGAATAAGCTACTCCTCGTTACATCAACATCGGTCTGCGACGTGAAAGGCCATGTTCAGACTGGATGTCGTGGCACATTGCTCGTGTTCTGGTACTAATGTGAAGGCCGCCTTTCCTGTGGTGCCCGAATCGCCGGGCCCGGGCACAGGTGCCAGGTGAACAAGTATTACGTAGGTACCTTACCCTGGCAAGGGCACCGGAATTCACATGATTTCTATGGCATGCTTTTTACTCATGAATCGTTAAAGATCCGAAAACACGAAGTGGCGGGGGCTAAAGGGTTGGAAGAAAAGAGCTCCAGACGTCAGTCCAGAGCATTGTCCAACCTGAACGACGTTTATTTTAGTTTCCCTGGCCTAGCATCGTGCCGGAGCACCTTGTCTGAATGGGGCCAAACATTGTTCCTTGACCTTTTTAACGTCGCAGAGGTTATTTTTCAAGACATTAATGCATCGTGTAAAATATTTAAACAGTTCGGTTTGATTGAAGTTTGATTGATTCTTAGATGACCCAATGGCTATGCAGGTCTATTTTATATTAGTATACCAATGTCTCATCCTTCTCTAGATCATGACAGCGACAGTGCAAAAGCCAGGACTCGCAGAACTTCGACTTAACTCCTTGAGGATCATCTGTAGCCATGAACATTACGTCACATTAAATCTCCCGTTCAAAATGCCATTGTTTCCGTCTCCGCAGATTTCACCTTCCCCATCCCTAACTTCCATTGAATCCAGTGCGTCATCTATGCTTACACCTTCTATGCCTCCCAGTATGGCTGAACTGTCCATAGCATTTCGTCGTCAGCATTACTTGTCGGGTTTACTTCTGACTGAATTGTCCTTAGCAATGGATGGCAAGTAAGTGGTTGGGTCTTCGATACACATATGTGATCTGTATTGGTTTTAGCTTGTGGTCATGTAGCTTATTACTGGCGTTGATATTCCGTGGGGTCAATTTGTTTTGTTCAGGAACAACACTTTTAACCTATGGCTGCAGAGCTAGCTAGTCGAATTTTCCCCGAAAATTCGCTTGGTCAGTACGTGTGTCAAACAATCGAACACACACATGTAACCTTTACTGTTGTCCTAATCTTCGTTAGTTCAATGGTTAAGACGTATCACCGACCATCAGAAGGTTACGGTTTCGATCCCTGTGTAGAGATTCGAAATATTTCCCGAGGATACGAGTTTGACATACCTTTGCCTATCGACACTTTGCTAACTTTGTTATATGCTGGGCAAATTGTGCACAGCTGTTAATTGTACAATAACATGCCAACTCAATCTTGTTAATTCCGAACTGCGGAAAGCACTTTACTAAAGTACGTACTGTCTTCAATATCACAAAGCAAGTTTGCATTCGATAAATGACTTAACTTTATCTCTTTTAAGTTTGTTGTGGCATTTAAGTATACTTAACACTTGATTACGCATTCGGCGTGTGCATTACACGTGATAATGTGTACCAGAACGTATGAAGTGATTTGATCGATTAACATCTGATGGAAATAAGTTATTATGTTTTTACAATATTGTGGTGGTCTTTTCGCTAAGCAAGCGGGCTTTTTGTTGATTAAATGTCGTTGTGTATCAAAACTTATACATTTCCCCACTTTCCAATTTATTTTAATATAGTGATTCAACTATTCAAGACCAGGCCATTGATTGTATCGCCGACCTTATAGCATGTCACGATTCCGATACTCGCTACGACGAGCCGTCGTGCAGAGCGAGGGTGGCTTCACTTTACCTACCCCTTTTAGGAATTATTATGGAAAATTTATCACTGCTTCACGGTGCACCTACCGAAGACACAAGTGGAGGGTTAAACCTGTCCATTGCTAATGCTATCGCCACTTCATCGCTTACTTCGCGATGGACAGCTAGTAACGACGATGCAAGATCCGATTATTCGAGTCAGGTAAATTGTCGCTTGGATGTTATGAGAGGAATTTTGTAGTTTTCTTTTTTTTAAATTTGGGCCTTTCTCTGGAAGGTCTCCACCTGACAAATAAAATCGTCTTGCGCTGGACAGAGTAAAATACAATAAGTTGCAGGATAGAAACAGTCCCACGTAAAGGGTTAACAAAGATAGTTTTTAACCCTTTACGTGACAATTTTCCGGTAGGTCTGCATTTGGCGAATAAAGCAGAATAGTGTAAGTTGCAGAATTGCAGTAGTCCCACATAAATGGTTAAATGTGTACTGTTGTACTGAGTACTAGAAAGAAAAGGTTTGGTTTATTATCACACGGAAAGCCGTCGTCTAACCTCAACAAGAGTCGAACTTCAAGTTGGACAGGAGAAAAGGAAAAACCTACGTTGTAGTTAACCAGTAGAAAATTGCTTAGTGTCTCTGTGCTGTGATAGAAACACGAATGACGTCATTTCAACAGGAAAATGCCTAGTGAAAACATGAGGCGTAGCCGAGTGTTTTCTGGTATTTTTCTGGTTGTAATGGCGTCGTTCATGTTTCTATCACAGCACAGAGACAAGAAAGCTATTTTCTTTTTGTTATATAAACAAGGTTTTGTCGAGTTTTCGTGACGTCATTCATGTCTCTATACTCTGAGAGAAAATGAGGTTCGTCCAATCATAGCGTGCGTATGACGCGTGTTATTTTGTAATAAACAAAGACACATAGACCTACACTTGTGCACGTAAAATAAAAACGCACATGTTCAAACACAATGCAAACGTACACAAATGTATTGTGCTTGTTGTTACTGTCGTCGTCGTTGCTGTTACTGCAGTTGCTGTTTCTGTAATACGGAAAGCGTTACATGATAAGCCAAGGAAAAATTGCACTCAACACCGCTGACGCAGTATATTAGGTAGAGACAAGTCGAGCCAGGATTATCAAACGTTTGCAGTGTTACGAAATTTGCGTAATACGTTCACTAACCTTAGCGTGATAAAGTGTGATATTTTATGGACCCAGAACCTTCGACTTTGAATCTAATGACCAAGTCGCAAGACAAGATTGTTGCTTTTATATCTCAATCCTTTCTATTGTTCGTTGTTGTCCTGATTGATGGAGGGTTATTTTCATACGTTGAGCGATGGTATTTACAGTCTTGTATTATTAATAGTCAAAATGGTACATTTATCCACATGCTCTGGTATCACATCATTCTCGCGGAAGTGCCCATGACCTGATTGCCTTGACCGCTTATTAGTTCACGGCCTGCTGTAGACCAAGACTTGCATCGCTGAAATGGAAATTTTTAACTTGCCTCAGTTCTACCAATCATAAATTTATATAACCTGGCACTGAAACTCCTTATGACCGTCTTGTCGTCAGAAGACCGGCTCCCTTCCCTCTTTCCCAATTTTTTTTTGTACAAATTACTAGTGCAGCGTGGTAATCGTTGTTCATGACTTGGGAATAACTGTGGTAGGCTTGCAGTACACGAGATATACACCTGCGTCCTGAAAGCATGATGGAATTGTATCTCTGATCACCATATATGTCCACTACACTCGTAAAAACCTGATAACTCGCAAAGATTCTGACTTGAAGTAAGTCTGTGATCAAGTTGCCACAACAGCGTTTCGTTATTTCAAGCTGCTACGAGTTGTTGCTTTCTACCTTGTAGCAGCTTGTTACGTAGAAGAGCCTTACCAACAATGTCATACTTGTCAGAGCAAGTTGGAACATTTCAGATGTAGTCGTCAACCTTAATTAAAGCTCTCCAATAATTTGTTCCAGACTTGTCAACAAGGCGGTTTAAAGCTGTGAGAAAAAACGATCACTTTGCTAGGACGAGTCTGCTCCCACTTTGGTATAACTTGTGCAGTTTTATACGGGAGTACCCCACTGACCTATATATCCATTAACTATGCTACTCAGAGAACTGCAAAAAAGTGTCTCAAAAATGCCGTGATTTGTGTCTGCTTACGTTTATGGTAGTGACCACTGAACAACAACCAATCAAATGTCGTACAGTACACCCGAAACTGTCCTATTTTCAGAACGAAGCGATGTTAGGATAATCCCTTGACATTTCAGAAAGTTTTGGGCGAGGAAATGAGTTAAAAACTCAAATAATTGTTGCTGACACTTTCATGTGAATACTTCTTAAACCCTTGCTTCGGCAATTAACGATAACCAGCGGTGTTAAGAAAGGAAAACATTTACATAGATGTTGAAAAAATATTTACCAAAGGAACTCATAAATCGCTCTCAATTCTGTTTAATACGCAGGTCAGTGGTCGCTACCATTAGAAGAAGGACCGATAAATTAAATGTTAACGTTATTCGTTTGGGCGCACTTCTCACAATTCAACTGTAACGGGGCCACGCAGTCCAGTTGTATATAGATCTGTGGAGTACCTTTGCTTAAAACGGATCCCTTTATGTTAATGTTTAGGCACTCAAATTTATCCTGCAAATTTCACGTAATACCACCTTTAGAAAGTAATACCAATGTGACGAGGATTTTGTTCCATTTTAGAAATCTATTCCTCATGGCCTGAGTCCAGAGTCGACACGTAAGCTGTTGCTTTGCTTCCTTTGGGTTATAAAAAGTGAAGACCCAGATGTACTGAAACAGTGGTGGTCAAGGCAGCAATCGACTACGTAAGTGTAACTCCGCCATTTTCTCCTATTTTGAACTCGATTGAGTGTCGCTGCTCGTTTATTGTCAGTAACTTCGTGTAATGTTTGTTGAGTCGTGTATCCACTATGCAGGCGCACCAAAAACTTCCAGAAATTTGGTTTTTTTGCGGAATCCTTGCAAGTTCCTTGGCCAAGGAGGACCTCTTGAATTTTCGGTGACGTCAAGTTTTGATTTGTGCCAAATAAGCTCTCTAGTTCATTTACACAAGTCGTACAGTACTACGTGGTAACTTCAAATCAAGACAAGCATAGTCAATAGTATAAAAAATGTTTGATTTTTATGTAATTGTATCCCCTTGACACGATATACAGGACTGCATTGAACAAAACTTGCTAAATAGAATGACTCGCTGTTAGACAATCGAAGAAGTGAGATTTAGAATGACTGAAAATGCCATAAATTCGTCAAAGGGAAAACCATGCTCCTACCAAGTGCTTTCCATTTCATAAGTACAATAAAGCCGACGAGAACAACTAGTTTAACTAAGTGCTCCAAGCATTTGGATATTTTGGCCCATTTGAACGTTTGAGAGTCCGACCACTATAGATTATATGACATTGTTTGCTTGTTTTTTTGGGGGGGGATTTTTTGTAGAGTAAACTTGCTCCTAGATGTATTGGATTTGTGCGTCTCTCAATTCCGATACAAGGAATTGCAGACAATGGAAACAAAATCGTCGACCGTGCCTTCCAAACCGGACAGTTCACTCGCTAAGGCTCGTTTGGAGGAAGCTATCCTAGCGAAGGGAGCCGCTCGTGAAATGATGGCTCGTCACCGGGAAAGCAGATTCATGGCAAGTAAGGAAAACAAATTCCAACCCACCAAATTTATGGTCCATTCCAATCCTCGTCTCGTAAAAAAAAAATCCACGTTTTCTTGAATGAAACTAGCAAATCGTTTGGACCTTGAGTGTTTCTGCGACGAAAAAATTATTCATCCAGTGTTGGTGTTATCTTAAGCGTCATTCTCGTGATTGACTTTTTTTGTGTATTTAGTCTTGGACATATTTTGATGAAAAGTGGATAGTATTATTTTCCGCTAAAATTTCATTTTGATTCCTGTTTTCCACTGCTAATGTCGACAATTTGAAATCTTGCTGGGAGAAAAAAAAAACGTGATAACTACTGAGCGTAACTTGTGCAGTTGCGTAACCAGGAACTTGAATGTGGGGTCAGGGAAAATTTAAGACAAATGTGCCGACTAGATGTTAGCAATGTACCGACAAATATTAAGGAGAAATCAAAGTTAACAAAACCGGGGGTAGAAAAATTTGAAATTCGATTAAGGAATAAATTATTTCTACTTTGCTAGCTTTTGCTAGCATAATGGTATCAAATTACGAAAGTGATTTAACGCAAAAGCTCGCACATCACGTGAACTATGATGTATACCAACGTACAGTATCTTCTTTTTCGGCCATCACCGCTACCAGAACCACTTTGTCCTGGGGGTTGACTGGATCAATCATTTTTGTCCCTTAAAGAAAAACAAAACAAATCCTTACAAACATTTTGTATTGAACATCTTTCCCTTAACTTTCGACGGAGCTTATTTAACAAATTTTTAATTTGATTATTCAAACGCAAGTGGAATCTGCGACAGACGTGCTGAATGTACCGACAAATGTGCTGGGTGTACCGACTGACCTAGTCAGGACGAAAAGTGGGGGACGAAACTGCCCCCTTCCCCCACTTGGCTACTCTAATGAAATGATGTTAACCCATGGTCTAGCAAAGCACATCGCAAAGTGGGTCAGAAGTAAAACATGCAGAGAATTAGGGGATTGAGCAAAGTTTTGCCAAACAGGGTCGTCAAGTTTGCTGGAAAGTAAGTGAAAAGAGTTTAGGATACTCTATCTCTTCCCCAACAATAATAGCAAAAGAAGTGTGAAATTATTTTAATTCAGTACGATGAAATTGTTCATTTGATGACGCTCGTATAGTCGACTCTATCCAATATCAATACAAACCTATTATGAATTTCCAAAGTGGACGCTCCTTTAGAATGCTTGAAGTAAAGTGTCTATGAGACATTCCAAGTCTTATAATTTACCAAGGTGTACGTTTAATGCTTCGCTTACAGGAAATACGATCTCTTTTGTTTTTACTTTCAGCCGATAAAATTGGTAGTCTTTCAGCCATAGGAGAAGCTAAGTTGCGCTGGCAAAAAGACCAAACTCAATACAAACAAGCAAAACAACAAGAAAGGTAATTGTGGTCTATGCTACTGTACTACTTCCCACTACCCTTTATAGAGTTCTGTTGTAAGTGTTTTAAGCAATATTTAAAAACCAAGCAAGAGTGCTTAATGTAATATTTCAAACACCAGCTGGTGTTCTACCTCCAATTTCTAAATGTAGAGAAGCGAGTTTAAAAATTAGGCAAAGCCGAGTTTTTTTAACAAGTTTCGAGGTATTTTGAAATCGGAGGAAGAACACTTAACGAGTGTTTGAAATTACTTCTCAAACGAATCTGTATTTTAGGCGAAAATTCAGCCGAAAGTTGGCGAAATTCAGTTGTAATTTTCCTCCGATTTCTCAATATTGATTAATTATGCATTTTTTTCGTTTTTGCTTTATGAATTATCAATGATTTTGAAAATGATAAGGCACGTATTGCGAGTTTATTTAAATGTTTTTCAAAACGAACATCTCAATACGCTAATTCACGAAGAAAGTTCGAAATTTATGTTTTCTAAGCCAAAAAAATCTGAGGTGAATTTGAGGAGAAAACGAGCATGTCTTTATCACATGTACAGACTTGACACGGTTATATTTTACTTCTGAATTTTCATTATGAATTGTTAATGGATTTTTTTAATATGCAAAAGAACTTCGAGTATATTCTAGTGATTGTAAAGAATCACTTGATAAGGTCAAGCAAAAATGTGAATAACTGTTCTGAGAAACACGGACAAATCACGATATTTCGTGATCACCAAGTCGATTCATGTTTTTTCATTGTACTTATTTGTTACCGGTTTTGTATTTACTTATTTTGAATCTCATCAAGAATTAGTGAAAAAAAGCACTAAGAAAATCTGTGCCTAGACCGTGGTTTGAAAATGCGGTCTACCGTCGAATAAAGTTTTGACGACTTTCATTCTGATAGTCTCTTTACTCCTGACTGCCAAAGCCGACTTTTGTCAATGCACAAGGCTCCAAAAACCGAAAGTAACCACCCCGCATACTTTTGCAATTTTACAACATTACGTAAATATGTGAAGTTTACTTCGAAAAATCAGTCAAACAACAAGCCATGTTTGCAAAGGAGGAGATTAACGTGCGTGACGGGAACAACTTGTGCAACAAAACGGCTTTGCCCAGCTTTGAACAGGAGTAAATCATTATTTAGAAGCAATAGTTTGCAGGTGTCTTCACAACCTCTCAGTCGATCAAAAGGAAGGAAAAAATAGAATGAAAGATCCAAAAAGATCGGAAGTCATGACTTGAAGCATGCATGGTGGTTATGCTGTAAGTTCCTGGCTTCAAAAAAGAGAATCGTGTCTCGCTTTGAAACCTCCCGCTATTTTAGAATGAATGTTACACTTTGCTTCCTATTTTCAAGGCATGATCCAGAAAATGAACTGAAAGCGAAATTCTGCGGCAGTCTTGCTGGCGAGACGGCCATGATTGTTCTCGATACCTTGGAGTTGATTGTGGAGGTGCGTCTGGGTTGTTTGTGGTTGTTTTAATTACAATTCACCGAAATCAAAATTATAATATCTCTTCTTGTAACAGAAATTCTTTTTCCATTTTTACAAACCGATCCTTTAATTTTTTATTGATGCTTCCTGTTTTGGTCAGTCGTGATTTTTCTTATATTCATAGCTACTGCAGTCGCTTTGTATTTACTGCTGGTCGACAGCATTTGCTAATATGGCTGAACAGCGGATCAAAATTCTTTTTTGTATTGTATGACGTGTTCCCAACTCCACCATACGTGTTGCTGTCTTGTTGGACTGCTCCCCCGACTACTCAGAAGTGATGGAGGTGTTGCCGGGTGTTTCCGAAAATTATTCTTAACTTGCTATTGATTACTTAATGACTTAGAAGTTAATAATGTGGCGAACTTTTGGTGACACTTGTTTTTTCAAAAGGATGGCATCTGCAGTCCGGCTATGTGTAGTATCAGTGGTTGGGAGTGTGCGCCATTAAAATGATATATTAACTAGAGAAGGCTTTGCAGCTAAATGTCACTCAACCGCTGGGGGAAAGCTGATTGCCGCCATATTGGACAAACTGGGGAGCAAATCAAACTTGCCCAGATGATAAGTTCAAGGTCCAGGTCAAAGGCCACTTCACTTTTGTCTCTGTTTTTGTTTTAAAAAAAAAGAATGTAAAGTATTTAAGGCAAAAGTAATAACCAAACTAATACCCAGAAAAGCAGTTTTTATGGTGTACAGTTAATTAAAACAAACACGCATCAGTTTCCTTAAGATCAGTTGTTCAACCTCCAGGTTCTCGAACAGACGGAAAAGGACCTGGAGAAGAACAGTTTGCCCTTCAGTTTACTCAAAATGGTGCCGTTGAATTTCACCCCAATTTTCAGCCCTCATGCCCTGTGTAATTTTATATGAGTTATATGGTTAGCACTCCGCACACGGTCCGCGTAATAACAGCAATTTTCCTTTGTTTTTAGACTGCAATTTCATCCGATGATTCCCATACGATTCTAAGTCGCGTGTTAGGAGTCCTCCTTCACTGCCTTAACTGTCCTCAAAGCGAGCGCGTGCTGCAGAGTATGTTCCCGACACAACGGGCAATTGTTGCAAAGGTTAGTATCAAGGCCATGGTGCACTGCAGAAGGGCAGTAACCAACTTGTGCAGAACATTATCGTGTCGATATTGCTAAATTCTTAATTTAGTACTCTGAAGCCCTCACCCCTCGGGGCCGTTAAGCTTCATGTGCAATGTTAAATCGTGTAAGACACTCGTGCTCGTTGATCAATCTCCATATATCGAAATGATAGCCATAACATCGTGAACATAAAGTTCCGCGACCACGTATCAGCAGTAAAGCCAGAATAGCTGTTTGTGATCCCTTTCGAAGACCGATTTCTCTTGAGGCAGCTCAAAGTTTAAAAATAAGACAAAGTTTCCGGTCATGTACTTAAATCGCTTATGAAACAAGAAATCGATGATCCATTTTTTTCTCTCTACAAAATTTTGTTTAAAACTTTCTTGATCTTTACCGTGGTCTTGATGGAAGCGTTGTGAAATTTTTTAACAGTAAGACAACGAAACTTGACGGCATTAATAATCCTTGGGTGTTTGATTGGCGGCTCATATTTATACAGTTACCATGGCAACATATCAGGCACCAAGTTCCCGTAAGGTATGAAGGAATGCCCTGTATATTTTTCCTGACCTAGAACAAGTCAAAACAGCCATTTAGGAATTGCGAGATAGAAAAAAATGAGGTCTGAAACCAAATATGTTATAGTAACTATGTGAAGAGAAGAAGCCAGTGAAGTACTCCAGTAACGTTCCTGCCATAATCCGTTTATTTCTCAAACACGCTTTTTTGATTATTAGATTTAACGCCGCCATGATCTAGGGCATGCAACCAATGACGTCATCAAAAATACTGCCATAAAGCTAATGACAAATGATCAAGAAAAAATAATCAAGAACTGTGCATTTCGCAATGCCTGTTTTTTCAAAGAAAGAGAAAATGTAGCATAGTGTTTGTTTTGGGTTTTTTGTCTGGTTTTTTTTTTTTTTTGCTTCATCAGCACTTAAAGCGTCAAGTCGACTTCAGGGACAATCAAAATATGTTCTTTTACAATTATTCGTAAATGACTGAGTATCGTAGGGAATGAAATTACTTTGACATAGAGGTTTGCGAGCTGGTCGTTGATCAAAGCGGACTCACTAGAATTTGCACCTTGTTGTCAGCGAACTACTGTTGCGCCTATCACGCTATGGAGCCTGAGCTAGCTTCAGATTCACGTGACTCACTACAATGTTCTCATAATTTATCTTTTCGTCACCATTTATCCATTTTGTAAGCCATTTTTTCCCCTTTTACAAGTCGACTTGTGAGTGTTCTTTGTTTTTTTTTAAAAAAAAGACGTCCTTCAGGCATATGTATTTTTTTTTACCCCTTAGTTTATTGGGCACTATTCTCTGCGCTTAACTACCTCGTTCACATGACTCTAATGTTGTTTCTCTGGATTTGCTGTAGTATCCAGAATTATTATTTGAGGACGATACGGAACTCATCTCAGACCTATGTTCACGACTGCTACACCATTGCAGCTCGTCTCTTAGTACAATTCGGGCTCAAGCAAGTGCATCCTTATACCTTCTAATGAGACAGAACTATCAGATTGGAAATGTAAGTGCTTTGTTAAACTATCGATTTTTTCCAGTTCGGTGGTCAGAGGATATATTCCTGAAGCCTGGTTTCACGAGTTCTCACTAAGTTTTGAAATCCGTGACAAAAGGATGAGAATAGGAAGTTATGACTTAACGTGGGATTAAAGGCCCCAGGCCTCCACAGGGGCCACTGATTTGCGTTTTCTAACATTCTGAAGAAAAAGTCGCGATGTATTAAGACATCTGTGTAAGATTACGTACTTATTTGCCGACATTCTTACATTGTTTTCCTTTAGAATTTTTCTCGAGTCAAAATGCAGGTGACACTCTCGTTGTCGTCTCTCGTCGGTACGCCGCAGGTAAGGTTATTATTATTACTATAATTTACAATATTTTAACACGGTACAATTTCACTGTTATAAAAAGGGAAAAGAAAAGAAAAGAGTGATCTTCCAACTGGCCGTGCTTATTTACAAGATTTAACAAACTATTCTTAACTACTATTTACAATAATAAAACTAAAATTAATAGATAAACAAATCACAATAAAAACAAATATAAATTATATTGAAATACAGTTATATATGTACGCGTGCATCGGTGCATGTAGATAAATGTGTGCATATATATTTTATTATCTCATGTTACGTCTTAGCAAAGATTTGAAAAAGGTAACGCTTTCTGATTTTTTAAGGCTGTTGTGTAATGTATTTCAATTTTCTGCGCCTCTATAGCTAAATGAGCATTTCATGTAATTTGTTCTTGGCTTTGGCAAAGCCAAATTGACATCTGACTGCCTAGTTTTATGATTATGTATATCACATGTATTTGTAAACATATCTCCCAAGTAGTCGGGGACCAATTTCTTATTTATTTTGTACATAAGAATCGAAAGTTGCTGATTTCTTCTTTGCTCAAGATTTGGAATATTTAGTCTACTTAGAATGTCAGTTGATCTTGTTGAATAACTCTCTCTAGTAATTATACGAAATGCTCTATTTTGGAGTTTCTGTAGTTTATTTGATAATGTACTACCAAGACAACCCCATATTTGTGCACAATAATCGAAATACGGTTGGATCGACGAATTGTATATGACTAGTAAGGTAGAGAAATCAACCATATCTCGTAACTGTCGAAGGATACCAAGACCTGAAGTGACTTTACTTATAATATAATCAATGTGCGCATTCCAGCTCAAAGACTCATCTATATTCAGACCCAAGGATTTTGTCTTTTCTACAACCAATTCGCAACATTATTTAAATCATCGCTCAATGTTTCAACAATTTCATTTATATCATGGCTTGCTTTTGCAATTTGAGTATCGTCAGCAAACAAATGCGGTTCTGCCTTTTCTAAGCAATTTGGTAAATCATTGATGTATATAAGAAATAACAATGGTCCTAAGCCTGAACCTTATGGTATACCTGTTTTCATTATTAGCGGGCTAGATTGGTTGTCATTCACATAGCAATACTGGGTCCTGTTTGACAGATAAGAATTTAGCCAGGAATACGCAGACCCCTTTATTCCATAATATCCAATTTTATCTAACAAAATATGATCAACAGTATCAAATGCTTTTTTGAGATCCAAAAATACGACCCAATTAATTTTGCCGATATCAATACTTTGATACCATTTATTAGTAATGTCTAATAACGCAGTAACTGTTGAATGAAGAGGTCGAAACCCATGTTGGGAATTTGTTAGTAAGTTATAGTTGTTTAAATATTCATAGATCTGGTTGTAGATTAGCTTTTCAAAAATTCTTGTAACTACCGATATTATAGATATTGGCCTGTAATTTGTCATTTCATCCTTGGCCTCCGATTTATAAATAGGCATGACTCTGGGAATTTTCCAATCATTTGGGAAAACTCCCGTTAAAATAGACTAATTAAATATTAATGTGAGGGATAGCGAAATACATGGTGCCGCTATCTTTAAAATTGTTGCAGATATACCGTCAATTCCCGATACTTTATTGGTATTTAAATTTTGAAGTAGTAATTGAACGTCGTTGGCTGCAATTTCATAAAAATAGGGAAATGCATGTTTTTGAAGATTAATTTCATTCAAAAAAACTCATAGGGGAAACATTAGATTGAGGAATTTCACTAGCTAACTTTTCGCCTAATTCAACAAAGTCTTTATTAAACGCATTTGAAATAGATGTTCCATTAAGTATCTCTCCATTTTCATCTTTTATTTCATTAATTGTGTTCCTACTTGAAGATTTATTCAAAATTTCATTAATTGTTTTCCAGGTCTGGTTTATATTACCCGATTGGCTATCTAATCTTTTTTCATAATAATAACGTTTAGAATTTTTTATGTGTCTGTTGTAACGATTTTTTGCCTTCTTGTAATTTAGCCAACTCTCAGGAGTATTGTTTGAACGCGCCTTTCTATGTAAGAATTTAAGATGGTGCTTTTCGTGTATTAGATCACTCGTTAGCCATGCCAGACGCTTACTCGATATTTTCCGCTTTTTTATCGGCGCATGTTTATCCCAAATTTTAAAAAATATGTTCATCCAAATTAGCCAAGATAAATTCACATCTTCCTGGTTAAGGTTAAAGTTAAAAAAGGGATTTTGCAGATCGTAATAAAAACGCTTGTTTATCAAATTTCTTATAGTTACGGTATTCAATTATTTTCCCTCTTTCCTTAATAAATTTAGATTTTCTGATCCCATAAATTAAATAATGGTCACTTATGCATACAGTTGAAACTCCGCATGAAATAATATAATTAGAATTTGTGGTATAAAAATGATCAATAAGAGTTTGACTATTTTCAGTAACTCTGGTTGGATCTTTAATTAGTTGCTCATATTGATAAAGTCTTGTGATAAATTTAAGTTCGAAAGCTTGAGATGAAATTTCAGTCGGAAAGAAGTCATAATTCATATCACCTAAGATTATGCTTTCTTCATCGGTTTGATCAATCAATTGCAAACAATTCTCGAATTTATAGAGAGAATCAATTGGATCGCTGGGTGGGCGATACCATTTGGTAATTAAGAAAGGCTTTACATTTTTTTTGAGAATTTCAATTGTAAGAATTTCAATGTCAGTATCATTTAAATCAGATCTAATTTGATAATTGAATCCTTAATGTAGAATCCAATACCACCACCAGATCTATTTCTATGTTTGTATGTCCAACTATAACTTTGAATTGCTATTAATTGAATTGGGATGCTATTGTCTAATCGGGTCTCGTTAATTGCTAGAATATCTATTTCTTTATTGTTCATAAAAATCCTAAGTTCATCAATATGTTTTAGCAAATTGAGTTCCATAACCAGGGTCAAGGGAGGTCAAACGTGAAAAATCGTCCTCTCCTGGGGGTGGGTTGCAATCGATACCTTGAGATTCAAAAACGGATGATTTTGCGGCCATGTGGGAGGTTAAATACAATAGCAGCTGCTGTGATTCTATTAAAGTACCGTCATCATGGCCGACATGACATCACATGCAATCCATCCACGTGCGGATAAAATAGAGATTGTTCACTAATTTCTACCTGGCACTAATGTTTAGCATCGGGTTCCTGACGAAAGAACTCACTTCTGACCTTCACCAGTGGCGCAGCTACATACGGGCCTTGCGGGCCTAGGCCCGTATGAAACATTCGTGTGCCCGCATGAAATAGTACATGCAGATTTAAGCAGATGATCAATAACATTTCTTGTGAACTGTTAACAAAAGAAACTCGAAAGATTTTAAGACTTGTAAGACTTTTTGCCTAATTTTTTTTTTTTTTTTTTTTTTTGAGAGATCTTGTTAATCAGATTCAAGCTTGCACATGTGTGAAAATAGTTGTCGTTCACCACCATCATCTATGTAAGCTCTGAGTAGTACAGGTAATAAAGGTTGAGAGTTCACGTTGATCTGATCAAGCTTGTACAAATGTGTTGTTTAGTGATTGTTCACTAGCATCACCTATATAAGCTGTGAGCAATGCCAGGAATACAAGTTGAAGTCTTACGCCGAGATTTTTGGACTCGTTATGCGTATTTTTCTAATTCAGTGATTTAATTTGGCTGGTTTGGAAGGCTTATTTGTGGTCTTAAACAAAGCTTACTAACTAAAGTTACGGGAAGTAGCCTGATAGTAAGCCAGTTACCGGTTAAGATCCGTGACAATATTAGTTCTATTAATATCGTCGTCATCATAGCAACAATTCTTAGTCAAGTTCTTTTTTTGGGGGTTTTTAAATTTGCAGTATGTTCATGGCGACCATCTTAAACGATCTTTGAAGACTGTTATTACCTATGCAGAAACCGACCATGACTTAAAAAACACCAACTTCCCAGAACAAGTAAGTTATGAGGCAGGGACGTCAAAAGTAGAGGGGGATTTTTGCACACCTCCGCTCTCACTTCCCAATCCTGACGGTGGGCGGGGATCAACCGTAGCTCGTAGTAATGTTTTTAGTATCGCACACGCAAATGCATGAGTACGATTTTTCAGCAATTGTTTTGTTTGTTAGATAAGTGACGGAATCAATCCAGTTAATTCACTTCTGTTGAGGATTCAAAACAGCGTCGCCAATGAACTGACACTTTTTTTCATTCCCTCCTTCGCGTTTCAAAGGCGAAGGAGGTACGAAAGAAGGACCCGCCGAAATGTTGTACTGCTTTCATTATCATAGGCAACATTTTGATGAGGCAGAGCGTGATATCAAGAGTCGGCCTAACTGAGATCAACGTTATCTGCCGCAGCAGAAGGCTGTGGCTATTAAAATTGACCGAAGTCTGGATAACTCCGGTTTTACAATGCGTAAGCGGAATTTAGTTTATTTTATTTTATAAGTTGGGAATTCCAACGAAAATATCTTAATGCGAGTTTTCAAGTTTAAGCAAGTATTGCAGAAAAAAAAAACGTACAGTATCAGAAGTCTAAACAGAAGGGTATTTCTAATTGACCGCTTTGAGATGGTGATGTTGTCGTTGAATTACACGATTTTTTATTTTGGAGTGTTCCGTCAAGTAATCATCATTGTCATTCGATTTACTATACTTATCTTTTTGACTGGTTGAAAGACAGTTTCGTCACCTGCGAATAATTACCTGCAAACAATGGTTTGTTAATGTACACTGACGCGGCGACGTTGTTCTGCCGCAAGTAATATTCTGTTCGTGCGGGTTATTTTGCGTCGCTTGCTTAGACATGGCTCGTTCTAAAAAAAAGATTTACAGGAAAGCCAAAAATGAAAGAAAATTGGATAGCAAATAAATAGAATGAAACAATTGTTGAACTCGGTTATCACGAAATATCGTGGTTTGTCAGTGTATTGCAGATTGATTCTTTGCCTTCGATATTATTTAATAATTGATCTGCGAAACTCGAGCAAATCACGATATTTTGCTCAACCTTGTTCAATAATTGATATTTGATAGATATCACGTCGGAAGTGCTAGATATACAAAATGAACTGGGGAATTTTCTCCTCTGTGGAATCAGGATTTACATTGGATGTGTAATAAATACTGTTGTTGTTATCGTCGTCGTTGTTGTTGCTGTTTTTGCTGTTTTTACAGCTCCTGAAGTGTCTGTTTTAGCGAAATACTGAAGTCCAGTGAACATTTACAATCCTCAGATGTGATAATAATTTAGTCTACTATTACTTCCTAAAGGTAAGAGAACTGGTATTCAATTTGCACATGATTTTAACAAATACCGTGAAGATGCACGAATTTAACGAGGTACGTCGTAAATAATGGAATCGTTGTTTAATTTTCTTCAATTCCTGACTTGAACTGCCTGACTAACCCAGCAGTTTTAGGTTTACTTGCATCTAGTCCTCCCATCTTTTCATGTACTTAGGATCCCGAAATGCTGATTGACTTAATGTACAGAATTGCTAAAGGGTAAGATGTGTGTTGTTTTCTAATTACCTTTAATATTATTGGTATGCGACGTAACACATTACTGTGAATAAGCAAATCGTTACATTACCTGCTATGTAATTTTCTTATTGTTTATCCATAATATAAAGATGGATGAAATTTTCCCACCCAATATCCCGTGAGTTCTTGATCCTTATACCGACGTTTTGCCATTTTTGCTGCTCATTAAACGATCAGATGTTGGAATATTGGCTTTGAACTATGTTATATTGATATGATTACGTTAAGGTCCCGATACACGCTAAAGTTTTCGAATCAAAGGCAATGCAATTCGATCCTTGCTGTATTGGAGAAGGGCGAAAACGTCTGCGTTGATTGTCATCTGCTTGAAAAGCAAACGAAATATCAAAGAGAAAGTTGCGATGGGCGATAGACGGTGTTAAGTATACTTGCGGTTAATGGTGATTTGATTGACAAATTGGTTCGTTGATAATAAAAGTGCATAATAGAATCCGCTACTTACAATTTTCAACTCTAAAATTGCAAAGACAAATGCAATATTTGCGAGCTGTTTTTTCTGTACGATTTACTTTACTTTCAGAGTGAAACTGAAGTAATTTGTTTTCGTTTTAGCCGTGTTTTGTAGGATGCAAGTAAACGGATTCTAACGCTTTAAACTCTTAACGAACTGCTTCTGAATGAACTTTAAAATGTCCCAACACTCGAAATTTTCCTCTATCGTCAAAATCTTAACTTTTAATCGAGTGTAAATGCCACAATACCCTTTAAGATATACCCTTCTACTCTTCGGCATTACCACCATATATAAACTGAATTCGTGACAATGTTATCGGCAACGGCCTCTGTAGCTTAGTTGGCAGAGCATTGCACTAGATTTGCGAGGTCGCGGGTTCGATTCCCAGCTGTAATACCCAAAGTTCTATTTTTCACAACATGTCCAGTCGGGTCATGAAAATGTCCTAAAACTTGAACTTTTCCTCTATCATAAAAATGTGCTTGTAAAACAATCAGTTTTTCCCCTGTTTATTCTTCGTCTCCTCCTACTCCATCCCCTTCCTTTTTCTGCATATACTACTCCTACAGTTTCTCCTTAGCCTTCTTTTTTTCCCTTTCCATCAAAATCTCCTTCCTTTTCTCCTCTTTGTCCTCCTTATCCTCATTTTCCTTCTTCTCCTTTTCCTTTAACTTCCAGGACTAATCTGTGAAATTCCAGTAATCACTATTTTCTTTTGTTTAACTTGATTGCTTTTCAAGGTACCAAAGTTCACCTGACTTACGTCTCACCTGGCTACAAAACATGGCTTTCCAACACACGAAGGTTAGTTGAACATTTATTTGCTTAAAAGGAAGCCAAGTTGTAGAGCAACCTTGAGTTCAAGTGATAGTTTATACCTTTCTTGTCCACCCTGTTAAGTATAAAACGCCAATCTTGAATCCAGATTGAGAAATCGAACTGTGGACCGGAATCACAATGGCTGCTAACTTATTTTTTTTTTGTTCATCTTAAGAAACTTAACTCGCCTCGTCAGGAAGTAAGGATTCTTATGAATTATATACATTAGGTTGAGGCCTGTAAGACTTATTTACATGACCATGAAAGAAAAGTTTGAACAGCCGCCATTATGAATAGGGTTTATGAAATTGCGCGAGATCTTAAACATGAAAGCAGCCTGTTGTACAAATTCATTAAACACCTGTCCTGCATCCTTTCTCCATTTGTCCCGTATTTGGAAAGCAAGGAGATAGTGAAAAAGTGAGATACCCGTAGAACCCAATAATAGCGGGCCACCGAAAGTAGCACCCTCCTCTCCGAAAGTAACGGCCAATTTGAGATGTCTTTGTGAATTTCGACAGTAGCGTCCCCCCGAAAGTAGTGACCCTTTCGAAAATACTACGTTTCTTCGTGATATAATACAGTTGATGATGATGACAAGACTCAACATCACAGAATAAGGAAGTAACCAGAAGGATCACTCGCGTCGGAACCTTTGAAGTTTTTGTCCACACTTTTCGAAACCGTCCCTAGACCCTTTGCTCGGCCCAAATCCTTGCAGCCAGTAAACCGCAGCCAGGTCAACAAGACTTTAATCTACGAAATGCGGTGTTGGCTCAGTAAAATGGCTATATCTTGAAAACCATTCGACTGATTTTCATTCTACGAAGACATGTCGAAGAGGAAAGGTAAATGATAATATTTCTGGTAACTATAAGTTATAAAAAGATTCCCAACTGTTAAATTCAGACGTATATCTCCTATATGAGTAGGCCATTCGTGTGGCCCGCACAATCGATATAGTTTCTTTTCTCTTTCTGATGAATTATTTTTCTGTCAACTTAATCTAAGGCTTGGATATTGAAGTCTGTGGGCTAGTATAAGGTTCAGTAATCAACAATCAAGTTCCTGAAGTAATATTAAGCGTCTTTGAGACATTAATGTCACAACGAATAACGATCATACAGAGTCACACGTTACCCTGGTACAGTCACAGCTATGCAACAACAGGCTTTTCTTATGTAATGTATGAAATAACTTCGATTTGCGTTAGACTTAAAACTATGGGTTGATTTGTTTATAACGTTCATTACTGTTCCTTGCCGTGGAAACTAATACGTCTAAATACGTATAAATGAATGAATGATTGAATGTAACTTTATTTAAACACGCTACCCTCATCATCAAATGATGGTTTTCATGAGGGGCGTCACACATTACAAAGAATTCATAAAAAGAAATAATCTAAGTCCTAAGGTATAAAAAAGTTTAAAAAGATAAAATTCGAAGATGCTCGACGTCTGACTCAGTCAAACACTTTTTGAATCAAATTTTTAAAGCTGGTTATAGACTCTGTCAGCTTCGCCTCCTTTGGTAGGCTATTGAATAGCACAGCTCCACTATACCCAAAACTTTTTTTCAAATATTCAGTTTTAGGCTTAGGAACTGAGAGGTTAATGTGGGCATTTCTAAGATTGTAATTATTTAAATTTTCCTCCCTTATAGTAAATTTATCTTTTAAATTTGGAGCTGAGTGGTTGTTTAATATTTTGTAAATCAAAACTAATTTATTCAATTTAAGACGTCTAAATTTAATCTTTTTATAATATATAGTTACCAGAAATATTATCATTTACCTTTCCTCTTCAACCAGTCTTCGTAGAATGAAAATCGGTCGAATACTTTTCAAGATATAGCCATTTTACTGAGCCAACACCGCATTTCGTAGATTAAATCCTTGTTGACCTGGCTGCGGTTTACTGGCTGCAACGACTTTGGCCAAGTGAAGAGTATGGGAACGGCTCCATAAAAATGAGGACACGTTACACCCTCGAGTGATCCTTCTGGTTACTTCCTTATTCTGTGCTCAACACTTGGTACTCAATACTTTACAGTGTTATTTTATTTATCGTTTGAGTAACTCTCAGGTGTTAAAGTGTCACTGAGACGAAATTTTCAGTCCTTTTTTTCCCATGGAAATAAAGTGTAGGTACCAGAAACATACCAAACGAAGTTTCACGTCAATAATCACAAAAGTAAAGCAGTTATTGACGAACGAAATTGGCAAATTCGCAGCCGCCATTAAAATGGACTTGTTTTAATATTTGAGACTGGGTCGACGTTAGAGTCCCAACCCAAGACCTTGTGAACTTTGTTTAGTATAGTAAACAAGCGCGAAGATTGAGCGCGGCTTGGAGAAATCTCTACTTCAAAATAAATCATTCCATCATGCCATCAACGCGCTGTGTTGTGCAGGATTGCAGCAATGGTTCTGATACTAAGGCAGAAATATCCTTACATAAGAGTCCAATCGACAAAATTTCCAAAAGAATCTGGATTAATTTTGTCAAAACGAAGCGCGCGAATTTTAACCCGGGAGAAGCACAGTTTATGGTTTGCTCAGATCACTTTTCGCCAGTGTTTTGAACGATCGTACCATATGGAAGGATCGACGCGCCGCCTTAAGCTTGGTAGTATACCTACGATTTGGAAGAAACCGACAACATCTCCAGAGACATCTTCAAGACAGCGTCGCGAGGCAAGTGAATATAAAACTTCTCGTGAAGTTTATCGGATAACAGTAATCCGTAATAAAACCCGACGGAAGGCAAATATAAGATATATAATTCATGCGCGTTTACGATTCTTTGTTGATAAGGTTCTAAAAGAAATGCAGGAAGTAAAATCCGTTGTAACTGACGCGTAGTTGCGGCCTCCCTTCGTCTTCAAACCCAAGGAAGCGGTCTCGAGCACCCAGTCGTTAAACCCTGGATGGTCCAAAATGCATTTCTGACTTTCCCCATCTTAGTGATCAAACATTTTGTGACGACACTGTTCTATTTCCATACCACAGCGACATTCTTCAGGCTTGACCATAAACTCTAAACTACAGTTGCCACATTCACACCCTTAAAGTGATGTGCATACATATATAGTAAATCAGTAAACAAAAGTACGATGAAAATCACTAATGCACAGTATTGGAAACCAGCAAACTATAAAGAAAATGCTCACCAAGAAACAACCTCAACGCTAGCGTTAAAGCGATGCTGAAGGACGTTTTCCTCTTCTTCCTGTGCCAGAGTTTCTTCATACTGTGCTATTTCTTCGGCCGAAGCTAGCAGCTCGACGTTGTCGTCGTACGATTGAAATTCTAATTCAGATACTTCAGAATTTACTGTATGATATACAGACGAACAACAAGAAAACTCTGTTTCAGATCAGGAAACAGAAGAACAGCTAGATGCGGACGAAACTGACATAATCCTAAGAGATACACAACCGTTTATTCTTGTTATTTACTTTCCTTCGACGTCACAAGCGCTCATAACAGACCAAGGTCAAAGATGGCAGATATTTAATGGCGGACGGTAAATTAGACAAGTTTCAAAGTTTATAACGTATCTATTGGCCCAAATCCGTTAAAACATCGTGCACGCGCGAGTTATACGCTATTATAGCCTGTCGAAATATAATTTAGGCAAATTGTTAGGGTCGATTTTTCGTCTCAGTGACGCTTTAAATTTCAAATCTCGATCCGCCAAAAGTAAAGTAAATCTGTCAAAGTTGCAAAGAAGGAAAAGAAGGCAAATGTGGTAAATATAAAGCCATTAAAGGGCAAAGAACAATATTCCCATCGTACCTTAATGTACTTTACCACCCGAAAATAACAGGCTCCCCGAAAGCCGCGTCCGTAATGGCGGATATATCAGGAAGTAACGGGAGCCGCTACTTTCGGGATTCTACGATAAACTTAATGAATATAATAAAAAGAAAATACTTGTGTGAATTATTTGATGAAGGATATAAAAAAGTAAAGTGAGTAGAAGGGGAGAACAAATCTTCGGTTATCCTAGTAGTATTCTCAATATTTATTGCTTATAAGTCTTCAAGCAGCTAGTCATCATGTCTTTCTTTAGCTAAACAACCACTTGGAAGCAGCCATGTGTGTTGTTCACTCGGCAGCTTTGGTCGCTGAATATCTGCATTTGCTAGAGGACAAGCAACATCTCCCGGTTGGTTGTGTGAACTTCGAAAGTATTTCCCCAAATGTTCTGGAAGAAAGTGCTATTTCCGATGATATCTTAGCACCGGCAAGTATTCATTCGAGTACATACTTCGCTACATCATTGATATTTCTGCACCGTTGGACGTTTGTAATTGGTTTGGTTGAAAACACGAAACTTTTCACAACGTTATTGAATAACTAATTTTTCATTCAAGTTAACTGACCTCCTTTAAATAATCTTTAAGTAGCTAATTAAAGCTGCGAATTACTTCACATGCATCACATTGAATACCGAGTAAAGCTCTTGAACCTAGTTTCCATGTAATTGTTACAATCACTGTGATCGTATGAAAATCGTGAACTCAGTCATCTTAGTGATTGCCGAGATCGAAAATATTCTACGTCATAGATCGTGGTCGCTGCAATCGTTGCAATCACGATCTCTGAGGTAGAGTATTTTCTATGTGGGCGGTCGCAATGATCATAGCCATTATTTGGAAACCAGGCTTAAATCAGTTCCATTTTAATGACGTGAATGAAGTCTTGATGCTCTATCGAACGACCGATGAATCTTGATGTCCATTCAGTAGTCGTATCTTGATATACCAACATCTGTTGTAATCGTGAACTGGCAAGGCAGGTAACTCCGTAATGACAAAAGTATAGGAATTTTGGATATCGTTGTCTCCTCAGATTCGTCAAAATTTCTGTCTGAACGTTTTTCAAACTTGTTCACGTGTGTATCCAATCAAATGGCCGGTTCCCCTTGTTACGTCAGCTGAATACAAGTACCAGAAAACCTTCCGACATTTTTTTTCATGCAAATATTTAATGACCAAAAGCAATGGAAAGACTGTTGGTTCGATTAACATAAGAAAGAAGAGTTGGAAAAGTTTTCTGGTTGTTGTATTCAGCAGATAAATAAGGGGTACCGGCCATCAATTTTGCGCTAGTAGGAAATCACACTCCCACTAGAGTTCGGTTTCGGAAAGAATCTTCCAAACATTCTACTAAAATCATGGTAACGAAACACTCGCACGCTAATAAATCTCTCAAGGCCACAACCCTTTAGATTCATTTCCTTTCTTGTATTTTGTTACCAAGATCAGACACTCAAACTCAATTTTGATTTAGAACTTTAAACATCTGCCCAAACTTTCCAACACATTCTTTCATTGTTTCAACTGTAAATTTTGACGCCTGATTTTTTTTTTGTTTAATGTTCTCTCTTTGTTTTTGCTTTGTCAATTCATCTGTTGTATTTGTTCTAGAGGTGTCCTGTATATAGAACGCTGGTCGTTGAAGGGTTAAACGTCAAATCAAAGAATCTTTAAAATTTTACTTCAACTTCAAATACATCTATACTGAATAAAGTTCCCAAATGTCCCGTATCTTTTCCATGTCAAATACTTTTGAGAACTTGCCTTGGTTTCACAGTTCTTATTTGTCTATAAATGGTGATTTATTGTACATTTTATTTGTGTATTTTCTCTGTAGGATGAAGAAGGGATTTGTACGGGAAAATTTTTCAATGAAAACGGGTTACTGGGACTTCTAGAACAGGCCGCCAGCTGTTTTAGCATGGCACATACGTACGAATGCGTCAACGAAGTTTATAAAATTTCTCTTCCTATCTACGAAGCGAGTCGAAATTTTAAGAAGTTGTGCGAACTACATGGGAAACTGTCGAATGCTTTTGATTCGGTCATTAAAAGTGTAGGTACAGCTCCTTTATATGATCATGCAGAGAGAGTGGTTCAAGAGCTTGTTTTCATCTGGTCTCTTCTTTGTGTCCTACACTGGACCATACAACGCGGTGTTACTCCACTCTACCGAAGCCTACACTACCTTGTCCTACCCTAAACTTCACTGCACTTTACTAATGTACACTACACTACCCTACACCACACCACACCACACCACACCACACACCACACACTCCACACCACACCACACCACACCACACTACACTACACTACACTACATTGCAATGCACCGCACCACACCACACCACACCATACCACACTACACTGCACTGCACTACACAGCACTACACTGCACAGCGCTACACTACGTACCGCTGCACTGCACTACCCTACCATACACTACACTGCGTTACCCTGCCTTAACTTATCCTTCCTTACCCTACACTAAACTTCACTACACTTTACTGATGTACAGTACACTACACTATGCTACGCCACACTACTCGACGCGACACGACATTAAATTATTCTGCGCTTCACTGCATGGCATTGGGTTGCGTTGCATTGCTGTTTTTACAGTATTTTACATTCTGACATATGTAATCTGTGCTTGTTTTTTTCGTTTGAGTTTGTACTCAAAGATTTTTTAACCGTTCAGGAAGGAAAACGGATGATGGGTACGTACTTTCGAGTTGGTTTCTTTGGCGACAAGTTTGGGGACTTGGACGGTGAGGAATTTGTATACAAGGAGCCAGCAATTACTAAGCTGCCAGAGATATCACTACGGCTTCAGGTATGTAGGCCTAAAGTAGCCGTTTGTAACATTACTGCCGATCGTCGTGAGGACAGTTGTATTATAACCTTGGGTAATATGTGTACTTTTGGTATGGTCGGTAGTAGAGGTGGTATTTCAAGTGCTCAAACAGGTACACTTTATTTGTAACCGACCTCAGCTAAATGCTACACTTTCAAAGATTTAGCTGTTTAAAGTAACCGTGTTCTTTTATAGTTTCGGTAATCATATGATAACGAGTGCGTTCGTGTCAATCGTACAACTACAAGTGACGCGTAGAATACTTTATGGAGGTTTATTTACTTTACCAGAAGAAAGCTTGTAGGAAACAGAAACAATATTGATTATGTGACTGAGCTCGTTTCTCGGTCCATGCACCAAATTATGCAAGCTGATCGACTGGTAAGCGGACGAGAAGACCTCGGGGCAAATACTTTTCTGGTACTGACCTCGCACTCGATAAATAAGATTTAATGTTCAATAATAGGAAAGTTTCACTATTAGGTTTTTTTGCTCATGTCGAATTATTTCTATGGGATTTTCAGGTGCGAAAGTAACCAGTATTTCGAATTTTGATGACGTGAATTCATTATTTAGACTTACTAAAGTGCGATTAGTAATTTAATTCAACGAACCAGAATGCGGTGGTATTGCCAAGCATGCAATACATGACGAAACTATTCGGGTTACTTTTCGATTGTCTATTTCTTGTTTTACGTGACCGTTCTTATGATGAAATTGCTCGAATAATAGCGACGCGTTTTGATCGGCATCACATCCCTGCAATGCTCTAAGAGACTGCATTCAAAGTAGGTCACAAGGCAACATCATACAGGATCCGTTATTTTAACAATGTGTTGTTTGAAATAATTTTGTTTCTGGTGGTAGCGATGACGAGGGTGAGGTTAGGAGTGTGCCGTTGCAGCCGTCCGTAGCATTACTACTACTAGTACTATTGTTGTTGGATTTATTTGTTGTTGTTGTTGCTGTTTTTGTTGTTGTCGTTGCTGCTGCTGTTGTTAGTGATGTTGCTGATGATGAGGTTGATGATCATATTAGTCAAGGTCAATTTTTGGCCATTTTTTGTTTTCCTCGTGCCGTTTTTCAAGCTTTCTGTGTTGCTGTCAAATTTATTGACCCAATTTAATCCAATTTAATTTCAGTCCTTTTATAAAGAACGGTTAGGGGAAGACGCCGTTGAAGTCATTAAAGATTCCAATATCGTGGATACGTCGAAACTAAACCCTGATAAAGCATATATCCAGTTGACCTACGTTGAACCTTACTTTGACGAGTATGAAATGAAGGATCGAGTTACCTATTTTGACAGACATTACAATATACGTAAGTAACTTTAGGACATAAGGTTGGCATACAATTCTAATAAGTATAACAGGATTTTTTTTATGTATTTCTTTAATTCAACGACATGTTTCGGAAGTACTTCTTCCTTCGTCAAGTTCAATAAGATGTTAGTTATGATCGTTAACATTTTAACACTGCTCTGTCATGTAATTCAGCCATCCAGTAAGTTAATTCCTTTCCTGATGCATAATCAATGTCATAAAGTAAAACTCGAACAGGTAGAAATCGTCAAACGGAAAACACCTTACAACACTCCTTTATGTAAAATTAAACACGCCGCACACGTTGGAAAATGCCGACGCGAAAATGTTTAAACACACAATCACACCATCACATGACTACAACATCATAATTAACATGTTATTGAATCTGACGAAAGAAGTACTTCTGAAACATGTCGCTGAAATTAAAGAAATACATAAAAAAATGCTGTGATATTTATTAGGATATAAGCTACTGTTCAGTGCCATCGGTACTGCTACCTCTTCTGCTGGAATAAAATACATAAAAAAAATGCTGTGATATTTATTAGGATACAAGCTGTTGTTCATTGCCATCGGTACTGCTACCTCTTCTGCTGGAATAACTCAGTAGCAGTGTAAAACTGATGGCACGTTTGTATTTTAGCCAACAGAGATGGAACTGACGGGTTTTTCAAAAAGGCAACAATATCCTCATGTTTGATATCAAAAGCTTTGTATATATGAGCAGAATCGCGTGACTTTGTTCTCGTAACAACTCTCGTGCTGTTTTAAAATAAGACAATGTTACTATTCATTTTCGTCACACAAAGTCGTAACCAACTCAATACTTAACACCTTCCTGGCTGTAAGTTCCGCGATATCGTTGTAAAGCAATATATACGAATGCATATATCATGTTTGGTCAGATATCCAAACGCCGAGAAGGAAGTTGAAAAACGAGGCAATAGCAGAGTTTTTACAAATTATTAGACATGAACAACGTTCTCTGGCCAAATGATTCATTTTGACGAGCTTTCGACCACCAACTGTGGCCTTCGACAGGTACAAGATGTAAAGATAGAGAGAAACGGCTATATATAGGTATGAACATGAATGATTAATTACATTGTGTTAAAATAGAATGAGATGTAGCACTAATGATGTGCGGATGCAGGTAAGTCGGTATGTAATTAAGGAAGTAATTAGTGTCGGCATTGCTTTTTTAGAACAATGTAATGTATTGCCGTCTATTTTTAACCGTCTCTCTCCCCCCATCTTGTACCTGTTGAAGGCCACAGATTGGTGGCCGATAGCTCGTCAAAATAAATCATTAGGCTGGAGAATGTTATTCATGTCTAATAACTGTCTTTTCCTGACCGCGTTTCTTCAATATGTTTACAACATTTAAGTGTTGGCAAATCAGATCAAACACGACCATTTAGTGTGCGATGCGTCTCCTGAAAAGCATTCGTATTTAAAGAGAAAATCATATGCGCATATATGTATATATGTAAATATGTATGTATGCAAGTGTGCGTGTATACTCTATTCCACGTAAACACTCATCTTTACTTCACCACACTACAGCAGACCTTTATTTCACCACTTCACACCACACCATATGAAATAAAACCATATCAAACTACACAACTACTTCATATAACTCTATATCAAACCATCATACTACACCGTGTCACACCACACCACTACCTCCTAGTACTCCATATGAACCATACTACTCCATATCATACACTACTTCTTTGTACTCTATACATCAAACCATACTACATCATATCACACCACTCCAATACTTCACAGTACTCTGTACAATGTTGCCGAAAGTGGCCGGCGGCTGGGTAAACACGTCACCCACTTTCACATCTCGGCCGGCTACTTTATTGGCTGTTTCTTTATGAAAGGTTCGTTTTCCGCGAGTGAAGTTTTACAATAGCTAAATGAAAGTGACTTCAAGATCAAAAAGGCAGAAGTTCTCATAATTTGTAGTGAGCACGAATATTGATGTGTTTCACGTATTTCTCTAACTCCTGTCTATCTGGATATGTTTTGGTTTATTTTACTACGGCTCACGTCCGAAGGTTTTTCTCGCCAAAAGACTTCTGCCCAGGAAAGAGTTAATCAGGACTCAAAATAGGTGATTATCTCTTGTCCCACTCAACTTAATTGCACGGCTTTTACCAACAAATTGGTCGGGTAACCAACTAAGTCTCTTAGCTTGTTATCTCACCAGTACAAACTGATGTAGGGGATTCACATTAGAACTTTTCATCAAACTTCCATACGCTATAACTAGGGAAACTTATTCACGAAATTGAATACAACTTTCAAGTTTGATCAAACCTGGGAAACACATTTGCAAACGTGTGTAACATTTATCATTTTCATCTTGATCAAGTTGCAATTTTGAGAAAAAGCGAAAAGTGGAAATACAGAACACCTGAATTTCAAATGTTTCCTTCAACCAAATTCCCTTGACCCATGAAGGCCTAAACAATTGTCCATTTGGCAACACATAAAACCTGCCGCCTGCTACAACATGTTTGTCGACTGTCTACAAACTTTGTGACAACCCTGTCTATATCAAACCATCATATTACTCTATATCACACCATATCCTTGCTTCATTGTACTCTACACCGCGCACTACACTACACTACACTACACTACGCTTCGCTTTGGAAGGCGTATTTAATTTTACTGCAACCGCTGTTATTGTGTTTTGTCTTTACAAGTGCCCAATGATTGACATTAATCTTTCTTTACAGGACGCTTTGTGTTTTCTACGCCATTCACTCCCAGCGGTCAGGCTCATGCTGAAAATCTGGTTAACCAGTACAAACGTAAAACAATCTTGACTGTCTCTCACGCTTTCCCTTATCTAAAGACTAGAGTAAACGTTATTCACAAGGAAGAGGTAACTTTTTAACTCCTTTGTTCAAGTGCCTTACCATGTTCGTAGGGTTCCTTATGCATGTGGTGACGATTACAGTAAAACATGGATGGTTGCGACTATACTAGTGTACTGTACTTGGAAAGTTAAATGATGGAGTCTTGAAGATGTGTATACGTATTTGAGAGAAAGCGTGGTCACATTCCGGCGATATTTCTGCCTCACCTAGTGTTACGGTTGTGTGGAACATTATTGATATGAAATTCTATGTGTAATCGTTTGCATTGTAATAATACCCAAGCCCACCATATATCTGAAACAAACCCTTAGGTATTCGGTTGGTTAGCTCAACTGGTTTGCGGAAATCCTGGACTGGACGTCCGGTGAAATCCAACAAATGCGTTTGAACGTGTGGGTTAGCGACAGTGAGTTTGAGTGCCGTTGACGTTCACATCTCTTTCTCAACAACTTAGGCCTTGTAGCTTACTGGCAGCAATATCTAACAGGTAATCAAAGAAGACGGTTGAGGTATTGACCTTGGTCTGGGTTCTGGTATTTTGCTTTTTCAGTATCTTAGATGTAAAGCCGTTTGAACAAATCCAGTCGTTGAACAAATCCAATCCGGTTGATGATCAGTTAATCTTTGAAACAAGAAACATTTCTCTTAGATGATACCCTGTGCTACATACTTCGCTCCATTCTTTAATTTCCCATAAAAATGTACAATCTTTTTCACAACAAAAATGGCATTTGTTCATTGCTATCATTAATTTCACTTCACTGTCTCTCTACAGGTTACGTTGACTCCTATTCAAGTGGCCATTGAAGACATCCAAAAGAAGACAAAAGAGTTAAGAAGTGCTGTATGTCAAGAGCCCCCTGACAAGAAGATCCTACAGATGGTGTTACAAGGTTCTGTTGGAACAGCAGTAAACCAGGCGAGTGACAGTGCTGTTGTTGGAGTTATCGGTAAAAATACGTGATAAGATGACTGCAGGTTAAGAATCGTCATCAAACTAGGTAACAAACAGCAAAAATTGAGAGCGAAATTAATTTCTGCTAAATGAAGTAAAAATGCTTTCTTAAAGGATATTAGCCATACATTTTGACATTTCTATTTCTTCAAACTTTCTCAGGGTGATTGACAGAAGTGATGTTTCCTTTCCGACAATTTTGTGGTTAATGCATAAATTGCGTTTTACGAGACTGACATGTTGCCACACCCCTCAATCTTGAAATTTCGAGAGAGATCAGGGTAGTTGCGTCTTTACACTAATTTTCTTTGTGTGAAGTCTCAAAAAAGTGCAATAGTCGTTTGCACTATCTCGACTGAGTCACCTAGGCGTTGGTAGACTGAGCACATAAATGGTGTAGAACGTAAAAGGAATAAGTGTGATTAGTAAAACTGTGTCCTATTTTTGACATCAGCAAAAATGCATAATTCAATAGCTTTTTTATGCGAGGAAAAGAACGGTAAGGATGAAAATCGACATTTCATTTCCGTGCTTCAAAGAGTCACGAAATATACAATAGCTGGAATATATCTCTCATGTCCTTTGATCAACTAGCTTGTGTGTGTGAATGAGGTATCATGAAATCTGTTTAATTCTTTAAACACCTTTAGTTGATGTGGAGTATAAGCTTTTCGCGTTTTTTGGCAGTACGCAGTAGTGATTTTTTTTTCTCAATAGACTTGAAGATGGACACGGTTACAATCAATTTCTTGAGATTAGATGACAGCCATGTTGGAGATCATCTACAAGAGGAGCTAATGGAGTTCTGTTAATTTTAACGAACACAACCGTGTTGGTCTCACGTGGAACCTACGTATATTCATTTCAAATTTTAATTTAGTGATTTGTTGTATGTTTTCAGGGTCCTCTGGCTATGGCTGTTGCTTTCCTGTCTGATTTCCATCGCGACAACGACACAAATGAAGAAAGTCACTTGAGGGTCAGTCGTGATCATCACAAATTACGATTATGCTTTAAAGCTTTTGTCAAGTGGTAAGTTCTGTTATAACTACGTACTTCTTAATGTGTCTGCGTACTTACACGTTCGCATTCACGGGTGTCTGTGTGTAAGTACGTGCTGAGATTGTTCCAAATGATCTCAATAATACGTAGGAACCCCAAGCACAATGGTTTATAAATGTTAAGCGAAAAATTAGCGGAATTCGAACACTGGGCACGCAGAGAGCCGACTAGCTTGCTCGGTTTTGTTTCATTTGATGCGATGGATTCAAAATACATACCTAACAGCCGGGAGACTGAATTGTGCGTTTAAAATTAATTACAAAACAATTTAGAAATGTTTAATTCAGCGAGAAAATTTTTTATAAGAAATTTTCAGTTTAAAAGAAGATGAAAAGAGAACTATTAATTCTAAATTAGAGTAAGTATAATTATACAATCAAAGATCAATACGAACAGTTCAAAATTTATTTGTCGCTATACACGACGAAATAAAGTATTTTCAAACTTAAATGAATTTACCAATACATTGAGCTCGCCATTAGAGTCTCGGGAGCTCAATGGTTAGAGCGACTTACCGGTCATAAGGAGGTTACGGGTTCGATTCTCGTCTGGGGCTTAGAAATCGTTTTCTGAAGATAGGGTTTGACGAACGTTCATCGGTCATCTAACATAGCCACATCGTAATCATCATGGTATCCTCGCATTGGTTCGTTTGGTTCTCAGTACCATATTACCTGTTCGTTTGTCGTTGTCAAAGAAATAACGATCACAAATGTCTGTTTGTCTGTTTGTTTATATTCATGTATGTATGTATGTATGTATGTATATATGCATGCATGCAGGAATGCATTCATATATATATGCGATGTGAATCAGTATGTGTGTTTGATATTTTCCCATAAGAATAAAATGTTCTGTAGTCGAAACTGTTGACTGTCTGAACGACCAACTGCTGTCCGTCATTTTGTCGTTAACTGGCCAACAACTAACGAAACTGTTCAACAGTCTGCAGTTTCTGTTATAAGTGAAAAAGTCGATGTTGTTTCGAAATACGTTTAGTTGTGGCGAGGCACTCAAGAAAAACAAGGAGCTTATAACAGAAGAACAGATTCCTTATCAAAAAGAGCTTCAAAGAAACTACAAGGCACTACATGAGCAACTTGATCCTTTGTTGAGAAACAGGTTCGGTACTTTGCGAGGGTCGCTTGGAATGAGAAAAAAGTAAGTTCGATTTTAGCGTTTAATTATAAACCACGCAGAGGTGGGCTAAGAAAACCAATAGACTAGAACAGGGTTAGAATACGTACCTTGGTTGCCGCGGTCGCAAATGCGAGCGCTGCATGGGAACGGCTTGTGGGTTGCAAGCCATGCTATTTTTGTGGCTTTTTAGGGTCTTCTAGGTTTTAGCCTGGCATTAATGGTTAATGTCCAAAAATTTTCAAGATTAGCTGCAAGGAGATTGTCTATGTACCAAGATGTTTCAATTTCCGCCTCAGCCTTTAAGGATATCATCTACAATTCACATGTACTTTTAAGGTGGTTTTTATATGGAAGCGAGCAAGCCTTCCTAGTGGGGCTGTCTGTTTTTGTCGTGATCTCGCCTCACTGTGAAATGCCCAGCAAAATTTTTTTTCGTTTACATGAGAGGAGGGCTGGAAGTTTTCCATGTAAACACACTCAAAGCATCCCGCCGTCCTAGGAAGGCCAGAAAAATTGAAGTACGTGTGCGCGCAGGATCCAGACATTCTAGAAGGGCCAGAAGATTCCCATGTAAAACGAGGTAAAATTCAGCCCTCTTACTGGGGCTGTCCTACCAAGAAGGCTGGCTCGCCTCCATATAAACACCTCCTAAGTCGTGTGAGTTCGTCTCACACGACTTCGTTCGTTAGTAAGTCTCGGCAATTCCTTGACCCATTTGGCTTTTCACAAATGATGATCTTGTGGGAAGGTGCAGGTTGTTTATGTGTCCCCTTGCTGGTGGTCCCACTAAGTCTAGTCCTGTTTATCTTGACAGAAGAATGAGCGCATTGATTTGAGACTCTCAAAAACTCGCTCGCGCGCCTACATAACACAAACAACACTACCCTCTCACAATAGAAAGTTCGAGCAAGTCATTGACTCTTCTTTCGCCATATGAATCTGATACTATTTCAGAATCATCGTCAGAGATATACAAGAACAGAAACTTTTCATGATAATCTGACATTGTCGAAGTCAAGTCAACACTTTTCGGTTGACTTCGGTGGTATCAGGTTATCATAAGAAGTTTCTTTTTGAGTCTAATAACCCGGAATTCTTTTAGAAGGTGATAAACTTTAATGGCTGTTGTATTCCTTAAGTCTGCTTCATTCCAAGTCATTGATCTCTGCATTAGGGAATCGGCGATTTTGAAGAAAATTTCCATGGGTTTTGCCACGGTTCACAATGTGTCCAAAGCTTAACCAGATGTTTGGCTGAAAAACACGAGACCTACAAGTTCGCCATAAGAACAAGTAAAAGACGATGGCTCCGTGATGATATTTACACCCAGCCAGTTTTCAACCTTTGAAAATGCCCAGGAAAAAAAAGCGTAGAAGAATAAAATAAAATTTATTGCAGAAATTTTCATGACAGTTTTTTGTAGACTTTTGCCTCTGTATACTATCGTAGTTAGTAAACGCAGCACCCATGCCAATAAAGGGTCTTGTGAAGTGTGCTATAGCGCTGTATAGCGTGACTGGTGGGGTAATATTTCAAGTCTGGATGCAGTGAATCACGAAATATCATTTGTCAATAGATAACAGGATTAAACAACATTTTACGCTGTGAATGTGAGATATTTTTAAATGAGAAGTGCTCAGTTGTTTGCCATTAACTCCTTCATACGTAATAAAAGGACTGCTTCTCCAAATCAGAATAAAATAATCGTAATACACAGGGATAAACAGTGGTGGGTGAACTTTTCTGACCCTTGGCGAACCATTACTTTCGAAAAATCGCCAAGAGTCGGACTGCCAACCATAATATATTTTGATCAAATTTTAATTCGCTCCAGTGTTAAAATGTTTATAAAGCCATATTAGTTAACGCCGGTTTTGGCCATCTTTAAACGATTTTTTGGTTTCACTTCACATTTTAGACCAGCATATCGGGTGATACAGTTTTTGGCGTGCAAGCACAAACCGTAAAGGCGTTTTTTTTTCGAGTTGTTTTACGTTTGAGACATAACTTTTAGGTAGGGTGTATATCTCGATTTAACTAGTCTCAACTTAATTATTTTTCGGTGGAATGTGCGCCACAGAAACGTCTATAGTCTAACTCTTTAAAACGCGACACGCACCCAACTCTCCAAAAGTTGCGTTTCAAACGTGAAACAGCTCGAAGATATATTTCCGGTTTCAGCTTGCATGGAAATGGCCGCAATAAGTTCATCACTCATCTCAGATATTTCTTCGTATATTGTGAAGTCACCTTGCTACAGTCTTGTTGCGACACGCCGTGATATGATCTGCTTATCATTATTTTTAATTACCAAAGGAAATTTGGCAAGTTTCCCTTTGATTCATGAAACGTTTGTCGAGTAAAACCTATAATTAAACAGTTTAATCACACATTCTTCATGTGTTTGCTGGGTTTTTTTGAGCCCCTGGCCCAGAGTTTGCCCGCCACTGGTATGAAACGATGTAATTTCCGAATCAGTAAAGAAAACACCTTCGATGCTAGTAGCCAAGAATCAGAGAACTAAGGTTTCCGATAATAGTGAGAAGTCGTACCTGCATATCTTATGAAGTGGGTAAACCAATGTATAGAAAGTGTAATCTAGCATTTTTAATTAACTAGTCTAAAGTCTAAAAACAAGTAAATTGTGGAATAGTTGCTCAACGAATTGTTGAAATGATTAGAGAGTTTACAGTAAACAAGAACCTTGATAACAGCTTGGCGATGTGTCCAAATTGTTCTATATATTACATAACAGATGTTTGAAGTGCCAATGATCCTATTGTTCAAACAGAAAGATTTCCGATTCGGCTCCAGTTCGCTCACTCGTCTCAGTCAACAACCGCTGGACATTTTGTGGTGTTCGTGGGCGGCATTGAATTCAAAATAACCGCTGTTCTGTTCGTGGGCGTCAAAACGAGTTGAAAATAAGAGTTCAAATCATTTGCCTATGTCTACAATACTTTTTGTACAACAAAATTCAACCAATCGCAAGATTTGAAACTAAGAGTTAGTTGTGTGTGTTTGTATCTCTGATAAACTCATGTGTTGCTGAAAAGTTGCTCGCAGCACAAAAAGTTCCTCAAAACTGCAAAAGTTGCTAAATTGAGGCTAGTTTTCATAAATTGCAGTTCATCAGAATTCGTAGTCTATGTTCAATTAGGATGGGTTGCGACTTACGAAAACCTCACGTCAGATTTCATCCTATTTCTGATTTTAATATCGTATTTATCGGAAGAAACAATATTTTTTTTTATTCCTTGGGATCAATTCCGATGAACTGGGGTGAAACACGATTTTCATACATTGGGGGCGGTTTTCACAAGTCGGTATCTATCCCAATTGATCGCAAAACATGAATTCCGACGAATACCGATGAATTGCGATATATGATAACCAGCCTTAAAGGCCTATTTATTGAAGGATGATTACCGTGAGAATTGCAAAGACTGTGCATTAACATATTAAATATGACATGAGGTCGGCCAATTCAATGTTCAGTGTAATGAGTTGTAGTGGGCCATCGCCAGACAGTGTAAAAACATGACCTTAATGTCACATTAATAGCTGGGCTTTGACAGTCATCGATAAGTTACGATATCCGCCAGGTAAATTACTTGGTACCAATCTAACTAGAACGGTTGTCATTTTCCCGCTATTCCCACTACAAACTTTGGCCTTGATTTAGCAATTCCATTTTACCTGTATTCGGATCGTTTATGACAGCAGAGAAGCCGTAGTTAATTGAGCGGAATAACTGCGTTGGTTTAAGCCGTCTAACCAGCTCAATGAAAACTTTAAAGACAAGAATGTAAAAAACGACGCGAAAATAGATGCGGCTTACGTAAGACACGAACTGACAGACTTATTTACATGAGATTGACTCGCACATTTTGTATTTCACGTGCCTTGCGAAAGAAGTAAACGGTTTTTGGCCGTTTTTTGTCAATTTAATACTAGTAATTTGTTTCGCGCTACTTATATAGTTTCGTATAAATGGTCGCCGATCTGCGTATAATTTCACTGAGACAATTTTCATGACTTCAACGTTCTTAAGACTTTCTGAGTCTGACTGGTAGACCTCAAAAAAGAGAAAAGTTACCGATAATGTTATAGTTTGCCAGCCATTGGTGCTTCGGTAGGCTGAAAGCATTTCGTGAGTTCAAGAAAATCCATTTACACTTGACAATTTAGTCTTTTAAAGCGAGTAACATTTTATGATCCTTTTTATAAAACTGGTGTTTCTTTATCTTCACTGCTGGTTTGATGCAATTGCATTTGAAATCCACCCATACGTCTTCCAAAATATCAGCATTTATTCTCTTCATGGAATTGCCTGCGATTCATTTTCAAGGGGGCATTGATGTTTAACACATGTGACAAACCTGTACATTGTATAGATTCGAAATATCGTTGGCCAATTCACGGATTATTCGGCAAATTCATGGTTGCTTAGCATCCAAACAGCTAATGGCAGATTTAGTTTGTGGTCCAGCTGTTTAATTTTAATTCAACAACTGCTGCAAACCTGATCAAAAATTTATCCTCGTATTAGATAAATCGAGATCGTTTGCAAACATGACGGGAACGTCAGCGACGACGTGACCTTACGATAGGATTTTTCCTTTAAGGCCCAGTTTAAATGTCGAACTTTTCATGCACCGAATCTAATATTAATGAACAAGATCCTTTGTTCAAATTGATTTGCATTTGGTTCGGCACATGAAAGGTTCAAAGTTCTAACTGGGCCTGAATGGAAAAATTGAATTGAATAGTTTTTACTCCCTGAAATAATTTCCTTGATGTTCTTGTTCTACCATTGAATTCTAAGAAGACTGGAACGGTACCTGCAAACTGAATTTTGAAGACAGCATGCAAGCTGACATGTAGGTCAATTTGCAGGTCACCCCAGTCCCTTACGCGATAAAACACGCAACCTAATTCGAAAAACGTAACCTAAATCTTGGGGTTTTTAAACAGTTTTCTTTTTTATTTTAAGTAAGTAGGGGACAATATCCGTAGGACTGCATTCTAGTAGTCATTGCATTTAGGACATGCAATGACTACTGGAAATTTATTTATCAACTTTATTTAAAGAGGGTAGCACGTAACAGTAAACACTGACAAACCTGTGGCCCTCAAGTTACATGAAATAATTACAAAACTAAAAATTGGAATTTAGTATAAAACTAAACTAAGAATATATACAAAGGTCATATTAAGTTTATATAAGAACTAATAAAAGAAAAAAGTCTATTTACATTGACTTCAGGTGTTTTGATAGCGCTACTTTAAAAGAACTAACTGTTTCTTTCTTATGCACATCAATTGGGATACTATTCCATAATTTTATACTACTTATTTGAAAAGTCCTTCCTCCCTCTGTTTCTCTATTGTAGCGTGGACATACTAGATTATAGTAACCATGACGGCTAGCCCTATTATGTACATCTGAATTTCTAACAAATAAGTCCGTCATGTAGCTTGAAGTCTGACTGGTAGACCAGTTGCTCTAGGGTTTCCTCACCGGGATACTGTTTTAGACGGTCGACATGCATAAACTCTATGCAGCTCGTCGACTCTGCTGGATACGCACAATCACATCCTTAAGATGGTCTACCACTACGTATGGATCTTCCCATCCTTTCGTATGTTTCAGAGACTTTCTCCTTTTTCTTTCGTGAGTTGTGGAGCCAAAACTACTTTCCTGGTCAATCTGAATCCTTCATGCCTCAGAATCTGTAACCGCGTTTCATTGCAGTGCCACTCTGTGGAAGATTTTCGTGGGCACACTTATTTATTCCATTCAATTTTACTTCTCAACTTTGAGCGTATTCTGTAGACGTACTGTATTGTCGTCTTCTTTGCCTGAAAACCATAGGTCTATCGTCACCTTCGTATCTCGACCTAGCTAGTATTCCTCTCGACGGCGATACATTCGTGGCCACGTAAACAGCTGTACGACACGCCATTAGAAGTACTTGTATGTGTTCGTAGGCCGGTGAGAGGAATTTGCATCGACTAACATTGTTAGCCCTAGTGTGCCAATGAATTGGTCAACCACTTCGTCGGATTCTGGGTGGTGAGGCTTCGTTATAGTCTTGAAAAACGGCAGATTCGAAAGTCCTTCCATTGTCTTAATATAGTTTTATGGAAACTCCGAAGGAAGAAAAATAAAACTGAACAACATCTCGGCAACCGTAGAAGCATGCTGATTAGGAAGAAGATACGCGCCTAGCCACTTAATGAAGTAGTCCTGAGTTATCAAGATGAAGTAATTCTCCATATCGGTCTCAGGAAGATGCCCCAGAACACGTCAACAACCACTCTTTCCATTGGATATCCAATAAGTGTCAATAATAGAGCTCTTTCTTCCTATCTCCAGAGATTCATGACAAAAATTGACCGCCATGTTGATGTTTTAAATAAAGATGGTCAAAATTCTTTTGTTATAAACACCAACTTGGGGGCTATGACGTCAAGCGTAAACGCTTTATTAGAACGTAAACAGCTACCACGCCAGTCAGTAAGAATACGTTATTTTCTAGACAAACGACACAGTGTTTAATGAGGAAGAGAGCGGTTAATCAAAAGCTCGTGAACTTGTTCAATAACAAGAAAACGGGAAGTAAATAAATGTCAATCAAAGATGGGTCTGAAAATACGTCAGGCGACACGTTTACCAATAACAGGTTTACTAATAATACCTCGTGTATTGGTCATTTTGGTTTGGTCATTTGGTTATTGGCTTGCAATAACCTAAAAAGTCGTTTGGAACAGTGTTCCCAAGCATGGACTAATTGGACCTCCTAGGGGGAATTAAGGTATCGAGGAGCCCGTGTCAACCCACAGAAAATTTGGAGATGAACAGGTTTTCATGGTGATCAACTGATTCATGCGGAAAATAGTTCTTCCGGGGTTCTTGTTTTCTAAATATTGTCGTAAGAAGCCCTCCTTCATGCCCAACGGGCAATAGTTAGGATCTGGGTCACCTACGTTTTTCAGTTTGGGTATTTTCAAGTGGGTACTATTGTTCTCAGTAAACTGCGAGACCTGTGATGTTTTTACTAGGAACACCTTTCAAGAATGAACGTGCAAGACATCTACTTACAGCAAATCATACCTAGTAAGAGCAACTAGAATATGAAACGTCCTGCCAAATGAAATACGTCTTCCAACCACTCTAAGAATTTCTAGAACTAACCTTAAACATTATTACTACTCTGCCGTGCAGTCTACTTTCAACCCCGATGATCCACGATCTTGGAAAACAGTTAGCATCAAATGTAATTCTGTCTGAAGTCTATGCGTTTCCCCAACTTATTTTTAGTTCTCTTCCAGTTTCTTCCAAGACTCAGATTGTTTTTAATGCGCTACCAAGTAATTATTGTGCTATGTTGTATTTATGGATCAGCAGTAATTGGTTTCAGCTGTTGCGGTATTCCAGACCTTGTAACATGTTTAGAATACTTATAGAAACCAAGGCAAAGTTAAAATAAAATAAAAGTACTGACAGTTTCCTCGGCCACATATTAGTTTCAAATCTATCACGTGACATGTAAGAATAAATTTTGGAGAGTGAATGAATATGAAACTAAACTGCTTGTGATGAAGTGTTCCGCTGTAGAGAAAGGGCTGCCAAGGGAATGTGGAGGATGAAATTAAAAAAAAATTAAAACAAAAATGCCGGACAGTAGCTTAGAGCTCTATGCTAAGTCAACGTCTCGTGGCTGCGTTCACATGCTAACAACGTAGTTACCTCTCTGTTTTTATAGTTGCTATCCAAGCTTGCTAATATTTCGGATTAGTAAAAAGAAAACTTCCGACGAGGAAAGTACAGCAAACAAGTTGGCCTTAGACACAATTCCCTGCATGGTATAATGCTGCCGGACTACAATTCCGACCTGGATTAAGGTGATGTTGCATGGCGTGATTTTAACAATGAATTTTAACGTCAACATCATTTTGCAACTAAATTTCTATGCAAATTGTTCACAAATAGCATGTTATACGTTTCAATTTTTTATCCAACATTCGTTGTGAAACGAATTCGACCCAAATTTATTTTAAGGGGTTGATTGTATAAAGATTTTCAGTAGGGGCTGAAATTACCTCCGGTTAGTCGGACATATGATGAAATCTCATTAAAACTACATAGCGATTATATAACGAAAATTTAATCTCGGACTAGAATCTCATGAAACTTTTGCCCCTGTTCACTGGACAAAAAATACAAGCTACGCAAGACATCAAAGAAGAGAAAGCCTGCCTCGAAAATTTCACGTGGGTTCACTTTCAATTTGATTTTTTCAGCCCAGATTGCAATTTATCATGTTATCTGGATTTGCTGGGTTGATTATGCAGTGCAATCTGAAATTCTTTCAAGTGATCGGCGGCGAAAGGGCTGAAATTTTCTTCATTTCATCGCAGAAATTTTTTAAGGGATATCTTGGGTTGACATTCCACACCAGCTAACCGAACTGACATTTCATACGGGGCTGAAATTCTCCATGCGATCGGCCCTTTGTGTAGTTTTTCATAAAATCTGTGATCAATGACGTTTTGGTTACCATGACTACGGTTACTCGATGAACAGTGAACCAGATAGAACTGTTCTGTCTTCTGAAAAATTTTACAAGGATCAACCTTCAGCGTCCAGAGATAGAAGCACATATAAATAAACAAGGAAGATTTTCCCAAGAAACAGCGAATGGTTTTCCGGTAAATGTTAATGCTGCGTTTAGTTTTACAGCTTGCACAAGGTGTTATGCACTGTTTACTTTTCAACAGTCAGTAAACGATTCAAGTTATAGCCCATTCAATTAACCATGAGAGTTACAGTGCTGGTTTACAGCGATATTCTGCAATGTCATTCGAACATCATTTTCCTTGGCTTCGTGTATTCAAAAGTGTACAGGACGTGATGCTACTGGGCTTAAGTGATTTGTTATGAAGGTCATTAATTGGAACGCGCGATGCGTTTGCCGCCGCATTTATTTAATTGCACCTGTTTGCATCGGGCCAATCGGAACGTTCCGGGACCTCTGGGAAAGAAAACAAACCGAGCACAAATGAATAATTGTTTGTATCCCAAGAAAGTTGCAACAAACCTTGATGTCCATGCGTGTTGTAGTTGTGTATGCATGTGAGAGAAACATATAAAACAAAGAAATGTTTGGCAAAACGGCTGAAAAGTGTAGAGCTGTAGACTGACCATGGGACATGCCCAGAAACACCACTCTGAAATTTCCCCCCAAAAATATGGTTCGGACGGAATGGAGAAAATATGCCTGAACGTTGGAGGACAGAAACACGAGACGTACCTTAGTACGGTGGGAAACCTACCGGACACACGTCTATACTGGATTATCGAAAGCGTCGTAAAATCACCCGACTATGACCCAGAGACGACGGAATTATTCTTCGATAGGCACCCGGCCGTTTTCGCACAGGTTTTGAACTATTACCGCACGGGCAAGCTGCATTGCCCGACCGACGTGTGCGGACCATTATTCGAACAGGAACTTAACTACTGGGGCATCGACGAGAAAGACATGGAGCCATGTTGTTGGGCGAACTACACTCAGCATCGGGACGCTGAGCACAATTTAAAAAACGTCCTTTATGACTCGCCTTCCGAAGACCCCATTGTACCTAGCTCTTCTTCCGACGACCCATCAGAAGCAGTACATTTATGGCGAAAGATTCAACCACAGGTTTGGGCAATACTCGATGAATGCCGCTCGTCGAGTCGAGCTAAGGTGAGAAAAAAATTCTTTACACGATGGTCTAACGCAAACTCGATTGATAATTTATGGGATCTCATCCTGGGTATTTGTGGTGTAAATCTACCTTTATTAGTATTAATAGAATAGGCACTTGCAGTTAGACTTTTCTCATCAATGGTCAAATTGTCTCTTTGTTTGCGGCTTCAGAATAATCGACGTTTGAACCGTCTAGGATTTAGCAGAAAATGCTACTAGTTTTTCGATATGTTAAAGTGTTTGACGTGAACTACCATTTATAATTAAAGGTGCTCTGGTAGTTTAGTTAAACCCATGTGTGATCGTGTGCAACCTCTATACACTGGTGACCAAACGTGCATCTGCATACCGTTGTACTGACAAAAAGATCTCGACAATTGTCGGTCAGAATTTTGAGATGATTGACTTAGATAACGTCGACCAATTTATTGTAAAGTTGTTTATATAAATATTCCATATGATGTCATGAAAGTTTATATGCATTCTAAGCTTAGGACTTAAAACAAAGTTCAAAATTTCAAGACGAAATAGAGAAAACCAGAAAAAACAGGAACAGACAACATAAAGCACTATGTATTTTGTTTATGAACGTTGGCACCTTTGTGTTATGAAAATTATATTAATACAAAGTGCATGATCACTGACAGGTGTATTGTCGCATCGTTGCTTTGCATTTATTTTGCTTCCTTGTAATTCGCCTTGATCTTGGTAAAATTTGCTTTCTACCTGCCTCAGCCAAATTCTGAGTTGAGTTGAAACATTCCAAACCTTATGTTTTTCATACGCCTTGACGTAATTGTTTGCTTACGCAACGCTTCGATATTGCAACAGTTAAGTTAGACGACAATCAGATATGTTTGTTGCCCCTCTTGCCACCGAAATTTGCCCTGAATTTTACGAAAACTATTCTGTTGCAAGAGGAACGGTTTTTAACATTGCCCTGGGTTGCTCTAATGCTTACGTAGTTTTTGGATATTTTTTTGCGACTGCCGTGATCTTGCATGCGTCTTAGCCATGGGTGGTTGCGAACGAGTGTCAAGTACTCGGGTAACGTCTTATGCATCGTTAACAGCGCTATTACCCAGTCTACAGAAGGATTGCACTACAATTGGGAAGTTATAGGGGAATATTGCCTTAACAGTTAGTCACCCCAACTGGAATTACGCTAAAAACGGTCTTGTATACTGATGCATCAGTCCATGAATAAACGTGTACTTGACGACGTTCCATTTCTTTAACAAACAAATTTTTTATGCAATACGTTGCCGTACACCTGCTGTATTGACATCCCATTGGTTGATGAATAGGGGGGACGATGCATTACATTTAGCTTAGTCACAAAACTAAAGAAGGAAGATTTCCGTTGTCGATGATTAAGAAGCGAAAGACCTTACTAGGCCTGCTTTTGTACTCGCAATTGACAGGTGATTTGTCGGAGGGGATTGTTTAGGACATCACATTGACTTAGCCTCGCGTTCACCACAGAAGTAAAACCTGAAATAACCACGTGACTATGACTCTTGCCGTATTTACCGTTTGCCTTTCAACATTTTGGGCATTTTAATGATTTCAATGACATCATTCCCATAATTATTTCCGACTATTTCCGAAGAGTTGATTCAGGAAACTTCTACAAAATTACTAGTGTTATACAAGATCAAGCAAAAGTGTTCGTCAGTTACAATTATGATAAGATGGTTCAATTCGAGTGATGTGTCTTGATGGTAAAGTACGTGGACTTTAACTCTATAGCGACCGATTATTGTTGAGCTCTTTTTGGTCAATCCACTAGGATTGCGATTCTGCGTGATATCTTCTTTGAGAACCGAGAGAAGCGTCACACACGAAAAGAAACTGGAGTATGCTTCAAGTATATACCAAAAAGTCACGCATCCACAATCCAAGAGTGCACGTCCAAGTGGACCTGTGTAGGTGGGACCATGTAGGAATATTGCCCTGGGTAAACTTACCGTGATACTGTGTCACTAGGGAAGTAGGGGAGAGGAATAGAACAGGGGCAAAACTAGCCCTTTTTCGTTGGGGAGTGTAGGGTAGAATTGACCTGATAAAATCTATAATGCCCTGCAGCAACGTAGGTAAAATTGACCGAAATGTGTATATGGAAGCCTACCTCAGTCTGGATGCATTTGAAATAAATTTCTACTGTCTGTTATGGGATGGCACAGTGGCAAAACAGAACAGTTAAAAATAAAGAAAAATTAGCAAGATAACGAAAACAATTGTTAAATTGAATTTACGTAGCTACAGAATAACACGTGCACATGTACCGCTGCACAACCACTGCGTGTATAATGTACAGAATTCTTGATGTCACTGAATTCAGAACTATTTTTCTGGAGTCTGTACATAAATACGTCAATTTAATCATCCTTTTTATTGCCAATTTTATAAATTTTAATTTACTCAACTTTGTGCAGTTGCGAGCCTGCGTCTGGGCTGCGCTGCCCTAGTGGCCTGCAAGATCTGGGATTGCCCTGCGAATCGGAGTTTCTAGTATTTTGGGGGGTGTCACACCCCCACACACACCCTTGAGTTTTGCCCCTGGAACAGAGACGAGAGCTTTTTTGGCTTCCTTGTTTGGTCATTTTTTTCATTGTATTTCACTGTCTCTTGCCAATTGACTGTACCGTAACAGGTGACTCGCACGTGCAACCTGTACCGTACCATGACGGGGGCTACTGGGACGCGTGATCTTTTTGATCTTTTTTTTCTAGATTGAAAGGTATTTTGTAAGCTCAACAAAACGTTAAATCAATGTCTCGATTTCTTATCATTAATTGACAATTTGCAGCTGTCAAGACCCGAAAGTGCCTGTTCTATATTTTCAATTACATTTTAAGTAATAAAAAACAAAAAGCACAAAACCTTTTATCCCTTAAGAAGTACACTGTATGGTCGTATATTGGAAGTACTGATATACAGTTATTATAATATTAGCCAGGGTAACCGGGCTTCGCCCGGGATTATAGAGAACAAATGAAAAAGTTCCCTTTTCTTTCAAATATGATTTTAGAAACTTGAACGGTTCCTCACGAAGAAATAATTGTGCACAGAGTACCAGAGATATGTGTAGATAATGTTATTGTTTCTGTACCACGGTTTCTTTTTTTGAGGTATTTTCTGAGGTATTGATAGCTAATGTTACTCATCTGGTCATGGTGAGTTCGAATATGTAATTGAATCTTCTATAAGTCTTGTGGTTCTGGAGTTTTAAGGTAACAGACAAACGCCGTGACACTCCAAATTTGTATATACAGATGAGGACATTGGATACGTTAGAGAGAGCAGAGCGGACGCCTTCAAAAGAATTCGCTCCGGATGAATTACCACCTAGGTACGGCTATTCATGTAAACAATTTTCGCGCAATCTAAAAGATGGATCGTACAGAATTGCGGGAAAATGTAGGTTTTAAAAAGATTGAACTTGGTAAGGCGAAAGCTCTAACCACCTTTATGCGTAATAACATATTGAACATCTTAAACTATGATTAGAGCTGAATCTAGTAAGTTTGCTGTGCATAGTTGTTGAATTTACATGTCGCCATCATTTTCTCTGGAACTGTAACTACGATGTAGTGGTGTCGTATCTTAAACTATTGAGCACTTCTTTACTTAACCAAAAGATCTCAATCCATATGCACATTTTCATTCCAGATCTTTTCATTCACGTCCGTCCTGTTTATTCTCGTTTCCGTGGCGATGTTTTGCCTCAACACTGTCCCAGAACTGGCTACCAGCAGTAAATGGCGCAGTTGGTTCACAGGAGTCGAAACCATTTGCGGCGTCTGGTTTACTTTGGAATTTGTCCTGAGAATCTTATTTTGCCCCGACAAACGAGCGTTTGCCTGCAGCTGGACCACTTGGATCGACTTTTTTGCCGTCATTCCGTTCTACCTTAGGCTGGTCATAAGCAACCATGGACATGCTATAAATGCCTTGCTGGTGATCCGGTTGTTGCGCTTGTTCCGCTTTTTTCGTCTTATATATGGCCTTCAGGTACTGTCTCACACTCTTAAAGCCAGCTCTTACGAATTGATCCTCCTGCTTTTTATGCTTTTCATCCCTGTCATCCTCTTTTCGTCCATCGTGTTCTTCATCGAAGATAACTTAAACCATGCCAACACGAAGTTCCGTTCGATCCCTCACTCATTCTGGTGGTCCCTCATCACCATCACCACCGTTGGCTACGGTGACATGCATCCGGTTTCGTGGCTTGGCAAAGTCGTGGGCTGTATGTGTGCAATCTGCGGAGTTCTCATCGTCGCTCTTCCGGTCTCTATCATCGGCAGCAACTTCACGCTGTTCTATATGCATGCCCAGGCAAGGCTTAAATTGCCGAAAAAGAAGAGCAAGATCTTCTTGCAGACATCATCGACGATGTATTCCGAAAGAACTTTGCCCAGGAGGAGAGCTATTAGAAGGAAGACATCATCCAGGGCGAGCGATAGCTGTAGCGTCGCGTTCGAGGAACCTCGGAGCTCGTCTTTTCAACAGGCTCCCTTGTTTCACAATGGTATTTCTAATACGAAGAATGTGGCGTCTAGAAACTCGATTTTTAGTAAAGATGTGGGAAGACTGAGCTCACTGGCTATCAATGCTCAGGGGAAACCCAGGCAGAAAGTATCGACTATTTCTGTCAAGATACCAATGTGCAACGTGAATCGGGATCGGCATGGTGGCGACGAACGAGAAGGAAAGGGCGAGGTCTCCCCAGGTATGGCATCATTAAGTCCAAAGAAGAGGGTTTATTCTTCATTCGATTCTGTGTATTATATAACTCGCCAAAAGTCCAAGTCAGCAGCAGCTGATTCTCTAATAGCAAGCCCTGGAAATACAGATCAGGTTAGAAGTGACATCACCAACAGCTTCTCGAACGAAGAAAAACGAAACGTTCGATTTTCAGGTCCCAGCAATGTGCCCGAGATGGAACCACTTCTCTTGGAAAGAACAGATATGACAATGAAGTCCACGGAAGACGACGACAGTGGTCAAGAGGTTATAGGAACGTCAACAGTTTCTGAACAGCAACAATGCGTTGTGGACGAAGAAATGTTTCACGAGAAAGGGGTCTCTCCATGTTCTCAGGACAGTGGAGATTCGGATATCGAACCGAAAATAGATAAAGTTGAAGAAGATGGAGTAAAACCACCTCTTTCGAGGCGGATGCGACGTCTGCAAAGAAGTACAGCAATCGATTGGATCAAGGGAGCTTCTCTTTTGGAAAGTGTTAGTGAAACATGCTCAAATTATAACAGAACGCCAAACACAGTAAGAGAGTCAAGCGAAAAATTCAACCACAATGATAAGGCTTGCTTAGAACAATCAGTAGATAAATTACATTTCAACCCCAGACGAAGGCAGTCAGTTTTTTAAAACAAAAGGAGAAGAATATTTGTAGTCGATATCAGATTAAAACTTCATTCTCATTTACGGATTTTAAGTCAACATGATCTATAGTTCCAGTTGAACTAAAGGAATTTAACTTGATGGAAATACAGAGATGATTTAATTCTGTGGGCTCAGCTCAACGTGAAACGCTTTGAATAGTAGAATTGTGAACTTTATGTCAGCATTGAAAAATGGAGGACTGTCAGGCTCCAGTTGATATCAAGAACTGTGCTGATGAAACTGGAAATAATGCAAGGGATTCATTCCCTTCTTTAGCAGCCCAAAACTCCAGACCTTTGAGCGCTTTACTTCTCTTAGGTTCCAAGAACTGGACTCTTTTTTTTAAATACGATTTTTACCTGTCAGTTATTTTCGATTTCAAAGCAATCTTATTTACTGGGATCTTTTTATGTCCTTTTTTAAACCAATAAAAATACAGCCAACTCATTGAGCGTAGTCCTTGCGCTACTAAGCGATACCATCAAAGAAGCTGTCTGGGGGCGTGGCATATCAATACTCCTCACTGAATCGCATTGACGTTGGTCTAATACCGGAAGCCTATTTGCATCTCATAAGTGGGTAACATCATCAGTGGACAAATAGAGACCTCATCATCAGATCTATTACCCCTGACAAACACACTAGGCCAGAGTGTTTAAATGTTGAGTCATGAACGGTGGTTTTGTAAGCCACGTTCAAAACATTTTAAACCAAGGGTAGTGTCAAACTATATGTTTGTTTTCCACCTGTTCTTTTAACTCTTTTCACCGGATGGGTCTTGCACTGTTTCACTATGGCTTGCACGATAGGATTTACTAGCCAAAGAGGGCTCTCTGGAGTGGAAAGGGTTGAACGGATTATGGCCCAAATACACGGTACGACTGTTGAATACAATTTCTCGTTTTGATGTATCTGATTAAGTCCCTGGAGTCTTCGAGATGTATTGCTACATTAATGAGCGAATCAAAAACAGAAGATGTACATTCGAGACAACATTACATACTCCAGGACGACCAGTGGTATACAACAATCGTACTGTGAAAATGGATCCTTACGCACTTCATCTTTCGCCTGATGCAACAATTAACCTAAAATTTAAAATGGTTTACTTCGACGTTTTAGTCTCACGGGTGAGAACACGCAAAATAATGGTGAAAGCATTCAATTTGGAAAAGTGATCCTAGTGCTTCTTTCGTTTTCAATTTGACTTGTTCTTCATGGATGTGCGGTGTCTCATGGAGCAACGATACTTGTGAGTTGAAATGCAAATTCAGACAACGTTGTCTGTCCTGAGGACTGAACGAAGTAGGGTGGATTGTGTTAAAAGGAATAGAAAAGCAGTTTGTTGTGCCGTTGTTGTTGGTTCCTGACGGAGAGGAATTTTAGCGACTTTAGTCAGTAAAGCATTCGCCGAGTGTTTAAGGGTCGTGAAAGCGAAAATTGTCTGGAAGAAGAACTAGACTTGCTTTTAAAAAATAAATTTTCTTGTAAAAAGTAAAGTAATATAATGGCAAGAATTTTTCTTAGTGATGCTGAGGAAAAATGATAAATTAAGGGGTAAGTAAAAAATCGCATATGCATTTGTTAAATGATGTTACATTGTTTTATCATCAGGGACCTTAAGATCTACGACGTTAACTTGAACGACGACGTCCTTTAAAATTTCGGCATTTAAAGAAACTACAGTTAATTGACCACCATGCTTGATACTTGTGGCTTGTTTTATGACTCCTAAAACCCTCCAGTTTTCCTAAAACGACTGTAATCTTCCGTTGAATTCAATCTTAAGAAACAGCTTTTTTCACGCCGCGAGCTGACGTCTTCTCAAGACGTGAAAATGGTCTGGGTGACGTTGTATGTAGAACGACGACGGTGTTGAGAATGCACTGGAAAATAAAAATTATTTGTTTTCTTTGTTTTGCATGAAGAATTCTTTTGTTTCGAAGGACGCGTCGTTGAAGTTGATGTTGCAGATCTTAAAGTCTCTATTGTTGGGAAAACGAAGGTTAACCCTTTCCCGGTCCGTACCCGATTTTTTAAATTTTACTCTTGCTAACGCCTGGGGATTTTACTCGCTAAGGGGAGACGCCTCTGACAGGAAAGGGTTTTTGCATATACATTTAAACGTGGTAGCTGTCACTTGAAGATGAAGAATGTTGTCATTGGTTAAAATTGGTGCAGACACTTCCCTCCTACTTCCATTAGCAATCCCCGGATGGGTTAAGTGATTTTGATATAACCGTCGTACATGCAGAAAGACAAACGTATACATAATGACTGATCATTTTTGACCAAGAATTTTGGGAAAACCAACTACTTTAAATAAAAATGGAGTGATGCGTAGGCAGTGTGGAAATCGAAGTGAAATAATCAGAAAGGTTTGAGTACTGCCGAAATGTGAGAAGAGTAGTTATCTAACGTTTCGAGCGAAGGCCCGTGACAAGGCAAGTGATGAGCCACCATCTCATTTACATTTGTTTTCATTTTTCTATTCTGATTGACCATTTGTTGTCACATGACCATTTTCGCACGTATATATTCCGTGTTTTTCGATCCTCCTATGTTTTTTCTTTCTGACGAAGGGCCTTCGCTCGAAATGTTAGATAACTACTCTCACATTTCGGCAGTACTCAAACCTTTCTGATTATTCAACTACTTTAAAGCCCGGTTTTCACTAGTGACATAACGCCATAAGCAAGCGCGTTAGCCCTTTACATGGTCAATCGAACTCTTTGTACTACCCTATAACAAAGGGATTAACCAACAATGCATGGAGTACCTATTTCGTCTGTCGTTTTGCTTTTGCTAATGTCCACAGTGAAAACCAGGTCAATTACTTTAAAATGAAATAGAAAGCTGAAAAATTCTATTTTCGGCGCATATTACGTCATAATGACGTCATATTACAATACAAGCTCTTCTCAATTTGAACCGATTGATTGGCTTAACGCATACACAATATAACGGCCCGTGTGCGGAAAACCGGTGTGGTATTTCTCTTGTGAACTCATCATGCCTTAGAGGGAAGGTTTTGGGGAGGGGCAGAGATGGGGTTCCTTTTGCTCGTTTGAGTGGTCATTTTTAACAGTGATATAACTCATGTAATCTAGCGCATGATAACCTGATTTGTCGGGTTTTTTACGGATGAAAACCCGTAGAACATGCAACGTCAGGTTGTATATGGACCTACTGGCCGCTATAACAGTTAATTCTCCGAAAAGAATTGAATTCTTTTACGAAAGACAAAGGCTTAGCTAATAAATTGTTAAAATTTTCCTTGATCAGTATACCGCTTACATATCTGCTCCGTACGACACTATAATCATTACATAGCAGGGACGTTATATAAGATCTCGCTGATATTTTACAACATCCCCAGGACGTCGACAAGGAAATTCTAAAAATTCATCATCTCGTAAGTTCCCTAATGAATTTAATTCCTTCGTCAGCTCCAGGACACTTAATATTCACGGCCATTCAAGTTTTACAACAGTGGTTCATCTGAGAAAAATCGACGTGTGTTCATTCTTTGTTCGTTCAGATTTATGAAACTTTAAAAATACACTTAAAAATGAACAAACAAAGAATCAACAATAGCAGCTTTCCCGGATTCAAACCATTGAATTTAAAACCGATGTCATCATAAACTAAGGATATGCATGCTACTCGGAAAAAAGAACCCATACGCAGAAGGCAGAAAAAGAGCGTACATGTTCACACGAGTTACTGACGTGATCGTTTCATCTTCCAGACACGTTATAGCATTGGATGCTTAACAAATTTACAAAGCACTAACAACGTGATCACAAGAGTGGCGGAAGCAGGGGGGCAGTATGGATGTTCGCCCCCACAAAACTTTGGCATTGGGGAGATGGCCCCTACTAATGGTGACAATGTTCTCAACCACCGATGCCACGAACCGCAAGCTGTAAAAACATTCGAATGCAATTTGAGCCATTTTGACCAGCGGCAAAGCCGCTGAAAGCCTGAAATACATTCAACTAATGAAATGCTGTAAATTTTTATCACGCAAGACTTTCCTTGCGGCGTAGGCAAAATAACCAATAATGTGTTTGGAAAAAAGGAATATAGAATTAATAGAAATTTAAAACTACAAGAATTCATTAAGAAGGATTAAAACAACAGCACGCCTTAGAATTCTGTGTTAGTCGGGGGACTGCAGCCCCCCTCAGATTCGGGCATCGTCAATTTCTTTGGGTAACATTTCCATTTTTCGGGCAGAAATTTTTATCTTCTCATAACCTGGGATCTGAGAGGAAAAGCTCAGCAATTTTAGACTGAACGTATTGTCCGTTGATATTGCTTTGTTTGTACCCATTTCGATGTCATTTTACTATCGCGTAAAATATATAATAAGCGCAGTTTTGTTGAAGACATGGCTTAGTGGTTGGTTCATTTTGAGAATTCAGGTGACGAAAAAAATTTTCGGGCAACAGCCCTCAGCCCCCCAGTTGAAATCGGTCTCGTACGCTTATGAGCATAGTGAGTCATGGTTTACAAAAATTTCATATGCAATTTCACATATGAAAATAACATTTCACGTGTTGTTTCAATTCCATATGTGAAATAAAAATTTCATACGTAAAATTGATTTTCATACATGAATGCAGTACTTCATACGTGAAATACATGCTTCGTCCACTACGATTTCTCATGTGAACCAGCTCATTTCACGTGTGAAAAGTTAACCAGTTCGTTTCATATGTGAAAAGGCTCCAATTTCAAAATTGAAATGAAAATTTCATAAGTGAAAATGTTGCAAATCTATATGTTTTTCACATGTGAAATGACACACGAAATTTTCTGTGGAATAAATGCAGTGTGAAAGATGCTATAAATCGAGGCAAAGTCGAGGCAATAGATCCCCTCATCGCATTCCATCTAAAGTTAAAATAAGAGCGGGAAATTCGGTAGTGATGTCTGCTATTAATCATCCACAAGTAAGATTTATTGCTAATGTTTTAACCGCTTTTGCGATGAATTCTAAATGAAAAAGCCCTTTCCAGTTATATGCACACTCTGTTTAGTGGAGGTTACTATTTGACAACAATATTGGACACCCCCTTATCAAAAATGTTGACCGGATCATGAAGCGCTGACAAATCATTGCAATGATAATGTAACGATTAAATGTAAGTTTTAATGTCACCATATTTCTAAGCAAATATTGTTCAGTTTTAATAAGGCTACATAAATTACTCTGCAGCAGAATTTGTCTACACGAAATGTACACGTATTAGCATCTGTTATAAATGTTCAAAAAAGAATGGTAGTAACATTTTCAGAGATTCTTTCTAAATAAAAAGAAAAAAAAGAGGAGAATTTACGTGGTTACTGTGAAATTTGGTTCAGATTATTGTGAATCTGATTTCACTTTGGGGATAGCTTACAGATGCTTACTCAAATCCATAAAACCAAACCTATATTATTGTTCAAAAACTCCTATAACCGGCCACAAGACTGCAATAAATCATCTTGGTTTGTGAGAATGACAAAAATATTCCGCTCTTGCTTCAGAAACTTCGGCTTTGTATTCAAAAGACAAACAGTAAACATGAATTTATCTTAATCAACGTAAAATATGCTACCCAGCATATAAATTTATTGCTAACAAAAACTACTCTTGGCTAGTCAGCATTCCAAAGATGTTTTAAGTTAAAGAATCGATTCAATTTTCAGCTCATTCTATGATCACTAGAATCGCTGTTAAATTTTAAAATCTGGGACACGCTTTCGTAACCAGAACGTTGTTCAACGCGATTTGGCGTTTCCGATAAATGCATGTTTACCGTTGGATTTTTTCAATGCGAATAGCAAGTCTCATGAAACAGGATAAATATATATATATTTTTTTCTTTTTTTCCTTGATGCAAACCAAAACATTTTATAGCTGTCCTTTATCCAATTATATAGTTTTCAATAATAAAATTGTTGGTTTGACGTTCTTGAGTAACAGACAGAATACCATGATGCGTAACCAACAACGTGCCGGCGTTGAATAAGAACTCATAATAACGATGGCCGTCATCAAATGTCCTAATACCATGATATTTTACCTAAACACCAGGAACATCTTCATAGTACATAGCGATTTTAAACAAATGGTTCACCCAATTTTTTACCAGTAGGTTGGCCCAGTAATTTCCTTAACTACCACGTTAACTCTTACCTTAACCCTAACCCTAATCCTAATCCTAACCCTAATCCTAATCGTAACCCTAATCCTAACCCAAACCCTAACCCTAATCCTAACCCTGACCCTAACCCTAACCCTATTTATGATCCTAACTCCAACCCTAACCATAACCCTAATCGTAAGACGAATTCTGAACTTAAGGGGATAGTTAAAGATTCAAGTTATCAGCAAAGCAAACAAAGAATCATATCCTGAAATAAGCATTACCTACCACTGAATTGAGTTGTTCATCTATCTCTAATATTATTTTCTGCTGCCATATGATCTTTCGGGATGATAGTTCGGCCACCTCGCAACTGGTCACCGGGGATGGAATCTCTTCCACCTCGCAACTGGTCACTGAGAATGGTATTTTGTCCAGGACGAAACTGATCGCTAGGAATGATATCTTGTCCGCCATGTAATTGATTGCTGGGAATTTCATCCCGTCCACCACGCAGTTGGTCCCCGGGAACGGTATCTCTTCCACCACGGAGCTGATCACTGGGAATAGTATTTCTTCCACCTCGTAATTGATCGTTGGGAATAGTATCCCTTCCACCACGGAGCTGATCACTAGTTATGGTATCTCTACCACCGCGGAGTTGATCACTGGGGATGGTATCTCTTCCTCCACGTAACTGGTCGCTAGGAATAGTATCCCTTCCACCACGTAGCTGGTCACTGGTAATGGTATCTCTTTCACCACGAAGCTGATCCATGGTAATTGTATCTCTGCCACCGCGGAGCTGATCACTGGGAATGGTGTCTCTTCCGCCACGTAACTGGTCGCCAGGAATAGTATCCCTTCCTCCACGCAATTGATTCTTTGGAATAACATTTCTTCCACCACGTAACTGATCACGAAGAATGACGTCCCTTCCACCTCGGAGCTGGCTGCTGGGAATGGTGTTCCGTCCACCCCGCAACTGGTCTTTGGCAATATTATTTCTTCCTCCACGTAATTGATCATTAGCAATGAAGTCTTGTTTCTCATCTAACTGATCATGAGCGTCTGGAATCGCATTTCTTCCACCCCGTAATTGGTCCTTCGAAATCAAATCTCTAACACTGCGTAATTCATACTTAGGAATTTTGTTAAATTTAATTCCATTGGCACACCACAGATACGAGGCCATCGCTAAAAGAAGGACTGTTTTCATGGCTACCCTCTAGAAAAGCAGGCACAAAAAGACCAAACATGAAAGCTACTTTCAAACTAGTTAATCAATGTAAATTAATAAATGTAATCCAGATCAGTAGTGATTTTCCTACAGGCTTTCATTGGGTATCAAAATGCATGCATGTGATGTGGCATGCATGTGATGTGGCATGCGTTGATGGATTAGCTACTATAACTCATGAGTTAATGATGAGTGCAAGACATTACGTTTCCGACCTTTCATTCGACCAAATTTAATGTTATGTTGTTTTGGGGAGAGTGCGTTGTACTATTACTAAGAAACAACCTAGATGTAAACTGACTGTTGGTAAGACAAATTTGATCCATTTTGGCTTTTGAATGAAGTTACACACTGATGAGTACCTAAACGTTCATTTCCAGTTTCGGTCATTTGCGGATTCAGTCTTCGTCGTTTTGGTTTCCGTTCTTTACATTGAACCCTCTTAGCCTGAAAAGTGTTTCTACGTTTGTAACTGGCAATAGTTGAGTAGCTCTTAGCACAACCATTCGGGATTCAATACAATGAAATTCAGGATAAAAACGAAAGCTTGAAGAAATGGCAGTAGAGGGAAACATAAGTTATTTCTAGGATTTCTTGTAATCCAAGACCTACGTTGACAGAAAAATAAACCATAAACTTCAAATTTATAATCCTCTTACGGTTACATAAATCTGAGAAACTAAATTTACGTATAGCGAAGGCGGAGAAAGTGAATGGGCTTTGAGCAGGCATTAATATTGCATAAGGAGAAAAAAATTATAGAACACAATTCCGCAAAATGTGAAGCAACATTTGCCCTGAACAATCCGTAATGTCTCCCCTTTACAAGCAAAATCATTCAGCGTTAGCCAGAGTAAAGTTAAAAAGTCGGATACTGCCTGGAAAAAGATAAATGATGATCGAACTTTTTTGGCTTTTGTAATAAACCCTTTGGAGTTTGGAGCTCTGGTATTGCTGTTAAGGTGATCTGTCAATCAGCAGTTTTGGTAACTTTTGCTAACTTTCTTCTCCTTATTTTGTTTTCAAACGGATCAAACGAATACTCCAAACTAATAGTGTCTAAATTGTATAAATGAAAACTTTCTTTGGTTCTTATTGAAGTTTTTATCGCTGTACAAAATCAGTTTCATCACTGCGCAATTTCCATTTATCGCTGCATCAACTGTTATCACTGCACAGTAAATTAATGCCTGACTTCGGGTGACGAAGGCTACCGACAATTTGCAGAACCTTTTTGTTCCCAATCGTACATAGCTGTACGACTCAATTTACGCAAATTAGATGCATAAACGTATTCCAATAGATTTTCAAAAGGATTTTTAATTGATTGAATAAAGTAAAAATTTTTTAGAAAAATCAGGGATATAAAGCTCTAAACGGTGAATAGTCCTTTGGTTTTTCAGTTTTGCATCATGATAAAAAGTTTGGATAGAGATCTACAAAAAATGAAGGGAAGATTTAAGTAGTTTATCCCTCCGTGCGTATTACGCCTACGTAAGCAGTATTTCATCAGATCTATAGTCTTCTTAATTTACTTTCGATGTGCCCTCGTATGTCGCGTTCATAGTGTTGTCCAAATAAAGCCGTGCAATTACAACCCGTTTGATGTCTAGTCAAAAAAGATTATTTGGCAGGATACGAATCACCAGATAAGATCACAATTACATTCGGTTAAATTTAAAAAAGTCACTCTGTTGGTTCAAAAAGAGACGTTGGAACGGCGAGGCATCAAGTGAAGTGCTTCCGGACAATTTTTAAAAGGATGAAAAGTGCCCTATTTGTGGTGGAAAGCTCAAGTTTTTTTCTGATGGGTGTATCCTTGAAATTAAATATTTAACAATTATTCACCGAAGTGGAGATGAATAGTTGTCATTTCATCGACACCGAGGTGAATAATTGTCTTGGGATATACCTCGCATAATTGTTTTCTCATATCTATATATTTTAAATGCTTAAAACAATTTTACGGAACGTCGACTTGTTGACAGCTCGTCATGTGTAAAGAAAACATTTTGAATACATACTGAGTGAATCTATCATTAAAAAGTAAAAGAAATACATATCTCTGAATACTTCAATGCTAAATTTTGTTGCTTTTGTGGTATTGTCTTGCACGGCAGACTCTTTAATCAAAAATTTTCTTAATGTGAAACTGAAACAAAACGAGAAGCCATCATGCTTTGCTTTGAAGTGAATACTCGGGGATATTTTGTGAAAGAGGAATCAATCAGATTAAGCAAAAAAAAACCAAACAATATTCACTTGCGAGGCATATACTAAACATGTATATAGCCAAGTAGCCTCGTTTCTTTGGGTATCCTATCTGTATGTAAAATTGCCCTTGAAAGCTTGCGTCCGTCACAACGTAAGGAGGTTCCATATTGTAGATTTTAATTGAAGATTAGTAACTGAATATTGATTATACACATGCTTTGGTAATGATATTATTGAGTTGGTTTATCAGACTATCATTACAACATTGTCTGTGTCAATGCGCATGCTTAATTTTTTAATGCTTGCTTCAGTGAATTTCGTTACAACACAGGAGATCAAGCGATTCTTTAAAAAGTTCCTGATAAAAAAGTATTTCTTAAAATACACAGTTTTTACCCCCCCAAAAAGGTTTTATTGTGTTATTCAGTGAATTGTCAGTTCTGATGCCAATTTTCAGAACAATTCATCAGTGGAACTCGAAGGAATGTGCCCTAGTTGTTATAACTGGGAAAATATGCCCAAGTTCCAACGCTACTGTTACTATGGTAGTAATGGGTAATTGTACAATCTGCAAAATATGTCAGCATTTTCCCTACAGAGGACGTACTTCACTATTTTAATCTGGCTAACGCCAGATAATGTCACTCATCAATGGGAGATATCCGGTATATCCGAGAGGGAAAGGGTTAAGTATTAGTTTATAATTCATTTTCTGTACTTATACACGTAAAGGAACTTACGATCACTTTGAAGATCGAATCATAGAAATGCCTAAGAACGAAGGCCGCACTAATTACAGCATGGAAGAATAGAAACTGTAGGGAGCCACTTTTAAAGCTTGCTTCCTACGCTCATGAACAGTTGCGATCCATGAACACATGCATATAATGAACACAGTTCTAACTGGCTGGTTAAGACAAGGGGGAGATTGTTATACTAATTTAACATATAGGAAAGACTCCTTGTACATTCGCCAAATGAGTCTGTAAACCTTTTAAGCATGGAAAGATTGTAATAAAGAGCGCTCGTCTCGGCTATACAATGTTAATTTATTGAGAATTCAGACAAGTGCACTATGTTTAGTATAGACTTTAAAAGACGCGCATGTCTATCAAAGAATGACTGGTCAGATAGCATTCAAAAACGTGATCTGGTAAGGTGGTCCAAACGTTACTGTAGATAATGTAAACGGGATTTTCTTCTCAAAGATGACGTTTACCAGAATGGTGGTCTTTTTTCTTCCCAACCATTTACTCCGATAATTCCTACAGGAATTTCCAACGTTAATCCATAACCCGTTGGGGATCGGTAATCACCACAGGGATTTAAACACATTTACTAGCTTAGGAATTGCCGTTCTAGATGGTATAGAGTGCAATGGCCTATTTTAAATTAGATTTTTTTTGACAAACTACTGTTGAAAACAAGGCGAACGCCCGGCAATAGGCAATGAAGTTGAAAAATTTTGAGAATATTGACAACATCATGTCTGGTCAAAGGAATAACAAAAAGTGAGAAAGAGTAGAAAGAAAGTCACCCAAATCATTTCAGTAATCTCAGACCTATGCAACTTAACAGTTGTAACTTACTTGGAGTCGAATAAGGTTGGACTGAGTGAGCTCTTGTTTCGGTGCGATGCAGTTTTTGTTCCAAATAAAATGCTGCCCGTTGATACGATTATTTTGAAAAATCAATTTCAATATATAGAGTTACGATATCACGGGTGGGCGTCAAGAGTTCGATAACGGTTGTAAATGATTTGAAAACGTAATATTCAATGACGCAAATTGCATGAAATTGGATCTTGCATGAAATCAGTGGCGTAGTTACACCCGGGCCTGAACCCGGGTGAAACCTGCTTGTGCCCGGGTGAAATATTGCTGACAAATCTAGCTCACATTTGGCAAAGTATAGAGTATAGTCACTACAAAGATTAAATATAATTATTCTGTTTACCTAAAATAAAGTATTAGTTTAATTTCCGCACAAATGTTAAATATTTCGTAAAAATATATCCTTGCAAGATGAAGTAAATGTACAATGTTTTTGACTGTCACCGCTAAGGCATGTGTCAGTGGGCGCAGATTTGTAAAATGTTCAAGTGTAAATATGGTGGCAAAGCAACTGTCGTTGTTCGATTGTTGTGAAATAAATCCGAATAAATAGAGAAGGACAGAAAGTGGTAACATCGAGGCCAAGCCAAGCGACCTAAGGGTGATACAGAGAAGCCAGAAGAAACACAATACTAGTGGCAGTTTGCACAGAATTGTTATTGGACTCAAGTACTGCAAAATATCTGGAGGGGCGTGCTGCATGCCTTTAGCTAGCAGTGTAATAACTAAAAAACTACCAAGAAATGTTGACAACTGTGCCCATGTTGTGCCCACGTAACATTTGCTTTCTGGTTACGCCACTGCATGAAATTTGGTCTCGCATGTTTGGAAACAGGCCGAAAATTGTCAACCATGCGCACGAAATGAGGTTGTTTAAAAAAAGCTCAAGATTGTCCACCCAGCATCTCAATGAGCTACGTATTTATTGACTGTGTGATTACGTATTGATTGACTACGTATTGATTGACTGTGAAGTGTCGTGATATTTTTTTTTCAGGAAATGGTGTGTTCTCTGTGGGTACCTACGTCAACAGTTACAAATTCATTGTTATTGATGCGAACTGAAGCGTCGCATCGCTATCGTTCATTGGAGACAATCAATCATTGACTTGACCTGAGGTTTAACGACCGCAACGATCGGTATCGAGTATGCATAGGTATATACATGTATACATTTTATTAACCACTTCTACCAGGAATGCATTTGGCCTATCTTATACAGGAAATAAGTGGTTATTGAAATATACTTGGCTAATTTAGTGGTTAGATTTACTTTCCAATCCCGTCAGTTCTACTCTCTGGCAGTTTTTTCAATAGTGACCAACAGTAAATAAAAAAAGAAAAACTTGTATTAAGTGTAACATCTCCAATAAATTGCAGTAGAGTGACAGTAAAGTACCTATAGAGGTTGATGACACCAGTTGCACAACCGTTGTTAATCCAGATTTCTCGTGTCATGAAAACTTTCCTTCAATTCAGTCCAACTCAATTAGTATTAGTTTGTCTGATACAATACATAAAAGACTTTAAGATTCAATATAAGAGACGAGAAAAAAGAAAACTGTGCACGACATTTGAATGTAAAGTAGACGTAAATTAAGACTATATTATAAATTGTGATAAACAATTACGATTTTCGTGTCTTGACGTTAACTTTTTAAGCGCCTCGTGAAGTCTTTCAATGTTACCGACCATGCACTGACAGAGATCCGACAGGTTCCACAGGGAGTCGTTTGGGAAGCAGTATGTATTAACTGCATTAACCCGTCGTTCATACCCCTGTAAACTTTGTCAGCCTCACTAAGGTTTAAAACTTCTTTTTTTGCTGCAAAGGGGCTTGACACCTGACTGATTGCTCATTTGGTAAATTAGAACTTGTTGCATAATCGTAATTAGACAACGCTAACCATTTAAGTTAGCAAATAAGACTGCCTTTGTTATGACGCTCATGTGTTTGAAATCTGTTGGAGAAATCTTCACGTAAATGCTAGAAGGGTTTAACCCCAGAACGTTTCCTATTCCAGCTTTCAAAGACAATGGTGAAATATATTTATAACGCATTTTTTGCAGTGTTTAACATTGCTCAACCTATTGATCTCCAACATATTCGGAGTAAATTTTCACGTCACACTTCACTGGCGTCGAATGTAATTCAAGCGACTTAGGTCCAGTTCAAACGTCGAACTTTTCATGTGCCCAATCTAATGTTAATAAGCAAAATCCTTTGTTCAAAATGATTTGCATTTGATTCGGCTCATGAAAAGTTTGACGTTTGAACTAGGCTTTAAGACTTTATATACGAGATTCACCGTCGTATCAATATGCAAAGAATCTATTACATAAAGGTTCATTTACCCGTTAGAATTGTCGCATACGAGTTTAAATGTGATTTACTCTCTAGAGTCTGGATTACATATTGCTGCATTAGTGGAGGAATCATAAGTGGGAATTGGTCAGTGAGACAAAATCACATATATGACGCGACGACGAACAATCTTGTGCGACAATCATATCGTATAGATAGGCCCTAATATTACTGAGATACGATATGGATTTAAACATCGCATTTACCCTCGGTGACACTAAATTGCGAAATATCTAAAGAGTTCTATTTCAGAATCATCCTGTTGAGAGAGAGTTCTTTGTCTGGCAAATTAGTCGCATGTTAGTCCGTGTAGAATAAGGAAATGATATGCTTAGGTAGAAGAGAGTTAACTAATGTGATCCAAATCCTTCCTATCCAGAGGTTCTCCTCGAGCGAGTAAATTAAATCGTCTGGCGAAAGTCGGAGTGAAATAAAAAAATAACTTATCCGAACAGGAAAGAGTTGAGCAAAAATGACCCTTAGGCTTTAAGAACGATTGCGACATGAAATGCGAACGTCTTGTTTCAAACAACCTATGAAGCTTGCTTATGAGAGATGAATTATGCTAGTTGAATCTCCAAGATCTGCCGAAATGATTACTTTTCAAAACATCAAGGTATACAATGATTTGCGCTGACCTGCCCTAACAACAACAGTTCTGTTGCCTGTATTTCCGAGCAAACCCACTACGAAAGCCTTCTATCCAACAAATGAATGTGGTGGACCAACAATGTTAAACTATACCAGACCAGAGATACGATAACTTTGGGTGAAGCAACTACCTGAACTATACGAAAAGAAACTTCGACGTTTCGAGCGAAGGCCCTTCGTCGGGAAGTTTAATAATTCTGAAAAGAGTACAAAGGTTGTTAAAATCGAGTGAGTTGTCCAAAACGTTTCATGACCAAAGAAAGACCATTGATCCAATTAAAATCGCTAACTATTCAAGTGGACAGAAGGTCACGCTTGTGAGCCTGAAGGTGGGCCAAGACTTTTCATCAAATACTTGAAAAATTAGCCAGGAAATGGAATTGACCTTCCTCATTTACTGATCGTTAGTTACCAAACAGTTGCATGGGGTTCTTAAGCTTACATCAAAGTTTGACGTTCCTTTCCTTTGTTAAATTTTTACCTTCTGGGACAAAAGTTGAACGGAAGCAACTCTTGTCAAATTTTTATTTAAATACTATCGCGAACTCTTTTATTAGATTATTACTAAGCAGAGGTTAAAGCCCAAGATGCTAGTAAACTAATTTTTAATTCATTATTCCTTAATATATGATATGTGTTTGTATGTCGTTAGGATGGTTGGTAGGTAAATGGGTACGAAGACATGTATTGTACCTAGGTATGTACATATGTACATATGTATGCTGGAAGTAAGAGCCGTGGGTTTGAATGAATGAATGAATCAACTTTATTTACCGAGGGTAACACGTGACAGTTATAAACTGAAAAACTTGTGGCCCTCTTGTGGCCCTCTTGTGGCCCTCTTGTGGCCCCGTTTGAGTCTCCATGTGCCTATGTAAGTGTGTATGTATGTATGTATGTGTGGTTGTATAATAAAGAAGTATATATAAATGAACATGAACTCCGTTAAAACCAAAATAATAGTTTGTTTTCTGAAACCCAAATATAAACGATCGAAAAAGTATGCTTTGGAAAATCTTCTTCATCAAAATACTGCAAGCCTAAAATGTACTCGAAATCTCTCTATTCAAACCCTTAAATAGGTATCTAGTTTTTTTCCTTTTTACCTCAATCTTTCGCTGCTGATCTGTCTTAAAACCTCAGGCAAATTCCTTCCCGTACACAACTCGCTCTTGATAAGTTTTTCATACTTTCATTTCGACGATTCTCTGAAATGAACTATTAAGAATCTAATGATGCTTCCAGAGATGTAGGTGCTGTAACTTAGACATTTGTAAATGGATGGTGTCATGCAAAACACATATTTGCCGGGAGTCTATGAAAATACATATTCTGAAAAATAGTTCAAATCAAACTAGTCAGAGCCGATATGGTATGCCTGTTTAAGGTCAGTGTTCTAAATAATGGCCATGGGATAAGAAGTTACATTTTGCGTGAGCTAGTTGACTTCTACGAGCTATGCATCATTTATTGTTTGTGGCTAATGCATTTTGTTTCATTTACATTGTCTATTGTTGGCCGTTATGCATGTTCAGTTGTATTTTAGTATAACGGCTAACATTAGATCTTATCAACAGAAGCTCTCAGTATAGAATTGTAGACCTAAAGTTCGCAATAAACACCATTTTAAAAATTGTCTGCTGAAGCTATTGCCGTGACGCAGAGGTCTATGAATCAGTTTATACTGCATGGACGATAACTTGAGTTTTTTTTCTCGATGGTATCCTTTTTTAAAACTTTTAGACAGATGTTTTTTTTCTCTGTTTTTCTGTGACAGTTAAGGTTAGGGTTGGGGTAAGGATTGGGGTTAAGGTTTGGGCAAGGTTTTAGGTTAGGGTTGTGGTTAGAGTTGGGTTTTTGCGAAGGTTAGGTTTACGGTTACGGTTAGGATAAGGTTTCGTGATCTTGATGAATAATGATTTTAGATGAGTGAAGATTCGAGAATTTATCGTCTGACACTTCATGATTGAGAGGTGAAAGTGGATTGGATTATATGCCGTTCCAGAAAGAACAAACTTAATGACCAGAAGTGACTCATGAATGCGTTGAAATACGAAAGACACTTTTTGTCTTAATGATTTTATAATCATTTTTGCCTTTTTGTTTCCAATTTCTTTTTATCATTTCGTTTGTGTGGTTTATACTTATGAAACCAATTTCTTTGTTTTAACTGCACAATTTGTTCAGTACCACTTTCTTTGTTCTAATTAATATTCTTTCTTTCCTTCTGTGTTGGCTCTTACTTGTTCTCCTTCCGTTCGTCCAGAATTACGAAAGAAACACAATACAGCTCCTTCTTCCGTTTGATTGATGCACAATTAAAATATTGTTTCATCACTAAGTGTCTAGAGCCATCTAAGTTGTGAACATTAACTAACTTTTGATATGTTTCAAGTATAAGCAATGTAACCTTAATTCAGTTTGCAGCTTTATATGGTTTGTAATTTTTTTTTGTTTCAGGCATTCATATTTATTAATCGACGATATTTTGCCAGCACTGATTATTAAGCCGATACTAACCGTGCAATCTTATTTTTAGTTTGTGAAAAAAATTGGAATCTCTTTTCTAATGGACTGGATGCAGGAAAAAAACAATGTTTGTTAAGTGGAAAAAACGAAAGATTTTGTGGAAGATTACACCTAATGTTTTCTTTTTACTTGTTCATAGACATGCTAATTTTAAACACAAGTCTTCTTTTGTCTTACAACTGGCCATTCGACCACAGTCAATCCATATGCATAGTCTCGTTAAACTTTACATACACACACACACACACACACACACACACACATATATATATATATATATATATATATATATATATATATATGCGTTAGGAGTACCATAACGTCCTCCAGAAAGCACTTCAATAATCATAGGAGTAGTCTAATTAGATACGGGAAGGGACAGAAGGGTATAGCAGGAGAGCATCTGTATGCGCGATTTTTTGAATTGGGACGTTCTGGATTGGATTATGTAATGGTCAAAGTTATTGATAAGACAGATGTTAATGAACTGAAAAGGAGAGGAGGATTTTGGACATAAAAATTAGACACTTTCATTCCTAAGGGATTGAATGTTAGAGATTTTATTTGAATATGATTAGTACGAGTTGTATAAATAGGGTCCACTTTCCATATCTTATAGTTTTTAATAAAGCGGCTGGACCCCAAAACGTTAAAAGCAAAAGGCCCCTTGGTAAATTTCTACCATAGCTTGTAAAACGCATCGAAAAGAAATGTTAATTCGAGGGTTCTTTCTCTTTATCCATTTTCAAAGTTAAAACCAAAATACAAACTCAAAAATCTTGATGTCAACCATGATTCTGAAGTCTTGCGATGTTTTCTGCCGACTTTGCTTACTTTGGGCTGTAGTTTACATGGACCATAGGTTGGAAGCGTGCTTTATATTAAATCCAGTCGATATTTATATTCGCATTGATCACTTACGTCGTGCGTACAAAAGTCGTTAAACATAAGATGCCAATTCTGCGCTTACATTTAATTGTTGTTAATGTGTCTCCAACGTTATACATCAATTCTATGCATGGTTGATAACGATGAACGAATCAACTTACTCCAGCATCTTAAAAAGTCATAAACTTCATCTGCATTCAAACATTCACACTCCGCCTACAAAATGTTGTTTAGTCTGTCAGTTTACGATCCTCATGCGATGAATGTTCAGCAAAGTTTATGGGAAGCTGTCAATCGAACAGCGGGTGTTGCCCCATTGAAATTAAAATTTCTCATTAATGTCTGCTCAACTTGATTAAGAAAGTGGTAAACAAGAAATTTTAAACCTTGTATTTCCACAAAAATTCATCTTCAACCCGTTTAACATTGCTCAATTTTAGGTGTCTTTTTACTTTTTCGCATCGTTCTCATGTTATATATTCTACATTCACAATGATCACCATCCAAATTACGCAGATACGCATGTTGACCACAAGGGTATACAAACTCTAGAACTTTCTTTTGAAACAAAACAAAATGAGCAATTTTCTCCGATCAGGTAGATACATATTCCATGAATCTCACGTTATTTTGTTATGTTCATTTCTGTGGTGTTCAAGCTAAAGCTTAACTTCACTGAAGAAATCCTCCATACGATATAGTAATGAATTCCCAAACAAGCATTACCGAGGGAACAAAAATACATAGAAAGAGTTTAAAGGTTGTTTACAGGAGAAAATTTGAAGAGCAGAAACCAAGATTTTGAGCAAAGATCCCTTATTGTGAGTTAGACTAAAAGTGAAATCGCCAGTAAGCGCAAGGTTTTATAGGTAAAGTAATCAAGTAAGCGAGTGAACGACACATATAAACCTCCACTTAGTTTAACGTCATTTTACGGTTTACTCTAACGAAACGTTAGTTTCTCATGTTCACATTCTGAGCAGTCTACTGCCTTTAAACTTCTTAAAATTACCTTCGCAGCACTTTATTTTAAAAAATAAAAGCAAAATTTCACTGCTGTAAACTGCTTTAAATGGCCTTAATTCACCAACCGGCATTATCTCAATCGATACTTTGTTAGGTCGATATGTTCATTGTGCATTTCCACAGAGCACCCTACTGTTTCTCCATAAACGAAAAGAATTTCCTTCGGAGGACGTGACTGGAGTTTTGTACTCTTAAACTGTAGACTCTAGACAGGCGGGATAACCAATGTTTAAAGATGTTCCGTGAGTTCCTGCTGAAATTCGATCCAACTTTAACCGTCAATCGTACATTCGAACACATATGTATACGTTTGCTGGCTAAACGAATCTACCGGTTAGAATGTTAATATGAATTAGAAAAACAATGAAAGCTCCAGCTGACAAATTTTCCTTGCTTTTTTTTTCTCCCTCTGACAGCTGATTTTACGAGGTTGTGAGCGGTTGAAAAATAAATCCGCATTTTTTTTTTTTAAAAAAATTATCTTAAACTTTTTTTTAGTGGAGTGGGATTGTTCACTTATCTTACCGGGTGTACCTTCATATCTTCAGTTGATATTCCAAGATTTTCGACTTCGTTGATCCCAATTCTTAAAAATCTACGACGATTCTCTGCATCAAACTGGACCGGCAGTTAACCTGAAGAGTTTTTAACTCAATCTGGGAGTCAATATATGTGTTTATGCTGCACAATTCTCCCCTCGACTCGATCTGTTTTTCTTGAAAAAAACTCCCTTAGTTTCAGTTTAGTCCGAAGAGAATTGTGCATAAATTTAGAACGTTCTGGGGTGTTTTTGTGTTTATCTTATGTTAAACTCATGACTTTGTCAGGGTTTTGTTCGGCAGACGTCATAGCTATTGATTGCTAGATTAACGCTTATATTCTATTTTCCCAATTTGATACATAATTGAAAACTTGCAAGTTTTCAAATCATGACAACGAAGCACATTCACATTGATGCATATGCTATGTTCAAACGAACAAGCAGTTGGTCTTTTTTTTTTTCAAATTTTGTTTAATTTTGTTCGTGAATAATATAGTGCCTTCTTTCTGTAGTCATAGTAAGGTCAGTCAAAGAAGTATTTGTCATGTTTGGATTGCATGGACTTGATAAATTAAGAATGATGAGGTTGATATTTCACAACTGTCTTCAACAATGCTCGAAGAAATGATAAGATTGAGACCATATAGCACCTTCGGTGTGATCAATATACGAACACTAAAAGAACTAAAAAACGATGAATCATGATTTATTGTCTGAATAGTTGTTCGGCAAAATCAGAGGTAGTTGTTAAATGCTTTTGAATAATAAGTGATGACAAGCGATGTCTGGTACACATATTAGACATGACAAATTACTATTCAAATTAGATCCAATTGAGAGTCAAAATAACAGCTGCATTACGAAGGCTGACTTACTGAGGCTGGTCTCATATACAGTGATTCTTGTTATGTGTACAAAATAAGCAGTAGCATGCAGTCGCTTTATGGCTGGCTAGTTGAGGTCAGTTTGGGTTTAATAGGACATTTAGTATAGATCTTGTAGCAAGTAACATTATCAGTTGAAATCTGGTCACTGGTTTCTATGAAGTCAGTAACTTTGGGCGCATGAGTTCTTGAAAACAGTTGAAACTTAATTTTTTTTCATTCATGATTTTATATAATATCATCTTGGACATTGAACTAGAGCATGTTTCACGGCTTAAATAACTGCTAAGGTAAGCCTTCGTCAGACGTTTTTATATAGGCTAATTTAAACAACTTTTGTACATTGCAGATACAAAGAAAAATAACGTTATACACCAATGTTTCATGAGCATAACTTTTTTTTTAGCTGAAACGGGATTAAAATAACTTCTCGTGGACGGCTTTAACTTGATGGGTATGGTAGAACTGTCCCGTGCGTGCGAATGTATTTCATCCACCTCAAACGCCTTTACTTCAGTCGCCCAGATGTCAAACGAAGAACAAAGATGTTAGGGCGCCTAGAGTAATACTGACTTATTGCTAGTTACTGAACAATTATAGGCCAGATTAAATATTTACGACAGAGAGCAACGATACATGATATAACTTCGTGGATATAGTCATATTTATATACTTTCGTAAACTTTCAGAAAGAAACTAAAATTCCGTGACTTCTTGTACGATGAAAAGTATGGCAAGGAAGGGTGATATACATGACTGATAATCGAGACATAATTCACATAAATCTTTTGATTCAAGATCCAAGATTCTCAATTTTGTTTTCTCCATTTTTCAACATTTATAACATTTTTCATCTATATCTCATGAGTTTTTAAGGAAAAAGATCGTTCGAGAACATCATTCAAACATAACTCAATGGCTGACTGAAAATTCTTGAAAACATAACTAGTTCAATTCTACACCGGACAAATGATGGGAACAGGGGTGCAGAACAAAAACAAAAGAACAGGAAGAAATCTATTGAACTTACCTAGGGATCGAAGATAAGTTACTTGCTCTTTCTCGTTGGCTTAGATGTGCATGTCAAATGATTTTTGGAAATATTCCCCGGCACATATAAAGCCGTAACTTTTGTTTTTAGTAATGAAGTTCTTGAGATACATTCAGCTGATAATCTCACTACACTTGTTACTTTCTCACACTCGCCGTATCATTAACGATAATAGATGTTGATACAGATAATAGTCTCTGTTCGCGGCTCCTAGGCGCTGTGTTCGAGAAGCCAGAATACACAAATCGCATTCGAAATGCAACTTCCTTGCTTCCTACACACTCATGAATTAAATCAATTTACCTTGTCGCCGCCTTGCCCGCGTTCTAAAGTTAAACATACTTTACTACGAGCAAAAACAAAATATATATTTGTTACTCTATAGTATATGTATGACCTATCGATGTACATAAACTACACACACACACACACACACACACACACACATATATATATATATATATATATATATATATATATAACGTAAGGAGTCTTCCTTCATCGTAAACATCCATCTCCCACTATACAAAAGGATCGACATAGAATTGAAGTGTATTTGCTGTGTTTTGATCACTATTCTTGATTTCAGATGGGAAGTTCTGAAAGAAACGGAAAATTAAAAGATTCGGAAGACTTTCTTTACTAATTGATTTGTAGATTTTCGTTTATCCTTTGTTATTTTTGAGCTTAACATGCACTCAGGAGCCCTTGTATTGTCTAAACTAGTGTACATTGTCTCCTCTATGAGGGGAATCGATAGTTTTGTGAATGTGAGTACTTCAAAATGAAAGAATGATTTCCTTCTTTCTAAATAGCAATATAAACCTAATTTAATACCAAAATAAGGGAATCTCCTGATGTTGAAGTTGGATTAAATTACACAGAACGTTGAAATTTTCATTGAGAGTTTGTACATTAAAAATACGCCAACTGCATCAAAAATTCGAATAACAAGCGATATATCAAATGAACTTAAAAACAGGGAAATAAAAAAGTATCCGCTCAAGTCAAAGCTCTTCATGTTATGATGTTTCATCCTCATGAAATACTTTTAGTCGTCAGTTTCTTTTACCAGTGTTTGGTAGGCTTGCTTTTTATAGTCAGGGTAAGTGTGATCCTCGGTCAGTTCTAAGTGAGTCTGCTACTTTAATTAGTCATTATTTTTGAACAACCCACACGTCTGCAATGTAACTTAGCATATCATTTGAGATTCGGAAATACGTTGTCACTGACCAAAGAGATTGTTTTATCTACATTCTATGTCATGTGGGTAAGCAGTAAAAATTAAGGACGAAGACAAAAGTTGAATTAACGAGTCGTCAAGACATCATCCGTATGAATTACGATATGATTGCCGCGTACGATTCAACATTCTGGGGTATGAAATTATCTCTTTTGAGCCCAATTCTTGGTTATTATTGGCTTGCAAATGTTGAAATACGTCTTTAAGACTTTTGTGATTCAATCTCATCCATCAGGCTAAACAATCGCATTGGAGAATTGTACTGTGTATGCTGAAGCTGTCAATCTACTTTGCTCATTAACGTAGCAAAATCAATAGACTACAACGCTTTTGCTGTATCGTTCGCATTGCCCTTTCTTCGAGTAACAGGTTAACGAATACAGACATTTACGGCTAAATTCAATTGTTGAACAAACACGCGAAAACGAAGAACAAATGAGAACAAAAAAATTCACGTTTCATTGTTTTAGTCATGCTCATGGGTTCTTTATCATATCAAAAAACATAGGCCAGCTGTCATAACACTTCCCTTGCCATGACATCTGTATTCATGCACGTTATCCAAGCTAATAGGTAGAAGGCGTAGGATCGTTAAGCAATATTGATGATCGTATGAACAAAAGCCCCTTTGAGGACATATTCATGTAACAGTCGCATAGCAAATTGAAAATACTCTAGGTTGATTGGCTTTCGCTATGAAGCTATGATTGTTGTTCAGAATCACAGACCAAACGATATAATAAGGAAATGTTCCAAGTTTGGAAAAGGGAGTTGAGTATCGTTACTTTCTTTTTTCAAAACCTGATATTACTGAACGATTCAAGGTTTACCTCAGTAAGTTCTGGACAAGTTATCGATCCTCAGGCAACACTGCCGGACCCAGGGTTTGGCTACTCCAACCATGAACCTTTCAAAAGAGGCAATAGAAAGGCAGAAAAGCAATATTTTCTTTACTGATAATGATCAATTATAAATCTTATCATTTAGACACACACTATTTTCACGCCTGCGCGCGGATAGGGGGGTTATGGATAGTTATATATTTTTTGACACCAAATATGTCACCCTTTCGTGTGAAAAATGTCTGGATTCGTCATTGGAATTCTTCCTCTTGGAAAAATCTCAAGATCCATTTGTGTCAAGCAAAGACAAATTTTCAAATTAAATTTCTCTTCTATATATTAGACGAGACCTATGCTGGAAAATTTTTGGTTCCATGAGCGAAATACCAGTGTTGAGATAGCAGCAAGAATATTTCTGAAAACTATGACGTTTTGGAGGAGAGATGTCACTCCAGGGTTGCCACTTCACTTTAAGAAATAATAAGAAAATGGACTCAAAATTTTTTGACTATGTAAACACGTTTTTAAAGAAATTTTTTTGACGAATTTTTAACTTTGAGATCACATTCCCATCTTTATAATTCAGCAGCGTCAGATTAGACAAGGTTTTTTGAAAGAGATGAAAATATCTGAATTCTCTTGAAAGACTCTTAGAATATAACCACGTATTGTCTCTAGATAAGGAGACAATTGAACCTCTCAAGGAAAGATCGATACAATTTTAATGATCGACATGCTAATGCAGCGGTAGATCCAATATTTAAAGAGAGAGGGGCACAAGAATTTTTATCGTACCATCGTTTCCGGTGGTGATTTTTTTTAACTAGAATCTCTTCTATTCATCCTTTCTTTTTTTTTTCTGTTTGTTCCGATTTTATTTAAAAATGATCATTAATCTTCTCTTGTTGGTCGACATGTTTAATGCTTGTGTTTTGTAACCAATCAAAAAGTCACATAACATCTAATCACAATAGGAGTAGGAGGGGGTGCGTCCGGTGCGCCCCCGCCTAAATCCGCCCCTGTGCGAATGCAACGAAAAATGTCCTTGATCAAAAGGAGTTTCAGGGTTCTCGAGAAAAGAGTTTCATCTTTGGACGAAATAGCTCTTGAACGTACCAACTTTCCTTCCCAAAGAAATAATCGTGTAGGCAAAATATTACTGAACATTGCTGATGTCGAAAAGTCTTTTTGACGATGTTATTGATGCAACTTATCTTAAACCCAGTTTTGATACTAATTTAGGCTGTAGTAGTAGGCCATTTTAAGTCAGAAGTTTCAAAGCTTATTTTGACGCCACAAAATCAACCGAAAATAGAATAACAAGTTTTTCATGGAGCAGTAAGTAGAATGATAAACTTTTTTATCATCCGTTCTACTTATCTTATGCAGCCATTTCTAGAGTTTGCGTTTAATTTTGACTGACATCAGGCACCTTCCTACGACCCAATTGAAAATTATATTTAATGATCACAATTTACAAAATATACTTAAAAAATTTGGCATGGGGGTCTGGTTCACACAATTGACAAAATATACATAAAAATTCAGCATGGAGCAATAAAGTATTTTGTGACCTAAGAATTGGGAAATTAAGATGTCCAAATCGCAATAGTTAATTAACGAGCGCCAATAAAGTGAAAATTGAAGCCTTTTTTAACATTGGAAGAAAAGCTGTCATAAAACTTTTGAAAATGATAGAAAAATCGAAAGGTGTGTACTGGAAAGTAGTCGCTATAAGTTTATCAACCTTTCAAATTTTTGGTAAAATTTTAAACACTGCTACACAGTAGGGTAGGCGTCTTGACTCTTCTCTGGACGACTCAAATCCTTATATTTTACTCTGGCCCATGCCAGACAATTCTACTAGTCACCGGGAGACGCCTTCAAAGGAAATGGTAATATAAATGTTCAGAGCATCCTAGGGAACACGACACTGATCCTTTGGCCGATTTACTATTTTACATTGCATTTTATTGTTAGTAGAAGTTACTCATAAATCACAAAAAATGTCAACGTCTGCATATTTTCTTGTCGGAAATTATCCGACATGTTGTTTACATGACAATCAAGATCACTATCATGTGTCGTAGTTTTAACACCTAGTGGGTTCAAATCCTGGTAACGCAACTGCAAATGCTAAAACCAACCTGTCAAAAACTGTCGTCAATTCTTAGAGATAACATAACTGTCACACCATGCCATGGGAACGTTAGGGAAAACGCCGTGGGGACGAGGTTTTCTCCACTCTTCACTTTGAATTTTCTTTACGCTTTATGTGTGTTTCACAATCTACTCTGACTGAATCTAAAAGCCAAGTACCAGACCTTGGTGACTTACATTGTTTTTCCAAACATAACTATTTGTTTATAACAAGTTCCCCACACTAACATCATAAGCATCCCGCTCTGCGACAAATGATTTCACCAATTACTATTTCCTATGAACTTGTTAAACTTAATTTACCATGCATTTTACTCATTATAAATTTACTCGAAACTATTCTACCACAACAACGCTTTTTTGCAAATATTTTCTTTTTACGCTGTGGTGAATCCTTTCACTGAAGTTTTTACGGACTCCCAATTGTGAAAATGCTTATTAAATTGTAATGAAAAACAAAATGTTTTAAATAATCACTTTTTAAATCAGTCTTCGTGGAATTTGTTTAGATAAACAATTACTGAAAAATTAAGACTTACAGCTCTAACAATCAGGAGAGTTCACTGTGGTACTGTGCCATGGGATATGGCCAGCCATATTGCTGTCGCAAGATGACACAATTGCTAGTCCGAACCTACGCTTGATAGCTTATGACGCAAGTTAAGATATTTAAAGTGTATAAGACATAGATTTTCCTTGAACAATCGGATAAACTACTGTGCTTTGAATCCTTGGCACAGGTTTCTCTGTTCTTACAAAATTTTCTGGTTGCGAACGTTTCCGGAGAACATCACGAGACCTTTGATAAAGATAAATATCCGAAAAGGCAGAAGATTCCTTACTGGACCTTGCACTGATTTGCCAGGGGCGCAGGTATCTTGGACAGGAGGGGCTGGAAAGAATGTCCTGTAGAGGTCTTTTACTCTTTCCCGGCGGCATAAGGCCCCTATTATTTTACTCTGGCTAACGCCAGATTATTTTACTCGTCAAAAGGAGAGCTTCTGCAGCGAATGAGTTCAACAAATTACAGTTCTCTGAGAAAAGAGGAGTGCAGCCGTTTGCCGCCCCCCCCCCCCCCCCCCACGAAATCTGCCATTGTTTGCGCTTCGGTTTCTGTGCTTGTAAATATTTCCAAAGTCTCATTACATAGATTAGTGGTAGGATTAGCTTTTAAATTATCATCATGTTTCAGTCAAAAATAGAATTTATTCATCAGTAGAGATTAATGGGAGTCATCCATTTTCTTCATTCTAGCCCTGCTGTAAATCTAAAAGGTCTTCAAATTCTTTGGCTGTTGGAAGGTTTTGTAGTTAGAATAAATTGACATTCTACCTCAGGATAGTTGCGTAAAGCCAGCAGCATTACTGCACTCTTGAAAGGGGTTAAGTGTTCTATAATAACAATGTTAGGCTGTAATGAAATAAAACTACTTTGTTGCTTGTCTTACCATGCCAGCCAGCCAACCCTTGGCAACCCTCGGCAACCCTTGACAACCCTGCGGTTCTTGACACCATAAGATAATTAGGTTTTCTAGAGAGTCTATTTTTCGTTCTTGTCAAATGTTAGTGCGGAATTCTGAAAAAAAGATTAACAATGCTCATTTGATTACTTTCATTATCAATTGGTTGAACTTTACAACTGCACCTCATGGATTACGTCATTCATGAGGCAAAATCCAGGTGCTTACCTCACCCCGGGAGGGGCTGGTATCTGTCTCGTGACCGGTGAAGGTTGACATTGGCTCAGCATCCACAACTCCGTTCTGGGACTGTATTTCTTATCTCTTAGTGGAAACAATGATATGTTTATATGTTTATCCTTTCCTCATTCTTTTTTTCTTAACACAAACTTCATCAGGTAAGTCAGGTTTAAGTCATGTATGTTTGTCCGTAAATTTTTGAACCTTTGACGTTTGTAAAGGTGGATGGCGTTGATAAGGGACATCAGATAGGTATCGACTTTGAAATGATACAGCAGACATGTTTCAATACGAAGCAGCCGACCATTCGTAAAACTGTGTTTTTGTGTTTGAATTAGGCAACGGTTAATGAGAAAGATACTGAGTCAAGAGGACTTTGACAGTCGCATACCATGCATGTGTTGCGACCGGATTTAAAGTAGTGGGCTTGAATACCCATACAGAGATTCTACTTTACGGTCATCACATCTTCGAGGCCATGTGATCAGAAATTTCACTTTGTGGTCATCATGTCGGGGTGAAATGTCGGTGAAAATTTTTGAGCTTGCCGTAGCAGCAGCATATGTTTCATTGTTTTGAAACTGGCATGTGCGACACGAGTGGCACAGGCATATAACAAGTTCAGCAACATTTGCAGTTTCTTTGGAGGGACCAAGAAGAGTTTTGAAAGCTTAGTAAAATTACTCAGCATAATTCGAATAATAAAGAATCTTCTTTTAAAACATTTAATGATAAAAGTTAGCGATATAAGATTTACTCGACGTTTCGATGTCATCTTGAGATCATTTTCAAGAGAGATTAAGATAATTTACAATACTTGAATTTAAATAGAATCCTGAAGAATATATTACAATAAAATTATATACTAAGTAAAATAAATAACTAAAAAAGTTTTGACTTAATCGAGTCTGATTGTCCATTTAAACTTGATCTATATTGTTTTATTAGCAGCATCTCATAAATTAAACAATCAAATTTACTCGCATTTGCGAAGAACAAAAAATTGTTCACTAAGATTATCCACGCTTTGTCCATTTATTTCCTTCACATGCTTCCTCACAGCAGTCGTTTTGTGCTCTTCGATGCGTTGATATAGGTGCCGACTGGTATACCCGACATAACTAGCATCACGCTGGTCACATTTGTATTGATAGACAACACATTGTTGAGACAATAGGAGTGGTTTCAGCGCTCGTTAAATCCGTTATCAAAAAGTTTGTGAATGAGAAATCCCTAGATCATGTCCCCATCTCTGATTGTGTAAACAATACCTCTCGAACTAAGATCGATAATTGTGGTAACATTAACGTCTTTCTGCCGTTTAAAGATCAGAAGTCAGCGAGAATAGTGAGGAATCAGCTGTTTGACCTATCCATAGAAGTGGGAAAGTTATTAAGACTCGTCTTTGTAAGCAAGAAAATCAAAACGGAATTGAGAATACGTGAAAAGTAACCACTCAAATCCTGGCTTCAATTCTAATCCAAATCCTAACTTGAATCCTGACTCAAATCCTAACTTGAAACCTTACTCTGGTGACCAGCTAGGTCTACTTCATGCTTATTTCTTATCTTTCTCTGCTAGCAGGTCCATTCCTGTTATTTCTTAAAATTTTATCGGTTGATCTAATATTCACAGGTTGGCTGTATAAAATTATAATCTGGAACTGGACTTTAGAATATGCTTTATAAAACAATCAGGATTTAATGCACAGTCAGATTGCACAAGCCTTGTTTTGTCCCAGTGATATGTCTCCTTTTCATTTTGTACTTCAGCACAGTACAAGCAGTAAGGATAGCATGAGCTAGAAAAATATTTAATCATCATATGAAACAGTTACAGATAGCTTTTATTTCTCTGTGATGTTACAATTAGGCAATGCTGCCATTACCACCATTTCAATTATCAAAATGCTGCTATATGCTTGATTTTGTGTTGTATGTAGTATTAGTTAGGCCAAACTGTACTGCCTCAAATGTTGGCATACAATTCTTGGTAGAGATTTTGGTATACAGTATTGGCACACAATTGGCAATTCTTGTACTTTTCTAGTACAGTATAGAGATTTTTGCTAATTCTTCCTTTGAGCAAGTCAGTATACCTCCAAGTAATATTGCAAATAAACCTGAAAATGTTTTTGATTTTATAATTTTTATTCAAAGACAATTTCAGATTTATTTGTATAGTTTCCTTTCATAGTTGTTGTTGTACCATCTACTTGAATTTTTAGCATTCATTAAATTTCTTAAGTCACAAAACCATCATTAGAGAAGACTACAACAGTTTCAGTTTGCTCCTTTGCTTGATAGTGATGACAGGATGACATTAAAACATCTGTTTTTGTTGGTGAGTTACCTCATTAAAAGTTTTAAATGAAGATTGTTTATCAAGCAAGTAAGCAGATGAATTTAACTCTAAGCACTTTCTTGTTGTAAATGCAGTTTGTAATGATTGATATTGAGACTGTCAAATCTCTAAAAATTACAAATACAGTGTATTTATGATCCTTAATTCCAGGTTTAGATACAGTTTTGTGTGAATGCAGTATTAAAAGCATTTACTACAATGTTAGTGTGTACGTAAATCTTATAACTGATCTTGCTTGTTTTATAAACCAGGAATTGAATTACAAGCCAATCAACCAGACAAAATTCAAATTGGATGTAAATCATCTTTTTTGCTCTCTCTAGATGGCATGAGGTAAGATTGCATGCCTTAAAACTCAGTGAGTAAAAACCTTTTCCTTGGTGTGTGATATTTTCAATAAAGATTTACATCTGGGGAGTCTTACATGCAAGCCTGGATATATTTTTTTTTGCTCTGGCTGTCAAAATGACCACCATCAATCAGATTGTGCCTGTCACAAAACAAAATGTACCTGTCACTTAACAAGACTATAATTTAATTGATATTTGTACAGTCACTGTATAACAATAATTGTTACTGTATATAAGCATTGGTATGAGATATTAAAACTTAAAAGTATGAATGATACATGCACTGCACACAATTTTATTTAAAAGTATTATACATGTAGATTTATACATGTAGATTTATACATGTAGATTTATACATGTAGATTTATACATGTAGTTTACAACTACAAAAAGATCATAATCAGCAACAATTAATTTATTCTTGAACCATCACATGTCTCTTTGATCAATTTAAATCCTCAAAGTCACAGTAAATCCCCAGGTAGGAAACCTGCAAAACTAGCATCACTATCATCTGAATCAGACAAATGTTTCTCATGTAAGTCATTGTCAGTAGTCATGTCCTGATCAATATGGCTATTGCTATCTGCAGACTCCATATCTGATTCAGAGTCTGATACAGCTTCAAGCTCATTACTAGGGTCAGCTTCATCTTCTGGCAAAGGATTTTGGTAATATTTAACTTTCTTTTTCCTTGCTTTGTACTTCTTCTTTTTTGGTTTGGCCATCTTGCTTTCTGGCTTTATCACATGTTAACAACAGGTCTGACATTGAATGAACCCAGCAGAGGACCTTCTTCAACAATTCTAAGAATGTTTGTCAAAGGTCCTCACCCAAAAAACATCTGCTATCATTCTTTGTTCTTTTGAGTTGAGAAAACATGTGTTCCAGTTTTGCATTGGAAACTGGAACTGAAAACAGGAGTTCAATCAGAATTAAAATGTTCTTCCAATTTGATGAGTACGAGCAGTTGAATAGAAGTTTCCATGTCTTCTTGTAGTTAGTTTTACCTGACTGAAGAAAGTTCATTGCATAACTAAGTAAATCATGCTATTCTTCAAGAATTTCATGAGAAGTAGCACTGGAAGAAAACCCTTGTTTTAAAATTACAGGCTGGAATTTTCATACAAGTTCAGTAACCTTATCATCTGCAAATTCAATGCCTTCAGCTTCTGAAATCGACTTCCAGTGTTCAGTGTTTAAGATGCTTGCCACAGCATCTAACTGAATGCTTCTTGCTCCCTCTAATCTGGCACTGATTGTGGAGTGCACAGATTTGATTAAGGAGTTCTTATCAGTTTTTATATCATCAATGGCTTTCTGAAAATTCCTGGTTGTAAACTCAATTCCTTGATAAATGTACAATGAAGGTGTCTTTTTCATATTTCTCAGTAAGTGTTTAACTGATGGAAGATCTTCTAAAGATCTGGACATCACCTTATCATGTGACTGCTCAGATTGCTTGAGATTGTGAACTGCTCCAACACAATCAATACCATCCTCTTGAAATGCTTTGGAAGATATTGCAGCTGGATTCAGAACATCAATGAACAAGGCAACACACAGTAGCATGTGGCTTGATTTCCACTGGTGCAAGTAACCTTTGATGTTTTCACGACCTTTGAAATTCGTATCATTGGCCAAACGTTCCAAATGTTGAATGTAAATACCATATTTGTCAAGGACAATTCACAGTGCTGACAACTTGAATGCAATCCATCTTGTACCACCAGCTTGCTTTGGTTTTAGAGATCCCTCTTCAAATTCAAAAGTATCCTTGAGTAAATCATGCAACAGTTTAAGTTCATGTAGTTTTTTTTGAGATTTGTGGTAGAGTGCATATATTTTGATTAGCATGTTGTCAACTTTCTGGAATATGGTGTCATTCAATGCATTTTTGAGGGCTAGTTCTAACTTATGAGCAACACACCATGTATAAATTAGCCACGGTGCTTTTTCTTCTAAAAGTACTTTAACTCCATTCTTATTACTACTATTGACCGATGCACCATCAGCTCCAAAGCCTACAAGCTTTGAATAAAGTTCACTTGGCAAAATACCCAGCGAATGAAAACTTTCTTTGATTGCAGCCTTTATTCCTGGTGCATCTGCTTTTTTGACATCTTTCAAGTAAATAAAGGATAATTTCACTTCAACTTCTTCACTCTCGGAATGAGGATCAAAATATAGTACGTAGACAACTTCTTTCTCAGTGGTGGAACTGTCTGTACTCCCATCTGTTAATACGCTATAGAATTTTGCTTTCGTAAGATCTTCTTTTAGCTGTGAAGCTATATATTCTCCATGATCATCAATGAACTCTCCACACTGTTTTCGAGTAGTATACGCATCCTACATCCACGCTATGGTGTTTCTCCAATTCAACTAAATCTTCATAAATAGTAAAAGGAAGTTCCTTTTTGGCAACAAAGTATGCAATTTCGAACTTTTTAATTGCCTGTTCCTGTCGAACTTCACTCAATTTAGCAACATTATCTCTCAGAGTTGTTGACCTGCGTCTGGTTGAAATTACTCAATCACATGTAGATGATTAACACACTCACCCTTGGGTTTCAAGTCATTGATGTACAATCTGTACGCGTGTTGGTGGCATTTCGTTACAGAATGGTCTGTCGCGTTTGACAAGCGAAGGTTGCGACTTTCTTTTATCCACGCGTCAGAGAAATCCCGATTGTGTTGTATTTGCTTTTGAAATTTGGTGCAGATCAAGCACTTCATTTGAATAACTTGTCCTTTTTTGTTGTCTTCGTGCTTTAACCATACGATTGCATTGGTTTTTGCCAGATCTTCGTTAATCCATTTCGTAACAGTGCTCGATTTTAACATTCGGCTTGACTTCCTTGGCTCTTGTTGTTGTAGTAAAGCTGATTCATCAAAAGTGATCGAGTCTTTGTTGCTAACACTATTTGTGTCAGCAGACATAAAAAATGAAGTTATTTTCTTCGACATGTTGTATATAATTTAACGCTAGAGTGATTACAAACAATCGATATTCAAGACAGTCGCACTTCGCCATTTTTCGCAAAACCACTCATGGCAACTCGCGCGCATTCACTAATTTAATATACAAATGAAGAGCGATTGATTCAAGACAAATATTAATAGTTGGTTTTGTAGTGAAACTAGAAGTCAATGTCACCAAAAACTGTTCCGGACAAAGTGACAGACATCGTCAAATTTGTGACTGTCAAAACTCTATAAATGACAAATTTGTACCGGACAATATCCGTGACCGGACGCTAATATCCAGGCATGCTTACATGTATTACATCATTAGTGAGAGTTTTGCATTTCAACATTAAGATGACCCAGTTTTGCAAGCTATGTTTTGCTGTTACGAGACACTGTAAAAGTTGTATTTGGTATTTTGATGCCAAACACAGATGTGAACCCATGGCTAAACATTTAGTGTGGTTTTTATTGGGTGAGAAGGAACTTACTTATGGAAACTTCTGGACTTTTCTAGTTAGATTAGTTTTTCCTCTCAAAGGTTAACCTGTTAATGCCCAGTGTCCCACATATACAGTAGGAAACCTGTAGAACAAAAGGACAAAAAAAATAGGCAAAGGGAAAAACAAACAGAGAACAATAAATAATATATAAAAGTTGGACTTTAAAGGGTTAAGTAACTGTGTTTTTGGCTTGCAAAGTTAAACTTCATGATGAATGCACTGAAACTGCATTCAATTCGTGTTGATTGCATGAAAACTAAAGATGGGTTTAAGTTACGTTTTTGATTCAAAGAGACCAAGTGACATAAAAATGATACAGTCTGCCAGGAAAAAAAAAAGACTAAAACCTCATCCTTTCATTTTGACAACAAATTTTGGAAACTTATTTTACCTTATAAGAGCCATAGGCACACTTTAACAGTTTACTCTGGCTAACACCAGATGATTTTACTTGTTGGAGGGATGAGCCATGGCCCTTAATGAGTTAATCACTCTTTTATTGTTGCAATGATTTTCTGAGTTATTTTCTGTAAACAGTCATCCTGAATCTGCCATTATGGATTTGTAACAGCTACGTATCATGTCCAGATCATGGATGAAAGTTTGACCAGCAGGTGTCCTTCTTGGCATTTTGAAGCTCGGAATTTGTGTGTAGCAACAGGTCTAACTTAACATGTCATAGTCAGAGCAGGTGTAGCATAAACATAAATTTTCTCTCCATATTCAAGAAGATAATGGATTTGGTGCATTTATAAGTAATAGATCAAGGGCGCAACAAAGAATTTTGAAGGGCAGGGGTCGGATGGTAGTCTCTAGGTATCGTTGGGGTGATTTTGATTCTTTTGAGTGAAGTAGACCTATGTGGCTTGGGGGAATGAAGGGGAAAAGCTGTCAATTACAGGGCACGCATACTGTAATACCTCCCACAAATGGAGCAGGTGTCAAGACCCCCTAACCTCCCCTCCTCTATTTGCACACCCTGTAGATACAAATGAACGATCGAACTGTATGATAAACGATATTTACCGGAGTCCTTAAGGATAAAAGCCATTTTGGGCTGCTTACGGTAGTCGGAGGAAAAGTACTTAGTAAATCAGGATGACTCTGTATCCAATGCATTTATAACTACCAAATGGACAGCAATTTCTTTGGATTTTTCTTCATTTATTATCAATTAGTGTTATAGTTTGACATTTATATGTAACATGTCGTTCACTAACACGTAATACAGTAGTGTCACGACTTAAGACAACATTTTTGGATGCAAAACGATCATCAACCGGCACTACGCTTAGTACGTCACTGGATCAAAAACGCTGAACCATCATGTTATACGTTGTACTATGAAACATAAAATTACTACACGAAGTAATGACATCGTATTGTGTGGTTGGAAAGCTGCTAAATCATCAAATTCTAGCTGTCTTAGGTTTTTTCAACATTTCGATTTTTCAGCAAAAAGGACGAAAACGTTACCATAAACGTAAACACTGAAGAACCCAGCATTGCAAGTGTGCAACCTAATGTAAGTACATCTACAAATCTGGGCTATCGACCAAATTTCGAATGTTCGGTGTTCGGTTTCATGTCTCGGTTTTCGATTTGCGGTTGCGCAAACCGAATATTCACTTCCACCGGTATAGTGCGCGAGTAAAGTGCATATTCCAAATTAGAATGTTGACCAAAATATGAGATTATTCGAAATTTGAACTTCATAGCTACTAGAATGTCCAGGCATGTCTTTGTAAATACCCAAAGTAGATGGTACGCAGATAAGAGCAAAAACGCTGATTGGTAGTTGGTATTAATGAACGTTTATGCTACCATATACAGTCAACTCTCGCCTTGCGGACACCCCGCTATTACGGACACCCCGTTATTACGGACAGACAGTAAATCCCCGGCCGAAACTACTATGAAATATATTGAAATAACTCTCGCTATTACGGACTCTTGCTATTACGGAATTGCGAACACTTCGTGCGGTCCCAAACTAACATTTGTATTGTTTTACTCTCGTTACAACGGACACCTGCTGTTTGTCAGCGGAAGTACTTTGAATATTCTGTTCGTCATTACTTCCGTCGACAAAAATGACAGACAAAATATAAACATGTCTTTCAATACTACCAAGGTGTATGTTCCGATCTTCAAAGTTCTTCTGCTATGTTTACATTACTTTCGAGGCTTTTTAGTTTCTTTTGCCATTTCAATGCTCTTGACAGACTTGCGCTTTTGTGTGCAGTGGCCATTCCTTCGTGTGTGTCTCGCAAGGACTGCCTGGCTATATCACTGCCAATAATGAGTTAGTCAAGTCTTGTCAAATATCTATGTTCACCATAAAACTTGTAAAGAGCAGGAATCTCTAAACCCAGGCCAGCTCATCTGTTTACCCTCTTTCCACAAATGACAGCTTCTCCTCTGTGATTTACTCTTTTCAAAAGTGAAGAAACAATTTTGAAGAGCTCTAAAGGGATATGCCCCACAATTCGTCCGTTATTTTCTGTTATGGCCACAGCATGTGGATCTTTGGCATTTTCCGGTTCACGTTGAAGCACGAGAGTCATGTCAATTTCAGGCTGAAATTCGTCTTTGTAAGCATGGTGGCCTCTCAACCAAGAATAAGACTTTTATTCTTCACACTTTTCTTGACTTGCCATGAATTTGTTAGTATTTGTCAGTATTTGTCTAAAACAGGATTACTAACTTCGCATAAGTCGACTGAGTTTTGTTACGTTATTGTAGCTTTACAGTGAAGGAAAAGGCAATTGACACTGATTCATGTTACAGTTTGATTTTTGGTTTGGGTATATAATATTTTTTTCTCAATATAAATTTTTGATTTGTATTTTAATTTGTGTTGTGTATTTATATATCACCGTAAATGTTAACTAGAAATTGAAAGAAACTGGACATTTCAAAATAAAAAAGCAGTAATACATAGTAAAGACATTTTACAACCTGACTTTGGGTCATTTTTCTCGCACTCGCTATTGCGGACTCTCGCTATTACGGCCACCAAATGACAGTCCCCTGGGTGTCCGCAATAACGAGAGTTGACTGTACATGGAAGATAAATGCCCGTTTGGTCCTGTTACAATAAATTATTATCGACCGCACCCATATTCACCAAATATTCGAAAATGCAGAATATTTTACAGGAGTTGGCATCTCTCTTGTATAGACCATCCCAATGCCAAAGTTGCCCAGTTTGAGCGCATGTGTAATCGACACACGAATCCAAATCCACGATGAATTTTGTTTGACGCCAGTGGAGAAACAGAAATACCGTTCACGGGAAATAAATGAAATTTGCTTTTTGCGAAAATTGCGTTAAAAATGTATGGAATGATTTCTAAATCTATGAAGTAACGCAAGACGGCATTCTCATAATCTAAACTTTTATAATAGGGCCATTTAAACGTGCGAAATTTAACTGCAAACACTATGAATTGCCGATAATAAAATTATTTGTAACCAAAATAAGCTGCGATTGAATCAAGCCTCAAAAATGTTCATATAAATCCACGGTCATTTTAGCCGCGGATGATTCTTTCTCGTATAGTCATACAAATGGTTTATTTATTATATTTATTATTATAGTCATATAAAAGGTAGTATTCTGCCAAAGAAAAAACAAAAAACGAGAGAATAAGTTAATGACGTTTCGAGCGAAAGCTTTTACAGCTTACGACAAAGCTAAGGACATCAGCTCAAGAACTGTTGAATATATTTCAATTAGTTAAGAAATAGAAACTGTTTTGCCGTGTTTATATAGCCTGATGCGACACGAGGAGGTTGGGAGAACTCGAACGCTGCTTTGTACGCTCGAGACTGAAGGTCTAGGGTTTACACAGTCGCTGGAGTGTTCTCCCAACCACTCCGAGTCTTCGCATCAGGCTATATAAGCACAGTGGAACAGTTTCTCTTTCTTTTCTCAAATAAGTAAAGTACTGAGCAATAATAATTGTGAATAACGAACTTTGTTTTTAATATCAAATGGCAAGTTCTTAGTTCGTAAACCCATCGGAACTTCCCATTCGCAGCAAGAACAAATTCTGGCGTCAACCGACTATGTGATGTCATTACCGTGTTTGCATAGCCTGATATAAACACAGAATCTGACCAATCACTGCGTGCGTAATAGGAAGATTATTTTATGATAGTATAGTAGACATTCGACTATTCTAGTGTGAGTTACTGTTCACTTACCTGTAAGCCAGAAAACAGAAAAAAGTATTTAAAAATGGTATCTTTGCTTTAGTTTGAGAAACACTAAGTTACAGGTTAAGTTATGTGTGACAACAAACTTCTTATCTGCACTCTTTTTATTCTTCAGGTAACTTTCTCTGCAAAAAAAGCCTCTGCCCACGTTGATATTTATGGTTGCAATTCTGGGGAGACTTACATTGTTTTTAACGCCACATCATCAGTTAACATTACCAAGTAGGTATATATACCCTTTGCTACTTAGACTATATATATATATATATATATATATATATGTTGAAGTGAATAAATGATGGATGAATGGTCGTCAAGCTGTTACTTCAGAAAAACGATTTCCGAGCCCCAGACGGGGTCGAACCCGCAACCTTCTGATGACTGGCGAGACGCTCTAACCATTGAGCTACCAGGGCTCAGATGGCGAGATAGGGTGCATGTTCGACTATGTGCGACCTAAGCGGCAGCACAATATATTAATAATGTTATTAATGGGATATATGTAATGAAAATGTGGGAGCTTGGAGATATCTTGAATGAATGAATGATAGATAAAGCTCGCTATCTGAGTCTTGGTAGCTGGATGGTTAAAGCGTCTCTCCGGTCATCAGAAGGTTGCGAGTTATCTCCCTTTGAAGCTCAGCTTAAAAATAGTATCAATGCTACTCAGAATCAAAATATTCACTAACCTGGGTCATGGTTTTATGGTCATGCATCGCCGAAAATATACGAAGACGAAAAACTTTCGAGAAAAGGCCCTTTGTCAGAGTGCAACGTTAAGTTTGTTTTTCTTTCATGCTGGATAACCCAATCAGCTAGCTGAGCTGTTCTCCATGGAGGTCTAGTCGGGGCCACTCTGCATGGGTCCTGTATTACCACAGGATGAAGCTGGGGTGTCCGAAGAAAGCTTGCGGTGGCAGGTAGAGTCAAACTGAACGAGACTCTTCTTACCTGTGATCAAGAACTCTGTCTACTCAGGCAACTGCACGGAGCCGGAACCTTCTTCCAGAATTTTTGATAAAAAAGTATAACAATTTAAGTGTCACTGAAGCTGACAGAAGATTACAACGTTTGTGCCCATGGTTAAGTCTTACGCTAGTTTTACCATCTAGGAATGTTTTTAATATTTCACAGATGATTTTCCCAGTATTTTAAGAATAATTACCGATTCTTGTACGTTTGTAAGGGTAGTTTTAAATAAGGTGGTTTTAAGAACCGTTTTTGTAAAAAAGATACAAAGGCTGTCAAGCGCGAGTACGAATGCTGGGAGGGCAGCAAACTTGCGAAGTCCAAATGGTCAGCATTACATTTTGTTAACTTACCCTTTTCAAATATATTTCTCACAGATGTAGTGGTTCTAGGAGAACGGACTTGGAAACATTTGGCGAGCGATGTTCCCTTGTGCCCCCTCCCTCTTCCCTCTGCTAAGCCACAATCTAAAAACAAGCAGTAACAGATGAATCTGCCCCGAACGTAACTTTTTGACACTATTAGGACGAGAGGTAGATTCTACTTCCAAAATACTCTAATCTTTGCCCTCCCCTCCCACACAAGAGAACTGCTCCCAGGCTGTACGCTGCTCTAAGATAGCCTACGTCGCAGCCGGAATTGTCGAAGCGCCGGTAACCGCGTCCGGCTTCTCTAAAAGGGCGGTGCTTGGATTGGCCACTGCAGTGATGTAACTCAAATTTTAGAAACCAGATACGAAAATCGAACACAAAATAATTAATGAGATCCTACGGAGGAAAAGTTATTTGTTTTTGTAAATGTCGATTAGTACATGTAAATGGACAGGAGAAGAAGCTTCCAGAGGATCCGAGAGAATGTCGGTGTGTTGGCGTAAAATAAAGAGAAGCCAAGGGAACGAACGTAGACAAGCTGGTGTTTTTTTCCATGGGCGGTTCCAGGAATCCAGGGATGTTGGGGCTAAATTATGTCAATAGTTTGGTTACAATCACGTAAATTTCAAATGCGAACCTTGATATGAACAATCACAACCTTAGCCCATTTACACGATATGAAATTATTGGGATCGCGATCGCGATCATCATTGATCGTGGTCGATATCAACTGGTTAGGGGCTGATCAGTATGTGGATTGCAAACGCTATCGAAATTCATGGTGTACACAGTCACGGGATTTAAACCTTAAAATACAATCATGCAAGTTATTTTATCTCACAGGTGATGTGCTGTTTCACAAAGAGGATAAATTCCCCTGCTGAGATAGAGGGTTTCCAGCGTACTATTATTTAAACTATATCGATGGTTTGAATTATAAAAATTACGTTTACGTTGTTGAGGATCGAGTTGAGCGTCCATTTAACAAATTACTTGCCAAAGAAGAGGGGCGTGGCTCCTTCGCTCCTTCTCAAAATCCAGCCCCGTGTATGCCCGTTTGATCTTTTGGGTTTTTTTATTTAACCTCCTATGAATCGTTTTTCTCGTGGATCCTCTCTGATCCTCCCTCCGCCCGTACGCTGATCGACTTAAAAAAAAATAACAAGTTACTCACATCATCAATACTATAGCTCGTTAGTTATTTTGTAATTGATTTTTGCTACTGATCGGCTATTTTTTGTCAGATGACCATCTTACATATAAAACCCGCTCTCAGTTATGATTTTCTTTACGCATCAACGTGACGAAGGGTCGTCTCACGAGACGATAGTGTCGTTTTCGCACTGTCGGCAGTAACACACACCTGTAACCTCTAGTCTTCTTTCTTTATTTTCGTCATTTAAATCAGTCTTCATACCTTCAAAGTCAAAGTATACGTGGTTCATTCCCATGCACTGGTGGTAATAAACTTGGTTATTGGTTGGATTTATTTCGTTGCCTGGTCAATTTCATTTTACCCTCAGGTAAATTTTTTGATATTAGATATCTAAAATATTTACATTTTAGAGCCTACCTCTAACAGTAATATGTGAAGTTATCATGCAGTTATAATTGTAATATCAATTGTCATTTGTTCTGGCTACATGTTCTCACGCGAAATGACCGTTGCTATCAAATACTCCCTCATTATGAAACGTCCTTCCTATCAGATTTGCGCCACTCAAAAAACCTTAAATACTCATCTTTTTAGTAGGCTTTTAATTTGTGGTGTATGGTAATAGTTTAAATTTGATTTTCCACCTGTAATTTGTTAAATTTATGATGTAAATCATAGTTTCATATTTTATATTTGTAATGTATTTTTGATAATTTTAGCTTCTCAAAGAGATTAGGCAGAGACAACAAAAGATGAGATCAGGAGTAGGGTTGCCTCCACCGTACAATCGGCCTCTATACGTGACACCAACTTGACGGCAGTCGAAAAACAAGCACTCAAACGACTAAAACATGACGAAAACATTGTTATACTACCAGCAGACAAAGGACGCGTTACTGTTGTTATGGACAAGACCGATTACTACGACAAAATGGACGAACTAGTTAACGACAAACAGACCTACGAACTACTTAAACGAGACCCTGCACCATCACTTCAACGAAAACTTAACAACAAAATTTTCTCAATGAGAAAAACTAACACGATCACTCAACAAACTTACTATCGACTCAGGTGTTCGGTCCCGCGATCACCAAAGCTGTACGGACTACCGAAACTCCACAAGCCACAAATACCCATGCGACCTATAGTTTCGTTCTGTGGGTCGCCTACTTACGAACTTTCCAAATACTTAACAACCATACTGCAACCACTAACCAACAAGTCACAACATAGACTACAATCGACTGAAACCATCAACAATCTCAAAACAGTACAAATACCACACAACCACAAGCTAGCGTCTTTTGACGTGAAATCACTGTTTACAAGTATTCCGCTTCAACTGGCGCTAGAATGCACCAAAACTGCCATCAACGAATTTACTGACGCACTTCCTTTACCTACAGGGGACATCGTGGAACTACTGGAACTTTGCCTCACATCAACTTACTTTCAATACAACGGTAAACACTACAAACAGTTACATGGCACAGCAATGGGCTCACCCGTTTCTGTTGTGGTTGCTGAAATTGTAATGCAATCCATAGAGGAACGAGCTCTTGCACCTTACAAACACACGTTACCTTTTTGGTTTCGTTACGTTGACGACACGATTACTGCACTACCCGAAGACGAGATTGACGAGTTTCACAAACACATTAACGAACAGAACAGTCACAAACAATTTACCAAAGAGATTGAAGAACACGGAGCTATTCCGTTCCTAGACTGTTTGGTAAGTCGTGACAATAACAAACTACAGACCACTGTCTACAGGAAACCAACGCATACTGACAGACTACTGGACCAATCATCGTACAATCCAACCTCACACAAAGCTACCACCATCAAAGCATTGACGAGACGTGCACAACTCATTTGTAACTCACCCGACGCTCTACGCCAAGAAAATGACTATTTACAATGCGTTTTCCACAAAAACAACTATAACTCTGACTTCATCAAACTTAACACTTACAAAGACAATGAACGCGACGAAAACAACAGTCCGACAACAACTACAGCAACGATACCCTACATAAAAGGTACGTCTGACAAGGTGCAGTTTACAAAATTAATTGCTCCGACTGCCAAGCCACTTATATAGGTGACACTAGCAGAAACTTAAATATACGACTCACAGAACACAAACGAGCGACAAAAAACGGAGACAAAACCAACCACATTGCCGAACACCACCGACAAACCAAACACAACATTGACTGGGAATCGGCAAAATGCATTACGTCCAGCACCAACTACAAACAGCGACTCACACTAGAAAGCTGGTATACGAACTTAGAACAAAATCCATTAAACCGATCACAACAATTACCGGGACCTTACAAACGACTAATTCACAAAGTCAAACGTGCGAGCAGCCAATAGACTTACACTTCGACAAACTGATAATTAACGCCTACACAACCACACCCATTGTTTCTCACCAACTATCACACCTCCATGACTAATACGACCGCCCACTTATCACGCACGAGCCAGATACAAATACAGGCGAACCTGACATTTACTCTCCTTTTGACTCTGAAGATGACCGCCGCTAAGGCTGTCGAAACGTCAGTCACTTCAACCAACAGTCTTTCTCAAGACTCCGCTAACCTGGACGATCAACTTCCTCAAACATGTCACGATTCTCCCAGGTTCAAACCATTTACTTTAAGCGTATATAAGTTGTAAATTATTGTTGATCATTATCTGAAGTGCTCATATGAGAGCAAAATTGACATGCGGCTGGATATCTTTAAAGTTTCATGTGTGTAACCCTTTTCATCCGTATAATTTCTCAGGTGTACATGAACTGGTCCCGGAAGAGGTAAATCGACGAAAAATTAACTATTATTCGTGTTACTGCTATTGCTACTTCCCTTCCCGTTTTTGCTGCACATTTAATGTTTGCCTTAATGTTGATTGTTGTAAATTTCTACTGTTTTTATTGAATTTGCGTCCAGATTATGTTGTATAGGAGGTATACTAAGTTTGTTTTGTTTGGTTTTTTTTTAACTCAGCAGGACACAACTTTTTGTTTTCACATTTCCAAAAATCTCACTTAGCACTGAAAATTTTTTTTAAAAAAACCCCCAAAAAAGCCCCCAAAAAACCCCCCATAAAACCTTACTTTTTTGGTGGGTTTTTCCAAATATCCAGTCAGATGTCTCTAAAACAGTTGGTGGTTTTAGGGTTAAAGGAATATCATTCTTACTAAAACCCTTATTACAAAAGTTAAAGCCGAAATACATGAGAACGAATGTCGACGTTGGTCAAAGTTAAGGTAGATGGTCAACGCACCACAGTCAGGATTTTTTCTAGAACAAGAACAAAACTGGAATGCAATTAATCGCTGGATTTCTGTTAATTCACTTATATGTTTGAGTGACGACTTTTTTAAATATGAAACTTCTTTACATTGCTGTCGAGACCGAAGGAGTTCATTTGTCAATGAAGTAGTGTTCTGTTACTCTATGCCAATAACCCTGCGACTGTATATTTAATACCTCCTTCAATGTTTCTTATATACGTATCTTCTAATTATAGTGTGGTCGGCCTAAATTTCGATTTCTTAAGCTACAATCTTCTTGGTTTTGTTGCTTATGGTGTATTCAACGTTGGCATGTTTTGGATTCCTAAAGTGAAGGTACGCAGCAAATTTAACTCAATGGCGGATCTGGGGGAGGTGCTAGAGGATCCTCGTCAACTTTTTCATTCCAACTGATATTATAGTGCGTGAGAAGGCACCAAATTAGCACCTGAAAAGCAAAAACAAAATATGTGGTAGCTAGGGAATACCCTTTCCGCACCCATCCCTACCCCCACACTTATCGCACCCCATGCAGCTAAATGTTTAGTGCACCGACTTAAACTTGGACACCCCATTTGCATTTACCCTAGACGCGCTCTTGGGCTTGTTTTCTCGGACACACGTTTTAACTCAAAATAGCTACAGTTTTTTTTTCTAACTTGGTCATTTTCCTTGAACATTGATACTGTACTTTATGAGACTTCATTGCGACAACTTTATAGTTACAGATGCCGTTTGTAGTTTTTGTGACTTCTCATAATGTCAATGCAATATGACAGTTATATTGAGGCCAAGTAGCTTTGGCAGCACGTCCGTCCGTCAAACAAACCAGCACACATTCGTAACCTTTGTTCGCCATCTTAAACTTGGTAGTTCAGTGTAACCGTTAGGGCGTCTCTCTTGCTACTACTACAGTTTTCCTTCATCTTAAGGTTTTTCATTCTTTTCAAACTTTTTAAGAAGGTGATTCAAAAGAATGTGTGGGCAAATCGCCCTTAGGTCTTGCGATAATGGTGGTGATGATGATGATGGGGTCGGCACCAGAACGTAACTACTGAGACCAGGTAGCCGTGTGGAAACTGGGACTGAAGAATAAAGTATTTTATTTACCGGATAACTTTTTGGAAAAAGTCATTGGGGTATAGGTTAAAAAGGCGACAGGGGTAACTCGTCATCAGTTAGAATTTGGGTTAAGATTAGGGTTAGCATTAGGGTTAGGATGAGGATACTAACCTTAGCCCTAACCTTAATCCTAACCATAACATTTGGGATAATTTTGAATCTTAGGACTATTGACATTTCAGGATTATCCTGAATCTTAGGTGAGAGGATATCAGTTAAAAAAGAATATTCTTAATTTTCCAGTCCCAGTCTCCACCCGGTGACCTGCTTTCAGTGTTTACGTTCTAGTACCGCCCTAATGATGGAAATATGATGGTAACGGTGATAATGATGGAGATGATGGTGATAGTGATGGTAAAAGTAACAATAATAAGTAATGACAATGTACACTGCTCTTTTTGTGTTGTGCTTTTCCTTTTAGTCCGAGTATAGAACGAAGCATCCAAACGATGACGTTGATCCCGTGGAAGTCAATGATGTTTTCTTCACGCTTCACGCGATTTTGTTGACGTGCATTACAATTTTTCAATGTTTCATATATGATGTAAGTTTTGTTTTTTTCAGTTCTATGTTGTCATAGATTAGAGTGTAAAGATTGTAAATTAAGAATAATTTTATTTGACAAATAAGGAATATGAACCAATAGTTTTACGAATCTGACCATCTTCGTTGCTTTTTACAATCTGGCCGTGCATTTAACTTACGTCTGGAAGGGGAATTGCCGGCGTGTCCCTTACCATACGTTGGAATTTAATTTATATTCTACTTTGTTTTTCAGAACTTATGCTCTTTGCCACCGTTTCACCGGATAAGACTTTCCTTCCCATTTTCGCCCGAAAATCTTTGCGTATCATTTGTACTCGCCCAGGGAACTTTGCTTACTATTTTTACTCCGTTTAAGTTAAAAAAAGTTTGCTTGCGATTTGTATATCAATTAGATGTGGTGTTGTGATCGGATGACACCCAGACGCAAAGTATTTGTAGTATTAATTCTCTGCCTGTTTTAGAGAGGAGGACAAAGCGTTTCGTTATTATGTAAGGTGTTAGTTTCCATTGCCTGCCTGTTCGCCTTCATCACGTTGATGGTAACAATCTTCTCGGATAAATTAACCTGGCTTCAATACCTCTACTACTTCTCCTATATAAAGATTGCTGTCACATTAATAAAGTACATACCACAGGTTAGTATGTTAGTATATTATTGCTGGTGACCTCCTATACTTTTATACTATTTTAGTTTCGGGGAGATTCCTACTTTATGTGGTGATACCATTTCATTCTGCGGTATTATATTTTACATTATATTTCCACTCTAGTTTTCGGGAGATATCCACATTAAGTGGTGATTCTATTTAAAATTGTCACTTTTGTCTGCAATACTGTATCTTAAACCAGAGTAGCACTCTTACATCATGTGTTCCTCACCTGGTCGAAACTTACACTGTTTACAATATTTTTAGTGTTTTGAAAGCCTTACATGATTTAAATGTTAATGAAAAGTACTTTTCTATATTAAACCCTAGTACATCGTCATGTACACCCAAGATCCGGCTGAGTTAAAAAACAAGACGATAGACGAAGCAACAGGAATATGTCGACGCTATTTAATTTTTTAATTTTGTTTTTCATTTTCCTGTGCTGTATTCAAACTGGGTGTTAATAATACGACTGAATCGTCTATTATCTTGTTTTTTTGTGTGATTTTTTTAGCCCTCATCTTCGGTTTACAAGATGTTGTTCTTCGTAATTTAGTTTTTTTTTTTTTCGTACGATAGATTCAAGATATTTAACCTAGGTGGTAATTAAACCCAATCTTTTTTCAAAGCCAGTGTAATAATCGTTCGCTTTACGGTATGAAAAACCAACGTACTCGCTCCCTTCTTTGTCCTTCTAGGCGTATATGAATTTTCGCAGAAAGAGCACAGCAGGTTGGAGCATAGGCAATGTGTTGCTGGATTTTACTGGCGGAACATTCAGTATAATTCAAATGATCATACTGTCATACAATAATAGTAAGTAGAGTAAAACTTTGCTTCTCAACTGAAATCGCAACATACAGTATTTTGATGTCAAAAAACATCAAAAGGCACAAAATAAAGCAATCAGAGTAATTTATTTAAGCAAAAGCCATAGACAGTGTAGACTGTGTGGCCTTTTTAGGACTTAGAGGGAGGGGGTAACAGATTCGGCAAAATTCGCGAGCAGCGAGAGGATGGAAAACCCTGAAAGTGGACTGTATTACAGTCTATAAACAGAGTAACATAAAACAAGTCTTGGCATTAAATATATATATATGAATGGCACTTATGATATTACTCGCAGTTACGGAGAGGTGGTAAGTTGGAGCAAACTTAACTACAAAGCATGCAAGTAACAAATTCTTAAGAGTTGCAGAGTTGTGTTTTGCGTTCAGTGAGGGGTCGAGCTCATGAATTAGTTTCAATTAGAAAAACACGAACAGAAAATACGAGAATTTGTTGGACAAATGGAAGAGAGTTCTGTTCTCCCCGCAAGACCTTGAACAGTCACATACTGTATTTGAATTTTTCTACATAAGTGAGACCCGTGACCGGCAGCCGTGGAGGACTTGACAATCGGGCTGTGCCTGATGCGCCAACTTGTTTAACGCGTTACTTGTGCAGCGCAAATGCCCGAGTTAAACCCGAGCAAATGGTGATGAAAAAGGATATACCACTTGGAATCGCCAGCTCCTGTATTGACCCACGAACCATTGCTTCGGTTGTGTGCTGTATCTTTGCTGGTAAATCTCAATTGACTGAACTCAGTATTCCTTGAATGACAAGATAGGAATAGGCAGGGTATGTAGATGTCATTACATGAAGTATCCGTTTTCTTTCATTTTTTTGGTATTGTTTATTTCATCGTACGTCCAAATGGTGACCCCGTCTGGCACCTAGAAACTTTCTGACTTACAGCACGTAATTGGTAATCCTGATGCTCAGGACTTTTACATTTAAGTCTTTTCTTCCATTTTCGCGTTAGGAAATCCTGAGAAATTTCGTGTTTGGACAGTTTACTTGATTTTTCAACCTTGAATTGCTTTCCTACATGGGTTGGCATGTTAATATTGATCGCGTTTATTTTTGCTTCCTATAGACGCCTGGGAGTCGATATTTGGTGACTTGACAAAATTTGGATTGGGATTGGTCTCTATTATTTTCGATATCTTGTTTATGATACAACACTACGTGTTATACGGTTCGCGTTACGTTGAATATGAACAAATCTCTCCCATCCAAGATAAGAAAGAAAAAGGTTCCGAATATAAAAAATAACATAAGGAATATTTCTTGGTCAGTTTTAATTTAAAGTGTCTATGACATTATCATTGACACTTTATTTTAAACTGCATTCTGAGTTAAAAAAAAAACGATGTCCTTAGTTGGTTAATGTCTTAACTATTCTCAGATATGTTTTCGGATATTAAATTATAAAATAACATGCATCAATCGTGAACTCTGATTGATTAATACCTGTGCTAGAATGAGAGTATCCAAACACGAATGATTTCCCGCCAAAAGTTTACTGAAGTTTGTGTTGCTCTTTTAATCTTATTATTTTACAAAAGAAACATGTAATGGTTTTCGTGTGTGTATGTGGATACTGTGATCAAAGCACTTGGTATATTGCTTGATTGATAGTTAATGATTTTTGGAAGAATTACTTCATCAATGTGTTAATAAAGTTAACATCACTCACCTGGCAGCATCTGTTCTCTTTCTGGCAACATTCCACGTGTTTAGGTCACCGTATTCAAACACGCAAACCATTTGGCATCTCTTAAATGTGCAAATTACATAGCGACAGTAAAATGATGTGACCAACGCCCACTATCTAACAGACGCCTCTTATCTGATAAACGCCCCTGTAAAATTTTTATTTTCTAATAAACGCCCCCAAGCAAACAAGAGAAAAAGAAGTGAATATAACACTTTAGTGTAATTACACAGGTGATTGTCGAAAATCCCGCGTGGTGATTGGCTAGAAATTTACGTCATAAATCTCAATCACCTGCGGGTGATTATAACAGTGAAGGCTGAGATAGCCTGGCTCGTGAACGGCCCCTAAAATTGCGCGTGTAAATAAGGAAAAAATAGCAGAGAAATCTGAACGGGATAAAAATAGTGGTGTGAAATTAACATAAAACCACGGTATTAGTCTACCTAAGTAGGGCTGACGTCTTATGGCAACTTGATGGCAAAACGTCCTGCAACTAATTTTGGTAGTTATACTGTGATCCTATGGTGCGTAGATACTAGCGGATTTGGACTGCATTTGAATATAGATTTTGTCGGCACGAACGCAGTCGAACTGTATTTGTGCCGTAAGTTTTAACAAGAGTTAAACAAGTCAGCTAAACTTGGTTAACACTTTCCCGAATGGAGTTCTCCTCTTGACAAGTAAAATCATCTGGCATTGGTCAGAGTAAAGAGTAGAGTTCATCCTCAGTTAGGAAAGTGTTAACCTTTGCAAAACCCGTGTATACATACATATATATATATACATTGTAATTACATACTAGATTATAAACTAAGATTTATTGTTGTTGAAATTTCCTGCAATTTTAGGACAGTGACGTCATTATTATCTAATGTACTTCTTTTTAGTTCGCACCGGGAATAATTTTCGTAATCTCGTGATTCATCAGATCAAATTGTAGTGACCTAGTGTTATGTCCTTTATAATTAGCTAACGAAGTTGGTTCTCTTTGTTCTATCATGGTGTGTGTATATTTACATATACATATACATGTACATGTAATAAAATCATCAACAGCTTCGCTCATCATAAAGTTAAAAGTCATACATTTATCAAAAATGAACTTTATTTACATATACATATATGTATCTGTAAATGAATGTATATATATATATATATATGTATATATATATGTATATATATATACGTATATGTATACGTATATACACACACCTTGATAGAACCAAGAGAACCGACTTCGTTAGGTAATTATAAAGGACAAAACACAAGGTCACTACAGTTTGGTCTGATGAATCACAAGATAAAAATGACGTCACTGTCCTAAAATTACAGGAAATTTCAACATCAACTATAAATCTTAGTTTAATAAATTTAGTTTTGGAATCCTACTTACTCATCTAATCATAGGTCGTAGTTTAGCGGATCCTGACAAACCGCTGACCTTTCAAGGTCACGCATAGGGGTAGGGTTGTGGCTGAGTTGGGGTTGCTGACCTATCTAAACTGGACTGCTGGAGGATGCCGAAGTGTTCCCACAAAGATGGTATAATTTATTTGTCCTTGTGTTCATGGTGCCCACCACTGATCGATACTGGAATGGTCTGTTTGACGACCCTCGGCGACCGTCTGCGATTCATCTTTAAAACAAAGATTCCGATTCTTATGATTTTCACGATTAGATTTACGAGCGCCTTGAAGGGCTGACTATGTTCACATTTGTAAAAATACCCGATGATAAAACAAAATAATCCCTAATTCTTCCGTATCTATTTTTCAAGCAGAACAAGACTTAAGGCTTTGAATTCTCATCTCGAAGACTAAACCACAGTTCTTTGATTAATGTAACAAAATCTTTACCAAATGCTAACGACCCAACGGCTTAGCAAGATCAGAGCACAACTAGCTACTACTGCTGTAATTCTTGCTGGCAGGTAAGCACGGGAACTTATGAGTTCTTCATGGATTTTTTTCACTTGCTGAAGTGTTTCGGTTTTTGATTCCGAGTTATTCACAACATGCGTAGCCTTCCTGCACTTTTCGTTCAAAGGAATTTGCGCACTGATCCTTTCTCTAGCGTGCTCCTCCGTATAGCCATTTCTTTTGACCAGTCTCTGGAACTGGATATCGGGATCACTTCAAACGAAAGCAAAACGTAGACTTAACGATGATTAAATGAACAGGTGTCCTGGTAAATTTGTCTCCCCAAATTTAGCCCCGCGCTACATATGTTCTAGGAAATTTCTCAGGAAATGTCCCTCTCTTCGAAAATTTGGTCCCCTTCTCACGTGTGTGCACAGTACGCCCAGACACCAAGAAGCCATTTCCGAGCTTCTGAAACTTGCTGAAAGCATTTAGGTGTTAAAGTTGAATGGATTGTGTGGTATTGAAGATGCAGTAAAGTCGAAAATTTACCATTTGAACATTTAGTGTTGTTCATAACATATATCTTGGGTTTTTCAAAAATTCGCTTTTATTGGGATTTTGCTTCGTCTTATACTTTTGTGTGGTATATTTGCAGGAAGTGTACAAGGATCACTTCTGCTATGCTAACACTCTTGTTTGTATTAAAAACGGATAGGGAACTCCCAAAATGTTTGGATAGAAAATACGGACGTTTCGAGTGAATGTTCTTTATTAGATTTATTGGTCATCTTTGAGGTTAACTTTTTTCCAATACCGAATATATCTCCAAGTTTTTATATCACTTTGCGCTTCACTCCGTAGAAGGGCCTTCGGTCGAAATCTCAATATTTCAAGTTTTCGGCTGCTAATTCCCGTAACTCTTTGGACGCAGCAAAATTTAAATAAAGCTGCAGAGGTCACCCACGTTGTAGCCAATCACAGTTGGAATACATTTGATCCGATCCGTTCTGAGATCATCAGCGAACTTAAACAGTTGACGTTCTTGAGCCACGGACGGCTTTTTCTTCCAGTAGACTTTTTCATGCAAAACAGAAAACGAGTAATTTCAAACCTCAAGGGCGTTGTCGAACATGGGAAACGTTTTCGTTCTACATAGACGTCACTATAGGCATTTTCACGTTCTGAAAACGACGTCTACTCCCACAACGTCAACATCTTTCAGTTAAGTTCATCGCCGAATCGCTGATTGGACATGCTATGATTTCTCCTGGGATTTTTGAGTTATTCATAGTCTTCGCTTCGATAAATAGAAATTCTACTGAGAGAATACACAGCCCAAAATTCAAAAACACCTGTTCGTCAAATCGTCCGATCGACGTCCGTGGCTCAAGTGGCGTCAACTGCTTAAGTTTGCGATTGAGGTGATTGGACGACGACCCACTAAATTTCAAATTGAGGTTCTCGTTTTCCCTCGCGATTTGTATTCTTGTTTTTTATATAAACTTCTGTGATATGAAGCCGAGTATGTTCTGAGAAGGGGGACAAATCTCCTGGGAAATATATATTAGAGAAATATCTTTGGCGGGATATATGTCCTGTGATGCCGGGTCAGTCAGCAAGAAACAGTTTTCTCAACATGCGAGAGCTTATCCAAACCAAGTTTTTTGGGGGGCAGGAGGAGAAGATTTCAAGTATTGGCTTATGTAGATATAGCAAATTGCGTGTTACGGTGGCCAAAAACTTGTCTCGATTCACAAAAACCAACTATGATGTAGTTCAGCACATCACCCGGATTAGAGTGAGGTTTAGGATCTGGGTTCGGGATGCTCGAAACGTTAGATTTCTTTCTCTTTTTTTTTTCTATCCACGCAGTATACTATTTTTATTTCAATTATTTTACTCTGGCTAATGACAGACAATTTTAATCACCAACCGAAACATCCTGCAAGGCCTTTCAAACTATTTTCGATTTGGGAGAATCTATAACCAAAGGAGACCTTGTGTTAAAGGCGAGGGGAAGAATTTATAAATATCTCCTGTGTAAATGTGACAGTTAAATAATGATGCTCCTTGTCCATAGTAAGGATCTGAAATTTTGAAATTGTCCAGTGTCAGTAGCAAATTCATGCTGGAGTGGATATCGACCAACTGAAGGAAACAGATAACGCTAACGCTCAGTGAGAACAATGCGTTCGGCTTTATTTTTACGGATATCTAACAGACAGATGACGTACAAAGCAATAATTAAGGGAATTAATAGTTAGCTTTTTTAGTTAGTATAGCTATGGAGGGTTTAAGCCATGCAGCGTACTACATCAAAACATGTTCCGTCGTGCTACTTTCCAAATCATTCAATTCTAATATGTTCATAAATTGATATTCTTTTAATTTTACGAATATACATTTTAGAAACGATAATTTACTGGAGGGACTATGTATGCGGCTGGGGTGACCGACCCCCCCTAGTCACATAGTTTAAAAAGGCGCTGAAACACAGCGCGAACGTTAACAACGACGTCCTTCAAACAATGGAATTTTTCATGCTTAATAAACAGAATGAATATTTTTAGTCCCAAGGGTAATCCCAACGTCCCTATTCTGCATACACCGTTACTTGAAGCATTTTTACATTTTCAGGACGAAGTTAACTAGTTGACCGGCTAAAGCTGTTAGTTGACTTTGACGTCAAACCAATAAACAAAACCCTTTAGATACTTTCAAACTTTTCAGAGGTCGTCAAACAAGCACAATGTGAGTAAATAATCGGTTCCCCTTTCTTACGTCAGTTGAATACACCCACCATAATACTTTGCGGTTTTTTCATTTTCATGCAAACATTGAATTCGCAAACCGAATGGTAAGACAATTGCTCCGATTAGCATTACAAACAAGGTTTCGAAAGGCATTCTGGTAGTTGTATTCAGCAGATGGGGAACCGGCCATTAGTGGTTTCTCATCAATTCTAAAATTTTAGTGGTTTATCGCCATCGTCCCTCTAGTTTGCTCAAGGTCCCTAACTATACTTCGAACGTAACATGCATGTCGTTCGGTACGTTGTTCGTTCTGGATATGCAAGGTACCTTATGTACGTGACATCATGGCGGTCATGTTGGTCATGGAACTTTCACAAAAGAATCTCTAACTTATATTGTATGTGGCACCAACATGGCCACCGTATCATTGTCTTTTGAATCCTGAGGGACTGATTGCAAGTCACCAATAGTGGAATTACTAAAATTTATTGGAGTGTGGTTAGTCAATGCTTTCTTTAGCAAGTTTGATTTTTTTTGACAGGGGGCAATGATGGGAAAATTTTGCCCCAACTCAAGGTTCAACATCACAAAAGTCTTTAGAACCGTAAGAGTTATCTTCGGTATTGCTGCCTCAGATCTGACTGGGAGTTGAAACTCTGAACTGGTCTTGGCACACGTATCTATTTAGCTGGGCGATTATTGGTGTCTCCTAGGCTATAAATTTTAGTAAACTTTTAGTTCGCCTGTGGGATTTATTAATTGTAGAATAACAGGCGAGTGAACCCACCAACATCCATACTAGCTACTTGACTAAATCTAAAACTGTAAACCTAACCCTTACACTACCTAAACGACAACCTGGACACGCAACTAACTCGTAGCCACGTAGCCATTTCGTGGCATACAATACCGTTCTCAAGGTGCCGGCTTTCCTATAAATGTGCCTACCACTTTTCGATACCCAATACTTTTAAACCTTATTTTCTTCGGGGAAGGAGAATTGCTCGAATGGGCTATCCTCCAATTCGTTCTCTCCATTAGATGAAACTCTGCCATGATCACCCGACAGTGAACATTGTGAAACGACAATGCAAACGTATACACACTAAATCGTGGAAATGTTGATAATTTTCTTACCAATACACCACAATTATTTTATTCATAAACGGTGCTATTACGCCAGACTCAAACAGCAATGGAATGTCCAATATAACGAACCTATAACCTGTAGAAGAAACGTAATTTATTAGGTGGTCTTAAAGCCCGTTTACACGATACGACTGTCGCACGCGATTGTTCATTCCGATGTATACGATCGACTCATTGGAGTCTTCAGGACGTATGGCAACATTAGCAAGCGAATCATGAGCAGACGTTTTGTCCTTGAGACAACTTTCTGTACATCAGGATGAACAATTATATGTGAAAATCGTATCATGTAAATGGGCCCTTAGGTACAAATACTGGTGAATTAGTCAGCTTCGGGTCGTGCTCTCAAAAAGCCTTCCACAAGCTAAACCAGGCCCGAACACAGGTAATAACCTTAACTAAATTTCCTAACACCAAACGTGTAGCACGGCGCGATTCAAGAATTTTTTAGAATCCTCGGAACGTATTAACCACTCCTTCGGAATTAGCCAACCTTTTTTAGACCAAGAAATCACAAGTAAAAATCACAACTTTATTTTTCTCTCGAACGTTTCCAGGTTCTACCGCTTATAATCAAGAAGTAAAATACGAAGGGAGCTCTATTCCGTTTATATCGTTTGATTCTTCATAAAAGGGTTAGACCCCATCGCTGACGTCCTATGTATGCTTAATGGCGTCAGCTATTGGTAAGCACATTCAGGACGTGCACAGAGGCAGTCCTAGTGATTTAAAAATATGTTTTCGGTCCTTCGGAAGTAAAAAGGAAAGTTTGACTGTCTGATTTTCGAAATGTTGTTTATTAGAGATTTAAAACCATTATTGAGCGCACAATCGGACCCGATAAAAGCCAAACTTTTTACATAATGTCCATAGTTTTGGATCCATTTTGCATAAATTGTCGGCAATTCATCGAGCTATAGTTTTTAACATTAATCTCATTTAATTGTTCTCCATTTTTAATGTATGCATAAATTTTTCGATTTAAGCCCAGTAAATAATCTTAATTCACTTGAAAATGATGTCAGGATGGCATCGAAACGACTTGTAAATATATCGTCAATTTTTATTCTCAAATCCTTTACGAAGAAATTGCTTATTAATGTTGAAATTAGGTGATATTTTAATTGGTAAAAAAGGGAATGCTGTGTGAACCCCCCTCCAAAAGAAAACCAAACAGAAAAACAAAACAAAACAAAAATAAAACAGGGGTATAAAGAATGCAAGCCAAAGATTAAGTGCACGTTATCCTTGCCTTGCAAAAATAGCTTCAAAATTTTCCAGAACATGACTTTGTGGATCTCAGGATGGGTGCAGTTGTTGAGTATTTTCCTCTTTCTTGGGTCAGAGAATATAATTTGACCCAGTTTCTCCCTATCTATTTCACCATTTGGAAGAAGTATGTCTTCGCCAAACTTTTGGACTACTAGTTTCCATGCAGGTTGACCAGGCTGAACCACTTGAGAAAATAAAACACGTCAAGGTAAGTGAATTATGTTTAAGTACATTAGTACTGTAACCTAGTAGCATTATTTGGGCTGGAATACGAATGTTTAGCTCAATGCCACATGCTGTGACGAATATTTTTAAACCAAGGTGACTGGTCCTTGTTCCTTTCAAGATCTTTAAAAGCCATAGGCCACTTCTAAATAATGTCTGCAACACGGACTTGTTAAAAATCTTTCTAATAAAAATGAATTATATTTACAAGTGATTAAATGCTCAATTTTCATATGAAAGGTTTAAAATGAGGCCTCAACTTAACATAGACAAAAATTGCAATTTTTATTTGCAGGGGTGCGACCAGGTATTTCGAAGGACAGGGGTCGAATGGAAGTATCCAGGTACACTCGGTAGTATTTTGATTCTTTCGAGTAAAATAGACCTACGTGGCTTTGAGGCAGAGGCATCGGGAGCGGGGGGCCTTGGATCCCCACTTTTTTTTTTTTTTTGGTGGAGTTGCTAAAGTATGTGTCCGGCTCACTTTTTAACTGGCTAGTAATAGTAAGATACAGTAGTAAACTACAAAGCTATGATTGGAAAATGAGATCACTGCCGAATTAAACGTTATTTTTCCTTAGAACCTTTAGAAAATCACAAATTCGACTTCGAGCAACATTCAGACTATCGTTTATGGCACTTGTATAATGAGGGTAACTGGCCATTAGCATTTTAAACCCTCGTAGCACACTATCAGACACACCCACATAGAGGTTAGGACCTCACCGCTCCCCCCCTCACTTTTGTTGTCGCTCCGACGCTTTAGCTTTGGGGAGGGCAAAAGGCCGTCAATAACAGGGCACACACAACACCACCCACAAAAAAATGCAGGGGTCGTCCCCCGCCACTTATCCTTTGCCACCAAGCAATGATCCTTCAAGATTAAGCAGATACCTTCAGGAAATACAGAATTTGCATTTAACTTTCTTGTGTCATGATGGCTCAACGACGCTCCCACGATTTTTGAAAGGGGAGCTAGGATGTTAGTTAGATCCCCTCTAGGGGCTCTGGAGGCATGTTCCTCCAGGTATATTTTATATTTTAAATTCTCAACAAGGCGAATTCCGGCCTTATGAATTGACAGTCCTTGAATAGAACACACTAGTAAGGTGACCGAGAAATTTATATCTCACGATCGTCTGCCCAAGGTATCCTATCGTCCACGTCGTTCGCTTTTAATTTTATGTTACATTTTCTGTTATTTTTTTCGTGGGCATAAATTGAAATTGATAACTCAAACTTCTATTTTTGAGTCAAAACGTCATGTTTGAGGAGTAGATCACATGATCAGCAATTTAACTTTATTTCTTCTTCTTTTTTTGTTCCTGGATACCAGATACAGCACTGTATATACAAAAGATTATAAAATACCTGCAACGTCTTCAAGTATGACTTGTATGTTGTTTCCTTTCATTACAAAGTAGCATTATGATTTAATCAAATTAAACAGTGATTATGAATACAGAAGTTAACACTTGTTTTGAATGGAGCTTTACTATAAAATATTCCAACCTTTAAAATAACAAGACTGCCAAGGTTAAAAATGTGCCATACTGTAACTGTTATGTCAATGACATAGTATGAATTCTTAAGTATTGTACAATGTAGTACAGTACAGTCGATGAAAATGACAATTCTTTAATCATGTAAATTAAAGACTATTCAATGCACACACTTAAAAAAAGTCAGTGGACTGTAACTGACAACTTTTAATCAACAGTCACTGTCCTCTGACTGCACTCAACTGCTTTTCTCTTAAGTCAAACAGAAAACTCAACATGATATTATGGTGTAAATCTGGAATTTACTGTAATAGTTACAGTTACTTTTGTCTTTGTTTAGCTGGAAATAATCTTACGACACTTCTAAAGTCAAAATCATGCAGGGCTGGACCTTCCAAAATATCTAATGTCCATCATCATATATAAGCATCTATAGGTATCCTTTGACTCTAAGATCTTGCAAGGAATCTCCATGACCTTCATGAATCCAAGAAGATCATTAAAGATTCTTAAAGATATTTCATGACCTTTCAGGATTAGGCAAGAATCCTTCAGGATTTGACAAGGATCCAGCAGGATTCCATGGGACCCTAAATGACATTAGAGCAGGGATCCTCAAGGAGTCTATGAGGTTCCCTTTGAGGAACAACTAAACTTTCTTTGTCACACAGTCAGAGGAAAAGTATTGCCACTCAAAAATTACATTGGTTTACAATAAGAGTAATAATTTCTGGATTCATGTTTCCATGCATCCTAATGGGAACAAGACACTGTGCAACCCAAATCTGACAAATTTTTCTGTACAGAAGAGTAAACAATGCCCAAAGGGATCATTTTGGCCATCATAAACTTTACCTTGTCCAGCTACCTCATCTGCATCAATAATTTGACAGTTCATGTTCTTGAACATTGATGAAACAGTGCTTTTACCACTGGCTATTCCTCCAGTCAAGCCAACAAGAAACATCACTGATTGTCAACAAGATCCAACAGCTTGTGGAAGAGGGATCAAGAATAGATCAACTTAAATCAAAAAGGTTTAATTCATATTAAAACTAAACAAGCAACTATGATATTGAGCAAAATTTTGTGCAATATAATTTTGTAGGATGTGAAAACAACACAAAAAGCATGAGTATATAGAGTTGGTTGATTGATATACTGATGCACCAAGAAAGTCAATTTTTTTGGTATTCTATGACTTTTGTCACACTGACTAACCAACAATCAGTGAAATATACCTAGGGAAACTTATAAAGCTTAACATTTACACCATCTTGATTAGTTTTTGTCAGAACATCATTTCTCACTCCCTATCCCTCCCTGTATAATGTTGAATGGTGCATCAGTAAACAGGGAATAGGAGGGTTATTAAGATGAAATTTTTTGGATTACAACTAGAACTATCCCAAACGTTTTGTTACTGTTGAAGATTTTCAATGTACAGTATTGTAATTTCCAGAATGCCAAGAGTCGCTAAAATTTCATTAAACAACAGTTTGGGGCACGAGTATCATCCAAGACTGTATATAGAAATTTTGTATTTGAAATGATTTCATCACCCTAACATAGACTATGTTATGTATGATATTCTTCTTCCAAACTGGTAATTATTGAAATTTCAGTACACTTATTACATAGATAAGAAGCTGTGAACATTTTATCATAGTTCAGTATGCCTTACATTTGGTAAACAACATTAAAATATCATCATCAAATGAAACTTTGCTGGGCAGGGGCACAGCCAGGAGTTCAAAAAGAGGAACAAGATCTGAAAAATAAATGAGCTGTGGTATGGCGAAACGTACGTCTGCAGATTGAACACTTATATACATATACATATACATATACATAACGCATATGCATTATGTGTGATGACAATTTATATACATCTTTGAATTTTGAGCAGGGCTCTCATCTTCATTTTGCATCTAAGATTTCTGCCCTGTATTTATGTATATATATTTATATATGTATAAATATATATGTACAAATAAAGACATGTAAGTATGTATGTATTTATGTATATTCATGTATTTATATATGTATATGCAAATGATTGTATTAAACAATGATTGCAATAAAGTTACACTTACGTATAAACAAGCTATTCGTTTCTACTCAGATTTTAACAGAAAACGACCAAAGTTTGTGCTCCCATTAGTTCAGATTAATCACCAGTAACTCCTGAAGTAATTAGACTTGCTGCGTGTGTTACATGTCAGCGGTGAACTCTGTGGATTATACGTGTTCGATCTAGCGCGATCAGAGAACTCCATTTTCATATTTGGAATGCTGACTGGCCAATGAAAATTGAAGCCAAGATGGCCACCCGTGGATGGAAATTTTGGACGTCAGTTCCAGTCTTTTGCACGACTTTAATCTTTAGTTTTTGCTTGGTTCGGCTTCGAAAACATTCCCAACCATGGAAAAGGTGTTTAGACGAAATACAACTGGACCAATTTTACATAATCGAATATTTAAAAGGATTCATTATTGCCGTGTGGCCTAAGAAGTGTACTAAATTGTCTGAAGATGGTAAACTAACGGTAAAAAGAGGACTTACACTTAGTAGTTTCTTCAAGTAACTTTTCGAGACCATTTTATTAGGTTTCTCGTATGTTCGGTAATTTATTTTCGTGAAAATGTATAACCTGCAACTCGGTTTGACTTTGTCGAAATATATTTAAAATTCTTAAACTTATTTCTATATTTTGAAGACATGTTTTATGTGCATTTCCAAAGAAAACTAGCCAGAAAATGTAAAAAGTCGCGTGAGAGACTAAAACTGACGCACAAGCCCGCTAGGTGACTGAAACTGACGTCCAAAATTGGCCTCCATTGGCGGCCATCTTAGCTTCACTTTTCATTGGCCAGTTAGCATTCCAGATATGGAAATTGAGTTCACTGGTCTGGCCTTACAACTGAGTGAAGCCGACATGGGGGCAGCCATGTGGGTCAAAAACATGCGTGGGAAAAAATAGTACTGAACTTTTGTTTTTCATGGACAGTTAATTCTAACAAATATGCAGTCCTAATGACATTGTCTTCCACTTTACTAAGGACAAAAAAGAAAACTGTCAAAAATCCGAAATTTGGATGAAGCTTTTCACAATAGGTGGCGTGTTTTATCGCGTAGGGGACTGGGATGACCTGCAACATTGAACTCTAAAAAGACTGGAACAATACCTGCAAATTGTATTTTGAAGCCACTATGCAGGCTGACATGTAGATCAATTTGCAGGTCATCCCAGTCCCCTACGCAATAAAACACGCAATCTATTGTGAAAAACACATCACCCAAATTTCGGATTTTTTGACAGTTTTCTTTTTTATCCATATTAAGTAGAGGAAAATGTCGGTAGGGCTGCATATTTGTCAGAATGAACTGTCAATGAAAAGTAAAGGTTCAATACAACATTTTCCCACGCGTGTTTTTTACCTACATGACTGCCCCCATGTCGGCTTTATTCAATCGTGAAGCCTGGTACTACGAGGTATCGTTCCAGTCTTTTTAGAGTTCAATGACCTGCAAATTGATCCGCATGTCAGCCTCCATGATGGCTTCAAAATACAGTTTGCAGGTATCGTTCCAGTCTTTTTAAAGTTCAATGTTTTTGTACGTCAGTTTCAGTCCCCTGCTCGGGCTTGTACGTCAGTTTTAGTCTCCCACGCCACTTTTTACTTTTTCTGAAAAGTTTCCTTATTGAAAATACACACAAAACATGTCTTCAAAAGATAGAAATGAGTTTAAGAATTTCAAATATATTTCGACAAAGTCAAACTGAGTTACAGGTTATATATTTTCATGAAAATAAATAATCAAACTAACGAGAAACCTGATAAAACGGTCCCGAAAAGTTACTTGAGGAAACTACTAAGTGCACGTCCTTTTTTATCGTCAGTTTACCATCTTTAGACAATTTAAGACAGTTCTTAGGCCACACGGCGAAAACGAATCCTTTTAAACACTCGAATATATAAAACTGATCCGGTAATATTTCGTCTGTGCACTTTTTCCATGGTTGTGAATGTTTTCGAAGTCGAACCAAACAAAAACTGAAAATTAAAGTCGTGTAAAAACTAGAACTGACGTACAAGACCGCGAAGAGGACTGAAACTGACGTACAAAATTTCCCTTCATGGGCAGCCATCTTGGCTCAGTGAGCTCGATTTCCATATCTGGAACAGGGTTATAACTGGTATTTTTCATCACCAAATTCGCCCGAATTTGGTAATGAAAAACCTGTTTGGTGAGGAAAAATATTTTTTTGGTATTGACTCTCGATTTTGGTAATAAACACTGCTAAATTTGGTAATGAGATTTTTCTTAGTAACTAACGATTTAAAACAGAGTAAAATTAAGGAGTGATTGAGCGATGTGAACAACTTCATGTTAGCTGTTTTAAGTATACGAACTATCATAATAACCCTCGTTAGCTCTTTTTAACACACTATAATAGCAGAAATCCCCTGCAAATCCTCTGCATAAATCCGAAAATGCTTGAGGCCATTTTAAGGATCGGTACCAGTCTGATAATGGCGGGAATGTGTTGCAAAGACATGAAAGTGACCAACAGAATGACGGAGAAATTCACGGTCATCATGCATGATCATGTTACAAGGAATGCTACAGAGTTGGATGGTACTGATTATGGATTTGCTGCTCTTTATGACTAAAATAGACTAATATTAGCATTAAATTACTTGGTGATGTGACGCGAATGTGTAAAACTCAAATGTATCAGATCCTTATACTGTATATTGTTTAAACTGTATTTTTGAAAGGGATACGTTCATAAGTAGTTTGGGAACATTTGTGAAATATGTTCTCCGTTCTCATGAATTTTTAAAAAAAGATAATTTTAGCTGACACTTTCATTTTTTACTAATCACTAGTAGGTGTTTTCACCGCCGTAGTAACAAGAATTGTCAGTGCAGCTTAGTTTCGGAAGGGGGGAAGGCAGGAATTTGGAAATGAAACCCACAATCTGGTAATGAATCGTGAGAAGTCTGGTAATGAGAGAAAGATCAGAGTTGGCAACCCTGATCTGCAATGCTAACTGGCCAATGAAAAGTTAAGCCAAGATGGCCGCCCATGAAGGACAATTTTATACGTCAATTTTAGTCCCCTACACGGGTTTGTACGTCAGTTTTGGTCTCCCACGCGACTTTTTACATTTTCTGAAGAGTTTTCTTTGAAAACCCACACCATACATGTCTTCAAAAGACAGAAATGAGTTTAAGAATTTCAAATATATTTCAAACCAAGTTACAGGTTATTTATTTTCACGAAAATAAATTACCAAACTAACGAAAAACCTGATAAAACGATCTGGAAAAATGACTTCAGAAAACTACTAAACACACGTCCACTTTTTACCGTTAGTTTACCACCTGTAGACAATTTAGCACCCTTCTTAGGCGACACGGCAATAATGAATACTTTCGATTGTTCGTTTATGTAAAATTGGTCTAGTAATACTTCGTCTGAGCATGTTTTCCGTGGTTGTGAATGTTTTCGAAGCCGAACCAAACAAAAAACTAAAGATTAAAGTCGTGTAAGAGACTGGAACTGACGTACAAGATCGCGAAGAGGACTGAAACTGATGTCCAAAATTTCCCTCCATGGGAGGCCATCTTAGCTTCACTTTTTGTCCGAGCAAAAGACCGGGAGTTAGCATTCCAGATATCGAAATCGAGTTCACTGTCTTGGCTTCACTTTTTGTCCGAGAAAATGACTGGGAGTTAGCATTCCAGGTATGGAAATTAAGTTCACTGGGTGCGATCTGGGCTGTGTTGGTTCTAGCTCTGAGCACGGCTATGATCGTCTTATGTCCTTTGTATGTACTGGCGATGTATTTCCGACCTGTCTGATTGTAACATATTAGCTAGTGCTTGTCATTGTCGGGCTCAGGATATGTGAAAAGGGGGCCCCCAAACTAAGAGTCTGTCAAGGTTGAGATGGCTTAGTTGTTAGGCCTGGCGTAATCTCATGTTTGCTTGGCGGCAAGTTCTCCCTTCTGGAGAAAATTTGTGGTTCTTAATCATGTATTCTAACAGTGTGGCATGGAATATGTATTCAACACAGTTCGCAGCAATGGAGTAAAGAATAAACGACGAATGTGTCGGACGGTTTTGACAGTTTTATCATCTTCAACGACAATGCAGTGTTTATGCCCTTTTAAAAACATCTTCAAGAGATGTCAGCAATACGAAAGAATGTTTTGAAAACAAGGAAATAAGTCTCTATCAGGGGCCGCGAAGCGGTTTTTGTATCAGGGAAGGAGAGGGCAAACGGGCCGTAAGCCCTCTCTCTATTAGATATTAATAAGATATTAATAAATGAAAATATTTATGTACGTTGCTTTAAAGTTTTCGTCTGGAATATATAAGAAAACGAAACCAAAAACAAAATCTGGAAAGACAATACGACCCAAGAACTTGCTTTCAAGTTTACTTTTCAAGTGCAAGCAGCTGATTGGTCTTCAAACGTAAAGGTTCCGAAAATGCGCTTCCGATTATCGTTCACTTCGACTAATTTATTAGCAACATCAATGATCCTCAAATTTTCTCTTCTTCCTTTATGACTGTTTAGGACGGGATTCACATCGGGGAGCTTGCATAATGTGATGATCTCACTGATTACGCAAATAAAACATAAAACAGAATTACTTTCTTCATCGTAATGAAGCCAAGGTAATTAAGTAAATCACGGTGACGGAAAAGAACGAAACTGAGAACCACATTTCTTTCTTGGGAATTCTAATTTCTTGGGTTGAAATAGTGAACCAAGTTCTACTACATTAGGTTTCGGTCCAGCTGGCACGATAAATGAGGAAGAGGACGATTGATTAGACACTTCTGGACAGGAATTGATGCATTAATATCCTGTCACTGTGACACTGTGACTCAAAACTTTCCGACAGCATTGCTAGTTTGGGCGGGATCATATTAATTGTTTTTGTTGTTTCATCTCCTAAAAATATAAGACGAAGTTAAAACAACAAAAAGATCAAAGAAACCAGACCCGGCGTTTAAGTATTTTGTTTTAATTGGTTTTTAATTTAAGTTCCTTTCCAAGCACTTGTGCAAGGTATATATGAGAATAAATATGATATATATTTTGTACTCACCTGGAATTGAAGCTTGGTCCGACTTTCGAAAGTAGACTGTAATCGCTGAAACTTTTCTTTCCTTGGGATTCTGCTTACCTTGCTCTTTCATGTTCATGTAAATCAATATTCTCATAATATGGGCTTTTTGATTAATTGTGAAAGAATTGTATGAACCTGGGTCATTAGAGTTATATGCCAATTCTCTGTTCAAGTACTTTCCTCAAAGTCTTACAGCAACAAGCATGAAAAGTCGGTTGGAAAACGTTCCCACTTGTATTCACCGCGGATAGCATTAGTAAAATAATGAAACAGAATTTTGTCACTACCAGAACTAGACTGATTTGAAGAAACAAGTAAAGAACCGCAAGTACTTTGTAGAAGAACAGTACCTAGCGTCTACGACATGATTGTTGCTGGTAAACACTGAGTAATTCGCATACAAAGGATTATAGTGGACAGCTTCCGGTTCTTTCAAGCTTTTTATCAGTTTACACTTTCTGAAAGAAGTTCACTGTAGACAAAATTATTGGGGGGACTATAACCCCGAGTCCCCCTAGCTTCGTGGTCCTTGTCTACTGTAAGACATAAAATAAACAAATGTTTTATGCCAAGTTATCCCACACATTATTATTAATTTAATTTAAATTAAATCAAATTAAATTAAATTAATTTTAAAGGGCTGTGGCATTTTAACATGGGCATGGTTAGAAGGTATAGCTGATAAGCAGGATTAGGATTAGGGTCAGGGGTTAGGGCTAGGGTTAGGACTATGGTTAGGGTTGGGGTTAAGGTTAGGGTTAGGGCTAGAACTAACCCTAATCCTAACCCCAAACGTTATCCCAATCCTAACCTATCCTAATCCTAATCCTCCTCAGCTATGTCTTCTAGCCACGACCATTTTAACTGCTCAAAAGGGAAGTTACTTGAATCACTCCCTTGGGTCTGTCGTTGATTGTCACGTTGTAACTTGGGCTTTTGGACAAGAAAAAACCACAGGTAAGCAACGAAGCAATTATAAGATCCATCTGTAAGAATATTATTTACTGGAACAAACTCGTTTTATGAGCAGTTGAGATGTTACATATCTCTTAACTGCCTCTGAGAGCTTATGCAGAACCCGGGGGGAAGAAGTAGTGAAGTTGGCATCACTTTCTCCATAATGTTTTTCATGTCTTTTTTGAGCACCACAATACATTCCTGGATTTTCGAAACAGATCTTAAATGAACAGTATTCACTCTTCATTTATTATTTATAATAACTATGTCAAACGATGAAAGAAGGTAGGAGGAACTGAAGTTTCGTGAGTTCAAATCTTCGGAATCGTTTTTGCTTTTGAGCTTTTTCAGATCAAATATGAAATCACCCACATTAATGTCACATTAGAGAAAACGTCATGTAATATAAATTGGAATGCGAAAAATGTCATATTGTCTGATTTTAAAAACCTAAGATTCTAAGAACCACTGATGGCACATGAACAATAGTTCTTTACTCCATTAATAAAAAATCTGAATTCAATATAGTAATTTCCGGCCAACGGGGCACTTGATTTCTTCCAGGCCCACTTTTTTCATGCAGGACCCGGGGTCAATTTGACACCTACTGCCCATATCTCGGCGATACTGCCTTCAATTGTTAATGTTTACTCCACTTGTCTGTTCTCCGTTTAGGAATCTCAGGTGCTCCTCGACATCGAGGAATGTAGGCCTTTAGCATGACCAGTTAATAAACAGTAATGGAATAATACCTGATATGAAGTTGTAAAATTTGTACTGAACCGTTAAGTTTCAGTTCAATACAGTCCTGTCGTCTATTCTTTCAAATCATAAACCGAATGCTATAGAACCATATAGTTTTCACTAAGACCAAAAATCATATCCTGTGACAAACGAATATCTTAAGTACATACACAATTTGAAGTAAACTCTATTCAAATTATCTATAACGCTAGCATTTCCTGGTTCAAGTAGTTTCCATGAGAACCCATGTCCTAGTCCTTGCTGATGGATGTATTTCTTCGAGGCTTTGCTTTCTTGTTACCTACAGAATACCTGTTTTAGAATCCCTCGGGCTTCGTTTCTCAACATTCGGCTCTTCCAAAAGAGTACAATAGAATTCAGGCTTGAGTTCATCAAAGCCAAGGTCGAACTCCATGTTATAAATACTACATCTAAAAAGCCATCAATGCTTAAAGTAGGTACGACTGTCACCGGGAGCAAACAGATGAAAAAGCAAATTACCATTAAAAAACAAGATTTGGCTAATTTTACGTCTTGTAAAAATCGTTGTCTTCCTCTCAGGTCAGGTATGTTTCTTGGCGGGATGGTGTTACTTCGATTCGGTGGATTTTCTGGACAAACTGCTCTACGAGATAATCTACTGGCATGAAATATCCTCATATAAATGTATATAGTTAGTACGAAGAAAAAATTAATATTCACAGTCACAAAGGTCCTTAGCCTTGCTTCTTCGTCAATGAATAAACATAACATTGTTATCCACAAAAATATATTAAAAATTACATACATAAAAACCCTAGTTTTGGTTACTTTTAGTCGATGGAACATCGGATGTACAATGCCCAGATATCTTTCAATATTAATCGCGGATAATGTGGTGATGGAAAATCCTGCTAGCATCATATTCGTTTTTTTAGTGGCGAAATATGACTCACAAGTAGCAGTTCCCGCAATTTCGCTCGCTAAAACGAAAGTGAATAACGAATTGCAGATCATTCCAACTGCAAGGTCGCTAAATGACAGCACCATGATCAGGAAGTATGACACTTTCTCCTTTAATTTTGAGGATTTCCAGTAAACCACTATGGTGAGAGTGTTAAGACATGCAGTTGCTATAGCCAGGATTGCGTTCACTACACAAGCAATGACGTGGTTTATGTAATATTTCTCAGAAGGAAAGCTGACGACGACTTGAATCTTCTCGTCAAAAACAAAACAAGTTTGTTTGAATTTCATATTCTCCATTGCAAGGTTAATTTCTTCAACAGAATCATTCGATGTACCGTCAAGAGACTTAACAAGTGATGAAATAAGTCATGTAGCCCTCAACATGATTACATAAACAATTTAAGCTGCAAATGCGCGAAGTTGTGAAATCATTGGCTAGTACCCTGATATTACACTCTCAAGCTTTAATTGAATGTTTCGGCCTGAGATGTCTCTCCTGTTGAAGTATTTAATCCTTATAACAAGAAAAAATGTTTTGTAATACAGTTTTGGGGATGTTTTTTGCATAGCTTTTGCGTAAGTTTTGGCGGTCTTTTTTCTTTTTTCTTTTTTTGTTTTTTTTGTGAAACTCATATATAGGCAGGCAGTATTTTATTAAATGACATAGGTTCGTATGGTATGACCTTACATATCATTGAAGATATCAAATGACAACTGTTAGTTTGGACAGTATGAACTGATTGACAGTCAAAATTAGTTATTTCTTTTACGTTCGAGAACGCTGCCAATCATTATAAAATATGCGTTTGATGTACTATTCCTGTAAGCTTTTCGCATACCTAGTAAACTAGTTGCATCATACCCTTGTCTCCATGCATTTGGCCCTTTGTTCTTACTCTCAAAACCACAATTTTTGTCAGGGCTATCTTTGATTGTGGGAAATCTGGATAATAAAACATTAGTAAGTTGTATTCTAGAAGTTATAACATCAATTAAGTAATTTTACCCACATAAGCTTCTCAGATTTTCCGCAGGTCAATTTCACACGTTTAGAAGTGTTCTTCCAACAAAAACCCCAAAATTGTGTGCATGAGCAAGATTTTTGGCTATTAAGTAAGCATACTTTTGTTCTAAAGATGGCTGCCACATTGCTTTCATGTATCCTTAAATTCCAATAATTTTTACGATGCTGTGTCTAAATATTTGATATCTAAATCTCTGACTTTTCCATCTTGGTTCCCGGTTTCCTGAGTAACATTAAAATCACGTTGATGTTAAATTACTTTGGCGTCAAACTGTCCGGAAAATTTCTAAATGGAACACGAAACTTGCAACGTTCTTGCCGGATTTTTGCAACAGCTTTTTTCGGACTTTATAAAAAATAAATATCTAGTTTCACAAAATTGTTTGAAGAATCGATGAAGAAACGTCGTCATTGTTCCAAAGATACAGCTGAATTTTAAAGGTGGTTGTTGCTTAATTTCAATTTATTATGTCCAATGGCTTTTAACGATTGGAGCCATTAAAGTATTGATTAATTATCCATCGCGTTAACTTGATATTAGACTCAACAACATGAAAAAGGGGAAGCCTAATTGAAGGATTTAAGATGGTTTAACATTTGGGCAAGATGAAAGACAAATATGGATGTGTTAAATAGATGTCGAATGATGTTTAATTTCTTCTCTTTGAGCATATTCATATTGTTCAACACCTGTCAATTCTCTAAAAACGTTTTGATGTCGTAGAATTGTTTGTATTTTTCCAAAATTCAAGATACATGTTATGGATTACTTAGACAAATTTTTTCCTTCAAGTTCACTAGCAAAATATTATGCATGCATCAGCAGTTCATTGGATTGAAGTGGAAGAAGCAGCCTTGAGATTGAGCAATTAGTTAATCTTGATGCTTTTAAAAGCGTGGCAGATAAAAAGCTTATATTTCATTAGTTATGAGATTAAACATCGATAAACTGTTCTTTAGGAAATCCATTATAATTTTAACACAACGCCCTTAAGTATACTTTTCTTTATCAGTTTCTTATCCACTAACATTTAGAGTACGAGAAACAGCCTGATGAGGACATTATTACTAACCATCTTTATCAAACCATTCATCATTCATTTTCATTAATTTAAATTGTTCATAACCTGCCAATTCTCTCAAAACACTTTTGATGTTGATGAACGGTTTGTAGTATTATGAAATTCAAGATTCGTCTTGTAGGTTACTTATAGGAAGAGTTTTCCTTCTTATTCACCAACTCTATACATGCATGCATGAAGAGAACACTGAATTGAACTGGCAGCCATGGGCACTTAATTGTCCTTTGAGAGGCTTTTAAAATTATTGTAGATGAAAAGCTGCATTGATAAAGCGTTCGATTAGCAGTTCATACTTTTAAAATCCTCACATGCAAGTTATTTGTATTCTGTAATTTTTATGTAAGCATCTGCCGGGGATAGATTGACATAATATTTTAAAAGAAACTGATGATACAACGCCTTTAAGCAGACTTTTTATTAGCGAAGTGATATGGAGTAATAATCTCATTCATCAAGCTGTTTCCGTTTCTTATACACCTACTCTCGGAGTAAGATCTGAAAAGAGTATAACTATCTGGTCTGGATAATATGCCTAAATGTTTACTTAAGCTAGCAGCCTACAGCCCAGCTCCATTACTAACTTACATTTTTAACTTATCACCACTTCAGGAATATTTCCAGATGAGTGAAAGATAGCAAAAGTTCTGCCTACTTATAAGTCCTGCCCAAGAAACACTGTGGAGAACTATCGCCCAATTTCTATCTTACTTGTAGTGGCTAAGGTCTTTGAAAAAGAAATACATAAGCAGTTTTACCAGCATCTAACAAAAAACAACTTATTATATCCATGTCAGTAGAGTTTTCGGCCAAAGAGATTTACTCCTCTCGGCTCTAATTAGGGTTATCGATCAGTGGTTATCCAATATGGATATAGGTTTCGTGTTCGTAGTAGTCTTCCTTGACTTAACGAAAGCTTATCACAGTGTGTAACTTATTAATAAGTTACAGGCTCTTGTTGTAAGTGGCATGAATCTTGATTGGTTTATTTCATATCTTGACCGCCGTCAGCAACAAGTATTGTACAACAGGGAACTTTCATCTACTCGGTCAATTACCACTGGTGTTCCCCAAGGTTCTGCTCTAGGACAGTTGTTATTTTTGGTGTATGTGAACGAATTACCCGACTGTATAAGTTAAACCACGATATGCATATTCGCAGACGACACCGCAATTTACTATAGAGAAGCCAGTATTAAACAAAATTGACGAAAGGCTTAAATATCTCATGGCCACCTCATGTTGACAAACTATGTAAGAAAGCATCATCCAGGATAGGCATGTTGACACGCATCATGACTTTCCTGTCAAGGTCAACTGCATTTCATTATTGTGGGGTAGTTTGGGACACTTGCAGTGAAACATCAGCAACAAAACTGCAAACATTACTAAACCGGGTTGCAAGATATATTCTCGGAGTACATGTCATAACGGCAACTTGCTTGGATTCCACTTAATCAAAAAAGGAAGAACCATAAGGCAATTTTAATGGACAAATATTTACATTATAAAATTGAAGGAGTAAGTATGGATCTTATAAAATATACAGATAGACACAGTTATAATACTAGGTTCAAAGAAGACTTTGTCCATCCAAAGCCTAGAACAAACCAGCTGAACAGATCAGCAATCTTAACATGGAACTTACGTCAGGTATTAGAAAATCTGATTACCTAAGTGCTTTTAAGAAATTGCTAAGGAATAGAGGGTAAAACAATTTTATTTATATAGTCAATAGTCTTAATCATTGTGACGTACCAAATAGTTGTTTATTTATACTTTTAAGTATTATGTAATTAAGTAGTTCATAATGTTTTTATTGCTTAGACACAGAGCCAAAGAGAACAGTTTTAACTGATGTGTTACTCTGTTGAAATCAAACTTATTATTATAACTTGAAACATCTTGATAAAAGAGATTATTTCAAATCATCTGTATGCTTCGATAAATTGGAATATTTTGAAAACTAACACGTCTTTCAGTTAAACAGAGGCGTAGGAACCAACTAATTGTTGGGGGGGCACAACCCACCTGTAGAGAGGGTCTAGGGGCATGCGCCCCGGAAAATTTTGGGCTTTTATGAGGTTTTGAAAAGCTATTTCCTGCATTTTGAGAGTGGTTTCACAAAAGAATACAAAGATCATAAACATTAACACAAAAACTAATCTTGATCAGTAATTTCCACTGGCTAACTTTAGACCTAAGAATTACAAATATTTACTTAACAGCTGCTTTTTCGGTCCAACCTAATCAACTTCATTACAAAAAAGAGCGACTGTCGTAAATATTGCGGGCACTGCCCCTACACTTCTACTATTGGGGGCACGTGACCTAGTGGCCTCCCCCCTCACTTCCTACGCCTATGTTGAATTTTTATTGGAATATGTTTTGGAGTAATAATTTCCTTCATGAAGCTGTTTCTGTTTCTTATACATCTACTGTTTGAGTAAGAAACATCATAATAAAGGAAATTATTGCAAATCACCTGTATTCGGTAACTTTTATTTTGGGGTCTCCTGAAGATAAATTGGCAAAATATTTTAGAAACTAACGCAATCCTTTTAAGAATACTTTCCTTTAGCGCCTTTTTTTGGAGTAATCTCATTCATTATGCAGTTTCTGTTTCTAATACACCAACTTCCAAAGAAAGAGATATCAAAATGAAGGAGATGGTAGCCTGGAAAAATGTCACAAATAAAAAGTAAACTTAAAAGGGATGGACTATTTTTGAAATAATGTTTATGTGTGAGAAATAAAACATGTTCATCCATATTCAAGTTCGGTCAGATGAACGGCTGTTGGCCGGGATTTTTTTCAAGAATGATAGCAAATGATGAATAAAAGACATCTATCGAATCTTCATCTTTATTCTTCTCATGCACGTCCAAGAATCACGTGGTTTTATGGGCACATTCAGCAGCCACGAGCTCACTTACCATGCTTTAACAAATTCTCCATCTATTGCGGTCTTATCTACCCATATAAGAGAGATTTACTACCACGAAAGAAGCAAAACTTTCTATTGTGATGAGCACTTAACTATAATAAATAGTTAAAATAAGTATTTGCACCATGAACACCGGTTGAGAAACGACGATCGACTGGTTTAATCAAAATGACCAGGATAACATCCCACATAAGATAAATTTACTAAGTATTTGTGTTTTTAAAGATCCAGGGACAGGATTGTTCTCATTGAACAAGTCTCCTACCTTGAACGATGTAAGAACCAATCTAACATCAAGATTCTTACAAAATCTTTTAATAGCAACCTTGATCATGTAGGAAAAGTGCATAGGCCTGCACAAGGCATTTTAAAATATTGTTTTGAACAGATTAATGAGAGAGTAATCAAGTTGCTAATCCTTTTCCCAAGATGTTGGTCAACCCCCTGTATTACTAAACGTCGAAGGGCGTCTTTGTTTAAATCAAAAATCAAAGTTTGAATGTCATAGTAAAAATGCAACGATCATTATGTAAATATTGTTTGAATGCTCACAGTATAGTTACGTTTGGACTTGAAAATTTGTCTTCCTTGATTACTTTTTGTGATATTGTTCAAATTCGTAATACCCAGTGGCAGATTTAAAGGGAGCTATCAGGGAGGTCTTAACCCTCCTTTAAATTTTCTTCTAATGTTCAAGTGTACAAGAAAACAACGACAAAGTATGTATAGAAGCCATTGGGTACCCTCCGCACCCTTCTCACCGCACTCTTCGCACCCCTCTACTCCGTTTACCTAAATATCTCATGCACTGACTTAAGTTTAGAGCCCTTTTGAAATTACTCTAGATCATCCCCTAATAACATTTTAAGTTTCTTCGGTGTGCATACGCACATATATATTACAGCTGTCGTTTTCTTCATCAGTTATATGCAAGGGTTTCTCCATGGCTTCAGACTCGTTTCAGACTAGTTTGACTTTTCAGTTACAAAATCTCTTCTTTTCCTTCTTTTTCTCGTTTGCAACTGGTTTATGCATAGACTTCGATTATTCAATTATTGAACTCGTTCACGTTGCTAGACTTTGTTTTGTTTTGATATTATTCACTTCAATCTTCAGCGCGCATGATAAACAACTTATCGTTTTCATGAGCTATGACACGTTTTAACGGGGAAAGATTGTAAATCATCACAAAAGTCGATTCAATGAAGGTGTTGACCTTATTATCAGCCAGCGGAAAGCAATCTTTTGTATCTATCTCGGTCTTTATCGCTTGATCTATGAATTTTTATTCGATTACATCTTCACATATCTTATGAGCATCTATTAGAAGTATGTCTAGAATAGCTGTTCCCTGAGGAGGGTATTTTACCTCTTGCTTTCCGTGACATCGATTGGTGACGACCTTTGGTTGAAAAATCATTACTTGGAATTGATACCCTCAGCTGTGACGAATGACGTATTTGGGTTTGCAATTGTTAATGAGTCATACGCGTAACAGTGTCCATTTATAGCTATAAGGAAGCTGGTCCTAGAAACATTGGGAACCCCATGCCCCAACAGTCTCCGCGATGATCGATGGGAACACGAGCCTAAGAGGCGAGTGTTTCCTCGATTTGGAGTTCTCTAGAATGTCTAGGAGAGTTTCTATAACTCAATGGAAACCTAGAAAATATCTTTTCTATCTTCTTTATATATTAACGTTCAGAAATAGTGTGATGAGATGAGCTGTGCCATGTCTTTGCCGAGTTACACAAACATGGCCTTCACCCAGTCCGCAAGCAAATATCACCAAATTATAAATGAACCAACAAGAATAACAAGAACTACATCCAGTATTATTGATTTACTTATTACAAATAACCCGACCTTGTTTAAGAGGTCTGGGGTGTGCCACATTGGAATTAGTGACCATTCAATTGTTTATGGGATCCGTAAATTCAATATACCCAAAAGTCATCCAAAAATAATTAATAGCAGACAGTTTAGAAATTTCGATGGTAATGCTTTCAGATATGACTAAGGTTTGGCTCCATGGCATAATATCATGCGATTGGATCACCCTAATGTTGCATGGAATGCCTGGAAAGCTATTTTTGTAAACATTGCGGATGTACATGCCACGAGACGGAATAGGAAAATTAGGAATAAAAATTCACTTTGGTTAACTCGTAATTTGAAGAGGTTGATATTTGAAAGGGATAAGCTAAAGAGAATTGCAGCTAGATTTAAATCTGATGAAAATTGGGCAAGGTATAAAAGTGCTAGAAATAATGTTAACCAGTACATTAAATCTGCCAAGATCTCATACTACCAAAACTATTTTAGAGATAACATTGGCGACATTAAAAACACCTGGAAAGGTGTGAATGAAATTATAGGCAAGGACCCCAAAAATTGTGAAATATCTAATATTAAAATTGACGAAAGTGAATATATCGATCGAAATGAAATCAGTAATGTTATTAATGAGCATTTCTGTAACATAGGTCCAAAATTAACAAAATCAGTACCAAAATCGAATACCTCGTATCTTGATTATATAACTCAAACGGAAACTAGTTTCTCTCTCAATGAGACAAACGATTCTGTGGTATATGAATGGATACAATCGCTCCCTGTCAACAAGGCTATTGGCCTTGATGAGATATCTTGTAGATTGCTGAAAGAAGCTGCTCAAATTGTCACTCCATCTCTAACTTTTATTATTAATTTGTCATTTAAATGTGGAATCTTTCCCATTCAATGGAAAGCTGCAAAAGTGTTCCCTGTTTATAAGGAAGGAGCACAGTCAAAGCCTGATAATTATCGACCGATATCTGTCTTGCCAGTTATTAGTAAAATAATTGAAAAGATTGTATTTAATCTATTTTATGATTATCTGCTTAATAACAATTTACTGGCCCAAACACAGCACGGATTTAGACCAAAGCATTCTACATTGACAACTCTTCTTTTATCGACAAATCGTTGGTATCAAAATATTGACGAGGGCTTGCTAAATGGTGTTTTATTCTTGGATTTGAAAAAAGCCTTCAATACCGTTGATCATCATATACTTCTAGAAAAACTTAAATTGTATGGGATTGATTTTAACTCACTTAAGTGGTTTAAATCTTATTTATCTGATCGAAAGCAATGCACAAATGTAAATGGTACTTTATCTCACTTCCTACCCCTTGTAAAAGGGGTTCCTCAGGGTTCAGTTTTGGGACCCCTATTATTCTTAGTTTATATAAATGATCTTCAAACATGTGGGTGTGCATCATCTATGATGATGTATGCAGATGACACGTGTTTGACGGCAACTGCTAACAACCCTGAAGAGCTTGAAGTAATTTTGAATGATGATTTGAAGAAAGTACAAAGTTGGCTAAGAGCTAACAAACTTACTCTAAATGTTAAAAAAACTAAATATTTAATTATAGCTAGCCAAAAAAGACTTGGAAGTCTTAATTATATTTTTAACATTAAAATCGATGATAAAACCATAGAAAGGAAATACTCATATAAGTATCTGGGAGTAGAAATAGATGAAAATTTAAATTGGTATCCACATATAGATGAAATAAGCAAAAAGGTGTCGGCAGGTCTTGAAAAAAGTGTCGGCAGGTCTTGGAAAAGGTGTCGGCAGGTCTTGGAAAAGGTGTCGGCAGGTCTTGGAAAAGGTGTCGGCAGGTCTTGTTCCCCATTATACACTTACATTGATGCATAATGCACTAGTATTACCCTATCTAGACTATTGTAGTGAAGTTTGGGGTTGTTTGGACAAAATCCATTCTGATAGACTCCAAAAGCTACAAAATAGAACTGGAAGGATAATTACATTTTCTGATTATGATGTTAGATCAGCTAACATTCTGCAAACTCTTGGGTGGGATACCCTTGAACAGAAGCGTGCCAAACAATTGGCAGTAAGTGTATATAAAGCAATGAATAATATTTTTCCTGAAGAGCTCAATTCAATCTTTGAAGCTACCTCTCAAATACATTCACATAATCTAAGGGGTAGCACCAGCAATATTTATATACCGAAGCCTAAAATGGAAACAAGAGCTCAATATCCAGAACTCTTAGATATGTAAACTCACTCATTAGTGAATTAACCCTTTCCTCGGCGAAGCAAAGTTTCATATGCGGGTTCTGGGTAGAGAAATTTACTCATCTGACTTGCTTGGTTCTGCTCTGTCGCCTTGTGAATCGATGACGAAAAAGTGAAATTGGATAGCCAGATAAAGAGATAGGACGCTTCAGGTTTCAAGTGAAAGCCTGCTTTGTTAAAATAAACTAATTAGTAACTTGAGTGACAGTAGTCAGTGGGAAGAGCTGGACACTGTATGGACATGTAGCTGGTCTTATCTCTCCTGGTAACACTTGTGATAGTGACGTTCTGTCCTGCGCTGATGCTAAGAAAAAGATTCCTCACCGAGTAAATGGAAATTCTCATCTTCGCCCAACAAAGTTTGACGGGCGAGCGAGCATTGCTATTACCGATTTTGCAATACGTGCCATACTCATAGGTCATGCGTTTCTAACCTGAGTATTTGATTCATCTGGGAAGTTAATAGTCTGTCAAAATTAGCCACGGTAATGTAGGACTCGTACGCTGACATCACATGATGACATCAGATTGTTTTTTTAAGAATAAAAGATTAAACGCTGTTCCCTGTTAATGTTTAAAATGGATTAGTGGTGAGTCACTGTTGATGCGAAGTGGAAGACGTTTACTCTGTTTCATTCTTTTGTATACGAAGGGTTTAGGTTTTGGCCAGAACTGGAAAAGCGAGAAGCGCATTATTACATGTTAATTTGTCTTGAAAGGAGAGCGCGCCATTCCTGGCTTAGCTTGTCCGTCAGTCTATTGACAATGTTTACACACTTATAGAACCGTTTCTCAGCAGATATCTGATGTCCCAGATACTTCACGTGAATATTTGTCCCATTAGTACCTAAACATGATGCTTTACTTACGTCTGGTCGCTTTTGGTCTGGCGCTAGTTTTTGAGGGTCGAGATGCTGTTGAAAATCAAAAAGATGAATGTCTGACGAACTGCAGACGAGAGGTAATAATCTCTTACTTGTTTTTTAAACTGAGGTTGTCAAGGAATAGTTCACTTACATGTTGATGTTCGACTGCCTGGTAAAACACATTAGATAGCGCTAGAAACTTGTCTTTTTGATTTGCATGCATAAACTCTTGAAAGTTTGCGTGTGTGAAAGGAATTTTTAGATCATAATTTATGGGGTTCGTGTTTGCATGTAATGTTGTCTGCTTTCGATTGTCTTGTGCCATTTCTAATATAATCCTAAAAGAGCTTTGTCAGATTATGTGCGCGGAGTAGTAGTTGTTAAGATTTGGCTAGTTATGAAACTTTATATCTTCTTTATATTTAATATATATTAAAGAAATGTGGGAGCATGGAGACATCTTGAATGATAGATCAACGTCCGTCAAGCTCTATGCATCGAGTCTTGGTAGCTTAATGGCTGGAGGGTCTCATCTGTCATCAGACGATTGTGGGTTCCATCCCCGTCTGGGGCTCAAAAACCATTTTTCGGAGGATAGAGCTCGACGAACGTTCATCTATTATTTTATGTCTTCTGTATAAGTTGCTATAAGTCCGCCCATTTAAATGTGGGATACCATATTTTTGTCCAGGCACTGAAGTGTGAAAATCATATGTCTATGCGGTCGTGTGTGACGTGTAAGCGGTCCTATATAATTTAGACATGGCGCAGATGATCACGCAGAAATGTGATTTACAAGCTAAAAGTAACTGCGTTGTAAATATATATTTGTATAAATAAAAACGTATTGTATGAATTTTGTACGACTTGAAAGGCAACCCAAAATATAATGAAAAGAAATCTTTTAAGAAAATGCTCAGTCGGAGTTCAGTGTTAGAAGGTGTTTGCAAATACTCAATAATTTTTTTTTCTGAATATTTTTCATGACTTTTCCACCAACAAAGTTAACATATTTCTAGGAAAAGTCGTATAATTTCATATCATGAACTGTAATGGGTATTAAGATATAAACATTTAAATTCGGCAGCGTTTCTTTCAGCTTCTCCACTCTAAATTGGATGAAAGTGTGTTAATCTAAGTATTCATTAACATGTCACCCGTCTTTGTCCTCAGTTTACGATTTTGCAGGAGATTTACTAAGTTTGCCAACGTAACCCATGCATCACAGTTCAGTATCTCAATATATATTCAGCATATTGTCTTCACTTCAAGTGGTTTGCTTAAGAGATTAACCAAGTTTGTTTACGCTTACAAACTTCCGACTCATGAATCGATCAATATTTGACGCTTGATTCCGCCTAATTTGATAGTCACAGTAGGGAAAATTTCTTTTTTTCTTCCGACAGTTTTTGATCATATATTGTGTGTAATGGCGTCTCTCAGACTTCTAACACTTGGCCACATTTGGGCAATCAGCTTTTATTTTAAAAACAACGTTTCGGGGCTGAGCCTCTTCTTCAGGTATAATATGCTAGCTCAGTGGTTCCCAACCTGGGGTCCGCAAACAATTTTTGGTGGTCCGCCGAGACTAAGGGGTCCGCCGGGGGTCCGCGTAAAAGGAACGGGGTCTGCAGAAGGAAACAATTTTTTTTGGCAAATGACTACCTGCAATATTGGTTCAACTATTTTTTATTGCAAACTACCAGTCAATATCGCAAATTCCGAAGGGTGTAAGTGTAACTTAAGAACTCGTAATTTTGAGGTTTTAACAGGTCACAGCTTCATCTCGTGTTACATGCAACCACGCTTCGCCTCTTCACCCCGAGCTTTGTTCTTACAGGAAACGTTCTCCAGCGTTTATCTGTCCATAAATTAATCATGAGTCCGAAACGATCTGCCACTAGGAAGGTTAAACTATGAGAATACAATGTTGAGTACTTAAAATTTGGTTTTATTCCATGCCGAGCTGAGAAAAGCAAACCTGAATGCATCTTTTGAGGAGAGATTTTAAGCAATGAAGCAATGAAACCAGCAAAGCTGCAGTTTCAGTTGGGGAGGGGGTCCGCCGAGATTTTTAAAATCAGTAAAGGGGTGCCTGGGAAGCAAAAGGTTGGGAACCACTGTGCTAGCTGACCCGAGATTTTGTAGTCCTGAATACCACTTAAAAATCCATTAACCTCTACAAATAGCACGAATCCCAATCATAATTCTACAGTATTCAATCTCCGAGGAGCATAACAATTTAGTTTATGTATCCAAAATCCCTCCCTTACAGATGGTTGACTAAATCAGTGACATCTCTTATATGAATTTGAATATCTTCCACCCCAGTGTGGCCTTCACTATAAAAGTGAGAATACAAATATTGGCCACAAATCCTCCTTATTCCTTGACCATATCTGCTCAGAAAACTTCGATGATTATCAAATCGGGTTCTAAAAGCAGTTATGATACTCCCAACATATTGTTTACTGCAAATTTTACACGTAAGCAAATAAACAACCCCTGCCGAATCACAATTAAAGGAATGATTGACATGGAAAGTGCGACGCTCAACTGAACGTTCAAAAACCGAACCAACCTTAACTAATTTACATATTCGACAAAAGGGGGATTTCTGGCCAATATTTGTATTCTCACTTTTATAGTGAAGGTCACACTGGGGTGGAAGAAATTCAAATTCATATAAGAGATGTCACTGATTTAGTCAACCTACTGTAAGGGAGGGATTTTGGATACATAAACTTAATTGTTATGCTCCTCGGAGATTGAATACTGTAGAATTATGATTGGGATTCGTGCTATTTGTAGAGGTTAATGGATTTTTAAGTGGTAATCAGGAACTATAAAATCTCGGGTCAGCTAGCATATTGTACCTGAAGAAGAGGCTTAGCCTCGAAACGTTGTTTTTAAAAATAAAAGTTCATTTTAAGAAGACTTATACGTTTTTGAACTTTTGGAGGAAGGGGCTCATGAAGTTTTATATATATATAAATATATATATGATGAAAAGTTTGTTCTCAAGCTTTTATCTCAGAAAACTTCTGAGCTCCCCAACGGGATCGATCCCGTGTCTCCCGATTGCCGGTACGGTTGTTTTGCCACTACACTATAGGGTCTCAGACGGCAAGTATGATGTTAATTCGGTATGTTGAGCTTTCAAGTACGAAAGAGGCATATCAATATTTCGAACCAGGTCCCGAATTAACATCATACTTGCCGTCTGAGACCCTATAGTGTAGTGGCAAAACAACCGTACCGGCAATCGGGAGACACGGGCTCGATTCCCGTTGGGGAGCTCAGAAGTTTTCTGAGATAAAAGCTTGAGAACAAACTTTTCATCATACATATATCCAAGCTTACAAACATCTACACTTAGTAAGATGAAATTTACTTATATATATATATATATATATATATATATATATGTACCAATGATGAGTACCACGAAGGTTACAGCGTTGGAATGAAAATATAGAGAGCTCAATACCGTTACTGGTAGAGCGAATAAGTAAATACAAAAGACAAAATTTTGCTGTCGCTACTCTGAGTTTCACGCGCTCAGGCGATCATCAGGCAACAGTTGCCTGATGATCGCAACAGCAAAATTTTCTCTTTTGTATATGTATGTATGTATATATGCGCAGTTGATGTGAGATTAAAGCATGAACGGGTAGTATTGCACTGGTAGGTAGCATTCACATGACCTGTATGATGTCTAATTACAGATGACGCACGGTCTAAGTCTGGGATCATGGTCTTTTGCTTGTAGAAACTTGTTATTTTATCGACGGGAATTTATCAGTAAATTGATTTCATAGTCGCACTCCTTAACTTTTGAATACGGAACGCCTGATGTGGAAAGCAGCCTTAACTCTTTCAATGTGGATCCATTTAGTGCAAGTGAATAATGTCTTGCCAAAGCGGGTCTTTTCTTATGAAATTCGAATCTATTGAAGGAGTCCAATTTTCTTCAACATAAGTTTAAAACGTTTGAACTTCATAAACATCAAAGCAAAATATCTTATTTTTTTACAGCTTCGCTCAACACCACATGTATTTTGATTTGATTTTCGGCTTACTTTTCTTTTGGTTAATTATTCATTTATTTGCTTATTAGTTAATTGGTTTATTGTTTTATTGGTTTATTTCTTTATTCGCTTATTCGTTTCTTCGTTTACTCGTTTACTCGTTCATTCATGTATTTATTTAATTATTTTATTTATTTATTTATTTTATTTACTTCTTTATTTATTTATTCAGTCATTTATTTATTTATCTGTCTATTTATCGTTTTGGTAAAAAGTTGACAGGTTGATAACTGCCGTGACTAATCTCAAAGAATTCCAGAATGTCAAAGACACTGATCTGAAAGAATTCTGGAATTCTTTGAGATCAGTGACAATAGTTATCAACCTTTCAACTTTTTACCTTATTTATCACTGTCTACGTAGTATTCTGTTCTTATATCTACTTATCGTTTATATTTATATGTAATATTTAAAGGCCGACAATCAGTGCCGGATTAAGCTTGTGGGGGCCCTGAGGCACTCTTAGTATTGTGGGGCCCCTATGATAGGCACGACAACATCATAATATATTTATTCTATAACAAGTGTTTTAAGGTTATTTTGTTTGGGAATGGAAACCTAAAGCGATCATCAAAATCATACATATAAATTGAGATTAACGATATATTATACCGGAAGCGACCGACGGACCAATGGTTTAATTCCGATAAAAGTGGTATAACGGACTTGACTCTACAAAATAATCTATTTAATTTTAACAAGATGTTAAACTTATGAGAAATATTCGCGATACACCAACCACAATTCTCGCTACTTGCGAAGAGTAAGTGGGCAACGTAAACTGATAAATTTCAACCTATATTAAAAAAAGCACGAATTCTTCCAGAGAAATACAATAGATTGATGGCATAGGCAACCAGGTCATACTATACTAACACGACATTTCAGTATCTATATCCTCGATTAGGATCCATTTCTTCCTTGTTTTGGCTGCAAAAAATTCTATGAGAATTTCATACACGCTCAGTGATCTCCAAAACTAATCTCTTTTGAAAGAATTGTTAAATTAAACAATCTTTAGGTGGATATACGTTGTAGATGTGAGAGCTTTGAGATATCATCGGTGATCGATGAACTTTCTGAAGCCCTAACCTCAGAAAAACGATTTCTGAGCTCGAGACGGGGATTGAGGCAGCACTGGTGTTCAAACTTGCACGTGCGTTTGCCATCTGAGTCTCGGTAACTCGATGATTGGATGAAAGCTTTTTACTGGTCATCAGAAGGCTACTGGTTCGATCCCCGTGTGGGGCTCCAAAATCGTTTTTCTGAGCTTATGGTTTGACAAACATTTACCGATAATCTAACCAATCTTAACTGGCTCTATAGCAATTGGGAAGTCAACGTTCCAGAACTTGTGTTGCCTTAACATCACTGTCTGCTTATGGACAATGGCTTCGATAATAATGTCTTTTCCAGTTGTCGAAACGTTCTGTTGGTTTTGGCCAATTTTCGATTCGACTTGTTTCAAATTGTCATCGTAGCTTAATGCTGAACTCGTATGGGTGGGATGAGTTGACTGATTTAGAACTTCTTGTATTCTTCTCGACTTCTAAACAACCAGTTTATACGACCTCCCTTTTCTGTTATTAGCAATCATTTCCTCTCTACACTAGGCTACTCGCGTGCCCGACGCTTGTGTCTCTCGAGCTGCTCATATTTGAAAACGACTCGATTTCCCTCAACCGCTTTTATGTTTTTTTCAAATCAAAACTTCTGATTGAATACATGTTTTTATAATGCATTGGTGTTAGCTGCTGTCGATCACGAAGAGCCGTTTCAGAATGATTTAATACTTATATTATTATTATTAAAGTTGTTCTAATTATTGTTTATATTGCTGTCCTTGTATTGTTGTTTGTGTAGCTATTATGTTATGATTATTGTTTTGTGTAATGCCCTCTGTGGGAGGCTGCCAACAATGGGGAGTAGACTGGGTTGTCAAGTACGAGGAATTCGTTCTAGTCCGAGGCGAAGCCGATGATTGGAACAAATTCCGAGTACTTGAAAACCCGGTCCAATCGAAATTGGATTTTGGGTGGACTTTGAATGACTTCTCAGAATCAATTAGTGTATTGGCAGAACGAATTGGTGTATTGGTAATGAATGGATGGGTGAATCAACCAGTTGTGTGAAATTTTATTTTAAGTTCAAATACTTGAACCATTATTTCTAGTCCAAGGACTCGGAAAAAAAGAGTTTAAGTCTTCTGCCCAGTACTTTCATGGCATTTCAAGTTCGGTCATATGGTGTCATTCAACGCGTCTGATTGAATGATATATTCATGAATTATTAATGAGTTTGAGAATTCTGTTTATATTTATACTTTGTATTTATGTTTATGAATTTATTTTTTTGTTTGTTAGTTTGTTTTTCGTTTATTTGTTTTCTTCTACTTCATTCCATTTCGTTCCATTTGTTCAGTTTTATTCTATTTTTCCTTCATTTTTGTTGTCTGTAGATTAAATCGAAAATTAATTCAAAGAAACTGGTTGTTATTTATTGAAGTAGATGGTAGACATCAAATTTGGTTGGACTTTTTTTTTTTCTCAAGAAATCACTAATAGGAGGCTTTGCTCATAAAATCACTAATAGGAAGCTTTGTTGAACTTCTTTTCACAATTTAGTCAGACAGATTTTAGAAACACGACAGAATCGGTTAGCTCTTCCTTGCCTTCCTAAAGTTGACATTTTCATCATTATTTTTCCTTTTGTAGCAAGCATTTTCATTGGTCTGTTCTTTCCTAGTTTACTTTTAAGGTGAATTTATTTATGGTTCTTTCGATTACATACTTTTCGGAATACCTCATTGAGTCGAAAAATACGCCCTCGTGAGTCAAAATAGCACGACTCCGAACGACAAATGCTATTTGTGGTTTTTGAAAAACTTACGAGACGCTTTTCCAAATTGCGCAAGAAACCATGCTATTACCAATTAAACATGATAAAAAGATTACAGTGCCAAAAAAGGTAATTGAGTGCAAATTACTGTATTACCTTTTTTCGCCACTGTGAGTGCGTTACCTTGAAATTACACCGCTTTTAGCCAATCAGTATCGAGAAAGTTTTTCATATATATTATTAATACAGTTATATACGAATTTATTTATTCAATCACACATACACGTTTTCGGTGTTTCATCAATACTTCTTTGGCTGACGGCTTCATGATGATCTGGAGTTTCACATTGGTCAAACGAACGACCAAGGGAATAACATTCATCTCGGCCTTTGTCCCTAAATTCCCTAGACAAGTTGTCTACAACAGCTCTTTCCTACGGAAAATTTATTGAATTCTTAATCAAAAACCTTCTTAAGCATATTTTCCTTCGGAAAGTGGAGAAAGCTGTTTCCTACTATTCTAGGTAGCCATGATTCTACTTTTGCTTGATATGGATTTCTTCGAGTGGCCACTTAGTTAAGACGACTTTCCTTTAAGTCCAATGATGCCGCTTGGAAAAGATTCTTTGGAATATCGAAATCTCTCATCCATTTTAATCTTGCTCCAACAAATTTATATTCAGAAAAAAAAAAGATCTTCTTCACAACTTTTTGATAATTTGAGAGAACAATAAATGCGTTTTTAGAGACTGTGTTAAAATAAAACTCTCAGCTGTTATTAGGAGCGATCAAACAATATTTGTGGTTATTCTCTTTTACATTGATGGTCTATATTGTTTTCTGTCTGTCCGTAACCTCAACACCATATCTCTCGTCGATCATTATCGTTACTTAGTTCTGAACTATTACCACCTTACTTCCTGTACTAAAAGAGAAGTGACATAACCTTATCTGGGCTGGAGAGGGGTTGAATCGTTCCTCTGAGGTTGGTCTAATTGGACCTTTGAACTTAGTTTGTTAAAATTTACCGAATAAAGAAATTAGAAAGTTAAGGCAAAATGCCTTCTTGTGAAACTTATGTCATCTGAAAGAGCTAGGATCAGATAGGGTTTAGAATACAACTCATTCTTGAAATTTCATTTACGAAACCTACCCCAATGGTTCCCTTACTATTAAAACTTCGATAATTGCAATGTAGATTGCATTGACGAAGTCCATAAACAAAATGTAAAAGCCAAAGTCAAGGGCTTTGGGGCAAGAGCAAATGGGCAAGGGCGAGTTTTCCTATCCGATTTTTGGTTTGGGATAATGCAAAGCCACTCGGGATTCGCCTCTGTTAAAGTTAAGTGACTTATTAAAGTACGGCAAGTATGTGTAGTCAACGAGATAACAAGTTAGGTAGTCCCTACCTTTTAATAAAGAATATTTATTTATCAAATAATCTTTCGTTAACGCGAAGCTCTCAAATTGGGGATCACAAAAACATGGCATATGAATTATATCATGCATGAATGTTACAAAAATAGTTATATATATATATATATATATATATATATATAAATATGTATATATATACAATATAATATTAAATAAAATATTATATAATATGAAGAATTCTACATATTATATAATGAATATTAAATAATACATTATCCATGAATGTTACAAAAATAATTTTAACGTATTATTCTTGAGGGAATATTTTTGTGTCAGTTCACACTTTTAGCAATTGGCCTTTTTTATTACAGATATACGTGGGAAAATATCTCTTCAGACCCTGTGAAAAGGCTTGTGAGGAACTTCTTCAAGAGCACAAGGCTCACGGTTTGTAAATATTGCAAGTTAACAAAATTTCTATTTCATTGTTTTTCTCTGCAGCAAGAAACTGTTATTTTATTAATAATGTGCTTTCAAAAGTAACAAGACTCTGAGTGGTCAAGAGAATTTTATGAACAATGGTTGGGTGGTACTGCAAATTTTCAACGATAAGCCCAGGGCTTATATTTGTTCTAAAAACCTTTTGTCCGAGTCCGGTATAGGAGGGAACATTACATACCGAAAATTGATTCGAGCACTAACAAAGATGTGAAATAGCGTAATGTATGAAATTATAACATAATTATAACATAAGTTCATTAACTAAGTTTTTTTGAAGATGCTTATTATTGGAAGGATCTTTTTTCATTTAAGGTATCTGCCTACAATTTTTACGTGCTGAAATCAGTACGGTATTTATTTATGAGTATTTCTGTCTTTAGAATGACTAAAACTTCATTATGGAGTATATCTAACTTTTCAATAAGTATCACAAATTTATGATATATGTCAGGTTGTGATGTTACCTGTTGTGAGCTTGGAAATATGGGAATAAAAAGTTTGGCATATTTTCATGAGTGTTAAAATTAAGACACATCTTCAGGTTAGTTTTGGAAAACTGTTTTGGCGACAGTCACATGAGGAGATTTACATACATACATACATACATAAATAGCCCTTTATTAATGTGCCTGGTCGTTCTAGCGCCATCGGCACTAATTAGGGACACGAATTAAAATAAACTGAAATACAAAGATAAACTAAAATACAAGATTATTTACAAAACATTTCTTAAAATTACCTAAAATATGTATCTTCGAAATTAAGAATGTATTACAACAGTTTTTTTCTAAAACTATAGATACATTATGCAACTAAAAATTAAAAGCTGTTTATGGCGATACAGTAGGACTAAGTTGAACATAAGTTACAGTCTCTCCCACATCCCTCTACAACAACAGATATATTCTTTTTGGATTTGCTAATCCGCGTTTGCAAACTTTTTGTCGTGCGAAGTCACGTTTAGTCATTGACTGAGGATGTTGAGGTCGACAAGAACTGCCGTTTATGACAAAACTCGACGATTGGGTTGCGTTTTGTTGTGTCGGTCTCCGCAAAACAAACGTCAGAAAACAGTGACCTCTTCTAGGTTTTTCCTGTTACGTTGTGAATTCTGAACACGTTTGATTTTGAAATGTCAGTATCACTATGGGCTATGTTGTAAATTGGCTGATCTCCTACGACAGATTTCTAATTGTATCAAGTTTAGTTAAAACAACTTGTAAAGCGGAAATTAAGTTTTTCCTACTTTGAAGAACTCTTGAAGTGATAAAGCAACAACGTTTATAGTTTTTCAAGTTCGATTCGCAAGTACTTTGAACAGAAACTGGGAATACAGAACGTGGGATGCTTTAAATTATACTTTACAATTTTTCAGCCGGATTCATTTAACGAACTGACGTGACGATTTTAAAATCTTATGTAAATGTTACACCACTGAGCAAATACTTAATCTAAACCTTCAGTATTTCATCAAAAAACATTCTTCTGTTATTACTGGCAAGCAAAACTAAGAACTGGACGTCTAGGATTAAAAACTGAACAGCAAATGTTGGTTTTTGCGAGCTCTTCAATCCAAAATATTCATTGTTTAAAATAAAATAACAAATTTCGTATCGCCCATCGTATTTTTATTTTATCACTTGGGTATATATCAGTACTGCGGTATCATGGGCCTTAAATGCTAAAATTCCTCGACATGCCATTTCTAAATGAACGCTGAGGACACATGTTGTGCAAATGGAGGTGTTGGTGTTGTCGCAGATGATAAGTGGCGTTCGTAAAGCTTGCTTACTCAGAAAAAAGTATCCTGAACCACAGACTGAGAACGAGCTCCGGAAAGATCTGATAACTGGTGAGTCGCCCTAATTACTGAACTACCAGCTCAAATGGAGAGCTGACGTGCAGGTTAGACATATACACCTAATTCAATAAAGTTCGTCCTTTGGAGACCTAAACCTTAAACATTGAGGGCCCAAGGTTTGTTGGGTTGCTTGGTTTTTTTCGCAAAGGAAACTAATTGACAGATTTATAAAGATATTGCTGCTGGGAAAGTAAAATTTTCTCAATGGTGGCCATCTGCGCGGACCGAATTGTTGATGCCAGCCGGGACGACGTTGAGTATCGAGCTTCGCGAAGCCGAATCATTGAGTTCGCTAAGTGCTTTATTTCTACTATTTTGCGTTACACGCCACACAGCAATACTTTGATGCTTGTGTCGGACTTTAGAATCATTTAACTTTACATTGTATTGTAAATCCTCTGGGAAATTTTACATAGCAGTTGACTTGCATGTTTGTTCTTCATCAAATGTGTGAAGGAGAATTTGCATAGCACGAGGTCTAAAATGGCGGCGACTTAAAGATTCAGACGAATTGCATTTTGCCTCTCCATGTTTTGCACCTCATGTTATGCAAATCCTCCTTCACACATTTTATGAAGAATAGACATGCAGGTCAACTGCTATGTAAACTTTGCCAGAGGGTTTACAATACAATGTAAACTTGAATGGGTCTGAGGTTCGATACAAACATCAAAGTTTTGCAGTGAGGCATGTAATGCAAATAAGTAGAAATAAAGTACTTTGCGAATTCAACGATTCAGCTTTGCGAAGCTCGATGTTCAACGTGGTCTTGGCTCGCCTCAACAATTCGGTCAGCACTGGATGGCCCGTACTGAGATACACTAACTTTCCCAGCAGCGAAACGTTTTTATAAATCGGTCAATTAGTTTCCTTTACAAAATAAACAAGGCAACATCTTAGGAATTTCTACCAATATTTAAATAAGGATTTCCCAACAAACTTTGCACCCTCAATGTTTAAGATTTAGGTCTCCAGAGGACAACATTTATTGAATTAGCTGTATGTGCTACCTATGTTGCAGCCACAATCTCTAAAGAGGCAGCACGCACATCCAACCAGCATCCCAGCTAGCAAATATAGTCTCGTTAGCTCTGCGGTTAGACTGTCTGACCGATGGTTCGATTCCCGTGTTGGGCTCACCATATCGCTGTCAGGGTAACTAAGCTTGACAAACGTTTAGTGACCAGCACATATCATTTCGTTTTGAAAGTCTGTTACCTTTTTGCAGACAGGCTTTACTTTCCCCAGTAGTGTTAAATCTCAGCATCCTCTTTTCTATAGAGTTTACAGGAAGTCATGAACCACTGTCCGCACCAGGAGTTCCTATTTTAGTTAGCTCAGGATATAAGTCGATAGTCCTAAGATGGAATACTACGAACAACTTTAACCTGACTGCAGTAAAGTACGTCTTGGAGGTACTTCCCAATTGGCCCAACTCAGGAGTCAACGTTGTTTATCCTTACATCAAAAAATATTATCTGGTATGAAATAGTGGATAAAATATTAACTGATTATGGAGATCTGCAGTGAGTGACGTAACACCTATTAGCTCTTATCTGGCAAAGAGTAGGGTCCCCGACCCAAAGGGGTCCCGTTGAGGTCGCTTTGGGTAGGGGACCTCATGGACAAATCTTGGTCTAAAATACATTCGTTCAACAACCTGAGTCGGAGAAACCCAAGGGGCTGAATTTAAACCATTCCAAATAATTGAAAATAATTATTAATGTATGAACGGGAATCCCTAAGAATCCTTTGCTTATAGCTCTGCATTCGTAAGACATTTCTTTCATAAGTGAAACAATTAATACTCTTATGTGAAAATTTACCAAACAACTGTTACTTATCCCTGATCAGATCGTAATCGTAATTGTAATGGTGTTGACAGTAGGTTGACTATCCACAGCACTCAGCTTTCAAACAAGTTTTCTACCAGGAAGCGGCACTCCGTCTTGCTTGCATCCTATCTATGTCATTATCAAACATTTGGCGTCAATTGTTTCAAAGTAAAATGCAAACATTTCAAGGTGATCGTTTTCACGAAATTCAAAACTATTGATGGCAACATAACGTTAAGTCAAGCTCTATTGATGTTTTATTTTTTCTCCAGTTTAGGCTTAAATCGGTTGATTTCAATACTCTAAAAGTTTCATTGTAGCAATACGTTTATCAGGATAATCATCTCAACAGTCAGGTTAAATCAACAAAAAAGGCGCTTGTGTTGTGGTAATGTTATGTTTTACTGCAGTATTTGTTTTACTAAATGTTTTACCATTCGATTGAAATTATCAAATTCTCTCAAAATTTGAATTTGAAGGTTCGTTTTATTGTAATAATTTTTGATGTGATAATGACTTCGATGTATTTTTGAAATCGATTCTTAGACATTTTAAACTGCTAAAATCTTCTAGAATCGGGGGTTTAGGCCCTTGGACTCCCACAGAAGGGGGCCCTATGCAGACGGCAACGCAAGGATTGCTCACTTCGCTCTCAAGGGACTCATTATGTTTGAAGCCAGGAAGTTCAGCTCTCGCGTTAAGCCTCTGGAGGTCTGTATGTTAACCCTTTGACTGCCATGTTTTCGAAACTGCGTTACTCGTGTACACGGCGCCGTGTTCTTATTTTACATGGCAGGCTCAATTGTGGTATGATGATTTTGGCGCAACATATCTTCGTTTTGATTTGTGATATCACATTGAAACTTTAACTGAATATTAATTGATATTCAAAAACTCTGTTACATTTGTTATCGTGATGATACATAATCACATGACTTAATTTTTTCCCGAGGAATCACTGTAGTCAAAGAGATTTGTTTTTCTTTTCGATAATTTTATTATTTGTCAATTGTTGTTTGAACATACTTGTATTTTGTTATAATGTATTGGTAATATTTATATCATGGCAAAAACCCGTTTTTAATGGGAGTTTAACAAAGGCAATATCATTATTTAACAAAAAATTTATGTCAAATTTCTAACCAACATAGTTTATGAATTTTATTTTTCAAAGGTACAAAACAGCAGAGCACATTCTGTTCTAATTTTAAATTTACTTTAAAGCATAGAAACATAAATGTACAGAGTATATCAGTTCTGGCTAGGAAATGATTTGATATTCCACAGGGTGTGGTACTTATCAAAACATGGCACAATGCACATGGGAACATCACATTGCTTGCAGAGGTAGCTGGTATGAACTCTTTTGTCATTCTTGTGATCAGAGTAGACCCTATATTCTGACTTTCGAAACGTAATGGTCGTGAAGTTATCTTAAACGTCTTGTTTTTTCTGTCGCTATGGTTCTCCATTTAAAAGTTCTGAGCTGGGCTCTCATCTTCATATCACGTTAACTAAAGACTGTTTTGAAAAGGTGAAAGATAATGCAATTGTAATAAGGTGAACATGGTAAACTCGCTCACAAAATCACTCACTACCTGCGCATCTAAGATGAGATGACGTAAATCTTCCGTATGTGTGACTTGTAGTTCCTTCTTATTTGAACCCATGATGACGCTACAGGCGCCCAACAGTATCATAAAGAACAGAAACCGCTTACTAGATTCAACCATGATTTCCTGTCTGAACCTTTAATAGTATTTCCTATTTCCTCCAAAATGTCCTCAAAACAAAGAAAATGTTGTTCGATCGACCGATGATTTTCATACTTTTCCGGGAATTATCCCCTAAGCAACTCCCTGTAGGAATCGGGCTTTGCCCTTAGGGACTCTTCTTTTTGAGTTTTCTTTGAGCCACTGGACTTGATACTGACTTGACGGTACATATTATGTACTTCAGTGAAATCTTCTGTGTTTGAGCGGAAATTAATCTTACATTGTTTGTTCTTTATATACAGAGCAACGATACAGTTTACTCCGTGAAGAATCTGGAAGCAAAGATGAGCTACAGGTTTCGGGTTCTTTCTGTAACATTGAATAGAACGTCTTCTTTTAGTGACTGGAGTAATTTATTTCATACAAATGGTAAGTTCTGATACACAAATCATTTGGATCGATCCCTGGCGATCCAAAACGAGAAGACGTGGGCGGTCGTGTGACATGCCAAACCAAATAAATAGAAGACGTTTCCTCGACAGAAAGTGTAGTCATTTAAAAAGAAAAGTTTGAATTGCTTTCTTCAGTGATTGGTAAAGTTTTGCTTAGTGATTTCCTCAAAGATTTTCAGTTATGCGGAAACTCCTTAAGGCCTTAACTCGTGAAAAAGGTTCTGAGTGACCCAGATATAATGCCGTTTCATTTTTAGTGTGCCTTAGAAATTAAATTGAAGCATTTTCACGCGTGAGAGTTTTTATAATTTTATTCCATAAACTTGAATAGATATTTTTCTTAGGACATGACTGATTCGAATCTAAAACGCCGTGATTCAATAATCCACATGTGAAACTTAATAAATATGTTGCAAGCGTTTAAGTGTTCATTTCATTTAAACTGTAGGCCATATCCTACTGAGCACGTGTCCAATGCTGTTTCTGATTGTAATAATAAGTATTTCATGAAGGATTTATTTTCTTGATATTTAGATAGCTGTACGAAAAAGCCATGTCACGTTACCAACGTCCGACTAGAACTGGCCTCGCATTTGCCTGATAAAGGATTAGCGCACTTAAACGCCACTTTGCGTTGGGAACCAATCACAAATTTAAATGGAGCAATTCTAGGTTTGTTTTAGTAGTGTTAAAGGCTTAAAAAAAGGTGGATAAAATCTTGCGGGAAAGGCCAGTAGATAAGGTAGAACTTCAAATAAATTAAAACAGTTCCCCAAATTTGATGACTTAGCCCAAGAGATGATTTGCATGGATTTTTTGAACCCTCACCCGAAGCTGTGTAATTTTACAGTGTACTATTAGTTTAGGTTTCCTAATCAGTGGCACACCGACGGTGGGTTGCATTTCGGGGTAAGTGTTGAAATCTTCGATATCTTAATTTTCCAGATTAAAAGCAAAGTACGACTGAACATTTAACTTTTTCTCTTTTGAGGCTAAGCCTATTCTTTTTTATTGTATTCGTGTAACAGTACTCTTAAAGTTGTTTTGTCGTGTATCATCGCACAAGAGAAGATCATAAATTTTTTGATGTTAATAAAGTGAGTTTCGTTCTTGCATTGCGGACAACGATTGATCGTCCTGGGGTATGTAATTTTGTCTCAAGGGCACTGTTCCTGCTTTCGTTCACTAAATTCACAATACATCCTGAAGACACTTGTTAGCTAATCGGATACATCATAGAGAACAATCATATTCGATAATTTTATCGTGTAAGTATTTTTTCACAAGTTTTAAGCCAGCTTTTTCTCTGTATTAGTCGATATTCTTTGTTTTAAAATTAATAAGGGTTTTGAGTTTGACCTGTGACAGTCACATGTTTCAAGTTTATAAGCTGAAATTTGCACAGAGCTTGCGAATTATGACTACATAGATTTACAATATGACTCAAATATCTCTGCAATGAAGAGATGTCGACTTCTCAAACTTCCCAATGCGTTCGTTTAATACATTTTCTGGGATTTAAGGCTCAAATCAAAGTACCTCTAAAACCTTAGCATCTGATGTTTAAAATTACTGAACTAGGCGACAAGTTTTCAATATTTGGGGGTGCTGGTGGCATAGTGGCAGTGTACGTGACTCACCACTGTGACTAGGGTTCGATTCCGGATCCTTGCAGTTATCTGATTAAAAGTTTTTAACAGAGAAATTGAGAAGGTCTTTGAATTGTTCTCGAGAAAAGCCTTGAAAAAGTTGTGTTGTGGAAAATAATTGATCCAGGATGATGTTTATGCAGGATATTATACCGAAACTATATTGGTTTATATATCAAGCATTGCAGGTTTTCTCCGGGTACTCCGGTTTCCTCCTGTAGTAACACTGGATCCATGAGGGGTGACCCTTACTGGACCTCCAGTAAGAACAGCTCAGATAGCCGATAGGGTTATCCAGTATAAATAAAGGCACTTTGCCTTTGCCTTTATGACCAGCCAAATTTCAAGGTAAATCCTAATAAAAGAGCACTTATTTAGTGTCTGTTTTAATTTTGTTACAGGTTCATTTTTTCCTACTTATTTGCATATTAAAGTGGAATTATTACAAAGGTCCAGGACATCGTATCACTGTAAGAATTTTTTAGGTGATGAGGATTCGAATCCAAAACTAAATAAGGTATTGTTGCCTCATCAGATTAAGATATATGATTATGATTATAATAGTAATATAATAATATTATATTATGGCGCCCAGTGGAGACGGTTGTGTGCAATACAACTGGAGCTTTGAGCGGCTTAGTTTTTGCGAACGGGAGCATGGTGATCATAGTCTGACTTGTTTATAAGTTTAAGAAAAAAATCCCAGCTACGTTGGATTAACGGAAGCATTCAATAGTAGAAACAAGAAGCGAGACAATGGAGACATCATTACATTAGCAGAATACCAGGTAATATACATACATGATGCCGCCGAAAAGACGGAACGCGACATCTAAAGGCCGTTTTCCACTAGACGAATTTCTTTACGTGAAGAAACTTTTTCTTTATCTCATGAGCTTTCGGCTGGAACTAATGATGGGTCTATTCAATTCGAACAATGAAATGTCGATTCGCACGACAAAATTCGCCTAGTGGAAAACAAGCTTAAAAGAACTAAATGGACCGAAGAAATGATAGCAGACCTTTTATCTTGTCGGGAAAGAGCTATAGCAGAACAGAGTGGCCAGAATAATCGGTTTATATATATATATATATATATATATATATATATATATATATGAACCGAATCACTAACCTCCACCAAGTCAAGTTTACCATCAATAATATTCAGCTAAAAACTCTTTAAAAACTCTTTAAAAATCCTTAATAAAGTTTCATCGTTTCGGGACACTGCTCCTTTATGAAGATACAAAACTTACTGTTTCCCGAGGGACAAGACATTAAGTGTTTTGTTATACAGGGTGTATCAAAAAAACCGCAAACTCTTTTGAAATCAGGTATTTATGAAAGTTGCATAATTTAGCACTAATTGATCCCAAGGGTGCGTAAACACAATTCATGCTTGGGGATGTCAAAATTCGTACTGTGTGGTTATTCTAATAACAAGGAAAATTAAAACGTATTTTCAAATCCCAGAAGCATAATTAGTTGCAAAGGCATTGAAATGCTATTTGCAGTATCTACTTATGCAAATTATAGTGTTTCCAATTTTTTTGATACACCCTGTATAGCAACAGAGACAAGGAAAAAAGAAAAAATGAGTTTACTCCGACTTCGATAGTTTCTCAAGGATTTTCGCTGGCGATTCATCTGCTGAAACGTCCATACAAAATACAAAAGGGTAGCCACGACACTTCTGGTAACCTTTTGTGTATTTGTCGAGTCTTTTCACTCGATAAGATCCAGTATTTCATCGTGGGAAGATTGAAAAAATTATGTCTTCGTATGAAACAAACATTTACTTGCTACTGGACTTTTTGCTATTTATCGCCTTGATTCATGCGACACGCTTTAATCATGTGTTAGCGATAGACTGTGTTCACGAGCTGTTGTAGCCCGCTCGGGCAACAATTTTAAAATTGTATCCCCCACGAGATACATTTAGATTTAGATGATGCCACGTGACCACAATTCAACCAATGGCAATTAGTGTTATCTCCCGTGAAGTTCCAGCTATATAGCAAATATTGATACATACAATAGAAATATTCTTATGAACACTTCATCAGTACCTGTACATTTAAGAAGAGATACATAATTTTTATACTTGATCTAGGAACGTCTTACAAACAAAAATCAATCATATTATGAATTTTTCTATGGTGAAAGAAACCGTGAAGATACGCGTGCATTTTATTTTGATTGTTGGTACAAAGTTGAAGTAAGTATATAATATTACGGTCTCCGAAATACTTTATAACCTTGTGAATTAATTACCCAATGTTGTACCATTTCTCCGTTCCCTTCCTTTCATATAATTTTCATCTGTTCTTCTTATTCTCTTTTCCTCTCTCTCGCTTTCTCGTTCCTTTCTTCGTTCCATTGCTCGTTCTTAAGTTTCTTCCTTCATTTTTTCGTTCCTTCGTACGCTCTTTCGTTCTCTTCTTTGCTCGGTCGTTCCTTCGTTCCATCGTTCGTTCGTTAGCTGCTTCCATCCGTCATTTCTTATTTCCTTCCATGTTTTCTTCCTTCATTCTTTCCTTCCTTCCACCCGCCCGTCCTTCTATCGATCCATCTTTCCAAAATTCCTTCCCTTGATTCCGTCCTTTATTCATTAATCCGTTTGCCGTATTACTACACTTTTCTTTTTTACATTCCTTTTGACCTTGGTTCCATTTGCTTACCATTGCTTCTTATTTTAGATATATCTTAGAAACCCTTTTCTTAAATTCTTCATCAGTACCTGGCGTTTTCACACACCAGGTATGTTTTCTGGAATTATTTTAATCCATATTGCCAAGTTATATGTATATACTCATCTATTACCTTTTTGGTTTGTACGCTCTTTCCAGAGTCTTTTGCAGGGGCTTAGTTTATAGGGGGGTGTGACCCCTCCCCAACGTTTGTCAAAAAACAGAAACTTTGGGCGAAAATAGATAGTGATTCTGGCAAATTTTGTTTGGTTAGGCAGATCATAATCCCTCTTGGTTACTGCTTTATATTCGATTATGTGTTAAGGCTGAGAAAGCGAGACAATTTTTGAAAAGATACAATATCGGGCAAATTAAACTGGATACCAACCATGCAAAATGGGTTAACTACACCCCTGGTCATTTGTCACAAACCAAAGTTAGAATGAATTATGAACATGTAACCCCAAGCAATATGGCTATTTTTAAAATATTGCCGGTTCAGATTCACTTAAGTTACTTAACTTACAATCAAGAACAAAGATATTCAGAGACTTGGTAGAATTGACGAAAGGTAAACAGAAGCACCCCCGTGGAATGAAACAAACACTGCATCAGCTGTGGAGATGTTCGATGTACGGGCAAAATATTTAAATAAATTTGTATGTGCTGAGGAGGATCTAGTCATCGGGCGTTGAACTGATAAACGTAAAATTTATTGCCATCACATCCATTTGAAAATGGATACATGTGTGACGAATCTGTTTGCTTTGTAACTGTTGTCATTGGAATTTTTGTAGTATAAATCAATTTTCATATTTCACTTGTGCTAAACAAAATGAATTAGACAAAGTTTTTGGTTTCGCCGAAAAAAGGAAACGTGACCTAACATGAAATTATAAAGTATGATGCCATCACCATTGCATAGCGATGAGAGACTATCGCGGGTACAGCTCTCGGCAACACTTACAGAGATCCAGCATGTACTGGGGGAGGTAGTGTTTAGGTTAAAGCCAATCCACCTTATTGATTTTTAGTAAAAAAGACTCTATTCTCAAGGGTGGGCATTGGTGTATTCCGGGAGGACCTTCGTATGTGGCAGAATGAGTAAGCAATTTATAGAACTAAGGTCACAGTCTCCTTTCATCAACAACTTTCTCGCTCATCTTTGATTCTGGGATCTCATCCAGAAATAGGGAAATGGGGTAAAAGACACCTCCAGAAGCTCAGGCTCTGTTTTAGGGTTTGTAGGACCAAGATCAGTGCCTTGGCTTTTCTTTCTATGGATATGAGGACTAGTCCCGCAATCATGAGAAATTTAACTGGGGTTCTTAATCACCCTGAACATCTAAGTTTGACGGATTATAAGGAGAAGGGATAGAATGGCCATGGTGGAAGTTGTCGACATCTAATCGAAGATACTCAATATCCTGAACACTTAAGAAGGGTAGTAGGAGGGAAACCAATGCCTTGCAAGGTATCCTCTTGATTATTTATCCCGTTCACCAGTATTGAGCACCATCAAAAATTGTATTGTTACTCTCATTGCCACTGTTGAAATGTTTTCCAGTACTTAATGTAAATTCAAAGCATTTTTAATGGATAAGATCAAGCATTTTCGGCGACACATCGACACCTATGATAACAAAACTCGGTAGGGAAGCCTGTATCGATTATTCACCACAGAAGGTGGTTGAAGAACTCATTACCCACGTTCAAGTAAATCCTGAGGACCTCCTTCGTGCAACAACTCGGCGAACGTCATGTTTAAAATTTTAGTAACTGCAGACGTTTCTTGAGAATTTATCCACTGCTACTCAACATCTAGATTCTTATAATCAAACAAAATATTGACAATGCAGTTAAATTTGTAAAGGTTTTTCTTTAATTTGCCTCCATGGGTCGAACAGAGACTGGAACCCGGGATGCAAAGTGAGCAGATCTAACGTTGGGGTTAAAGCTGGCATTGATTAACAGCCTGATCTATTCCGAACTGTTTTAATCCTTGGAGAAATTCACAAATTTTGACATATATTTTGAAGAAATCGATGTATCTAGGGGCAGTGGCGATGAATTTCGTAGTCAATTGGAGCTAAGAGGCCGTTTATATGAGCCTGGATTGGCGCCTATCACGACAGCCTGGTCAACCCGTCTTGGCGGGGTACCTGCTTCAAGATCTGGGTCGATCCACGTTAGCTTAGTGTCATGGTGTTAAATTTTTGTCAATTTTTCCATGTAAACAGGGGTTGACTGGACGCGGCCTCGTGTAAAATATCGTTATTACGATAACGAATTGGTAATGACGGGGCCTTAGTTTAAGCAAACTGAAATCTCGTGTGTTTCATCATGGTCACCAAGCTGCGTGAGCTGCTACCAATAATTCACTTGACGATGAAATGCGTTAATATGGGCAGAACCCATCAACGCTCGGAGACGCTATCCACAACCGCCTCCGAGCATATGTTAACTGTCAAGTCTCACAGTGGAACACTTCCAAATTTGAGAAAACAAATTTGCTATCTATGAACAATATTGACGATGAAGGAAATGATAATGGAGAAGACGGTGAATCAGCCCCAAACTACAACATCGACATAAGAAATCGATTTGATACTCTTCAAGGAGAACAACTAGACCAAGAGAATCACGCAGATAAAAGAACATCATCTTCATCAATATCAACTTCGGACAAACTAAACACTAAAAGCCAAACTATTGCAATACTGGGAGGTTCGATCATACGTAACATAAATCAAACTAAAATAAGAAAATGTACGAAAACCAGAGCCTACGTGAAATCGTTCTCTGGCGCCAAGATTGAAGACATAAGAGATTACGTAAAACCCATATTAAGGAAAAATTCTCAACAGATTGTACTTAATGCTGGAACTAACGATATCCCCAGTAGAAGAGCTGCCATTCTACTTAAAGAAAAGAGGTCTTGATCGATGTGGTCTCCACCTTAATCACAATGGCACATCTTTATTGACCAAAAATATTATAAACCATATTAAGAACTTTTAGTAGCACTGATAATGTTGTCCCATGTCTTTGCAATACTGCTTTTGAAATAATTCCAGGGGATATCGACACTTATCTTAACCTCAACCCCTTCTCCCAAAATCACGTTGATGCACTTCAGAATCTAAAAGGTTTTAGACTAGGTCATCTGAATATAACCTCGTTAACTACATATATTGACCAACTTAGTATCTACTTAAGAAATGAACCGCTGGATATACTTTGCCTAAATGAAACCAGATTAAACAAGTCAATAGACAACTTTAGTGTTAGTATTGATACGAGATTATAAGTAATGATAGGAATCGTCAAGAAGGAGGAGTTGCAATATACTACAGAAAAAGTTTACATGTCATGATTAGAAATGATCTTCTAGAAAAAGATCTTGAGGCAATCTACATTGAAGAGAAGGGTTCAAAAAGCAAATCTTTGCTTAATTGCAACTTTATATCGACCACCAAATTCAAAGGTCGAAATTTTAAACAAATTTGAAATTTTTGTATAAACCATTGATAAAGAGAACAAAGAGTTCTTGATTCTAGGAGATATGAATTGTGATCTCCTAACCGAAGTATGTAGGAAATTAGCTATTGCAAAAAGCCATCCAAAAATTATTGAAAGCAGAAATTTTAAATATTACAATCCTGATCACTTTATGGCAGATTTAACTGCCGATTTGATGAACAGATCTTGGGATATGAATAACCCCAATGCCACTTGGGAGACTTTTAGAGACATATTTAACGGTAATGATGAAGTCCATGATACTACGAGAAGTCGAAGAGCCAGGAGCCAGTACGCCCCGTGGCTTTATGAGGACCTTAAGGAAAGAATGGATAACTGAGATTCCTTAAAAAAGAAGGCTATACAAACTAAATCGGCAGCATACCACAGAGCATACAAACAGGGTCAAAATCATGTTAATGAGGCGATTAAGAAAGCAAAGAAAGATTATTATCATACCAAAATTGAAAATAACAAAGGTATTTTGAAAATTATGTGGAAACATCTAAACTAACTTACTGGGAGAAACTCAATAATCACTTATATTGAAGCTATTAAACATAACAATACAATTGTTTATCAAGACGAAGAAATAGCGGAAACATTTAATAACTACTTTGTCTATATTAGACAAAAACTTAGCGATAATATCCCATATACAAATGCTGAATTTGAGCAATATGTAACGCCACCTCATAGTGAATTTTCTTTCAAGTAAATTTTCCAGTATGAAGTTTTAATGGCTATTAATAGTATTCAGACCTCGAAATCCTCAGGTCCCAATAAAGTCTCAGCTAAGCCGCTAAAATATTGTAAAGAAATGATCAGTCCATTTGTAACTCAAATTTTAACCAGTCCCTAAGCCTAGAAATTTTCCCAAATGCGTGAAAAATTGCAACAGTATCGCCGGTCTATAAATCAGGCAATAAAGAAGAGTGTGGAAATTATAAACCAATATCTGTTTTATCAGTTGTTGCAAAATTATTTGAAAAATTAGTGTACAATTAACTAGATGATTATCTAACACAAAATGATATCCTAAATAAATGTCAATCAGGTTTTAGAAAGGGTCGCTCTGCTACATCCTTCTTATTAAGCACTACTAATACATGGCTTTTAGACATGGACTCGGGTCTCCTAAGCGGAGCTGTCTTCTTAGATCTCCGAAAAGCACTTGATACTGTTAATTACGAAATGCTGATTAAGAAACTTTATCTGTATGGTATTAAGGGAACGGCCCTGACCTGGTTCAAATCATATATTGAAAACCGGTAACAATTTTGTAAAATAAACTTATCAGTTTCTCATCTTGAAACTGTAAAGTGTGGAGTTCCCCAGGTGTCGAACCTTGGCCCACTACTCTTTCTGCCCAACTCTAGAAAGCTCGCAAGCGGCAATTTATGCGGACGACACTAATATATCAGTCCAAGGTCAAACAGTTATGGATCTAGAAACTAGACTAAACGGTGAACGAGAAAAAGTTTATGCCTGGCTAGTCGCCAACAAACTGACCATTAACGTTGAGAAGACAGAATATATGCTGATAGGGACTCGGCAAAAAATTTCACAAATCATTGATAATCCTCAGATAGTTACTGGAGAAGAAAGAGTTAAGCGAGTATCATCTACAAAAAGTCTTGGAATAATCATTGATGAAAACCTAAACTAAGCTGCGGAAATTGACAGTATCATCAAAAAGGTCTTGAAATCATTTGGAATGATAAAGAAAGTTAAACCATTCGTAACAAATGATTCCGTAAGCGTTGATTTAATTTTTTTTCCCTTTAAATGTTGAATGATTCCTAGAACGTCACAAGATAAGTTACAAAAATTACGAAATAGGGCTGCAAGAGGCATAACGGGTGGCTGTTATGAAACACGATCCGAAGATAGCTTAAACAAACTGGGATGGGAATCTCTTCGTAAAAGAAGAGAGACCTAAGTAATTTTCTGATTAAGTAAAGCTATAAAGCGACACTGTCCAGATTATACCTCGAATGTGTTTACCTTTGCCAAAAACGAAACATATAAATTAAGAAGTAATAACCAGATGCTGATGTTGCCAAAGCCAGAACAAATGCAATGAAACAAAGATTTAGCTATGCAACTGCAAAGACATGGAAACCTTTCCAAATGAAATCAGATTCAACATACTACTAAAAAAATTAGTAGCCTATGAATCTTTGTATAAAGTATTTAACATCATCAAATATATCTGTTCATTAGTTAATATGTTTATTTAGTTATAATTGTATAAAGCTTAATTTAAATCATTAGATATCATAGTTTTAGGTTTAATAGTTCTTATTCATATAGTTTTAATTGTAATACACACGGCCTTATGAAAAACAACGTAATTTTAAGTTGATAAGCTACCATGTAAAAAGATGATTAAATAAATAAATTAAAATAAACAACCGATGTCCAGAAAGGTTAAAGATTTCCAAGAAGGTTTGAGGCAGCTAATGACTCAAGTATACTAAAGTCTTAGAAATAAATCTCGAGTGATAATATGTTGTAAATCCTAACGATGAGTTAAGAAATTAAAACACAAAAAAACAAACTAACAAGAAACAAAAAAAGCAAATTAAAAATAATGACGAGTAAGAGGTATTATTTCAACACTGTTACATGTCATTTTTGTTTGCATTTTTGGATTGCTTTTGTGGTTTAGATCCCAAATCTAAATATTTGAAGTAGGCAATTTGTTAAAATCAATTGAAGGAAAGATCAGTAATAAGCAAATTCTTCCGAAAACCTCTCAAATGTGGCAATAAATATGTTGAATATTCCCCTTTTTTGATTGATTGTTTTTTTATTAAAGACCAGTTGATAGGGAAAAATAAAAAATCCCGTTGATATAATCCCGAGAGAGAGAACGATGAGAACGATTGGTTAAGGCAGGAAATTATAATGATCACTTCGGGCAAAAAGGAACTACACCTTTTGCTGTTCATTACCAGAAAATATACTGTCATTAGCGCCAACCTCAAACTCATAAACGCGAAAATGCATTCATTTTAATGAATCGACATTCGTCAATGCTTTTGTCACGTTCAATTAAAATTTTTTTCCTAGAAGGTGACGTTCATTAGCGTTGATACGCAACTATGTGCATCAAAGGGCATTCTATAGCGCCAAAAAACGACCATTAACACCATTCTAGTTTACATTAGAGAAAATAAAATTTCAATTACGCAAAATATTTCTCGGGTCTGTTGGAGGGTCGAGTTAAGGTTTTACGGAATTCAGACATGTATAAAAGATAGGGAATAAAACTGTCATAGTTCGTACATAAACTGAAAGTGGTTTGACAGTTTGAAACCTCTTAATTTTATTTCGCCAATATGTCGATGGCTGTTTTGCCATTTTTCGCTCAGCCGACCACTTTGCATGTGTTTGGCTGAGCACTTTCAAGACCATCTTAACTCACAACATTGAAATATGTTTTGTATTGGGATAGAGAACAGTTCTATTCTATCTTTCTTGAACTTCTTAATTGATCGCACACACGGCTTTCAACGTCTGTTTATCGTAAGTCCACGTTCACCGATTTGTTTATAAATTTTGATAGTTTTATTCCCTTATCTTTTAAAGGTGGTTTCGTCTGCACCTTCACTTAACTGATATTATAAAATTTTGTCATCATATCACATTTCCCTAACAACTATAATTTCAAGCTGTTAACCAACTTTATAGTTCACAGCACTTTGCTAACACACATCAACTTTTACATCTTAGACAAAACATATTTTGCAATCAAAGCTTACAATATACGGCAGTACTGGACTGCATGAAAGCATTGATCGCGAAGCATTATTTATCCGCAAAACAGGGTTGTTTTTTTTCTAGGACGCGAAAGTTGATGTGTGTTAACAAAGTGCTGTGAACCAAAATGCATGTTAAGATTCCATTTAGCCCCTGCAATAGATAGGACAACTGTCTTCAGTTGCATAATTCAATGTTAAGACAGTTCTGAAAGGGCTCAGCAGGGCAGAACGTGGTGAATGCAGCATTTTACATAGCCAAACAGTCGTCGAAATATTGGCGAAATAAAAGAGGTTCGAACTGCCTAACCGATTTCAGTTTATGTACGAATTATAATAGTTTAATTCCATTATCTTTCATACATTTCGTGATTCCATATAATCTTAAATCGACCCAGCAAAACACCGGAGTTATATCTTGCGTAATTGAAATTTTATTCTTCTTAATGTAAAGTGCAATAGTGTTAATGATCGTCTTTTGCAAATGGATGCGTACTTTCTATGCCAGATATACAATAGTGTTAATGATCGCCTTGTTGCAAACGGATGCGTACTTTCTATGCTGAACTGTTAATTGAAAGCGACAAAAGCGTTAATGAATGTCGATTTAATAAAATGATTTTTGCGTTAACTAGTTTGAGGTTGGCGTTAGTGATCATATATTTTCTGGTAATGAACAGCAGGTGTATTATGAGCTAAGTAGGTTTGTCTCCTCAACCTCGATAATTACATTCGTTATTAATAATAAACATTCGATCGTATAACAACAGACAACCGAAAAGGACAACTTGAGACTGACTATCCGAAAACTTGAACCGGGCGTTCATTACGTGCTATGTGAATCCTAATATGTTAACTTGATAGTTAAAAGTTCATGTTCATGTGAGACATATCAAAGTGCGTGTAGCTAAACAATTACACCTCACCGGAATAAGCTGAAACTTTAATTGAAAACTTTATTTTTATTTCAGGATGCATTACGTCGCCAAGAATTTGTGGATGTAAATGTAAGCATGTCATTGTGGTTTTTTAATTGGTCACAGACAATGCTGGTATCAATGGAAGCCTTGACACGAAATAAAGTATAGTTACTAACATTGTTCTAAACCCAGCTATCATGTCAGCGTATACAATGAGTTTGTCTGCCGTCTTAAACCTTTATGTCCGGTGTACAATGATAGTTCGCATACATGTGAACAAAAAAAAATAAATGGAAGAACAAAGCACGAAAAAAGATTTAACAAAGAATAAATAAAAAGACGTTCATGAATTAACTCCTTCCCTGCCTCATAAGACTTCTATTATTTTACTCTGGCTAACATAAAAAAATTTTATTCGTTAATAAGTGAGCTCCGCCTGGAAAGAATTAAGGGGACAATGCGTTATATACATTTTAAAGGTTTATTTACATAAATACAATGATGAATTAAAAGTTATGATAACAAACTTGTTGCAAACTTAGAACAATATGGATAAATAATAAGGATTTTTCAGTTTTTCCGACAAAATCCCGTCTTCACTCAACGCCAGTTGAGGTGAATAATTAGGAACCGAGGCACGATATGTACAGTTTAAATGACTTTAATCACAGTAGTAACGTCGACGACAAGTAGACCTTTATAGGTTGTGCTACTAAATTTTGAAAAAGCTGCTCAAAAAAATATTCAAATGTTGCTCAAAAGTTGGCAAAAATATTAAAAAGTTGCTCATAAAATTTGAAAACTTGTTCGCATAACGAGCCATTTTATTAAAGAAGAAACTTGACAACACCTTAGCAACATGTTCAAATTGTTCTACACGTTACACTACGCAGAAGCATAAAATGTCAATGGTACTTGCTTATAGAATCATGAAGTGTCAATGGTGCTATAGTTCAGACATTTCCAACAAGGCAGCGTTTGGAGTTTAATATTTGAGAAACGTGAGAGCTTGGATATATTAAGAGTAGATGAACGATCTTCAAGCTCGATATTCAGAAAATGATTTTTGAGCCCCAGACGGGGATCGAACCCGCAACCTTCTGATGACCGGTGAGACGCTTTAACCATTGAGCTACCATGACAGTTGGTGAGCTAAGGTGCAAATTCGATGTATATGTGCGACCTAAGAGGAAGCCACTATATATTAATAATGATTGAAGCAGTTTATTAGGTAGCTCAATGGTTAGAGCGTCTCTACCGGTTTTCAGAAGGTTGCGGATACGATCCCCGTCTGGGGCTCAGAAATCATTTTCTGAGTATCGAGCTTGAAGATCGTTCATTTACCCTTAAGGCAGTGTTTGAAACATCACAACTGTCAAGACTGAAGTAATGCAGTGTTTTTACTCAGCCTACGATTCTTGCATAAATTTACAACCTCTTGCAACTATTATATCTAATCATAACAGATGCTTCGAGATAATCCTGAAGGACTGATTCTTGCTAAGAACTAAACTCGCTGCTTGGAAGACTAAAGGCTCTCTCAGCAGCTGCCGAGCTTGGTCGAATAACAAAAAGCGTCTTGACCAATGCCGCCCAGTATGAAAGTGTTTCTCTGTGGACTGACCACCATGCAACTTTGTAATCCTCATTTGTGATTACTACACCATCTGCCGCAGCTAAATATGCAGATAGCTCTTGAGCTAAATTGGCCATTGTGTTGTCATTGTTGAGAAAGGGAAAGTTTCTAGTGAGGCAGCTGTTGGATTAAGAGCTTGTATTTGTTCAGGGGCAACACAATCGTGCAGCCTTAAAAGCACGAACGGTACTGTGAAATTATACACTTGTTGGATACAAGCTTTTGCCTGTGCCATTAAATGGTTGTAGACTGCAGGATTACCATCAGTAACTTCTCTAGCAACAGCTGCGGTATTAGGGTAATGTTCAACAGCCACAGCATGTGCAACATTTAAGAGACGCTCATTGCAGGAAAATATCAATGACCGTCACCTTCCAGGTAGAATGTGGCACTAACAAAGTGTATTTCATCATCGACCACAGTAGCCAACTCCAAACGTAGGTCTTGGGCATCTTGATGATCATCAAATATATCCAGAAGATGTCAACGACTTACAGTGGACATTTCCTCGTTTTCCCGAAGAAACGACTATATACATCGCCAAAAAAATCTGACACTTGTTTAAGAATTTCACATTTGTTCCACCAACGTGTGTCGCTATTGGAACGCATGGACTTACCTGTTTTCTCCTTCCAAGAAGCCTAGCGTTGTAGATGTGAGAAAAGAGACTTATTCAATACTGGGTTAATGAATCCATGATTCTAAATGCAAACGAGGTAAGACATCAACCTCTGGGCCAATTCATTTACCTTCATTGCCTTTGCAAGTACTTCCAGGCGTAGGAAGCGCTGTGTAGGCTTGAAGTTTTCTTGTACATATCGAGCTTATAATGGCAAGTGCCTCGCCCTGTCTGGCTGTTCCGTCAGAGATAACAGCAGCCTTTTTCTCATTTTTCAGCTCATTCTTGACTTTCTCCTTTTCCAGTACCGCTGGTATGAGCTCTCTAAAGTTCGTGCTGCTATTTAGTTTATAACCATACTTCTCCAGGATAGGCCGAAGGGTATCCACTTTTGATAGTGGTATGCCACCAGAAAGAAGACACTCGACTACTTCAAGTCGAAACACTAGCATCTTTTCAGGCAATATTGATCCACTGGCATGATTCCGCTTGTCCTTCCTTTACAGACATCCCAAAATTGACTGGTTCTCCTTTTTGCTTTTTCCAATGTTAGAAATTCCGGTTAAATGCTTCTTTGATTTGAAGTGCTTGTCAACTGAATTTTTCTAGCAAGAGAGAGTTTCGCTACAAGTATTGCAACGCAAATTTCCAATCACCATGACAAAATGTTGACTTTGATAGTCCTTCACACGGTCCCATGCACTTCTATTGCATTTGCCTTTGCCTTTGTTCTCACCGCTTCCCTTTCCTTTGTATTTCCTTTCATTAGCACGAATTTTTCGCTTGCGAAAAATTGAAGCACTTCTTGGAACACTTAGGCTTGCTCCAGCATTTATGGCAACCAATGTTGGGTCGTTCACTTCAGTTTCTTCGCTGTCACTTGAACTAGAAATTAATGCTGCCATAATGGCGGCTTCGCTCGCTCTTCTCAGGCAATAATCGCGGGAAATTTGTGGTTTTTGTAGGCGGCAATAAATTGAAAATAACCGCTGTACAGTTCGTGGGCGATCGGGCGTCAATTAATTAAAACTGATTTACAAATAGTACAAATCATTCGCACGATAAATACATATCCACACTTGAGTATTTAAAAGTAAGAGTTAAGTTGTGTGTGGTTATATCTCAGATAAGTTCATTTGTTGCTCAAAGTTGCTCTGGGAGGCAAAAGTTGCCCAAGGCTCACGTAGCACAAAAAGTTGCTCAAAGCTCCAAAAGTTGCTAAAACGTTTCCAAGCACAATCTATAAGGGCCTAACCACAAGACTGCGGCAAAAACAACTCTGGAGAGTCCGCTAGAGGGTAACACGTCTAAAACCTGTACCGCTGACCGGTACTGGCGCAACGTAGCTGCAGAAGAGCCGGTGGAGAAACGTCAGGACTTTTTGATGTCACATATATCGGTTCCCTATCCCCATACAAATTTGTAAGTGTAAGAAAATTTTTGAATGTCAGAATCATATATTTTATCACCCAACCAAGACCATATGGGAGGCAAAAAATGCTACAGGGAATAGAATCTGTGACTATTCTAAATCCAGTGCAGTGCTCTGCCAACTAAGCTACGATGGGTTTTGCCGAGAGCATGGTAACGAGTTTTGTATGTTTAATCGTACTACTGCAGACATTTTCACTCGATTAGGTGAAATGGAGTCAAACTTGAGTGAAAGTAAATTTTAGTGTGCCAGAATCATTTTTAATATGGTAAATAACAGTGTGCGGGATATCAGTAATACATACATACATACATACGTCTAAAATACATTAAGAATTCATGAGGAAAATAGAAAAGAAAATCATAACCGTGTCGTGTCTTTATTTGTGATAAAGACACACGTGAATTTATATGTGAAGAAGAAGTTAATTTTTTCGACTTAGAGAACACATATTTCCAAACTTTCTTCGCAAATCAGTGTATTAGAAGGTTTGTTTTAGAAGTCATCTGAAAGACTTGCAGTACGTGATTTATTGGATCTAATACATTCGGCTATCGCCTCGTATTTAAAATCCCGATAAAGCATTCCTGCTCGGTTTTTAAATATTACAAATATCGATATATACCGTAGAATTCCGAAAGTAACGGCTCTCGTTATTTTGGATTTAGCAGGCCTTAGGGGCCGCTACTCTCGGGGAGCCGTTACTTTCGGGAGGGGTCCTACTTGCGGATAGTTAAAATATGTTAGGAAGAAACAGCTATTGAATTGACTTAGTTATCAAGCGATGAGAGGAATGAAATTTCCAACACTTTTATGACCAGATCTTATTACACTTATTGTCAAATTAGATATAAAACTACGAACATTTTGACCAGAATAAACAATAAAGCAAAAACAAGAAAGTCATTTTGATGCCATGCGTATACAGTGTCGTTTTCCTGCCTTTTTATGATGTTCTGCGTCCTCAGACAAAGCCACGGGAGTAGAAGACAATGGCTTTATTGCCTGAAACAATATAAAAACGATAAAAAACGACACCGTGAGCACATCGTCTCGACACCGTGTGCACGACAGCAGCGATGAGGAGTTTGACATGGTTGTTGGCAGCGATGGTGGCGACGTAAAAGAAGAACATGCTGTAAATATTGGAAAATTAACGATGAACACCTACTTTCGTAAAAGACATGTATTAGTACCTTTAAGTTGATTGTTAACTTTGAATACAAACATTACTTTTTGTTGGATAAACATGTGTTTGAAACATAAAAGCACCACATTCAAAGGAGCCGCTACTTTCGAAAAATTTTCGAAGTGTCACAAATTTGACGTTACTTTCGAGGGGCCGTTACTGTCGGAATTCTACGGAACATGTGTAAATATGTGCATATATAAATATGAACATTTGTAGATATGTACATATATTCATACATAGATACATACATACATACAGTACATACTTACATACATACATATATGCATAAACAAACAATATAATATGGACCCAGGAATGTATTTTGATTGTTAGCTACCAGACATATGCATAGTTTTAATATGTTTTACCAGTTTTTTACTTCCGGGGAAGTTTCTCATCTAGCAAATTCTATTTTGTAAATGTAGAATGGGTGATGTTGCGGGCATATAATTTGCATGTTGAGAAAACGTGACTACCTAATAAGCAAGAAGAGATATCGACATCCAAGTGCACCATTCTTGCTCATATCAAAGGCACTTTTAGATAAGATTCAAATTGAAATGTTTTCGTCGCAGTAACACTTTAAATCACTGGTGAACTGGACTAAAAAGCTCAAGTAGTTCGGATGCTATAGGTGAAAGTAAAAAACCTATTCGTAAATGTTGGCTTTTTGTTATTAGATATAACAAAAAGAGCTAATCAGACTATTCGAAAGAAAGATTATTCCTGTAGTGATTTACGACTTTCACAAAGCCATTAATTTTGTTTTCACATATCACACGAAACTTTTTCGTGCAATTACATAAAAAAAATGAATTATGCAAATACTGATAACTTTAAAAAACAAGAAAAGTGTTCCAGAAACTAAAGCTGGAGATAAATTCGTAAGTGTAAATTTGATGCAAGCATCAGAAAACACATCATCTGTAATTCTTAGTTAGAGGGATTGAACGTAGAGAAATGGTACGAATATTACTTATCTTCAAGTAGTTATTAGCTCCTCAGAGAATCCTCAAATTCGTGGATATCAGTATATCAATTGATAAAATAAAGATGCAGATTCTTCCTATCCTATATGATTTACAAGCACATTCTCCAAAACAAAAATGATAAATAGCAGCTTTAAAAGATGGTAAGATAACGGTTCTAACACAAACTGGAGAAAAAGCCAAAGACTCTATTGGGAATTTCTTCCAAAATAAGTCATGAATATTATTAGTAGTGCAACAATGCTAACTTTACTGTATTTGAACCAATAGAAAACCGTACTTTCATGCCCTCCTATAGACCAAGCATCCAGCTTTCATTATCTATGTATGGTCTGAAAGCAGTTTCATATGATTTTTCAAGAATCAGTTTCTAGCTGAAATGAGGCACGTGCCCACATGTAGATCCACTACCGTAAAAAGATGATACAAAAATACTCAAAAGAATTGGAAGAATATATAGTTTAACACTATTGCGACTGGATGTCTCCCCTTGACGAGTAAGATCGTCTGGCGTTAGCCGGAGTAAAATATTAGAATATGCACGTCGTCAGTCGAGAAAGGTTCAATAAGTATTCACCCTGCTCATAACGACATTGCATATACGTACCTGCACAAGGCGAAGTTGGGTATTAATTTGATGATGGCAACGATTGTACGTTTAATAGGTATATCTTAATTTATTTAATATCCTGTATATTTGCTGTAATTATGATTACCGCATGGCTGAAACTATTTATTTTTTCTTTACATAGATCCTGTGGTTGAAGCTGGAAATAAATCAATAAGTATTAATTTGATACAAGAGTCGGAAAACGCATCATCTGTTGTTATTAGTTGGAGTGACGACAGGTGGAAAAATGATACGAACGTTACTTACTTTCTCGTGATGATTTTCCGCTCAGAGGATCATCAGAATCGTCAACATCAGTATATCGATTCAAACAAAGTTGTAAGTTTCTATAGTCTTAATGTGCTCAACAGGTCACACAAGAGAATAAAGGAGATGGACAAACTTAATGATCTGTAAAGAAGTATTTCTAATTTAAATATCAATGTTACTTCCGTCCCAATGACTTGCCTTTATTTACCTTCACTAATGTAAACGTATATCTAGGTTTAGTTTGGTTGCGCTTTCTGACGCGCAACCTAAAACACTAGCTTGTAATAATCAGAATTTCACAAAGCCGCAATAGATAGAAAATTTATAAACTACGAATTGCAGGGAAAAAGGCCTGTATTCGAATTGATTACAGCAGTTTTTTTTTTAACTTGGGCTTGCGAAAGTTGTCCAACATTATTTCCCTAGTCAGTCTCTTCCCTGTTGACTGCCTTTCTCTTGGCGGTAAGGAATTTGGTTGTAAGGAATTCAACACTTTCACTACATCATGACAGAAATTCTTCGTCAAACATTCTATATTGAGAAGTGGTGACTGAAACGAAGTCAAGAAACCCTCTTGAAGTGCTTAATCCGTTTCATTACCTTTATTGTTATGAAATTGACCTGCAAAGCAATATGGTGTCGTATCATGAAGAACCAGGCACATTTTTTGCTTTAGTTACATTGTGGGCTTAGCCTCCTCGTCAAGAATACTAGGAGTTTTTAGTCCCCCTTGCTGTCTATTCCGCATCAGTGAATATTAATGAATGAAATGACTGATACATTTCTGTTGACAAATTCAATTGGCCTTCGGAAAGATACCAATCTCTGAAGTTGTTTTCTTCGCAATGTAATCAACATGTTTCTCCCAAATTGAGTACTGGTTGATTTTGATTACTATTGATATATTTTATGGTCATATACTATTTAGTCTTAAAGGAGTTAAAACCATGCGATGGTCACATTGATGTCTTTCCTCCTTAGATTACCAAATATAATGCATCGTTTGTAAACTTAAAAAAAGGGATATCATATATTGTTGAAGTGAGTATAGACAAAGTTACCCGGCGAGCCGGGTAAAAATACTTTGTAGAGTAACCGAGAACTTGACATATTGATAGAGGAGCTTTTACAATTATTGTTTCCTGAGCCTCCAAAATTTAAGGGAAAAATAAGCGAAATCGAAATCAGATATATAGATATAATGCAATTATGACTTTCCTTTGTGCTTTCCTGGTAAACTGTCAATCAGTTTTAGAAGTGTACATACATATCAGATTGTATATATATATACATATAAAGCATGATCGAACACAAGTATCGATTATAAAGAAAATGGTGTGGCAAAAAGAAGATCAATGTAGAATAACCACTCATTCGTCTCAAATAAATAACGTTTTATTTCACACACAAACATTTTCGCTTTTAGAGAGACAGAGAGAGACAGAGAGAGAGAGACAGAGAGAGACAGAGAGAGAGAGAGCACAGCTTACCAAACTCCTTTTATGACTATCGCGTCTCCCTGACGGACATTCCTGGGTCCATATTATATTGTTTGTGTATGTTTGTGTATACATACATTTATGTATGTATGTATGTATGAATATATGTACATATGCACATGTGTACATAATGCTTTATCGGATTATAAATAAACAGGTGAACAATCTGATGAAATAAAATCTCGAGTGCCCAAATGCTACTACTTTAAGACCCAGCCGGGACCTGTTGCAAAAATGCAAATTTTGGCCTCCCGGCTGGGAATCGACCACGCGATCCCGTGAATCTTGTGCGATGCTCTGCCAATTGAGCTACGGAGGCCGTTGCCGAGAGCATGCCTACGAGTTCAGTATTTATAAGGTGGGAATGCACCAGATTCGCGGGGTCGCGGGTTCGATTCCCAGCCGGAAGGCCAAAAGTTGCATTTTCGCAACTGGTCCCGGCTGGGTCTTAAAGTCATGGTATCTGGACACTCGGGATTTTCCTTCATCAGAATTGTTCACTTACAGTAAGCAGTCGAGTGAAAATGCTATAATGTTTCTATACATATATATTCAGCGAATCGTGTGACTCTTTTTCATTCCTTACCCTGATGGATTAGCCCAGTCTTCAAATATGATCATACGAATTGATAACGTGTACATTTTTATTTAAATAGTTCATTATGTTAGGCGTTTTTTCGTGAACCAGTTAATCGTTAATTGTTGATTCTTTTAGGTATCTGCTTTCCATGGGGATCATTGTAGACATGATAGAATAGAAAGATTAGAGTTTCTGGGTAAGAGGAAATTCTTGCTTATAATTTGACCGGAGGAGAGGAATGGGACGGGCAGAATGCAATGGGTGCCACGTGTTCAGTTTTAAGGTTGCCATTCCGGTAAACGTATACGTAATTATGAAGTTTAAGAATGCGTTGAAGGGGGCGTGATTGCATAAAACAGAGTAGCTTAGGCTTTCGTATTCGAACGAAACAACGCCAAACCACCCGCTAAACCCTGTTATGGATGAAAGCTGAAATCAATGATTAGACCAAAATTTGAAGAAAAAACTTGCAGAGTAGGATGGTGTTATACACTTCCAATCTTATAAGAGGTTATTTCACCCTTAGCTGGAGGTTGATCACCGTCGAAGTGGTCCGCAGGGAGACTAAAAGTCATTAGCAAAAAGTTTTCCATATTTGGCTTCACTTTTTATGGGCAGTTGACTTTTATGTTATAATGGACTTTACTGACCCAATCTCATACCCAAGGTATTTTAACTCCGCTGTGAAAGGTCAGTGAAAGTTGTTCATAGATCGGGTGGTCACATGACCCACAGTGACCTCCGGGTTAGTTTTGCGTAGCTGGGATCGCTTATCTAGCCGAAAAGTCCCAGCAAATGAACAGTGCTATCTACGTTTAAGCAACCTTAGACTTAAATTTTAACTGTCGAATCGTCAGTTGTCCACATTATAGGACTATTTGGCGGATAAAATTTAGGTTAGTTTATTCCAATGATCTACAGTTCTGTTCTCTCGTGAAGACTCATTCACGGAATACCATGTCCGCGCTTCGTACCGATGGCTCCTAAGTTTCGGTGTCTTATGATTTGGTGATTTTTATGGTACTAAATCCTTTGTCTTAGTTTATTTTGTTTACTTAATGAAACATCAAAGAAAAATATACACCGTTCGACAGAAATGGTGACATCAAAAGCTAATTCATGTCAATTTCACAGGCAAGTACAAAATGTACTTGTTACTCTTAACAGTGTACCCTGCCAGTGGCGGATCCTGGATGGAGCCAACGGGCCCGGGCCCACCTTTCAATACGATGATAACAAGTGTAATTTATGATAAATTTGCTTAATAACTGAAGAAGCAGGCAAAGAAAACAACTACAAGTGTTCATCTACCAAGTAGTTTATAAAACGCATATTAACAGGTTTTATTGTATATAAATACATACTATAGTACATTATATATATAGTTGCACATTTTGGTAAATACTATAAATTCTCGCTTGAATATCTCTATGGTTACTAAAAACAATCTCAAACAACTAAACACGAACTTTTCTGGAGAAGCTCGTAGCTGAAGAGAAAATGTTACTCTTTATTTGCTACTCCTAGGCTGCTCCCCCCACCTATAAGCGAAGTCTGGATCCACTGGTGTCTACGGTGTCAATATTACTTTGCGTTAAAGTATAACATATTTGCCTATAAACAGCTTGAAACACAAACGATGTAGATAGAAAAAAGAAAGAAGGAAGTTACTTACTGCAATCCCTAGCACCGAGCTAACTTAGTTTGACAAGACCTGGTAAAATAAATCTTTCTTTAACACTAAATGCCAATTAATGTAATGCAGCCATAGTACTAAAAATATACAGCTCTTGTGCAGAAAAGTGTGTATCTGTCGTTTCCTAACCTAAACTCCTTCCAGGATTAATCACACCTACATTTGATGTGTCTTATAATTGAAACTGTTTGTCAAAAGTGAGGTGGAACGGTACCTTCACGCCCGTCAGTCACGACGCCCTGGCATTCTTTTTTTAATTAATTTTTTCTTTTCGTAAATGTAAATTTGGAATGAAGAATCCGTTGCCATTTATCAGGTGTCGACGTCTAAGTATAAACATCTACAATTTTTAGCTTGATCTCGTCACATGGTAAATAAAGCATTCATATGTCGAGAATACCAATAAAAAAAAATTAGAATAATTTAAGATATGTCAAAAGATTGACTCATGATTGGTGTTTGCAGTGGCGTTTCCTTGTCTCAGTAATCCTTGTTCTGTCAATCAAAAATGTGAAAGAGTTGGATATGATGGACAACGCAAATGTGATTGCATAGATGGTTTTGAAATGTCTAATGGAATTTGTCGAGGTATGTGAAGCTGTATCACAAAGGGGTTCTTCGTTCTGATATTGATTTGAAGGATCAGCGTACAGGTGATTACTTTTGCTATATGGGTGAACAGTATTCAAACAAAAGAAGATTCCATTGAAAATTACATAGTAAAGAGGTTTATGTTAAGCGGCCTATCTTTGAGCTGGTTGTTTAAATTATTTGATAATTTTTTATTTAGGAACAAACGTTTTAGTAAAATGTGTCACATAGATTCTGAGCGCTAACATACTGCAAGAGTAAAAGGAATAGAGCGGCAGTCGATGGTCGCCCTCAACCTGATGATGTCACTAGATTGAAGTATCGGATCGTTGGGTCGAAATGTAGTCTGTCACATAATGTTTTAGTTACAAATGTTCTTAAAAGCAGTCATTTGTTAAAGAGTATGAACAGTCGTGATCATTTCTAATTGATTTAACAATTGTTCCTAAGTTTGTCATGTTTCCATAATTTAATTGTTTCCGGCCTTCCCATGAAACCACAGCAACAACCTCTAATTGAGCTAAAATATACACCTATATATTGTATTCCCTAAATATAGACGTGACATATTGTTTTTCCTGCATGTTGTAGGTCCGTTGCTAACTAAATAAACCTCGCAACCATCGTGAATGCTTAAACTATGAGCTACTCAACTCATGCAACAGGTCTGGGAAACAAAATTATGCCCCAAGGGACAGACTTTATACAGTGCATCCGACGGGGTTTGTCCCTGGGATACATCCCTCCGAAATTACTTTGCAACTGGGAACAGTATACTCACGTAATCCATTTTAAATTCACGAAAGTATCTCGTAACAACTAAAAGCTTTATATCAGTGAGGATGTGCAGTGTTTCGATCGTACTTCAGAATCATACTCAGGGTAACATGAACAGAATTACAACGCTGCATATCCTCACGGATAAAAAGTGTTAAGTAGTAATGAGTATCTCTCGTGTAATGCGCTCATTTTGAAATAACACGAATGCATAGTCAACGAGTAGCTTAAGAAACAAAGGGATGGAAATCAAGCTATTAGTTTGTTCTGTTTCTGTTTTGTTAGTTTCATGAATGTTATTTCTTGAGATGAAAAATCTGAAAGCTGATTCGTAATTTCAGAAAGGTATCCTTGTCATCGAAACCAGTGTCACCTAAACAGTACATGTCGGCCAGATGGACACAGTGGAAGTTTCAAATGTATATGTAATGAGGGCTTTGAAGACGTAAACGGAACTTGTCGAGGTGAGCTGTTAACTAATTAAACGTCATCAATGATTTGCAAAGATAATCCATATGATCTTTGGTAGGGGTGTAACAATAAATTGAACTATCGATATATGTCAACAATAAGATTTTTCTACTTGGTAAAATGTTAACTTCTAAATAGAATTTCATATATAGCCTTTAAATGGTTTGTATCTTATTTAAGTGTTCGCACTTAAAGTGCAAACATTTTTGTCTAATTCTGCTCCTAATACATCTGGTGTAACCCATGGCTCAATATCTTTGGAGCTGTTTTATTTGCTAACGACAACTGCCGCAATGGACGTTGTCATTAGGAAACAAAACCAAATTCAAAGTCTTCAAAAAATGCTGAAGTAGAAGGGTCGCTTACTTCCAAAACATGTCAATAAATAATAAAAACAGACTAAAAAGCATTGTACAGTTGTTGGAACTTTCTTAAAACGTACCTGAATCTGGTTTGTTTGTCATCAAATCAACAATTCCTGCCTACACTTGCCGGTCAGTACGAAAAACGTTGATGTTTGGACGTTATCTTGACATCATTATCAGGTGAAACGACCTAGTTAAGAGAAGGAGACCTTAACAATTGCGATAATATGGCAAATTGCCAAAACTCCTACAATAGTTCTCCGTACTTTACAGGTTATACATTGTGGGCAGGAATCTGCAATGGCTACTCGTACTGATACAATTCTGTAACGGTGTAGTGTGCTTGAAATTTTGCTGATATGGATAGTTATTGTGAAATATATATCAGAGATTAGCATTGTCTGTTTTAATTTCGCTTTCCTGTAAGCACAGAGGATTGTATTCTGTTTCTATTTTCTCATGTCCAAAGCTGTGCTTTGTTTCTTGTGGTTCAGTGTTACGTCATTAACATGAACTAGAACGATACTAAGTCATTAAAGAGAGTTTGAACTAGAATAAACTCCGGGTACTTTAGGATAAGTGGAGAACAGGACGGAAAAATTTAGGGTTATGGATTGGGTAGTCTTTCGATAGGGTTAGTGTCAGGGTTAGAGTCAGCGTTAGCCAAAAGGGTTAGCGATGGCATTAGCCACTAGAGTAAGGGTTAGGTTCAGGATTTATGTAGGTTTTGGATCAAGGTTAGGGTTATAGGGATTGTGGGTTCGAGTACGTTAGACTGTATAAGGCTAGCCCTATCTAGGCTAGCCCTTAATGGTTATTACAGGTGACATGTACAACCACATTTACAACAACCCTTTTAAAATTAAACTAATTAATAAGTTTATTAATTAGTTTAATTTTAAAAGTGTTGTTGTAAATAGTCCCTATATAAAGAAATGAGTACAATAAAGCTGTCTCTTACTTTCTCTTCTGTATAAACTTGTCAAATTCTCAAATAATTTTGACGATATTCAAACGATATTTTCATAATCTTGCAATCAATGAGAATTGATTTGTCCCTTTCAATAAGTCGCCTGAGCCTGAATGCTTGTTCAGCCATTGTAGATCACGTTGTATTAATCTTAATTCAGTGAACAAAACAACATATGATGTGAAATGGGCATTTTACCGACGTTGCTAATGTGGTTTATTAGTCAGAGTGACACTGTTATCATCCTGGGCTTAAATCTAATTTGATTTTGTTTTTAGGTCCACGTATCCGAAATTTTCAGAATTTTTATTTAAAATTTAGTCTACAACGTCCAATTTATGATTGTTGTTTTTTAACCTCTTTTTTGTGTTTTGGGAGAAATGGCTTAATGGCGACAACTTTCTTGATAATTTTGGAAGCCAACTATTCTAAAATAAACGTAAAAAATACCCATGAACCAGGAATTTTGCCAATAAAAAAGAGTATTGGAATCAAACGATCCTGGAACTCGAGCTGCCATTCTTAGCCTGGGAGTGAATGATAATGCAACATGTTAATGAGATCGCGTGTCGTCTACAAATATACGTGTCAATGCTGTGGAGCATTGTATTTGGGCCAAACACGGTGCCACTTACATACGTGAATCTCAGAACACATGGGGGTTTCGCCTTTGAAAGGTAAGAAACAGGCAACAACTTTGTTTCCTACTTCTAGTATCCAGGCTCATACTCGCCAGACTAATCACGCCATTTCTCCCAACGATTTATCCATCATTTCTTCCCGCCGGTCTTCCTCTAACTTTGAACTCCCCATTCGTGAGAGTTTACTTATTTCTAAATACAAACCGTCTCTCAACGAAAATATCTCTTCTATATCTCTTTCTCTATTGCAATATAAAGATCAGAGCCCAGCTCAGAATTCTTAAATGTATCGCCATAGTAAAAGAGACAACTCGAAAAGTTTTAAAACATGATTACTAACGTTTCGTTGCGGCGTGCAACGTCTTCAGAGTATAGATTTACAAAGGTGAGGAAAAAACTATATATATGGACCTATAATTTACATACTGGAATAATTAGACGGCTAACCAACAGAAAACTGGGTGACCTGACAGGAAGTGACAGGCATACGGAAGAGGAAATTATTAGAATTTATAGATCCATATATATATATATAGTTTCTTCTCACCTTTGTAAATCTCTACTCTAATTCGAAGATGTTGCTTGCCGCAACGAAACGTCAGTAACATGTTTTAAAACTTTTCAACTTGCCTCTTACTATGGCGATACATTTAAGAATTCTGAGCTGGGCTCTGATCTTTATATTGCGATAATGCAACAGTTTGAATTTCTAAGTATCGATAACAACACGGAAACAATTATTTGCTATTTCTGGAAGCGAATAGAAACGAACCGATTTAAAAAACTAAGGACGACGAGGTGCTAATAAATTTGCATTATAAAGATTATTTCACTGCTCGGTTTTTTAGTTATAAGAACCTGTGAGGAAGACCTTGAAGCCGAGGGTTGTCCAGGTACCCGTAAAGGCAAGTATACAATAGATTTTGTTGCATTGTATTTGTTGTAGTTCAAGCATCGAATTTATTACATTTCTTATCCGTCCTCTGCCTTCATCTTGTGGCAAGGTCGACAAATACTACCAGCGAGAGGCATTTGAGCTACATCAAAATATGCAGAGGAGGAGAGGAGATGAAGCGTATTAGGAAGTTCATGCAAGCTAGGACGGCAAAAAAATTTAATTTAAAATTCAAAAAATTTTAAAAACTATGCTAGTGTGAATTTGAACTTTTTGCTTGATGGGAGTTGTAAAGAAAACTAAAAGGAAGAAGAAAAAAATAATTAAGAACAAGTTTATAACAGAAAAAACGAAAGCAATATTGTTTCGAGAATAGCTAACATCGTGTTCACAAGTCAGTTCAAAAATTACAGAAAAGACTGAGACATCATAAAACTCCAGTTTGAAGTCGCTTTTAGTTCAATTTGAGTAAAAACAAACTTAATTTGGAGGGTCGAATAACATTGAGATAGATCACAAACCGACCTCAGCATGCCAACTTTGGGCGTTTAGTCCCAGATCAATTTGATTTAGATTGCTCTACAACGTGAACGCAAAAGGGACTGATGATTGGCATTCTATAACTTAGCCACCAGGTCAATCAAGAAAACACCGAAGTTTACCTGGAATTTACGTGCAGGTTTTTCTTGTGTACACAATAGTTAACAATTATCCCACAAGCGAAACTATGCGAAAAAAAAAAGAAGAACATGGATGAATAAAGGGTGTGCAGTGTAGTAACCGTGACGTCATGTCACGTGAGAGTAAAAGGAAAAAGGGCGGAACCCAGAGATGTTGTACAGTTGTTATGTCACTTCCAGAATAAAGAAGTGTACTACATTGGCGACGAGGATAAAACCAGTTCTGTTACAATTTGAGAATTAACGATGGCCACACACGGGAAGATTGGCGAGTTTGATCCGGAAAATGATGACTGGGAGCTTTATGTGGAAAGAGTAAAGTTCTATTTCGAAGCTCATGGAATAACGAATGCTGACAAAAGAAGAGCCATATTATTGACTGCAATGGGAAACAAAAGTTATAAACTACTCAGAAGTCTAGTAGCTCCTAATCCACTGACAGATAAGACATTCGACGAACTAGTTAAAGTAATGAAAGATCATCAGAAACCGACGCCTAGTGTGATTGTTCAACGGCACAAGTTTGACACCCGAGACAGACAACTGAACGAATCTGTAGCAGAATTCTTGGCAAAACTACGAGAGATTGCTCAGTACTGCGAATTTAAAGAGACATTGGAAGAACGATTACGTGACAGGCTCGTGAGTGGAATCCGCAACGATCGTATTCAACGACGACTTTTGGCAGAACCAAAATTAACATTTAACGAGGCGCACCAAATTGCGATTGCCATGGAGTTGGCAGAAAAGAACAGCCAAGCATTGAGAGATGAACAAACCAGTGAAGAAGACCACAAATTGACGGTAGATAAGCTTGCTGGAGAGTGGAAAGGCAGAGAATGCTTCAGATGTGGCGGAAATCACCGTTCAGACGAATGTAAGTTTGTTGATGCATCGTGTTTCCGTTGTAAGAAGAAAGGGCACATAGCGCGAAAGTGCAGAAGCGAGTCAAATCGATCATCGCCTAGAAAATCAAATCGAGCACAAAATCAAGAGAAAGACAACGACAATCAAAGGAATGTCCAACAGAATCAATCGGCCAATTTTTTACAACAAGAAGGAAGGGGTATAAACCTGGATTATGGAATGTATGAGTTAAGAGAAGAAAAGGCGGAGCCTTTGAAGATCAACGTTGAAATCAACAACCAAAAGCTTTTGATGGAAGTTGACACAGGAGCAGCCGTCTCAGTTATCGGACACGAAACATGGAAGAGAATTGCTAACCCCGGCGGTAACCTCCAGCCAACAAACATGATATTGACGACGTATACGGGGGAGAAAGTCAAAGTGAAAGGGGAATCGAAAGTTCAGGTAAAATACAACAAACAGTATTTTGAACTGCCAATTGTGGTCGTGGAGGGCCGAACACTGTCGTTGCTAGGGAGAAATTGGTTGCGCGAAATTAAATTAAATTGGGAAGAAATCTTTTCGATGAACGTGACTAGTATCGTGAGAGAGTTGGTTCAAAAGTATCCAAAGGTATTTCAGAGCGGGTTGGGGACGTTACAAGGCACAGAGGCTCGAATTCACGTCGACAAAGATGCAAAACCAATTTATTGCAAAGCCCGCCCAGTTCCTTACCTCTTGAAAGCAAAAATTGAAAATAAGATTCAACAGCTAGTCGATGAAGGAACAATCGAACCCGTACAATTCAGTGAATGGGCAGCACCAATAGTACCAATCGTGAAAGAAGACGGAAGCGTGAGAATATGTGGCGATTACAAAATGACAGTAAATAAAGTATCGAAATTAGACAATTATCCGATTCCCAAATCTGAAGACCTCTTCGCTAGTCTGAATAGGGGTCAACAGTTTACAAAGCTAGACATGAGTCAGGCCTATCAACAGTTAAAATTAGATGAACATTCCAAACAATACACAACAATCAACACACACAAAGGATTGTTCAGGTACAACCGACTCCCTTATGGCATTTCAAGCGCACCAGGAATATATCAAAGAGTTATGGAGAATTTATTGCAAGGAATACCATATGTCTTAGTAAGGGTGGATGATATATTGGTATCTGGAGAGAATGAAGAGGCCCACCGTAAAAACCTTGAAGAAGTCCTTCGGAGGTTAGCAGATGCAGGATTACGTTTGAACCCCAAGAAATGTGTATTCTTGGCAGAAGAAGTGGTGTATCTGGGGCAGAAGATCAACAAAGATGGTGTAAAACCGGTGGATGAGAAAGTCAAAGCAGTGACAGAGGCACCAGTGCCCAATAATGTATCACAACTGAGGGCTTACTTGGGCATGTTGAACTATTATCACAGATTTATACCAAACCTGGCAAGTGAACTTGAACCCCTCTACAAGCTGTTACGGAAAAACGAAGCATGGAAGTGGGGACCACAGCAACAGCGGACTTTTGAAACATCCAAAGAAATGCTTAAGTCATCCAAACTGATTGTGCACTATGACAGCAAGAAGGAAGTCCTCTTACAATGTGGCGCTTCACCTTACGGGGTTGGCGCGGTTTTGTCACATGTCATAGAAGATGGTTGGGAGAAACCCATTGCATATGCGTCACGCACGTTAGCACCGGCAGAGAAGAATTATTTACAGTTGGAAAAAGAGGCACTCGCAATAATCTTTGGTCTTGGCAAGTTCCATCAATATGTGTATGGGAGGAAATTCACCATAATAACTGACCACAAACCGTTGCAAGGACTGTTTAACGAACAAAAAGGCATTCCAGTTACAGCGGCAGAACGCATCCGTCGATGGGCACTCACCTTATCAGCTTATGAATACACGATCCAGTATAAAGCAGGTAGCGAGCATACCAATGCCGACGGCTTGAGTCGAAATCCAGCCAATGAAACAGTGTCACGTGTTCCCAGGGTTGGAAACATAGACTTCTCGTTAGGCTGTTTGGACAACACTCCTGTAACATCCGCAAAAATCAGAGATTCAACCCGGAGGGACCCAGAATTGTCTATGGTAATGCGTTACATCGAAAACAACTGGCCAAATACTTCAGAAACACTTCTGGAGAGTTTAAAACCCTATTATACTCGTCGAGACGAATTGACTGTTGAAGATGGATGTATACTATGGGGACAAAGAGTTGTGATACCTCAACAACACCGACAAAGTATGGTGGATGAAGTGCATGTGGGACACCCAGGAGTTTGTCGCATGAAAGCTATTGCAAGATCGATAATGTGGTGGCCCAAGATGGATGTTGACTTGGAAGCCAAGGTAAAAACATGTGAAAAATGCGTGGTAAATCAGAAAATGCCTCCTGCTGCCCCCCTGCATCCTTGGGAATACCCTCACAAGCCATGGTCAAGACTTCACGTTGACTTTGCTAACCCGGTTTATGGCAAAATGCTGTTAATTATTGTTGATGCATATTCAAAGTGGATAGATGTCCATGTGATGCAAACGTCCACAAGTACAGCGACTGTAGAGAGACTAAGACAGACATTTTCAACACACGGACTACCTGAGATTATTGTGAGCGACAACGGCTCAAACTTCACAAGCAAAGAATTTGAAACTTTTCTCAAACTCAATGGCATAATTACAATGGCACCCTATCATCCCGCATCAAATGGCCTGGCTGAAAGAGCAGTACAGACGGTGAAGGAAGGCATTAAGAAACAAGCCGAAGGTACATTGGAAACCAAAGTTTATCGATTTTTATTCCAGTACAGGATAACACCACATAGTACCACGGGCCGAACACCGGCAGAGTTACTTATGAACTGGAAGCTAAAGTCTCGGTTAGATCTAATTCGACCAGATGTTAGCAGAACAGTTACAGTTCAACAAGAAAGACAGAAACAGCACCATGACATTAATACTCGACAAAGGAAGTTTTCGGCGCAAGATCCCGTTTACGTCAGAAACTATGGACGAGGAAGCAAATGGATCCCCGCAAGAATAATCAATAAATCAGGTCCAGTTTCCTATACAGTCATATCAGAGGGTGGGAAAAATACGAAGAGACACCAGGACCAAATTCTGAATCGAAAGTCAACCGGAATGAATGAGCCGAATGAAAACCCAAAGGAACTTGAGGAAGAAGAAAACCAGGAACCTAACCAAGAAAAAGAACCAAAAAGACCACCAGAGGAATACAGCTATCAATTCAATCAACCTAACCCTTGTGGCAGTGAGTTGAACGGAACAGTGAAAATTGAAGATTCCGGTCGGTCACCAGTGCGGAATCGAGTTCCACCAAGCTACTACGGATATTCTTGACATTTAACTTTTAATATATAACTGGATGTAAGTTCACATTTTGTTAAAACTGTAGGCAACATTTTAAAGAGAAAGAGTTGAAACCGAAGGAGGAGAGGTGTAGTAACCGTGACGTCATGTCACGTGAGAGTAAAAGGAAAAAGGGCGGAACCCAGAGATGTTGTACAGTTGTTATGTCACTTCCAGAATAAAGAAGTATACTACATGCAGTCTTTCTTATAGTTGGAAACGCAAAAATCATTATGGTGCTGGGCGAAACAAATATGTTGAAAGAATTAGGCATCATTTGTGACTGGTCTACCGTGTTAGTGCAGAACGAAAGCAAAGTTGATGAAAGCAGAATATTAAGATACTACCGTTCTGGGCAAATTATCGTTGCACTTTTCTGCCAGAAACTTTCGTTTTCTCCCCAATTAGTTTCCCAATCCTAACCGTAACCCTAAACTTGATCCTGTTTTAATCTTCATCCAGGTCCTAATCCTAATGTCATTCCCAATACTAATTCCAATACTAATTGTAACCCCATCATAATGATAATCCTTATCCTAATCCTGTTCCTAATCCCAGTCCTAATCCTCGTCCTAATCCTATTTCCGTAATCCTAATTTGGATCAGTTACGAACTTATGTTATATTTAATCTTAGGTTTTTCCTACCTTCCTGAGTTATATGAGCCTAATCTGAGCTGTATACGTCGCTTTACAAATGTTTGTGTTCCTTTTTTAGAGACCAATACTGGAAAAATAATTGCTTCAGTTGTAACTCCGTTGGTAGTAATAATTGTGATCGCCTCTTTCGTTATTTTTTGGAAGCGTCATCACAAAAAGAGGCGCCCTGCAAAGGAGATGACACAAGTGATGTCCTTCTCAAATCCTGGGGTTTCAACACCTACAAATTCTTCAGATTTTTAGTGTCCATTTAGACATTTTCTAAAATACTCAATAATTTGTCAAGAAAAGATAAAAGAAGTTGGCTCCTAATTATTATACTGTAGATTGGAAACAGTATTATCTTATTAACTTGTACTTTTCGTTCAAAAATTCCTGAAACTTCAAAATAGTGGGAAAACATAGACATTTAGGTTTATACGTATTTTGAGAAAGATACAATATTCACGTCCGAACTGTAAGGGATTTACTATTGTTTGCCTTGTACATGCCCGCCTAATCACGCACGTGAGTGAAGTCATTGTGTATCCCACTCTATTAGTACTGATTATAATTTATAAACTTGATGCGCATCACATGTTTTTCCACCAACAGTGTCTTGTGTGGGTTCCTGATGAACAGGTAGGTCAGAATTGGGTAAAGTTTCTCTTAAAGTGCAGGAAACGGCATTTCAGGGACCCAAGAATTCAGAAAAGTCTGGGGGCCCGTGTCCCCGCAAATTCCAGAAAGCTTGCGCTTCAATCTCGGCCGTCATCATTCTCGGTAAATTCATCCTTATATACCTGTGTCCGCCCTAAACCAATGGGCTGGCTAAGCTTACTGTTCGGTCCCACATATTGTATCTATTACGTAAGGAACACAGCTTATTCAGGACAGAGTTACCTTAAATATTGATGAAAAAATAATCAAATAAAAGATAAGAAATTATCAAATTACTAAAAAGTTTTACTATAGTTACTAAAGTTTATGGCTGAGTTTGTTTTGTAGTCACATACGTGAGTGGTCCCCAAGCTTAAGCGGTCAGGACGCTACGATATTGCTCTCCCCAGCAATACCCTTTTTATTCCAGAGTGGTAAGTTTTGAAGGAAAAATCATTGATTTTCAGAGAAATTACGAATAAATGGAGATAGACTCCAGACCTAATGGTTGTTGAAAACGGGGAACAAAATGAACCAATAGCCATGCTGTAAAGTCCTTATTAATCTCGTTTGTTCAGTCTAAATTAGCAAGATTTTACCTCCAGTTTTTTTCACATAGATCTCGTTCCTTCGTCGCTCGAACTGCTCATAGCTATGGACTTTTTGAAAACCTAAGGCAAATGCTTCCTGTATGAAACTCTTTCTCGATTAATAATTTACTGATGTCCATTGTCTTAACACTTGGTTATCATCGAAAAACAATTTGAAAATCAACTGTAATGAGTTCACGTTTTTGCCAAAGAAACAGTGACGCTTGAAAATTAATCTTTATCTGCCGTTCAATTCAATGTAATCCCCTCGCCCACCGCCCAAAGCGCGGTGCGAGGGTACTAATCTTGACGTGCGTGGAGTCCTGTTACACGCGTGGATACTAGGGAGAAAAATTTTCGCTTTGTGTATGTATCTTTATATATATATATATATATATATATATATATATCCATGGTGTCCGGTCGCTCAAAAATGCCGTGTGCCAGCTCGGGGACTGGTATGTTGTTGAACAAACCGTACTTAGGTACCGTATTGAAGCAAATCGATTTGGTCTCGTTATTTTTTCCCTTGTATGGATCTCTCGCAAGTTGTTTACATTATTTGAACTCTGAAGCCAGTAAATGATTTAAGACCGGCAAAGGAAATGGCTTTCTTGGTGCCTGAGGCTGGTTTCGCCACCTCAGTAACTGGACAATTTATGACTTGACAGAGCAGTTCTCAAAATTAGCTCCTTGGAATATGCATTTGCCAACTGTTCACTTTTTGCAGCAACGCTTTGTCTTGGTTCTTTCTGATTTATATGAACAAGAGACGTAAGGGAACTCGCTTGCTGTCAGGACATTTGCTAAGCGACTAACTGTATTAAAACGACATTCTTCGCAGAAGTTGAAAAGATGTCGATTAGTATAAATCTTGGGACTTTTCGTGTTGTGGTAACCACTTACCTGAGCTGCACAATCACAGGTACGTCTGAATCAAGTAGCTTTGAAGTACAAGTTCTGTGAACGGAATTGTTTTGAGCAGCTTTCAAAAGTAGCTTCCCGACTTCATTCTTCCCTAAGGGAGACCTCTTGTACGAAATATTACCGCTTGGATTTTGCTGGTGTTTATTGGTAAAGTAGAATGAAAATTCTGGTTCATCCATCTCTGTACGACGATTATTTTTCAACATTTTGCAATATTTAACCGGACAGCGTTCATGGTCAATTGTTTGAGAAGTGGGATAGAACACTCATCATCTAGAAGACTTGTCCAGGCCATGACAGTCTTTGGATGCTTTCTCCGCTTTCCACACAAAGATTTCATCGCCTCGATCAGGATTTTTTCCCTATGAAATGTCGCCCCACTGAAGACGTTAAGATGTATTTTTGGCTCGAAACAAAAATGCAAGGTAAACAGCCACCAGGTAACTCGCTGCAAAACTACTTGTTTTTGGTCACCAAATTATCCTTCGGCAAAACAGTTGTCCGCTTCAGTCTTTCTCACTTCAAGAGTGATTTGTGCTTGATGACCTTTGCCGTATTCGATCGGTAATGCTTTCATCGGGAGTTTAAAACCTCTCAAGAAAGTTTAAAGTCATCTGTGTGTAAATTTACCGTTAAACCCTTTGTGTTGAGGTGGCACTGAATGCTTAGTTGAAAATACGCAAGAGTTGCAGGTTTATACGCCATTTTTCTTTTTTATTGATGTTTTGCCTTGGAAAAAGTACGTCTTTTACTTCCCTCTTCTCGTTCTTCTTTCGACAAAACTTGCACAAGCTTTGCTTGTCGTATTTTGTTTTATGTTTTGTATTTTCCGATTTTTGGTCAGCGATAAAACTGCATAATTCGTTCATGTTTTCTTTGTTTACTTCGTCGATTTCGTAATTCGTTTCATCTTCGTCACCAAAGTCTTGTACTTCCGGATGAATACTTAGCATAAACCCTTATCATAGCTAATCTTAAAGACATTTGTAACCAACTTTTAGGTAACGTATAATTTATCAATTTTTAAAGTCAAAAAAAATGTCAGAAAAATATTCAATCATGAGCTGTCCGTAATGCCGGTATCCGTTTGATAACCTATGAGAATGCTCCACTTTTTAGACGGGAAGTCTGGTCATCTAATAAAACAAGCTTTCTTTAAGGCAAAGTGAGTGAGAAGTCTAATTGGAAAATGACACGAATTAGCATAAACCCGCAAATAATTCAGGGTATTGATCCTATCATTCATTGTTTAATAATTTGATTGTAAGGATGGACATCTTACCATTTGTTAAACCGTTCAACGTTATTCTCACCAAACTTTTTGTTTTAATAAAGCAGAATTGAAATTTTAGACGTAAATATGACTATAAGCAGTCTAAACATAAAATAATTTCCAGTTTGGATTGTTGTTTATATGCGGCCAAATTCTGTGTGGATTTTTTTTTATTGCATGTCCAATACCAGTTATAGTTATAGTCAGGAGGATATGTCTGTTTGAGAATTTTGAAAAATTATCAGTGTTACTTGGATTCTCGAGAGATATATTGGAAGGGTGGGCGAGGGGTTGTTGCGTGCACGTATTTCTAGTTCAAAAATAATTCGATGAACCCTACTTGTTTTCTTTTTTTTTAATAATATTCTCATGTAGACTTGCTGTGGGATGACCAATCAAGAGACACATTTTCAAAAATTTCTGCGGATCAAACTACTTTTTATCCGGAAAAATTCTGTCATTCACTTTCGCCAATATCAATGGCAAAATTAACGATTTCCGCATTCATCCTTTTTACCTCTTTTATTTGGAAGAAATCACCGCAGGAATCAAATTCCATTATATTTTTATTAGCTTTAATAGTTTTTCTGACCTCAATCATTACAGTTCTGGTGGAAAATTATCTGCTTAAATGACAACTGCTTGTATTGAGAGTATCAATCCCTTTATTCGACGAAACGGCATTTGATTTCGTTTCTTCCATTGAATGAGGAAAATAGCTTCTTTGAGGCTTGAGAAGAGTAAAGAACATGTCGCTGCTCGGAGGTCTGAATGCCCTCTCGAAATGTTGTAAAAGTTTTTGCGTTCACTGGGGGTTAGGGTTAGGGTTTAACTTATGGTTAGAAGTAGAGTTAGGGTTAATGTGAAGGTCAGGGTAAGGGTCAGGATTGGGTTGAGGTCAGGCTGCTCAAATTGGAATCTTGTAACTGTACAAAGCGTTATTGTAATATTTAGAAATTACGTTTTAAGATTTTTTAGAATGGATGAAACGGCTTCGGAAGCAGGGTTATAATGTTAATTTCTTTCCTCGGAAGAGCAAAGCTGACAGGAGGAATATGTATTTCACTTTCATACGCTGCAAAATTCATTCGCAGAAAAAATCGGGGAGTTTATTAAAGTGGCACCGGGGGTGAGACAACCTTGGATAGGATTAGGTTTAGGATTAGCTTGAGGTCAGATTGCTCAGATTACAATCTGGCCACGCTTCAAAGAGTTATTCTAAAATTTAGAACTGACGGTTTAAGCGTTTTAGAACGGGTGAAACGGCTGTGGAAATAAGGGTATTATGTGACTGCTTTCCTGAGAAGAGCAAAGCTATAAAGAAGAGTATATACTTCATAATGATTTCCAGTGGTGATTCAGTATTATAGTGATTGAGGTATATACTTCATAATGATTTCCAACTGAAAAAACCCAAAAATTAAATATGAACAAGCTCATACAGTCCAAGGTAACAGCTGTGACTTGATACCTTACTCAATATGTAAGTTTATAGAACACTGGTTTTGAATGATTCTTACAGTATATTAAAGAGTGCGGACTGTTTATACAAGAGCTTCACAATGAGAAGAAATACGCGAAATATCTTTGCCAAAATGAGAAATTACCTTTCAAACATTAAAAAAAAAAAAAAAAATATTGAAAACAGGCAGTAAAGCTGTGTAGCGGAAAATTTTGATTAATTGATCTAGAATTAAACATGCAAACCTAAAATATAAACGCGTCAAAAATAAAAATGCTGACAAAATAATAAACACGACTACTACATGCAAATAATGAATTCAAACTTACCATAAAATGACATATTGCTCGTAGAGCCGCACAATCGGTAGTTCCTTATTTGCTTTGCTCTCATATGCACGTGTCATGTTCGGTTTCAGCTTCCTATGTTTGAGTCCTCCTGTGTTAATTTTAGAAACATCCTTACAATATTGCAAGTACTGTGCTTCTGTCTTCCCCTTTAATAATCTATGAATTTTCTGCTCGAAGTCTTCGATATTCACTGTCTCCTCCCAAAACGAAATGAATACCAAACAGGATTACTGTTTCCGAGAACATTTTTGGCCGACAGCTTCTCTTCTTCTTCGAAAGTTATCACGTCCTGTTTGTTTGTCTTCCCTAGACCACTCGAAGCACATTCTTTTATCATAGTATCCACGACATCTCTCAAGTACCCGAAATTATTGTCATTGACAAATTTTACTTGCTTTCCTTTTCCTTCTAAAAATGCTGAATCGAACATACTATAGCATGAGGAGTATTTGGCGGACATTTACTTCCATTCGTTTTCCTTACCTCCAAAAGGAAAAGTGCCAAACTGTGACCCAGCTCGTCATCCGACACATCTTCCTAGAAATTTTGTATTATCTGTTATCCAGATATATTGGTTCTTTACAATTGAATACTTTCAGTTTTTTCTGATCTCGCCAATCCTCAAAAAAGTTAACAGCCCACTGCTCTTTGTATTTTGTTGACTTGGGAACTGCATCGCCTATTTTCATCTGGATTTCGACTTCGGATACATGTTTGGAAAAACGACTCTCCGCTATGTCTCCACATTCATTTCTCGTTATATCCGATAAGTCTGGATTCGGTACGATTCCACCAATTCTCTATTATTGAAGTAATTACTTAGGTTTTGTCATGCGATCGACAACTTGATGGAGTGATAAATATTTCTCAGTCAGGATCTCCTGACTCTATTGTTCAATGACAGTCTGAAGAGCTGTTATTTTCAGCTCCGCTACCACTGCAAATAACATTGATCCTGAATCTCATTAAAAATCGACAAGAATGAAAGAAAAGACCAATACAAGTACAAAGAACATCTTCTAAAAATCTAAAACATTCTGTTATTTGCTTCATTCAGCAGTCGAATCCCAAGCGGCATTCCAAATATCCTCGAAACAGAAAGAGAAGGCTGCTCAATAAGCATAGGTTCTTTTGAGGCAACGAGAGGGTATGTGATTTATTCACCGAGGGCGTAGCCCGAGCCGAATGAATCGCATATCACCGAGGGACTTCAAAATAGTTTACTTCTATTCCACATAGACGAGGTTGATTTGAGAGATAATTGCAAAGAGATGCTTTTGTTCAGAGGATCTTTCGGAGTGTATACTTAAAGCACTGAAATAATAAAATAGAAGTATGGACATCCGTAGTGGGATTTTGAAGAGGTATATTCAAATTGCAAAATAACTAGTTTGGTTGGTTTAGACCCCGTTCACACGATACCGGTACGAAATGAAACCGTAACGAAATCATTACGGTTAGGCTTTGCGTTCACACGATACCAGTATGAAAAAGCATGAAACCGTAATGCTAACCGTAACGATTTGAAACCGTAATGTGAAACTGTAATGTGAAACCGTAATCGTGTGAACAGGTTCGTACCGTGATATTTTGATACCGGTGTAGTTTCGTACCGGTATCGTGTGAACGGGGTCTTAATATGCTAGAACTTGGTAAACATGAGCGGTGAGCCGGATGAGATGTTTTGAACACAAAATTAGTGTCGAATTGAATCCGACTCATCAGGTCATAAGTATATAAGTTTTCTTCATACCTACCAAAGACTTAGTTGAAAAGATAAAGAGTCTGTTTGAGACGTTTTACAAAGAAGCAAGGACTGCTTTATGAATGGCCAACAACAAAGGAATTTAAGGTAGACGATAGCGTTTCCCCAGCTAAGTCATGTGCTATTAATTTAAGCAACTGTTCAGTTGTATTTAAAATATGAGATGTTTTACGTGTTTACGACTTGTTAAAATGTGTATTGTTGAAGTGTACTTGGTGTTCCTTATTTTTTTTAAATTAGAAGGAAGATAAGGAGTGGCGAGGGGAATATTAGAGGAGAATGTTAGAGGGGAATATTAGAAGGGAATATAAATTGATTGTTATACCATCGATTTCCTTCATTGTTTGAGACTCCTCATTCCCCATTTACTGATAGAAAGTGTCACCAGCCTTTCAGACAGTTAATTGTCAAGGGCTATTGAATATATTCGGCCCAAAAGAACAAAAGAAACCGAGCCGTGTGGAATATAATATGCGTTATGCCCTAAAGTTTTTCTTACAGTCATAAATGAGGAACGTTGCATAACCACAAGAAGAAAAGAGTGATTACGGCTTATTCTTTACTTTATCATAAAAGAACAAGAAGAAAGCGCTCCAAAACTTCTTAGAAAAAATTGAATATGGGTGTGGTAGGTCTGTAAACAACTTAGGCTACGTCCATACGTATACGTTTACAAAATTATGCATTTTAATTTAACTGAAAACGCTTCAAGAGCGTTTTGTGTCGTATTCGCCTGTTTACATGACAACGCTTAAAACCATGGGAATGTTAATTAAATCATATCTAGCCAATCAAAATTACTGATCTCGATAATGAGTCTTCATATTAGAGAACTGGGTTCAACACCGTTTTCGAAAGTCTCCGTTTTTGTCTGTCCACATGGAAACGAAGGGTTTTTAACAGCCTCCGTTTTCAAAAGTCTCCACTTTCAAAGGCTTTTTCAAAAGTCTCGGTTTTCAGTGGAAACGACTCTGCCCACTTATCGTTTACGTGTGGACGGAAGGCTAAAACGGATAAAAATGTACGCGTTTTCCTACGAAAACATATATGTGTGGACGGGGCTTGAAAAACCTCGTCCTTGGGTTTTTATTGAAATTCAAGTCTTCGGGTTACGTCCTTGGTAGAATATCAATGAAAGACCTCGCACTCGGTTTTTAACTTATATCTAACGCCAGACAATTTTACTCATCAAAGGGTGACTTATTGCCGGGAAAGAATTATAAGTATCACAACTGAAAATTACGGTCGTTTCCAAGACTTGTTGTGTCCCTAAGTTTATTTGTAATTTTATTTTCCTTCTATTTTTTATTTTTTTATATTTTATTTTAATTTAAATTTAAATTACATTTATTTAAAATAATTTATAAAATAAAAATAAAGTAAAATAAGTTTATCATCATTTTAAATTATCCTTATTTCAATTTCAGCCTAACTTTCTTGAAAAATAAAATGAAGGAAAACCGTTTATTTATCACAGTAACAACAGATAATTGCAGGATTTGAGAAATATTTCAAGTAATACGACACTTCGTTTACAGTTAAGCACATTCCATACAGAACTTATAATTATTTTAAAGACAGAAACGCCCACAAATAAAACCCATACTAATAGCAGCACGTGAAACTAGAAACTGTATGCCAATACTTGCCCGGAGTAAATAGAGCGTTTTAATTAATTTCCCGAAGATTCAAATAGTAAATGTCCTGACGGGCATGTCGACTAAAAAGATAATTTTTAAAAAATATTTTGTTTAGAAACCCAAATTCACTATCATATGACGTCAAATGAAAACGTGCCATACATTTTCATGAAAATCTGTAGAGAAATGTGGGCTGATGTCACTACTTGAACGGATTAACATCCCGCAAAGACAAGTTCATACACTATTCGAGATCTCAAATGTTTAGGGACCAGATCGTTGTCGCTGAATTAGTTAGCAACCTTGAGTGATGTAAACACCAATTTATAAGAAGATACCTGTAAAATATTTTTAAAAATACATTGATCCCATGCTTGGAAAAATTGGATAAGCCTCCACAAAGAAATTCAAAATATTGGTTTGAAGAGATTAATGAAAGTGCAACAAAGTTGCTGAACATTTTTCCAAAGTATTAGTCAATCACCTGTAGTAATTGACAGGGAAGTGCATTCTTGTGGAAAACAAAACTCGAACTCTGAACATCATTATGAATGTGTAACTATGATTTCCATGAACGACGTTTCCGTACCGGCCGTATACTTACCTCTTGATTTAGAAAATGTTCAAATTTTTCCGGATCTAGCGCAAAGGTTTAGGGAGGTCTTGAATCATCTTTTCAATACTTCTCTAATATTCAAAACCCGTTTACACTGTTAACAATTTGGGCCCGGCACGGCTAAAATTTTGGTGGGTGACGGTATTTTTGGGCATGAAATGGGGGATTTTCACAGTCCAAATCGTGTGGACGTCTCAAAATTTGGTACCTTTGCCGAAAATTTAGCCGTGCCGAGTTCCTCTGTATATGTAGGTCTCGGCATGGCAAATTAGCCATGCACTGCCTAAAATTTGCCATGCTTTGCCCGGAATGTTACAGTGTAAACGGGGTTTAAGTGATTACTATACAACACGTTACTACCAGAAAAGCAGAAGAAAAATAATGATGCTAGGGAGTAACCTCCGTACAGTCCCTACTGCATTCAGCGTGCCCTACACGGACAGAATGACACTTTCACTCCCTTTTACATTTATTCTAGGTACCATTTTGAGTCACTTTGCGGGGATTTTTGCCTTTTTTATTTATTTATATATTTATTTATTTATTTTTGTTGTTGTTGTTGTTGTGTGTATACTACAGCTGTTGCTTTCTTTATTAAAGTTATATAAGGGTTCATGAAAGTCCGACGATGCCCTTTATGCTTTTCCACGATGTATTCGGGCTTAAGTGGTTTCGAGTTCCGAGTTCTTCCTTTTGAATCACATTTGCATCTAGTTTAAGTATCGACTTGAATTGTTTAGATCTTCGACGTTCCTTGACTTTATTTCGTTTTGATATTATTCACTTCAATCGTTGGCTCCCGTAATAAATGATTTATCGTTTTCTCCAGATTTGGCACGTTTTAACGGGGAAAGATTATCAATCATCACAAAAGTCGATTAAAGGAAGGTGTTAACCTTATTATCAACCAGTGAAAAGTCTTAAGCTCGAGAGTAACCTTTTCTCTCCGTCTACCTGTGTCACTTTAACTTTGAATTTTCATTCGACTACGTCATGGTCCAAAGTGCGGATCGCTGCCAGCTTCTTTATATATCTTATGAGCATCTGCTACGAGTCCGTCTAGAACAGTTGTTCGCTTAGTAGGGTACTACTTCTTTATCTCTTTACGTAATAGTGATTGGTGATAACCTTTGCTTGAAAAACCATTACTAGGAATTGATAACCCCAGCTGCGAAGGATGACGTATTTGGGTTTGCGCCTGACAACGTGTCATACGAGTAACAGTGAAACATTAAAAAGCCCCAGTAGCCCCACACTCCTCTCTCCCTTGTGATCACACCATTATGTCGCGATTAACTATTATGATAGCAGTTTAAAAACCAGAATACCAAAACCATGTGTAACTTTAACAATTTTAGCTGTCCGCGTTTTTTTTCCGTGAAATAAATAACGAACATTCCGTTCAGTTCTGGTCAGTTCCGCAGAAAATGACAGCTTTTATCACCTTTTACGAACATTTTCTTTGGTTATCACTCTCTTGTCCACAGAGGATTCCATGCGTTCCTATACGAAGCATTGCAGGAAATGATGCAATGCGGAGAAGAACAGGAAAAGAGGAGACCGAAGAAAAAGCCCACGTAGATTCCTAGTAGCCTAGTAGGTCTTAGTCTGTAAGATTACAGTTTAAGGCAAAACGTAAATAAGAAAAAAATGTTGAAGGGCGAATCATTAAAAATCAATCTCAAAATGGCAGAAGAAAATAAGTTCGTACAAAATAATCTAATCGATTCATGAACCATCTAAACAGAACTTAACTTGCTAATCTTCAAGACTTAGATCTGATGGTACAGAAAACATGAAACTTCTTTGACATCCACGACATTTTCTGCTATCACAAGAAACGCGCTAGTCACTCCTGAGAGCCCCATGTTGTCTGGTTGACACTTTCCATGTCATTTTCGACTCACGGATGCTATGCATAGTAGCGTTTGTAAATCCGTGCGGGCACTCACACACGTTCCAAACATTCCTGTGGCGTGAACAATGACCAAGCTGCCTTGCGGGTAAACAGATGGCCAGACTGCTTTGTTGTTACCACAAGCTTTCATCAACTACGATGATCTTTATGGCAATATGTCGCCACAACAAATTTTGTTAAATACAGTTAACGAATCTCATGTCACACGCAAGAACATGGGTCGTGTTAACATTTGTCGTTAAGATCAACTTAACACCTAGTAGAACTGCAATAATGTTCAATTGCAGACCATTTCTTAACAGTAAAATAGAGTTGTTTCTAATACTGTTAGTAGCCTGTAACATTTCAGTGCACACTCAGAAAACTGCAGCGGCTGAGATTAAGCGCCTGCGACTGCCTTATTATCATAAGTGATAGATTTTATTTGCGGTCAACATAACATCTGTGATGAGCTAGTCCCTCTCAAGTACCCATTGATCTTTCTTTTTCTCGTCCTCCGCACTAATCTGATAATCTTCTCCTTCCTTCGCTTCCTCGCGTACGACGCATTCTGGGTGGGCCGATCACGCAAGAAGGTTTGTAGGCTATGGAGCGTTTGCAGGAGAGAGGTATTCTTGCAGTAGTACAGTGGTCTGCAGATGCGATACCTTGTATATAAGGCATTTCTTGCGAAGTAACTGGGGACCAAGCCTCTGAAGTACACTGAGTCTTCCTTAAGGCCATCCAAGTGAGAGAAGTAATGCCATCTTTAAATACTATCAAAGTAGACATCTCTACAATCCCAGGTATGCAAGAAAATACAAGTACTTGAGGCAACATACGACTGGACTAGGAGGTGGGCGTGGTGGGCGGCCGCCCACTCTATTACCCGGCAAAGTACACCATTCTCCGTCAAGGCGCCTTTAATGGTCGTGGATAAAGTAAGCGCTAGTATTAATTTATTCTTAACCACCCCAATAACTTTGTTGAAGACCCGTCAGTAATTTAGTCAAAATGCATAGTTAGCCGACAAAACTGACGCCAGCAGAAGAGCTATATCTTCATTTGGTTAGTCAATCTATAAGCAAGATTGAGAACAAACAGATCACTAGATTTTGGTTTGTTGATTTGACTTATACTATTTATGAAATGGAAAAAAAAAATTTTTTTTTTTTTAGTTTCCATGGAATTAGAAAGTGGAAGTTTAGCAGAACGAGAAATGACGATGGGAACACGAGCCCGAGGGGCGAGTGTTTCATCCATTTGGAGTTCTCCTTAACGTCTGCGAGAGTTTCTATAACTCAATGGAAACACAAGAAATATCTTTTCTATCTTCTTTATATATTAACTTTAGAAAATAGCGAGTTGAGACGAGCTTTCGTATGATTTTGCAGGGTTATAGAAGACATGGTCTTCACCCAGTCACTGAGCACATTTTGGAACTATAAAGCTAAGTGCAAAATCGAGTGAACAAGCTAAGTGAATTTAGATAATGAACAAGATTAGTTTAAAGGCTGATATTTTCAGATATATTCATATACATGAGAAAGCTAAATTGCATTCAGCCTTTGAAAACAACTTTGAAACAACTGTAAAAAGCATTCTGTGATTCCGTGTTTTCCGTGGTTCAAAGCTGCCAATCGATAATTGTGAAGTTCGAATGGATATCGCCACTTTCAATACAAACTTTTTTAAAAAGAAATTTCTACGAAACATTCGAGAATTCTTATACTCTAGTTGTAGTTGATGGATATAACTAAATAGATATACAAGAAAATGGGAATTATGACGGGATACGGAAGGCCTAGATTTCAAGTATATTCCCCATTGACTGGTATCGCAAGTATTGAAGCCCCCACAGCTTTCTACCCGCCCATCCTGTCCTCAGAACCTAGATGCGCCGCCAACTCAAGACTGTGTCTCAAATCTGTTGTTATAAGGACCCGTCAAGAGGCCTCCTCCGCTAGATATGCCGCAATTGCGCAACTGTAGCGAACCAAATTATCAAGGCTTCGACAGCCAATTTCTGTATCCCCACAAGAAACCCAGAACTCTTTGATATCTAAACTCACTCATTAATGAATTAACTCTTTCCTTGGCCAAGCAAAGTTTCATATGGAGATTCTGGATAAAGAAAGTTGCTCATCTGACTTGTCTGCTACTGCGCTGTCGCCTAGTCAATCGACAGGTTCTACATTAAGTCACCAAATGACGACTAAAAAGTGAAATTAGATCGCCAGATAAAGAGGTAGGATGCTTCAGGTTTCGAGTAAAACCCAGCTTCGTTAAAATAAAGTACATGGTAAATGGAGTAACTGTTGGTCATTGGCAAGATCCGGACACTGTGTGGGCATGTAGTTGGCCTTATCTGTTCCGGTAACACCTGTGATAGTGACGTTTTGTCGTGCGCTGATGCTAAGAAAAAGATTCCTTACCGAGTAAATGGAAATTCTCATCTTCGCTCCAGCGAAGCTTGACGGGCGAGCGAGCATTGCTATTACCGATTTTGCAATATGTGCGATACTCATAGGTCATGCGTTTCTAACCTGAGTATTTGATTCATCTGGGAAGTTAATAGTCTGTCAAAATTAGCCACGGTAATGTAGGACTCGTACGCTGACATCACATGATGACATCAGATTGTTTTTTTAAGAATAAAAGATTAAACACTGTTCCCTGTTAATGTTTAAAATGGATTAGTGGTGAGTCACTGTTGACGCGAAGTGGAAGACGTTTATTCTGTTTCATTCTTTTGTATACGAAGGGTTCAGGTTTTGGCCAGAACTGGAAAAGCGAGAAGCGCATTATTAAATGTTAACTTGTCTTTAAAGGAGAGCGCTGCATTTGTGTCTTAGTTCGTCCATCCGTATATCGACAATTTTGATGCACTTATAGAACCGTTTCTCACCAGATATCAAATGTCCCAAATACTTCGAGTGAATATTTGTCCGACTAGTACGTAAACATGATGCTATATTCACGTCTGGTCGCTTTTGGTCTGGTGCTTGTTTTTCAGGGTCGAGATGCTGTTGAAAATCAAAAAGATGAATGTCTGACAGACTGCAAACGTAAGGTAATGATCTCCTACTTCTTTTATACTGTAATGCCGTATGTACGTAAACCGAGTTTGTGAGGGAATGGTTCATTTACATGTTGATGTATTCAACTGTCTGGTAAAATAGTTTAGATAGTACCAGAAACTTGTCTTTTTGGTTTGCATGCATAAACTCTTGAGAGTTCGCAAGTGTGAAAGGAAGTTTGAAATCATATGGGGGCTGTGTTTGCATGTTGTCTGCTTTTGATTAATGTCTTGCGCCATTTCTAATTTAGTCGTGAACGAGTTTAGTCGGATTGTGTGCTCGGATTAATAGTCGTTAAGATTTGACTTCCTATGAAACTTTAAGGCTTCTGTAAGTTGCTATAAGTTTGCCTATTTAAATGTGGAAACCATATTTTTGTCAGGCATTGAAGTGTAAAAATCGTATGTCTGAGTGGTCATCTGTGCCATGTGAAATTTGTAAAGAACCGCTGATTCTTATCGAAACAAAGTCTAGGTACCTGGAGTAATCGAAAATTCACTGCCGGGACGAGTCACAAAGCGTAAGGTGTAATTATTTTCCATAGTAGAAGTTGTCCAGATAACCTTGGAATTATAATCAGTGGGATTAAAATTTATTGGGTCATCTGCAACTTGAAGTGCCAACATTAAAAGTAAACAGGCCATCACAGGCCAGCCAATGCAGATTCAAAATTATACGGCCTGGATTGAGTGAACAAAAGCCTTGAGGCTTAAGTCATTGAAATATGTATGAGCACGATGGTCGAAGAAATAACTTTTTATGGACCACATGTGTGCCTTGACACTGTCATTTTGTAATCCCAAGTTAATTTGATCATGGAAGAAAGAAAAGAAAAACAAGTCAAAATGAAACAACAAGAATCATGTTACATCATACCAACAAAATGTACTGATATTTAGGAAGAAATGTAATGGAAGCAATTCAAAAATATCACTCTGTAAGGAGAGACAAATCAGGCACGATTAATTTCTCTTTTTAGAGACACTTCCCAAGTTAAATTTATTTTTGAATAATCTCATTGTGTTCAAAATCATAAATATTGCATCATAAGAAACTTCAAATAAGAACAAGTGAAGGATTTTCAACCAGCCGGTTGCATTTGGTTAAAAGAATACCCGTGAAGGATGTTTTGGATACGATGGCCCACAAGGGACATACTTCAATTTAAAAAGTTCCAGCACTTTCCATGAATTTGCTGCAAGTAAAAACTACTAAAACCGGATTAAAGTACAATTACTGCAGTCTTAACTTCAGTTTGCCACAAAATATTAGTTTGGTTGATAAAACTTCACATTTTCGTTGCTGCAAATTCAAACTTTCGTTGCTGCAAAGTAAAGAAAAATCATTACTCTTGTATGACGGCCGTGAACAACATAAGAAGAGAACTTGATGTTGGGCTACCTGATGTTCTTGTTGTTAAGATTCAAAACTGAAAGACCAAACACATTGCAACATTATGTATTGTAACACACGTGGCCCAACAAACGTCGCAGATGCCAACTTCTGCCATCCGTGTGGAAGACAACTGGAAGACAACGAGTAGTTGTCGGTCGATTTTCATGTGGTCGTAACATATCCCAGTCAGCAGAAAGGTGCAACAACTGGGTTTACTGTTTATCTTTATTGTGTACTCTTTATCTGGGTTTACTAAATTAAAAACTGAAAGCTCTAGGCTCATCGAAGCTTCTCAATAAAAAAGGATAAGCTAATCAGTAAAGAAACCCAGTAAGCTGCACAACTAGTTGATTATCCAAGAAAATGGTATGCACTACACTTGCGATACCAAGTTGGTGTTCCCAAAATTTAGTTGCCAGAAATTTTTGATCTTTGTGGAGCAGACGAAAGAAGACATCGACGCTTGGCTAGACAAAGGTAGTCATTGTTAGAACCAAACTTCGGTTGGCATATAGAATGTGAGAGAACTCTAATGCAAGACAAATTCAGAAAATTATTACGACGCCCAATGCTTAAAATCCGGTAGATATAGAGTGCTAATGGTTGAACAATTTTATGTGTCCAATGAAAGGCAATACCGTATAATTTTATATATCAAAGCGCTCTAAATAGTGAACAACTCGCAATTCGGCACATACTTCAATACCTAGCAATTTGTCCGACGCCCTCGATTATTTCTTTCATTAGAAATGGATTTGCAATGCTTCTACATCATCAATCCTCGATAGGCGAAGATGATTCGGTTTTCTTTTCTAAGTTTGCCCGATCATGGATATTCGTTGGTTTTTAAATGAATCATTGTTGGCAATATATCGGTAGCCGAGGTGAAAGAATTTAGTAATTAGGCCCAGAAATATATCGTTAACAGAACTGATGCACCTTTAGGCACGTTGGAATGTAATAACACCAAATTTCACTCAAGAGGTATAGTCGGCACTGATAGCAGAGGTTGGCAAATGCGACGCTCGCAGTGTCACATATGGAACAAAACATGAGACTAGTATGTGTTTGGTCTTCCAGTTTGTTCTGAATTTCTGAATGTATTCCACAAGAACATATCTTTGCAAACATCGAATTATGTGCTTACGTTCGTCGTTACCATCTTATGCGCGCATAGCTTTTTCTTTTTCAAATTTTATTAACGGAATTCTAATTTGCAGCAAAAAAACCTTTTAATAAGAATCAACTAAAATTCTAATTTGCAACGGTGACATTGTAATCTTGCATAAACTTTTTTTTATTTACATCAAGTTTAATTTGGGTTCATTAACTTTTTAAATTTCAGCATTTCCCAAGTGGGCCACCGTATATGCACACTTGGGTTGACCTGTTGACTATTACTATTATCAGCATTTCCCTCGGAAACAATCAATTTTATTTAACGGTCAGGTTTCCCATACAAGAGAAGGCCAAGAAAGTGCTAGATTTTTTTTCTTTCTCTTATCTTCTGAATGATGAGTCTGGCTATTCAGATTTTGAGGAGAAGTTTATTAAAAACATATGTTGTTATTACACACTGTAGATGTTTAAATACAACGTTTTTATTTTATATTTATTTATTAATTCATTTATTGTAACCCTTAATATAACATTTAAGACTTCTGTTGTATTTAAACTGTGAAACATATTTACATGTGTGAGAGTTGATTTATAATATTAGCAATTAATAACTTGCTAATTTGTAAGAGAGTTTGTGGAACGATGAAAGTTTGGCAGCAAAAAGAAATGTTTTGAGGCAGGCATTTGTTCATTATAATGATTGTAGACATGCATATGATCCCAGCTGGTTTACATTTTATGCACTGCCGCATAAATTTTTCTGAAGAAGACCTTCACGTAACTAAGGATACCCAGGGCCTCCGCATTACTAGATTCGGTCCTGTAGAAATTTGATTAGGTTTAGAGAGGGAATTTTTTGAAAATCTAGCATGAGTGTCACACTCAATTTTCAACCTGTCCTCTTCCCTTGTTCACCCTTGTAACGACCATGAAAAGAACCATGCTACCCCGCTGTTTATGGAATCGACTTAACTCCACATTCCGCTCTAAACCCACTCGGTGGGCGTTGTCAATGTTCTCAAAACTCAACCACAGTTTGTTCAAACCGTGCAATGGTTTTTACTTCCCCTGCTGTGGTCACAGATTCAGCTTGTTTTGGAAGGAGTGTTGTCGATTCCGGACTTAATCCATGTTGTTCCTGAGGGATTTCAAAGACAAACTCAAAGGGATAGAAGTGCTGGGTAGACGCTTTAAAAATCCTGTTGGCAGTAATTATTTTGGCCTTACAACATGTCTCCTGTATTTATAATTCTATTGTAACGAATTTCTGTGCATTTTCGATTCTTCTCATTTTACTTCATGATGACAATTTCACAGGCAATTGAACTGTTGTTTTGCTTTTATCTACAATTTCCGGTCCATTTCTTTGGGCTACGATTTTATTCTTTAGTCCGTCTTGATCACATCATATCCTTGATTGGCATGTGGATGTGCGACACGCTCACTAATATCAAGTCCCTTGGCATGGTGAACCTTCAGCTAGGACACGTAGTTTGGTTGAAGGAATAATTAGACAATTAGAAGGACTACTGGCTGTTGAACATGTACTGAATATATGACAGTATAAATAATCTCACAAGGAGCAAATACGTGTACTAATATCAAAAGTTTGCTTTATTGTTTCTCTTCGTGAAAGAATTTCATTCATTCTTCTCACGAAAATAAAGCAAAACAAAAGCTTATTTTTGTATCTCTATGGTAATATAACAATATGCCAAAACAAACCGCTTCACAACATAATTAAGTGGTGAAGGTTAATTAAACTTTTGCTCACTCTGCTTAAAAAAATTAGAACGTTTTATTTTTACTACAACTCAAAAAGTCAAACGAACAAGAGTCTTAAGTTCTTGAAAGGACAGCTCTATCAAGCTCTATCTTCAGAAAAACGATTTCTGATCCCCAGACGGGGACCGAACCGCAACCGTCTGGTGACTCAGTTTAATGTTTGAGAAACGTGAGAGCTTGGATATATTAAGGTAGATGAACGATCTTCAAGCTCGATATTCAAAAAATGATTTCTGAGCCCCAGACGGGGATCGAACCCGCAACCTTCTGATGACAGGTGAGAAGCTCTAACCATTGAGCTACCAAGACTCAGATGGTGAGCTAAGGTGAACTAAGCTCTCACGTTTCTCAAACATTAAACTGCTTCAATCATTACTAATATATAGTAGCTTCCGCTTAGGTCGCACATATATATCGAATTTGCACCTTCGTTCACCATCTGAATCGGTAGTTCAATGGTTAGAGCGTCTCATCGGTCATCAGAAGGTTGCGGGTTCGATCCCCGTCTGGGGCTCAGAAATCATTTTCTGAGTATCGAGCTTGAAGATCGTTCATCTACCCGTCTGGTGACTGGTGAGACGCACGAATTCGATCCTCGTCTGGGGTTCAGAAATAGTTTTTCTGAGGATAGAGCTTGACGAACGTTGAGCTGTCGTTTCAAGAAATCTCCAAGCTCTCATATTTCTAAAATATATATCTCTTAAGTTCATTATCCCTATCTTCAGTACATTATCTTATTTCTTGCAGAGTGCCCTCTGTTTGTAGTTTTCCTTCCATTTTCGGTTGCGATCGTTGCCTGTTCTTCCGGCACTTCAACATGATATTTTCATTCCAACAAACGCCCTTCAGCCAGATCATACAGGCAGATCGATTCTAATAAATGGTCTAATCAATAGCCTAAAACGTTAACGTTACTTTAAACGGTAATATGTAATTAACATTAAACTAACATTGACGTTGGTAGCTATCTATTGATACGGTTATTTATCAGGAACGATCATGCTGTGGTTAACTTCGTAACGCCTTTACGCACGCGCTTACAGCGAATCAGCTGTCAAAATTTTTACTTATACAAAAACTTTGTAAACATTTTACAATTTTAGTCATGCTAAGAGGAAACTCTGACTTCGCATAACGAAATCACTGCAAATTGCACTAAACGTTACTACAATAACTCATTTTTTTATCGAAAGCCGAATATGTGTTTGCATAAGAGTTCTGATCTTGATGTCCCACAAAAGAGGTTGCAATGGTAGCCCTGTATACGTACGTTCATCATTACCGTTAGCCAGCCGATTTGGTTCGGTACTTGTGTCGAAAGCCATCCAGATGTTCGTGCTGGTTGTATCTTCTGTAATTACTAGCTTGTATGGTTTGTAAAATGTCCGGTCATCCGTTTGTTTCTCAAGTGCCTTCCAAACAATACCTTCTGTTAGCTGTTCCTTCATGATTTCCTAGTACTTCTCTTTCCAGTCCGGGCTTTGGTGCAGCTTTCTTTCGCCTTTCAGAAAGCCTTCTTACCGACTTTCCAAGATTCAGGGTACGCTAAGTTTATGTAATTGTGTTGTACTGGCATATTCTCCTTTGGATTACCACTTTTAAAAGATTTTATGTTACTACATAATTATTAACTTTTTCTCGATATTAATTAAGAGTCCCCAATAGGTAGGTTGCAGCCAATCTCTTAGGATTCAAAAGGCAATGATACGGCGGCCATGTTGGTTCCACACAACAGAAGTTGATGACATTCTTTGGTAAAAGTTCATCCAAGATAGCTGCCATGACGTCACATGCACGCCACCTGTAGTGTCCCCAATTAGTTTTGTAAGCTAAATACCCTAACACTTTAATAAACTCCATTCATTCATTCTTTCTTTCCTTCTTGTAATGTTCTATATACTTAGTCGTTGTAGACTTGTAGTTGGTCGCCCTTCCTTCTATCTTCTACTTTTAATACATCCAGAGAATGTTTTGCGTAATCACTTGTCTCCTTCACAAACATGGACTTGTTCTCTAGATACTCCTCTTTCTCGTAGATATCCCATCAAGACCTTGTGCCGTCGATAAATGCATCTTCTGGCAGGCCCTAATGTACATGATCACTTGTCTTCTAATATCAAATGGTATGATACTATTTATTCGCTGTCACAAACATTTTCTCGTCTCCGACATGCCTATATTTCGCTTTCAATGCTTTAACTCTTTCCTGTCCGAGAGGTCTTCTTTTGACGGGTGTTAACCAGTGCGGTATGTAACAATTTTTGGAGGGGGGCGAGATTTGAAAAATTTCCGACAAGAGTTAGCCTAAATCCGGTTACCTGAACAAATGGCAAACGCATTTTTAATAGTCATTTAGAGTTGAGAATTAGTAACAGCAGTCTAGCTTCGGCTGTAGTACGCGGACACAGCGGCGCCAACCAACTAGCATTGACTGGCTTCTTTTCAGAACACAAAATGTTACCAACAATTTTATAGGCTATTTTGATTACACGATTTCCCCATGTTTGTACTACCGCATTTGCAATTGACTGTGCACTGCGCGTTAATTAACGCATTGTTTCAAAATTAAAACGTTGAAGTTTATTGGACGAAACTTTGACGTTGCTATGGGCGGACTTCACGTCGTAAAGCGCCTGTCAACATGAACCACGAGGAATGAATTTTCTCATGCTAATTTGTAGGCAGACAGTTGCCATATTTCAAAAGAAAGCGTCCGGTTTTGTGCATTCGGTTTAGGTTAAAGATGTTTAAATTAGTTTCAAATTTCCATTTACCGTAATATTGTATCATTTCTATGATCTACAAATGTCCAATTTTTGACGTTTCTAGTCCTGAAGGTTTTTTGACTTCTCATCAAACGAAATATAGTATGGTATCCTCCCTCAAATTTTCCGACAAGCACTAAATTTTCCAACAGAAATGTCCCGTGGGACGCTGTCGCCCCCCCCCCTGCCCCTATATATACCCCACTGGTCTTAATTTGGCGTAAGCCAGAGTAAAATTGAAAACTCGGGTATGGACCGAAAAGGGTTAAATAGTGGTCTTTCAGCCTTTTGTTGCACTTGTCCATCAAGGGCATTGAGCTTGTTTTGATTTATATCTCTTTTCTCATCGCTATTTCCTGTTCTCACACCTTTTTTCATTGGCTTTGTGTTATCCTATACCATGTAAATATAATTTAACATGCAAACTCTCAGTATTCATTTCTACTCTGAAAATGTCGCGCGTTTAGCAACGAAACGTCAGAAAATAAAACTTTTATCAATGTCTCTTTCTATTAGAATTTTGAGCTGGGCTCTTATTTTTATATTACGACTTCGCTTTCCGCCCGGTAAATCGCTGGTTACTATTTTGTCGAAGGGTAAAGATTGTTTCATGACATCATTTATTTTGAAAATGCGTTTTGACTAATGACATGTGGGAGTTAGCTTTAGTTTCTTTACTACTTTGCTTGACTTGATGTTCCTCCTCGACGTAGTATTTAGGTGAGACCACACGATGGCGCCTTTTATTTGTAGTGTCACGATAGCTGGCAAGGATAGCTCCTTAGCAGTCGCGATGTACCCATGCAGTAAATACAGTATCGTGTTTTTCATACCCTAAACATTGGCATTCTTTTTCTTTATGATCTGCACGGCTGCAGATCAAACAGTTTATTTTCCATGAAAAATCCTCTGCGTTTTGTAAGTGCAACGCATGCTTCCTTCTAATGGCATTTTACCCAATTTACTCTTTCTTTTTCTGGTCCTGTACTCCACCCCGCCTCTCTCTTACGCACCAATTTCTTTCCTTTCAAATTCTCTTGTCGTCAGGCTTCTTTGGCGATTTCTCCTTTTTTAGTTCGTCTTAACTACTTCTGTAGGGCTTCGAGTAAATCTTCTATTCCCCAGTCCTCCCAGTCATCGTCTAATCTTACCAAATCATGTTTGTCGTAGCTTTCTTGGCTATTGTTTTCTCTGAGAGTTTGGAAGCATCAAATGTTCTTCTTAAATGTTGCTAGAACATTAATATTGTACTTTCTCATAACTCTTCACTGTTGACAGATTTATCATGTCTTTCATGTGTCTGTTGACAACTATTTTAGTTTGCCCGTACTGGCTATTAAGTCTCTCACAACTGTCTTATATCCTTCTGAACTGGATTTTAAATTGAATATTTTATCTCTTACCTTGTAAGAAACAATCTCCAAGATATTTAAACTTCTCTTCATCTGCAATACTGGCCGACAGTCGACTTGAGATAAGAACATGTCCTAGAACCTGATCTACTCTGCGGCCGTTCCCTTGAACGGCATGATCTGTAGCTCTGGTAGTTTGACATTGGCAGCTTTAGCGGCTCACTCCACCACCGACTTCTTTTCCCCTCGTCATAAACTTTGGTTTCAATCTTTCTTCCCAGAGTTTTCTCTCTTTCTGTTGCACTTCCTGTTGAAATTGTTGTTCCTTCTCGTATTTCAGTTCCAACTCTTCATTTTCCAATTGTTTTTATCTCTCTCTTCTAAAGCATCAACTAGTCTCTCCCCTTTTTTATTTTCAATCAATGGTGCGCGTTTCGACTTTGCATCTTTCTATCCACTGTCTAACGCACCTTTAAGTGTGAACTGTTTTAATGTTAATCTCTCGAGTTCCCAAACCAACATCGTTAAGTCGGTCGAAGATTTTATCAATGCGTCCAGAATCAACATTAATTTGCATAAGGTCGCAGTGTTTGATAAGTTCCTCAACATCTTTCACATAGCAATCTAGCTTGTTGATTTTTATCTTAATTTCTTTCCCGAACTTTTCTACTTCCCCGCTAACCTTTGGTTCTTCAGATTTGCTGGCCATTTCGTCGTTACTTGAGCTCGGCGCGGCAGAAATTCACCTGCTCCACTACTCACGCGGTGTCTTCATTACACTTCAACTTTTGTACTGAGCTTGTGGCAATGCAAAAAAAAAAACCCCAAAAAAACTCCAAAACTTGCAGATAGTCATACAAAACGTTTTATTTATTATTGCTTCTCTCACAGACACTCGCCCACTCTTCTCCAGAGAAAAAACTTTTTTTGGTTTTTTTTCCCTTTTTATCTCTATGGTAACATAATAATATATGAAAACAAACCACTAAACAAAATACTTCTAAGCGGGGTTGGGTAGATCAACTTTAGCTCAATCATGTCTAACGTCTTCGAAAAGTGGGTCATTTTACAACCTTTGCTACTTCAAATAATTCGTTCCACATCAGAATCATGTCACGGTTCCGTTGCCGATTGTTCGTTGGAATTCAGCCTTGAATATCGTGATTGATCCTTTGAATTCACCAACCGGGGATCCCTACTCGGACCGAAGTGCCATTTGATTGAGTACTGGGATAAGAACTTATGACACTTCATAATACGTGTTCAGCTTTCGCAGCCAATTGGCGTCTTGCTTGAAAGTACTTTCGCCCACGTCTTCTGGCAATCATCTGTTTGAGCTATTTCAAAAACTTATCTAGTAAAATATCCAATAACCCTTCCAACGTCAATTTTCATTGTGTAAACAGCTTTGAATGATTTTCATTTGGTTCAAGCTCTAACCAAATATTTATTGGGGTCCACAAAGTCAAATTCTACCAGCTGATACGGGTTACCCACTTGTATCCAGTTGATTAGCAACTGCCCCTGAGGTGGCGTAGAGTAGGCTATCGCCTGATTTTCCTCACAATCACAACAATTCCGTCTTACTTTCTTTGCTAAAGTCTTGCTCTTGGGATCGAATACTTTTCACACAGCTTTGTCAGCTCTCTGTTGGAGTGCGCCCAGGTTGGCCTCACGCACAAGTCCTAGTTTAAAGTGTTGCAGTCCCACTATTTGTTCTTTACAGTGTGGAATGGCCCCTCCTTCTCTTGTAGGTTTAGCACATGCGATCTTTTCAAAATCGACTGGATATGGTTGGGTATCTTTGAGTTCATTTGGCACATCGAACCGAGGCAAATTTTTTTTTCTCAAGTAATAAGCAGTCCTGCCATGCATGCAATCCACTTGCTCCGGCTGTGGTAGGGGGATCATTGCACCCTAGCTCAAAGTCTTTAAGTCATTTGCACGTAGTCAATGTTTGCATCAAGCAAGCCCTGACGTTTTTTCACTTGAAGCTCTAGCTCAAGACCATGGGCGATAAAGTGTATGGTACTTTCTCGTCAGTTCGGATCTTTTTACCTTGAACTCGATAACTGGGTCTGTTAGTCAGTTTTCTGTCTTAATCACCACAGTGAATCACTTCTCCACAACGCTCATTGCATTTGTTTTCCCACATGAATTCCTTATGAGAATTTCTAATGAAGAAAATATTGGTATGCGTTCGTTGGCACTCTTCTCTTTGGCTCGGATCTTTTTTCGGCGAGTAAGGGTGATAGGATCTGTTGGTGAATTTCGGATTGTTGATCATTCTTATGAGTTAGGTTTCCACAGCGTTCATCGAGTTTAATCTTCTGTGACTTCAAAGATCAGTAGGATTTCCTTTTGTGAATACGTGATGCAAGGAAATATGGTAAGTTTCTAGATTTTGCCGATTTAATTTGCGTCAAACTATTGCTTTCCTGCCCATTAACTGAAAATAAAAGTATGGTGCTGTGTAGTCAATAGTAATGACGTCAAAAGTGGAATGCTGCATATGCAAGTCTTAATCAACACAGAAAAAGTTGAAAGGTAGTGCCCTGACAAAAAAGAGAGCACAAGGTGTACTATCGTTTCGAGCGAAAGCCTTTTGTCAGAGTCAAATGTAAATTGTCTGTGAGATTGCAAGCTTTTCTAGGAATTAGATGTCAACGCTTAGCTATGCGTGCCTTGTTTAGTACGAAGGTTTGTTGGCTTACGGATGTTGGTTGCACCACAGCATATACTGTTGCACTCACAACTTGACTAATAGCATTTGCAAAGCATGAAACATTACGGTTTAAATCTTTTCTCGATATAACGCAATAAATCTGACTACACTTTTTCTTGCTGGAAGGGTCTTCCCCACCTTTCTACTGTTCATATTAAGCATTTCCCAATTTTGTGTTCCTTGGCATTTTTTTATCTCTCAACTCTCAATTAGTAGTCTTTTCTTCAGTGAAGGGAGTCCAAAACGATCGCAGATTCCTGCTAGCTTGTTGAAGACCTCACGTTTTGTCCTTGGGGCTACTTTCTTCCTTCGGTAAAGTGAGGGTTGACCAAGCAATGACATGATTGGCGAAAATTCTCCAATCAAAAACTAATGTTCTATTTGTATGCACATCCACATAAAATATTAGGAGCCTACAAACTTAGTAGAATAATGGGGGACCTAAATTCGGTCAAGAATCTTATTTAAAACAGGTCATGGAGACTAGTGCAGACTAGGAAAGTGGAAATATTTCTCTCTTTTGAGATCAAACAAGCGTCATTAATGCTAGTAATCCGGTTAAGAAGAACTGGAAAATTAGTCTAGAAGAGAAGTGGAGGTCTTGACTGACGAAGTCTTTCCCATGACGATGCCCTAGAGCAAAGGAAGTAACTAGTGAGGTGTGTTGGTGTGAAACGCCCACAATGTTTGAAGATGTTAATTGAACATGTTTGGAAGTTCATGGCAATATGTTCGACCGAAATATTTCCAGCCTTGTTTAAGAAAGAGAATTGTAAGGAAAACAACTCTCAGAACAGACTGCATTTTCTAGAACGTTATGCAACTACTGTGCAGCTTCGTTCCACTAACCGACGAGCTACCAAGGACAAGTAATTCGAATGATGCGACATTGTTTTAACTCAGAGGATGGCGTACGCTTCAACCAGACCACAGAAGGCTATAATCCTGTCCACATAAGAATATTGTAGAACCTCTTCCTTTGGGGAGAGAAATTCTTTTGGTCGGGCAAAATTTCTTACATCTCTCCCAACGCTTATATCCATATTTTGCCCATGCCCGTCAACTCTCACAGCTTTCAATTTTTGTAATTTTAATTTTGCTGCGACAAACGTCTCCGCGAGCCCAGAGTTTCTCATGAATTGTTAGCTTAAGCTAACGATCAAAACCCATGAAAATTAGCTTGAAATTACACGACAAAGATTTCATCCCCAGTTGGAGCCTTAGGAAATTCCGCCAACCAGTTCCTTGATCATCGTTCCATTAGGTCTTAACTCCCTCCTGTCCGTACCCAACTTTTTAATTTTACTCTAGCTAACACCAGTCAATTTTGCTCATGAAGGGGGGACGCCTCGGACAGGAAAGGGTTAAGGTATGCTAATTAGAGAATCATTAACATGTCAGCTCATTTTGTCCTGAATTCAAGTAGATTTTTCAGGAGATTAAAAACGTTCGACGACGCAGCCCCTGGATTACAGCTCATAATCTCACAAGGCATGTTAATTTGAATACTGATCGACATGTCAGATCATTTTGTTTTCACTTCAAGTGGTTTCCACAGGAGATTAACCAAGTTCGTTGACGGTTACGAACTTCCAGGTCGTAAATCGATCAATGTTTGGCAAGTTGATTCCACCAAACTAGACTGTCACGTTTGGGAAAACTCCTTTTTTACTTCAGCTAGATTTGGCGGGGGTTTTATCTATATATTGACTTGTAATGGCGTCGCTCATTCTTCTAACACTTTGCCTCATTTGGGAAATTAGCTGATATATATATATACCAAAATAAACCAAAATAAGGAATGGCTTTTGTGTTAAGAGTGCTCAATACTTGAAAAGTAGAGCAGTATAACATGAAATAACACGAAATAAACTTAAAGTGTCTTGTGTCGCTACTCGGAGTTTCACGCAACTATGAGATCATCAGGCAACTGACTGATAATGGTTCCGATCTTATGTTATATAGACACGGTGACGTACTTGCTATGGAATGTTGTTTTTCTTCCTTGGGCGGCTAAAGTTTTTGATTTTGAATTTGGTCTTGTGTCGGCACGTTGATATAATTTCGCCTCTTTTGTTTAGCAAAATCTTTTAGTCGGCTTTTATCAATTGTAATTTCTCCTCTAAGGAAAGCTTTGCATTTTGAGGCACCGCTCTGGTATGCTGTTGCACGGCTTAAAATAGGCCAATTTACAGTAAAACGACCCTTCTTCAGTTTAAGTCCCCAAATAAATTTCGATAGCTCCGTTTCGTTTTTGTACTCCTCGTTGTTGAAAGATTTCTGGTAATTCCTGTATCTCTGTTTAAAATTGTTTGATGTCATGCTCTCTGTTTAAAATTGTTCGATGTCATGCCGATGTAAATCTTTTTTCTGTTGTTATCGCTTGTCGAAATTTCTGCCATATAAACCACGTTAGATGCTAAACAATTACCTTGCAATAGGCAATCAGAACTGTTTCTACAATCGCACTTCCTTTCCACTGCATTACTAGGCTGCTCCTTCTTTGATAGAATCCGCGTCATGTTGATTAATGGCTGACTTCATGTTACTCATGTATCTGTAACCCACTTTAATTGTGTTGTGATTGAAGACCTTGTGAAGTTTGTTCGATGTCGGAAAATGCTTGTCGATTAGTGAAAGGAAAGTTCGTCCAACGTTCGTTTTCACGTTTCTACTGAATGGAGGATTAAACCAGATAATTTGTCGCTTCCGGGTTCTTTGGCTTGAAGAGTAATGGTTAGGCGCTGTGTTTGGGAGATATTGGAGGTTTGGATGGACGTCGCTGCGTTTAAGCGCTTCTTCATAAGACGCGATAGCGAATTGGTAAGCTTTTCGGTCAGAGTATGGTTGCGAGGTATGTTTGTTGATAGAAGCTGGGGTTTGGCGCAGTATTGAAGGTCGGTGGTTGGAATGGCTGTGTACGCACGTTGTGGGGTTTTCGGTACGGCTGAAATTTCTCTGTTGTGGGGTTAAGAGTGATGTCAAGGAAGTTGGTGATTCTCTGGTTGGTATGGTTTGTAATTTTAGGGTCGAGGTGGCTGAAGATCTTTTTAAGATCTTTTATCGCTTAAGCACCCAGTCGTGCGGTTGTACTCTTTAGTAAGGCTAGACCGTCATAACGATAGAAGCTTACATTCCCTCTTCCGAATCTCGGTGCGAGAGAATCCAGGATATAAAACCAAACTAATTTGCAGATCTCTGCACCATCGAAGCTGCCCATGGTTACGTTGAATAATCTGCCATTGTTGTTTTTGATCCAAGGTCTGCCTCTGCTGAATAAAATCGGCTTTCTTGCTCGTAAAGGTAAAGGTAAAGTTATACTGTTATACTGTTTAGAGTTATACTGGATAACCCTATCAGCTACATACCGTAAATCCTCTATTTAGCTCCCCTGGGGGCTTATTTATTTTAAGCACATTAGAAGGGGGGACTTAATAGAGAGGGGGGGGGACTAAATTGAGAGGGGGGACTTATTTGGTTAGAGAGGAAGAAAGAGACAAGAGTTACAGTTGGCTTTTCTATTTCCTGTTTTACTGGACAACGACTGTTTAATATGAACGATCTATGTAATGATAATTTCGACATTTTTATTCACTTGGGGGAACCTTGGAGAAGCTTGGTTAATGACTAAAGTATAACCCAAACAAAACTGTGAGCTATACAAATCGAAATGTTAAACTGAAACTGAATAACGTACATGTATTGCATGTAAGGGAAATGCCACGATGGTTACGATTCAATGTCAATTTCAACGTCAGTGGTTTCATCGTCCTCATCGATAATAAGGTGTGCAATGTCTTCCTGAGCCATATCTTCTTCTGAAACATTAGAGTCGAAAGGATCGATCTCTTCCTCCTCAAAGTGAAACGTTTGTAATCTAGGTAGCAGGCTTTTGCATGGACCATGCTTAATGCACATTATTTCATGATCCTCTGAGCCATCAAGGTTAGAAGATAATGCGCACACCTTAAATGACTTCTTGATTACTTCTGTGGGTAGCTTCTTCTAGGCTTCCAACACCCATTCAATCATTTGCTTCCTTGATGGTGCCTTCATATTACCATGCGATGTCATCTGGTGTTCGTTTCCAGCAAGCCAGTTGTCGTACATCTCTCTTAAATATTCCTTGATAAATTTATTCCAGCTCACATCAAGAACCTGAATAAACTTTGTGCAGCCTCCTGGTATAATAACACTATCAACTTTGGCTTTGTTGAGAATATCATTAACAGCTGGTGTTAGGTGATATCTAAATGCATCTCATGCCAACAAGCGACGCGTGCCAAAAGAAAACGTTCCTATAACCTCGCGGCAGTACTGCTCAGTCAAGGCTTCATTCATCCATCCGTTGTCACTGCTCGCAACAATACACTTAGATCGATATTCTTCGTTTAGCCTTTTAACATCACGCTTGGCTCCCTTAAAAACAAAGAAAGGCTTTCTTTTTCCGCCATCAGCCGTTGCAGTTAAGTAAACTGTTATTTTAGACTTCTCTTGACCAGTAGACTTCAGATTTACTGACTGAGCACCACGTTTCTCCACTGTTGTGTTGGATATCATGTCGTTCCATACGGCTGTTTCATCCATGGCAAAAATATTCCCCAACTCATTGTTCATCTTGTTACGGAGCCGTCTTACCTTCAGGATGTACCCACAGAGCTTATCCATCAGTTAATCTGGGTTTTTCTGGGATTCAGTTGTGCGACGTCTAACACTCAATCCATTTCTATTCATGAATTTTTCAAGCCAGCCCTGGCTGAATGTTAATTTGGTAATGTTCGGGTCTTCTTTCTTTTTTTCTTCTTGGAACTTTGCAGCTTTGAGCATAATAAGTTTCTTGAGACACGGAGACCTTTGCTTCGTCTATCAAATATTCACTCTAACAAATTTTCTTCTATTTCTGGAGAGGTTAGCTGCTATCCAGTGCCATCCAGTCGCCGTTTAGCACCACCAGACTTTTCACTCTTTAGCTCTACTAATCTCTCTCGTTTTTTCTCCAGTCACGAATGCTGTTTCGATCAAGTTTATATTTTTTTGCCGCAACGTGGTTTGAGTTAGGCTCAGCATAGCGAATGACTTCCAGTTTGAAATCAGTAGAATATGAACGTACTTTCTCGCCTTTATGAGAAGCCGATTTCAACTCTCGCTCTTTCATTGTAAAAAGTAACTACCTTTACAGTCAAGCAACCAAGAACAGCATTACAAGCAGAAGTTACTGTACCCACGTGGCGGTGGTGTTGTGCCGGTAGATCTGCTTACAGTGATGTGATGCATAAGGAATGTAACACCTATTCTTGATGACAACAGTATCACATACGTATACCGGTTCACTAGTGACAACTTCAAACAAATACCGGTATACAACAAGAGATTATTTTATCTGCTGGCCCTGTGTGATCTTTGTGTGATACGGTGTACTCTAGCTGTATTTTCAATGGCAAGAAGTCAGGGGATATCTTTTGTCAAGCACTACTGTTGCGAGTTCGAATCTGTTGCTCGTGGTTACCACATTTACAAAAATGTTTGGAAGCCAGTAGTGGGTGAGAAACTCAAGTGCAAGCATGATACAAGAGAAGAAGCGAAGTTGTATGATGAATTTGCAGTTGGTATTTACCGTCTGTCAGACAGCAGCTCTCAAGATGAAAAATTAGTGGGACATTTCCCTATAGAACTGTCGTTTCTGTTGTGTAAATTTTTGACTCGCGAAGGTTGTGCCTTAGAATTTTCACCGACAGGAGCGCGGTTTCTCGAGGACGGACTTGTGGTTCCAGGGCGCTATACCGCTTTTTCAAACAACCAGAAGATGGTATCCATTCTTCATCAAGAACTAGAGAGGAAAGTGGAAAAGCTGAAGCACATGAAGTTGGAGGTCATGCAGCCGAAGATCAAAAGAAAAATATCCAAACTTCCAGCACATGAATAAAATATACTGGATCAGTCCAATTGAATTGTGTCGTTCGTGATCAATCATTAATGTAAGTAAGGAGGGCTTAAAAGAGAGGGAGGGCTTACTGACTTCCTATCTCTGAAAAGTGGGGTTTATTAGGGACGGGGGGCTTGTTTGAGAGAAGGACTAAATAGAGGATTTACGGTAAGCTCTTCTCCCTAGAGGTCCAGTAGGAGCCACCCCTCATGGGTTCAGTGTTACTACAGGAGGAAACCGGAGTACCGGGAGAAAATCTGCGATGCTTGGTAGAGACAAACTGGACAACACTCTTCTCACATGTGACCAAGGTAATTTTAATCAGATAACCTCATGGAGCCGGAATCGAACTCTAGTCACAGTGGTGAGAGACACGTGCCACCAGCACTCCAGCACGTTTTATGATAGCGATTTCATGGTTGGTGATTTCGGGATTTGTTTTAGCCCAAGAAATTGATTTGTCAAGTAGAGATTCTGAGATAGAGGGATAAAAGTCTGCAATGTCAAAGGAGAGGAATGTATAGTGTTGCTTGTCGGGGATGCATTGAAACTAATTGATGTCTTCAGCGGAATGTTTCCATTGGTTGACCTGGATGCGGCAGCGGATGTCGTTAATTTGGTCCAAGATAGTTTTACTCACTTTACTAAGTTCGCTTTTTGCTGGCTTTATCAATCTGCACGTCGGGTGATTATCGAAATTTTCTTTGTGGTCTTTCAAAGTTACAAATGCTGTCTGTTTAGCCATCGTCTTAATTCTGTCTCCGATCTCGAGTTCGTTCGCGATCTCCTTAAATTCTTGATTTATGTCTTCGACGGGATTTTCATCATCCAGCTGATAACCCTTCTTAACCCTTTTTTTTTTGATAATGTTTTCTGTCAAAAGTTTGTCATATGTTTGTGCGTCCATTTCGCATAAGTTCCGTGTTTTGTCGGCGAAGATCATAAGGTTGCTTGACTGTCTCACTTTCTTTAGGTCGTCGGATTATGTTGATAGAAACTGGTCATGCACTTTTCTAAACTTAATATTCTCGATCATCCTGGTAAGGTCATCCTCAAAATCTTTCATCTCCGAAATTTGTGTTGGGTAACGCGCAGAGTTCAGACCAGACTTGTTAGTTGTTGTGCTGTCGCTGGATCGACCGTGAAGGAAAAATGTGCTTTCCATCGCATACGTTTAATTACGCTTTCTACTTTTCCAATCAAATTTCTGCGGTATGCATCTTTTGACGGCAAGGCGATGTTCTTCATCGAATAGTTGACATGCACACAGTCTTTGTCTGCGATCATAGTCTTTTGCCAATGGCAACTTCTTTTGTTCTTCTCGATAGCAATTTGTAAATAAATTCATTTCATCGGCGCGTTCCATTTCGATTCGGTATGAGGAAAACAATCTTAGCTCTTCGAATGTCGTTCCATTAAGTTCAAGTACGTTACGTTCTGCAAGAGTAGGTTTTTTTCTTATAGTATCCAAATCAGTTGAAGGGATCCAGTCTTCTTAAATAAGTTTAAAACGTTTGCATTTCATAAAAAATGAAAGCAAAATATCATACTTTTCCATAACTTTGTTCAACCACCATAGGCACTTTGATTTAATTTTTAATTTATCATTCTTTCGGTTATTTACTTATGCATTTATTCATTCATTTCTTGATTTATTTATACGTTTTTTCGTTCATGAGTTATCAGTTCAACTCGGCGTAATATGTCCTTGAGGAAATTAATAATTGTTTAAAGTTGTACTAGTTGTTCCCTGGTTTTTTCTAGTTCACGTTTAACACGTTTGAAACTAACGACGAGTAATCTGATATTCTAGTTGGGCTAACGCCACACTATTTTACCCTGGCTAACGCCAGACAGTTTTACTCGTCAATGGAGACCTCCAACCTCTTACCCAAAGTGTTAAGATGAAGTTTTAGATTATTTCTCCGATTAGACCATATTTTTCGGAATAACTCATAATTTCCATCTGCTGGTGTCATGCAGTCTGGCGTCCCAATGATGATTACCGCATAGCTAGCTTTCTTAAATTCTTCCTCTTTCGAGAATTATAGTCATGAAAATACATGGAATGTCAAGTTAATAATAATATTAATGTCACTATTAATACAGCTCTATAGATATAACTATATACTTTGGTCACAGATACAATATAAGCGACCGAATTATATGGGATTTACATACTAATACATTAAAATAGTATGTTCATCGGCTATTTTGAAGTTTTAGTAGATTTTAACAAAGAGAATTGAAGAGAAAAGTTCATAATTCTAATTAGTATTTTGTATCCGATTTACAGCATATAGTTGGATATCTTTTGTGTTTTCTTCGTGAATTATTGAGTAACTTAATTACACGTATACATTTTCTATATTTCATCAAGCACTTCTTTGGCTGACGCTTTTGTGACGGTCTGGAGTTTTACATTGGTCAAACATGCGACCAGGATGATAGCAAACATCTTGGCCTTCGTCACTAAATTCCCTAGACAAGCTATCTACAACAGCTTTTCCCCTTGTAAGATTGATTAATTTCTTAATTAAATACCTTGTTGACCATCTTCTCTCGGAAAGCGGAGACATGTTTCTTATGATTCCAGGAAGTCATCTCATCTTTTTTTTTCTATTTTGATTTGGCCTCATGGAAAAATATCCTTGAAATACCGAAATCCCTGATAATTCTTAAATTTGCTCCATCGAATTTATATTAAGAAAGTGAGATAGATCTTCATCACAACTTTTTCACAATTTGAGAGAACATTAGGAGATTCTTTAGAAGATTGTATTAAAATAGAATCATTCTATAGGAGTGATCGAAGAAGGTTTGTTAGCATTATTTTTCATATTGCTAGTCTATACCGGTTTTCTACGTGTTCATAACCCCAAAACCTACATTAATTTAGCTCCGCTAAGCCGAAATCCGCAATAAATCATTTGGGTGGCTATAAACACTGCATATCACATCATATCCGTCCTCGATTATTTTGGTTACTTAACTTCGTTGACGCTGGCCTTCTAACACCCTACTTATTCTACTAAAAGAGAACAGTCTTAACCTTATCTGGGCCGTAGAGGTGTCGAATCGACCCTCTCGGGGTAGTCTAACGGGGCCCTTGAACGTTGTTTAGTGAAAATGTACCAAATAAAGAATTTAGGGAGCTGAAGTACAACCCCTTCTAGTGGATTTCTTGCCACCAGAAAGAGTCCAGCTCAGACATGATTAAGAATACAATTTATTCTTCAAATATCATTCAAGAAACCTACCCCAATTGTTCCCTTACCTTCAAGAGTTTGATATAATTCCAATTTAGATTGTATTGTTGGAATCCATCAACAAAATGTCAACACGAAAGTCGAGAGTTCGCTAGGTAGGAGCAGATAGGCAACAACAAGTATTCCCCATCACATATTCGGTTTGAGTGAGCGCAAGGCCACATTGGAATCGTCCCTCAAAGAGTTAACTGACTTATAAGGATACTGCAAGTCCGTGTTGTCAATACAAAGAAATGATTAGCTAATCCCTACTTTTTGGTAAAGAATACTGGCTTCTCAAATACGTTCTCTTGTTAATGCGAAGCTCTGGAAATGTTGATAACAAAAACATTGTGTATAAAGTATATCATGCATGAATGTTACAAAAATAATTATATATACATATGTATGCTATGTATAATCTTATATAATAATACTGCATAGTACATATTATATAATATATAATATATTATCCGTGAATGTTACAAAAATCATTTTTAGGTATTTTTATGAGGTAATATTTCTTATCTTAGTTTACACTTATTCCAATTGATCTTTTTATTATAGATCGACGTGGGAAAAAGTCTCTTCAGACCTTGTGAAAAGGCTTGTGAAGAACTTTTTCAAGAACACAAGGTTCAAGGTTTGTAAATAATGCAAGTTAATTTATTTTCCATTCCATCGTTTCTGATGCAGGGAGAAACTGTTACTTTTATTAATAACGTGCTTCCGAAAGTTACAAGAGTCTGAGTGGTCAAGGGGATTTTATGAATATAGGTTGCGTGGTACTGTTAATTATCGATAGTAATACAAATAATTGTCAGGGCTCGGTATTGACGGAAATATAGGGCACCGAATATTGGTTCGAGCACTAAAAAAGATGTAATATAACGTAATATATGATATAAAACTTTTTTTACCAAACAAGTTATTGTCCCTGCCTAGACTGGGGGGTCGGAAAGCACCCGCGCCGAATTTAAGCGTTTACATCTTAATAACCATTACAGTTCTTGAGCTGAAATTTTGAAACTTTCCCTAAAAATATCTTTCCTTAATGGGTAGGAAAAAGTGTGAAAAAAATGCGGCCGATAAGAAATTATAAAGTATTTTCAAACACTTACTAACACTGAACTTCGACAGAGGATTTTCTTCAAGGTTTTATTTCCGTTATATTTCGTGTTTTCCTTTCAAAGCTTGAAGAGACAGCAAGAGTCATTTGAGTAAATTTCATGATGTTTTGAAAGTTTTGCTGTATCAGAACAAATTATTAAAATTAGCAATTTCGTTGCAACTTTTCATTTAATTACAATAGCGACATTAAAAAATTGGCACACGGTGTGTCCATGTGTCCCCGACTGAGTTGTTGATGACATAAATGATGCTAAGAAATGCAGGTACCAAAATGGATTACAATGCACTGAATAAAAATAATTCTTTCCACAATGGTAACGGTTTAAGTAATTATATGTCAGTCATTGACATAACCGAATGATCAGGAAACCAAGATTATCAACAATCAGTATGAGTAGGGTAGCAATTCAGTGACGGAGATTTTCTAATAAAATCGTCTCTAGACACACTAAGTGAAGACATATCACTGAGTTTGGTGAGGATTTATTCCCGCTCAATATGGAGCAGGCATATAAGCTGGTACCAAGGGTGTTTATTCCCAACGCTTGCTGTCCAAATAGATTATACTCTTTTTGGTAACTTATCAAAAAGTTCAGACTTCTTATTTAAGTAACCAAAATTAATTACATGTTTTATACAACCAGGCCTTGGTAACCAACAGGACTTACGTTTTCTCAGTGATTGAACTTTGCAATGTTTATAGCATGTATACCTGTAGGCTTTGCATTGAGTTTAGTATTGACAAAAGATGTACTGAGTTGTGGGAGCCTAGTGGTTGAAATTGGGGAAAAGCCCTGGCTGATTAAAATTGTGCAATTTAAATAATCTCTTTCCTCTTGCCTCATCATGCTCACTTAGTTCATTATCCCTACCTTTTAAAGGTGGTGGGCTTTCTACTGAAACGGAAGAAGCACCCTGCATTCCCATACCACTTATTAGAATCATCAGCACATGAACTGAGCTTAAAATATTGAATTAAGCTAAAAAATAAAAATACAATATCCAGATGAACAAGACATTTGCACCCAAGCATGCTAAAGAAAATCATCTGACATTAGCCAGAGTGGAATTCTAAAGTGAATCTTGCCCCTTAATGGGTTAACCAAGTTGGCAGTTAACTGATGAAGGGCTGGTGCCGCATTCTGTTGAATGAAATTGTCTGATGTTAGCTGGAATGTGTGTTCCTTCCTGATTATTTTAACGAAAAACTAGAACATCTCATTAAAACCACAATTAAGTGACACAGAAGGGCCATTGTTAGTTGTCATGAACATAACACTAGAAACTGACTCAATGCATTGTAAGTGATTAATTTTATTATCAGTTGAAACCATTTCAGGTACGTCAGTAATAACAAGTCTGTTGATTGATTTACTAATAAAGTCATAAAGACTATATCCATTAAATAGTGCATACATGGTAAGTCTGTCACGAAGTTGTACACATGCAATTTAACTGCAGGCAAATGAAGTAAGTGTCATCACCATGCATTGTTTTCCTGCATTATGCCTAAATTTGCTTTCATCTCCTTGACTAAAGTCAACGCAAACAGTTTGACTAGCATTAATTATTCATTTCAAAGTCTTAACAACAGTGGCGTGTACATAGTAGCACATAATGTTGGCAAAACAAACAATAACTTCATTTTTTGTTTCAAGTTACTTAACAAGCTGTTTCTGGCTAAACATATATATGTTTCAGGCTAAACGCTAAGTATAAGGTTAAAAACATTTCATTCCAAAATGTACCTTACAGGCGTGACGAAACTTCTTTTGCCTTCATAAAATGTTGTGTGAACCAATTTTTAAACTCTTTGCTTCGATATCAGCACAACGGCTTGGTTTAGTATAGGTAACACCAACATAACGGTTTGGTTCAATAATGAGGAGAATACGAGCATAACGGCTTGTTTCAATCATGTTTTAATATTTTATTGTTAAGTACAGTAGGTGGCCTTTCACACAAATGGTGTCTTGCAAGTGTGATCAGCGCAAACCCAATGGCTCCGTTGATATACGCACGTAACGAGAATCTGGTCAAAATATTGGTCCGTCTAACTACGACGGCTTGGAAAACAAAAAAAATTTAATAATCAGTCTGAGACTTATCTCGCGTCAAAAAGATTCACTAAACGTTCTCCTTCCTTCGACGTCGAACGTACGACCACACGTTCGTCTCGAAATTCGCGCCTTTTCCTTCACGTTACGTAACTTCTTCGCTCGTAGCCTTAACTTATTCGGCTATCATGTGATTGCCACAAACCCAGCCACCCACACCAAGTCACCTGCATAGTGCCGCTTGGACCTTCTGTAGAAAGGGCTGCGGACACAAAAATTAAGCACTTCTCGGTGAAGACAAACCAATTTATTAGCATGATAACTGCTTCTTTTTAAAAGGACAGCGAGAAATAATCCCGAAAAAAAACAAAACTTTTAGAAGTTCTTAAATTTCGAGGTTTCTACAAAGGATGACGTCATAATAACGTCAGAATTTGTTGCTATGACAACATAATTTTAGCTTTTACTGGCATTTATCATAGGTCAAATAGTTCTGGAGATATCGACGGGGGGCGTTTTCTGCCCCGAGACGACTAAAAACGAAGACTCAGCCAACAATTTATTTAAGCATGGTGCAATCATTACGCTTATCATTTATGAATATTTATGTTTGTAATATCTAACTCTGCAACAAGTATCACAAATATAAGATAATTGTCAAGTTTTGCAGTTATATGTCGTTAGCTTAGAAACTATGGAATTAAAACTTTGGCATATTTTCACAAGTATTACAATTAAGGCGCATGTTTAATTTTTTGACACTGACTTTCAAACGCGTAGATTCTGATTTGTCAACCCCCGTTTGCAAACTTTTTATTTTGTGAAGGAGCCTTTGGTCATTGACTGAGGAGGTTCAAGTCGGCGTGAACCACCCTTGATGACAAAGCATGACGACTGGGCTGAATTTTCTTGTCTCGGTTTCAAGAAGAAAACAATGTTAGCCTTTGCTGGGTTTTTCCATTCTGTAGTAAATTCTGAATACGTTTGGTTTTGTAATATCAGTACGAGCTATGTTGCCACAGATTTATCGCCAGCGATAATTTTCTTGTAGGATCAAATTTAGTCAAATTGCTTATAAAGTGGGAATTAATTTTTCTTATTTTAAAGAACTCTTGAAATGACAAAGCAGCAACTTTTATAGGTTTTCAATTTCCCACCTTGTTCTTGAAATACTTTAATTCTTTTTTTTTATGTAAATGAAATGACTTATGAGGTAGTTTTGTTAGCACATCATTTCGACTAAATGGAAAATAACTTATAACTCCTATATTGTTCGTCTATTCGACGAAACCACATGAAACCTTGTACATGTCGTTAAACTCATGAAACCGAAAAGCTCAACGTTATCACATTGTTGTCAATTAGTGTATCGGTTCCGGGAAACCGCATACCTTAGAACGGATTTGCGTTTATATTGGCATCGTAAGGCAAGGAATTACGATTTTTCTTTCCCAAGAAATATTAAATGTTGAAGGAGACATATGAAGGGTCTTTACAATGGAAAGCTATTCATTTTCACGAATCAAATCACTGTGCTAAGTTTCAAGTGATTATGTTGAAAAGTTTTGGAGACGTAACTTTAATTACAATTAGTTAAGATCTTATGTCAACAAAATGACGTCACGGGACGTGTCACTTCCAAATGAAGGTTCAGAAGGAGTTCCTTCTTTATCATTTCAAGGGTTCTTTCGCTTAGCAAGCTATTCAGCTAGATACTGGGACTACCAAAAGTGAGATGTTTCAAATTATAATTTACAAATTTTGAGCGGGAGGCACTTAAATTGGCGTAAGGATTTTGAAAATTTTGTTTAAGAATTTTCTTTCTAGTATTTCACCAAAAACATTGTTCTGTTATTACTGACATGTAAGAGGAAGGAAGAGTAGGACGTCTGGCATTAAAAACTGCACTGCAAATACTGATTTTTATGAGCTATTCAACCCAAAATATTCATTGTTCAAAATAAAGTGACGAATGTGGTAGTGCGTATCATTCTTATTTTATCATTTGGTTATTTACCAGTACTGGAGCATCATGGGCATTAAATGCTGCAATTCCTCCCCTTGCTAACCATATGCCTTTAACTCCCCACCGCCCATATAAGTGCGGCTTAATGTATGCAAATCGGATTTATGAATAATTTTCAATAGATTTTCCAAAGGATTTTGAATAGATCGAATCACTTACAATTTTACATAAACGATAAACGTTCGTCAAGCCCTATCCTCAGGAAAACGATTTCTGACCCCCAGACGGGGATCGAACTTGCAGCCTTCTGATGACTGACGAAACGCTCTAACCAGTGAGCTACCGAGACTCAGGAACAAGTTCAGCATAATATTATGTGCTGCCTAAGCAGCAGTGGCTACCGTTTAGACAGCACCTTTGTCGAACTCACACCCGAGCTCGCCACTTGAGTCTTCAATAGCTCAATAGTTAGAGCCTCTCACTTGTCATCAGAAGGTTGTGGATTCGTTTCCCCGTCTGAGCCCTAGGAATCGTTTTTCTGAGGTTAGGGTTTAAAGAACGCTCATCGATCATCTAAGATATCACCAAGCTTCTACATTCACAATACTAATAATCTTTGTTTACAACCACGGTACTATTTATATGATAGAATATTTCCAAAAATGAAACTTTATTAAAAAAAAATATATATATTAGTGATCTTCCAATGGACCGTGGGTCACTCTCAAAGTACATACAAGAATAATAAGTCTATATAATATTTACACTGTACAAAACGAATCAAGAATTCTTAATTTTGTTCTTAAAATTTAAATCTTTGCTGCGATATTTTGGTCATTTAGTAGAGTATTCCAAGCCAGTGCACCTCTATAGCTAATAGCTTCTTTTTGTAATTGGTGTTAGGCTTAGGTGGAAGGAAGTCATATCTGGATTGTCTCGTTTGATATTCATGCGCCTGATCAACTTTCATAAAAAGATTGGTCAAAGTACCGGGCAACGTTTCGTGATAAACTTTGTATATTAATGTACATAGTTGCTGATTCCTTCTTATATCCAGTTTTTGGAAAGTCAGATACTTTAATAGATCATCAGATCGACTTTCATATCCGCCCCTAGTAATAAGTCATGCAGCTCTGTTTTGTAGTCGTTGTAGCTTGTCAAAAGTGTGCAACCAAGACATCCCCATACTTGAGAACAAAAGTCAAAATAAGGTTGTAGCAAAGATTTTTATTCAAGTAACAACATTTTTATGTCTACAAAGACTCTTAGTCGCTTTAGGACATTAAGGCCCTTATTAACATTTTTTTGTTATCAGTTGACTTGCCCATCCCAGGTTAAGGTATCATCTATCATTAATCCAAATGATATTGTAATCTTAACTCTCAGTGTGGCATTATCACCAAGGTTTATTGATGGGTCTGAGTTAATTTGCTTTAATTTTTTATGAGAACCTATAATCATATAATTTGTTTTGTTAAAATTTAGACTTAATTTATTGTTAGGCACCCAATCAGAAATATTTACTCAATCTTGACTTATTGAAGTTGAAATCCAATTGATATTGTTACTTGTTACCTTAATTTGTGTATCATCGGCAAACATGTTACAACTTGCGTTTTCTAAGCAGTTAGGAAGGTCGTTGATGTGAATTAGAAATAGCAGTGCCCAAGGATAGATCCTTGAGGTATTCCAGCGATCATTTTTAGCGGCTGGGATAGCTGTCCATTTACTTGGCAATATTGAAGTCGGTTTGTTAAATATGATTTAAACCAGTTATGAGCAGTTCCCTCTTACGCCATATAGATGTAAGTTCCTTTGCAATATTTCATAGTCAACTGAGTTGTGTCGAATGCCTTCTTGAGATCCGAAAAGACAACTCCGTTTCTTTTGAAAAATTCGGGGATGAAAGTTCAAACAGGGTAGCTAAACCAGAGGGGTCAGGACCACGCCCTATTTATAATTTACTTATTTGAAGGTCGAAAACATGTTATTTTTCGCAACGACAAAAATAATCGCAACATTTGACTAGGAACAGTTTATATTTAAATTTAACAAGAAGAGAAGAGTCTATTATCATTCTTGGGTAAATCACTTACAAGTACTCTCCAGTTTGTGCAACATATAAATGTGTTATCATCTGTAAAAATACCCCGACAAATTGTTTACTTTTTCCCTAAAGGGGAGCTAACTTTCCCCGACGGGGACTATAGCCCCTCTGACCCTCTGGCACCATCCCTGCAAGCCAAGTAAAATTTTGCCATCCTTCGCTCTTTCGAGACTTTACAGGAAACCCTAAACCACCGTCCGCACCAGGACGTCCTACTTTAGTTAACTCAAGCTATAATTCCATTGGCCTAAGATGGAATACTACAAGCAGTGTGAACCTGACAGCAGTAAAGTACGTCTTGGAGATACTTCCCAATCGGACAGACTCAGGAGTCAACGTTGTTTATCCTTACATCGAAAAATATTATCTGGTAAGCCATAGTGGATAAAAGAAATTACATGTTTAAGAATTTTGAGATACCGGCAAAACAAAATCTCACTAATTAAAGATTAAAAGCCGTTTTAAGTAATACTAGAAGGCGTCAGGACCGTCAAAGACGTCTATCATTTCAAACGTTATAACCTTAAAGTATAAATACATGGAATAAAGTAGACATTGTTAATGTCTGAACGACGATAATGTCTCATTTAAGAAAGTCTGAATGATGCATTTTGCAGATGTCATTACCTTCTTTGACGTTAAACTACATATATAAAAACGATGAACACATGCATGGAAGTACTTCGCAGCCTTTATTTGGCATTAAAAGTCCCGACCCAGCCTCTGTATCTTTTTAAATAAAACCTTTTATTTACTCTTCCATCCAATCTTTTTGGGTCCCATATTGACATTACTCACACTTAACAACCTGACGTTGAATCCGTCTGGATGGCTTTAACGTCCTCATGCATAAGGACGGTCAATGGAAGGCGTTAATGCGAGGCAAACCAATCGGTGGTCTGGTTGTTAAGTGAGGCTGAAATAAATTCGAAGCATATAAATATTGGACCACGCAAATTAAATACACGATCTCCTTCAAAAGGGCAATGAGTTGAGGTATCTAACACCTAGTTGTTAACAGTGGTAAATTCATTCACGGAATCGAGTGTTACTTGAGCAACTAAAATAAAACGACACGAATCTCACCGTATGTGTTCTTTTTTTTTGAACTTATGTTGACGTTCTTGGCGCCCTAGATAGTCATAAAGAACAGGAATCACTTGCTAGATTCAACCATTGTTTCCTGTAAGAACCTCTAATAGTATTTTAAATTTCCTGCAAAATGTCTTCCAAGAGAAGAAAATGTTATTCGAGCGACCTGGGATTTTCAAACTTTTCTGAGGTTATGCACCCTAAGCAGCATGACTCGGGCTTAGCACTTAGGAACTCTTCTTCTTCAGGTTTGTTTCAACCATCGGACTTGATACTGGTTTGACTGTTCTTATACGTACCTCAGTGAAATCTTATGCGTTTGTTTAAATAATCTTACATTATTTGTTCCCTATCTACAGAGTAACCGTACAGTTTATATTGTGAAGAATCTTGAAGCAAAGATGAACTACAGCTTTCGCGTTCTCACCGTAACATTGAACGGAACTTCTTCTTTCAGTAACTGGAGTAATTTATTCCATACAAATGGTAAGTTCTATTACACATATAATTTGGGTCGATCCCCAGCCATGCAAAAGGCAAAGACGGAAGCGTCCGATTGTCATGCCACACCCAAGAAATAGAAAACATTTTCGTTGCTTTCACGAGTGAAAGTGTTGAAGACAAAGGGCACTTGGCACGAAGAACAAACCTTTGCACTTGTATTTTGAGTTCTTTCAAATTTCCACGAGTGTTTCTACAGCACTATGGGAATGCAGAAAAATTTTCTATTGTGTTCATAAAAAACCCAGTAGAAGACAAGCAAAACTTTGAAATATCGCTGTTTATTCAGGTAAACGGAATATGAATTCCCTTAACCAATGGCTTGCTGGCTTCCAAGAGAGGCCCGGGAAACTCTAACTCGAAAGGGTCCCCATATGTACTGACACCCGGAAAGTAGATCACCAAATTATAGATGATACACGAAAACCAAAAAAAAAGAAAATTGTGAACGCAATACCACCCGATTCACGTCATCATTTCTCTTTTAGGTTTACATACATCAAACGAAACCTAAACAATTTAAAAAAAATTTTTGGATCATCAGTAGCGGACCTAAAGAGGTGCATTGGGTGACCAAGCACTCCCTCTTTTATTTCTTAAAATAATTTTATTCATGGAAAACGTCAAGCAAAATTGTAGTTGCATAACACGCATAAACACGCTTTACTTCGGAGTTCTATCATGAAATTTTGCAACAACGTACCAGTAATTTTCTTCGTGTTTTTTGTCGGCAAAAATTGCCTGGAAAACTGCGAGTGACGGTACTTGGTCATTTTGCTGGACATGAACCAATAACCCAGGACTTCCAGTATACCAGTGACAAAGTTTATCTTTTTCGATAACAGTAAAAATATTCACTGCTTTACACAATATGCTGTATAAAAATGTGGAAAAACGCTCTTCGTTCATGTACTGATTTGCCGCAGGAAGACTCCACAAAGAATGTATTTCGTCTCGTCCTAATGTCCTTCTGCACTCCCCGTTTCAAAATCCTTGATTCGCCACTGGTTACCATTTGCCAACGATTCCAGTCATTTTAGTCTTTTCAAACTCTAATTAAAAGCGTTAATGGTTTTACGAAATATCGAAGATATCCTGCTATCACACAAACAGCGTTGTGTTTGAAGACAATATTCTAATCTTGTCAACTGAAATCAGTAAGCTTTTTCATTTCGCTGGATGTCAATGCGAGTGGAAGTTGACATGTTGCCATCAATCCCGTTATGCCAGATTTAAGAGGCAATCAAATTTCACCTGAATATAATAATAAATAAATATTTTATAAATTACATTTTTTCCACATTACCCAAACCCAAAAGAAGTCACATTTCTACCGTGAAATAGTTTTCCAGGATGGCATTCTTTTCAAGCAAATCTAACAGCGCTACTAATAAGCATCTCAAGAAGGACCCGCCTGGAAATCCACAGGTGTCCCTGTAGGCCAGCACTCCATTGCTCTTAACTAGCGCCGGGCTGCGTCTAAATTGTCCATGTTTCTATTTACTTGGTCTGTGGTAAATAATCCAGTCCTTATTTCCTAGCAATGAATGCACTACTGGGTCACGAGTCAAAAATCCACTAATTTTTAAGATTTAATAAAACCCAGATACCCATGAAATCGTAACGATTAAATTAATAAGAGACCTAGGCATGCTATGCTTTAATGCGTAATTTTCATAAGTAGCACAAATATCAATTGGAAAAAAATGAAAGCTTCAGATACTTATGCATGCGTGGGTTTTACTTTTGGTTGTTCTGTTCTTGTGCTGCCTAGCAAAAATTCTCACAAACTTGTCCATACCGAGGGACTTTGCACGTTCAAACGCAATGCTTAGAATTCCTGAGATTGCTCATCCTGCTGTCGGCCATTGTGCACGTGGAATGTAGTAACAGCGCAACTTCTTGTCCAGTCGTCGAGAATCGGCTCTGAATTGAGGTCACTGCTTGTCATACAGATTGCCAGCGGTACTTTAGAAAACATTGTATCAATTCGATGGATGGTCTATTTAAATTAATTTTAAATTTAATTGCCGTTCAGCCATTGGCAAATATAACAATGCAATCTGCGGGTTATGTTTGTAAACATTACCGAGGATCTTCAATCATGAATGAAATGTTAACCCAAAAGCTTTTCTCGACTATGGCACACTAATACCCCAGTTGGGGGGCACATGGGATGGCACAGCATTAATTTAGAGTGGCACATGCTCCCCCTGTGTTCCCTCAGTGGACACGCCACTGAGTAGCACTGATGTAAGGTCTTTGGCAAAAGATCCAAGTACCAGTCTATTTGTCCAAAACACTGTTCGAAGTTTTACTACTAGTTGATAGTAATTGCAGTACCCAGTTGGTAGCCCGCTGCCAATTGTAGTTAGGAGCCAATACAAAGCTGTGTGTCTTTGCAACTGAATTAACAACCATTTCATTCACGCCGTTCAGACTCTGTACATGACTTGACGAAAAGCATTTTCTCGTTTTCAAGACCACACCGGCGCTTCCAACACGGGGAACCTTGTGTTTTATTTAACCCTTTCCGGTCCGAGTTGCCTCCTCTTGACTAGGAAAATCTTTTGACGTAAGCCAGGGTAAGATTAAAAAGTCGGTTACCAACCGAAAAGAGTGAAGGAAACACGTTGTTCAACCAACTGGAATTGTTTGCCGGAAGTGTGAGAATATAATGTAACTATTTCACTTGAGAAAAATAGTTGTCTGTGACTAATAATTGTCCAAAACAAAAAACTAATCGACAGTTAAATTTGCCGTTAGTCAGGTTAGTTACCGAAAAAAGAAGTCCATAACTTTACTAGCCGACAACTAAATTTTCCTTTCTTAAACGGAAATCTGTGTGGTAGTGGATAATTGAAAACCTTGTATTTTGTAGTCGACAACTGAATTGACAAACGGCAAATTTAACTGTCGATGACTTGTTTTCGATAATTTTACTCGTCTTTAAGGTCTCATTCTGCCTGAGGCAAATGTTGCACTTGGTAATTTTGCGCTGTCATTGGTTGAATCCGAACCCTCATGAAATCCAGCAGAAAATTAGTGGAACGGTTTAGCATTTTCTTCATTCAACGCTGGTTTTCACGAGCTTTCCGGTAAGGCAATGGATGAATAAATTTATTGTTGAGCCTGGTTCTTAAGAGATATATTTTGAGTCTTATAACCAAAACGAAAGAAAAAATTGTTGTATGGAGGACTTTCGTGAAAGAATTTTTAATATCGGTTCGCATTTAACAACTATCAGACCGTCCACTATTTTCTCTGTGCATGAGCCTTACCTCATAATACATATTATTCTCTGGTTATTCTTTACTATTCTATCTGGAAGACATTATTTGAATTGTGGGCGATAACACGTCAAGATTTTATCGAAAATTTGCACTCAAAGTTTGTCTTAAATGTTTTGCCGCAGGAGTTTGGTTTTTCTTTGACAAATTTATATCATTTTGGTTCCGAATTCTCACTTTTTTGGATGTTTCACAACAATTCGTTGAATTTAGAGGCAAAAATTCTCCAGAGTAATGTCGTATGGTCTGAGATGGGTAAAGAAATTGAAAAACAGACTAATCAAAACCCAGATATTCAACACAATTTTACGTACTTTAGAGTATTTTAGAACGCTGTGAATAAAATCATGTATGGATTATGGACCTTAATATGTTTTCAATGGTTTTAGCGTTTTTGAGAAAAATATGCTAAGATATCCAGTCTTAACAGTCCGACTGGTGACCAAACATGTGTAAGTCGTTTGGGAACTGTGTTGGAGATAACTCCGACGGTACAGATGATGGTAGCGTACAACAGGTTACAACGTGTTGCCGCCAGCGCCCATACTAGTTTTATAAACTATCGTTAGGCCTGCTATGGAGATAATGCGGCTGACTCCTTTTGTGAACGTTCCACCAACCTGGCCTTCTTGATTTCACCAGGAAATCAACACACCTGTAAACTATCCCGAAAAATTCCTGATCATTCCGAATTTTTGTAAGAGTTCCCGATATCCCGAAAATTATTGTCAAGTCTACCGAATTTTGAAAAAAAATGAGTTTGACTTGCTCTCTGCAGTAATAGGTGAAGTTTTGAAAGGGGATTTGCTCAAAGATTTCCAGTTATGTTGAAGCTCCTCTGAGTCTTACTCATCATTCCTCGCTCTAATGCACAAAGTCAACGAATATTTTAAGTCTTGACGAAGACTCTGAGTGGCCCAGGTCTGTTGCTGTTTCATTTTTGTATCTACTGCAGCAGACACTAAGTTGTCGAGTATGTAAGTCCGTAATGTCTGTAACGATAGAATCTTCGCATAGGGTTCGGAGCCAATCAGGTAACAACAACGTTTAGCGAAATGATGACGGGCATTGATGAATGCGATAAATGAGCTTTATAAGGAGAATAAGTCTGGCGAAGGGATTTGTGAGGAGAAATGTAAGCTCAGGAATTGTGAATTTTGATAACACCTGCTGTGGGAAGATAAGACGCCTTCACGTCAATGAAAAAGTGAAATAAATATGTCAAATTCTAATGCTAAATCTTTCTTTTAAAGCACATTCCCGATAGTTGTGTCTAGGTTTCAACGAGGAACTATAATTACTTATTCCGATTGTAAATGTTATGTACATGTAAATCAAAAAGATGTAATTACTCAGGCTGTGACAAAGCCGTGCATCCATACTGGGAGACATTCTCGGCTATTTTCAACTGAACAAACCTTAGTTACACTGCAACTAAGGTTTGTTCAGTACAGCACGTTGGCGAGAGAAAGAGAGCAATCGAGAATGCTATTATGAAAAATTGGACTTTCTGTGAAATGTTGAAAATTGAGATGAAAATGTAAAAATATGCTTAAAAAGTCAGTTCCTGTTTCATAACTGTTTATTTACAATTGACACAAAGGACAATTGATGGGATATCAGGTATGCTCGCAGACAAGACTGGTTCTTCAATAGATCTAACTAAAAGTTCTATCACTGCATATAATTTGTCGGAAAAAGAACTTACGCTCTATGGGAGATAATGAATTAAACACAAGCCATGTACCCTGTAAGCCATCCACATACGTTTATTAAACTATCAACTACTTAGACAAGGATTAAGGCAACTACACCGTTTTCACTTCAAATTCGTCGCGAGTCACATCAAATTCATAATAGGTCAAATCAAATTGGTAATAGGTTAAATCAAATTCGTAATATGCCAAATCAATTTCCAAGTGGTAGATCCCTCAATTCCATGACAGTCGGCCAGTGTTTTTGGCAATGGGTTATGCATCATATGACCAGCATGGGATTCACTTCAGCACGAACTGCTTCATCCGCAATTTCTCTCATTATCTGGAGCCTGTGTACCACTTGTGTCATTCCTGGTGTCGCTTCAAACAGCTCTGCTTGACGTGCAGTTCACAACTGACCAGCATGCCTCTATACCATTCAATGCAGGACTATAAGGTTCCAACCGTATTATTTGCGCACCAGGATTCGTTTCAGCAGTGTCCTCTGCTCTGCAATGCGCTGGAGCGTTATCAATAACGATAGCAAGTTCATTGCTCGCAATACCTTTAATCTGACACTCGTTTACAAGTGCCTGCAGCTACTGTAGGAAGCCTTCCTTCGTCAGGCTTTCTTGCTGGATTGTGTAATAGACAACCCCGATAGTTTGTTCAATGGCACCATTGATGTGCAGGTTTTGACCTTTGGATGTGCAACGGGCTGCAACAGTTCTGCGATCTACTTGGCTCCATCCAGTCGATCGTGTGCACCAAACATTGAAATTGGTTTCGTCTTGCCACACAATACGTTTTCCATTACCGATCACTGCCGTCAAAGTGCGGAGAAAGTCACGATGTTTCTCCCTATTTTGAAGAGAATTCACGGTAGATGGCTCGTGATGCGTTTTCTTGTACGAATACATCATACCCTTAACCGCGTTACCCACAGTTGTGAGGCAGACTGTTAGGCCTATCTCCAACTGAAGTTTTGTCTGCAACTCCTTCAGGGTCACGCTAGGGTTTTCGTTGATGCGCTGCTCCAAGAACGCCTTGTGCTCATCAGAGATTTTTACATGACGGGCACCTCCACGTTTCCTTGTTGACACAACTTCTCGTGCCTCTTCTTGTGCTTCTTCAATCGTTTTCTTTTTCACCCATGAGCGAGCAGTGATCAAAGGTATGCCGTTCTCTCGGGCTGTAATTTGCCAATCTTCTCCTTGGAGGAAGCGTTGTACAACTCGATTTTTCGTTGCTTCGTCGTATTTTTTATACTTCGGCATGACGCACATGTGAAACTCCACTGCACATTATGGCAAATGGACGTGATTAATAGCAGGCGACTTTACACTTCACAATTTTGATTTGGCCGATTGGGAATTTGATTTGACCAATTAGGAATTTGATTTGACCTATTAGGAATTTGATTTGACCAATTACGAATTTCATTTGACCTATTATGAATTTGATGTGACTCGCGACGAATTTGAAGTGAAAATAGTGTAGATGCTGGTGATGATGGCTTTTTCAAATCTTTATTACACCAGTTATGGTGATTTTAGTCAACACTCAGAAATTTGAGCAATAGGTGTCAATACTCAAGTTATAATCCTAAACAATTTGTTGAAAGCAATATAGATATCCCACGGGTAGAATATATAACAAATATGTCTATGCCAGGAAGAGGGGCCGGTCAAATGTAGCAGATGACGATTTTATTTCACGTTTATTTCAATATATCTATCCTCTAAGCTTCGTCGCCCATTTACAGTGCAGAGTGCACATTGTGACCGGGGTAATTACACTTCCTTTGAATGGCCTTTCTTGCATCATCTACAAACAGTGCGCACGAAAAAGCAGTAGACACATGTGCTCATTGAGCGCATATTTCTATAAACTAGTACACAGTATTAAAAAGACACAAAAGTTTGCAGTAACGACACGTTGTGTTTTGCTAAATTTTACTAAGCTTTTGTCTTAGACATTCAGGACTTCATCAGAGCAAGAAACTGAAGTTTTGATTTTAATCTAGGGTTTGTATACGTCACGATCTTCTTACAACGGATTCACAGTAATAGCGCACTTCATGGCGTCACTACGTCACCTGAAAGAAAATCCATTCTGTTCCCAGTAGATGCCAATATGGATACTAATATTGATACTAAAGAAGATACGTACAAAAGGATTGTTAATTAGAATAAGTTTAGGAAGAAGGGGCTGTCTAAGTATCATTTAAAGGCTGTCCTTCTTGAGGAAATGGTGGTATGTTTGAATATTTCTATTGATTCCCATATCCTTCTACTAAAGTAATCTTTAGTGTTGCTCAGAAGAGTGGTTTTGTCCCATTCTTTTCTATGGGACCGTTACCCAGGTGTGTTTTGCCACGGGTGATTTCTTGGTTTGACCTTTGACGCAGCACGTGTAATGTTCGTTATTGCGTGCCGTAATTGTGGGTGCAATCTCTCCGATGTACGCCAGTCCGCATTCGCAAGAGATGTGGTAGGCTCCGAGATGCTGGTTCTTCTCTGTTTTGTCTTTATGGGTGAAAAGTCGCTGGAAGAGGGCTTTTTTGAAGTGGTGTGGTATGAGAGACTGGACATACAAATCTCAAACTCATTAATAATTCATGAGCAAAACACAAAGGAAATCACTACCGAGACGTAGTTTGGATATCTGATCTTAATTAGCATAGGATTTCGTCAAATTTAAACCGGATTTTCTCTTTAAATACGGATTCGTTTGAGATGTAATATTGTACACTCGAAAGTCGTGTTACATCAGATATCCAAACATATCAAAGTTGCTTAAAAAACTCGGCTATCGCCTCGTTTTCCAACTCACTTCTCGGTGTTTGGATATCTGATGAAACACTCCTTCTCGTGTATGATATATTACTTACAGCACGCGAAAAAGAGCATTACACGTGCTGCTTTAAAGGTCAAATCGAGAAATCATCCGTGGCAGAGCACACTTGGGAGACGGGCCATAGAATACAATGGGACAAAACCACTCTTCTGAACAACACTAAAGATTACTTTTCTAGAAGGATATGGGAATCAATAGAAATATTCAAACATGCCACCATTTCGCAAGAGGGACAGCTTTTAAATGACACTTGGACAGCCCTTTTTCCTAAATTTATTCTATTAACAATACTCTTGTGCATATCTTTCCTAGTATCCATATTAGTATCCACGTTAGTATCTATTAGGAACAAAATGGATTTTCTTTCAGTTGACTTTGTGACGCCATGAAGCACGCGATTACCATGAATTCGTCGTAAAAAGATTGTGACGTATATAAACTTTAGGTTAATATCAAAACTTCAGTTTTTTGCTCTGATGAAGTCCTGAGTGTCCAGGACAAAAACTCAGCAAGATTCAACTCTTGTGTTTATCTAATGAATTTATCGTCATGCCAAGTTTTAAATCTCTTATAGTACACAGTAGTATTCCGTAAAAATTGACTTCACGCATTTTCACACGTGAAAGTTATTATAATTTTATTCCAGAAGCTTTGTTAGAAATTTTTCCAGTAAATAATTGATTCGAATGTGAAACTCCGTAATTCAAAGATTCAGATGTGAAACGTTGCTAGCGTTAAAGTCTTCATTTCCTTCAAATTGTGGGTCATATAGTGCTGAGCGCGAGCCTGAGGCGGTTCCTGAATGTTATGCTAAATATTTGTTAAAGGATTTATTTTCTCGATGTTTAGATAGCTGTCCGACAAAGCCATGTCACGTTACCAACGTCCGACTAGAACTGGCTTCGCATTTGCCTGATAAAGGATTAGCGCACTTAAACGCCACTTTGCGTTGGGAACCAATCACAAGTTTAAATGGAACAGTTCCAAAGACAGGTTTGTTTTAATGATGTTAAAGGTTTAGAAAAATTGGATAAAGTTTTGTTGAAAAGACCATTGATAGCTAGGTACTTTAAATGATTTAAAGCACTTTCGTAACTTTGATGACTCAGCTCAAAAGACAATGGCACTAATTTTACCCATATACAGCATACTAGAAATACATCTAGGCAGCAAACCATCGCCCATCCTACCCTTATATCCTTTGCGAATTCGAGTAAGATTGATAATTTTATGAAATATTTAAAAAGTCTAAAATTTGAATTTTAATCGACAAATCGTCCTTTCCATAACTGGGAACGTGAACGCAATTAAAAAATAAATAAACTTACACAATTCGGCTACAAATTGGCAACAACCCGAACTGGAAACAGTTTTATATTTAAACTGCTGGTGGTCATATTTATGTTTGAAATTTTCAATTCCATTTTAAAACCTTTGGTGAGAATAACCTTTATCGGCTTAACAAATGCTAACAGATCTATTCTCACAATTAAAACAATGAATGCTCTAATCAAGACCCTGAATGTAGCAGTTGTGGGCTTGTGGTACTTCGTGTGGTTTTCTACTTACACTTCTCACTCAATTCGCATTAAAGTAAAATCCTTTATGTCTTAAAAATGGAACATTCTCATAGATTACCGGACTGGTCATGATTGATAATTTTTTGGACTATTTAGTAATAAAAAAAATTCAAAAATTCTACATTATCTCAAAATTGGTCACGAATGTCTAAGAAGACATGAAATAATGAAGATGTATGTTAAGTATTCATCAGGAGGTACAAGACTTTCTTGACAAAGACGAAACGAATCAGCAAACCGACGAAAAAAACAAAGAAAACAGGATGGAGTTCTGCAATTTTATTGCTGATCAAAAACTGGAAAATACAAAATAGAAAACAAACTACAAACCTTGTACAACTTTTGTGGAAAGAAGAACAAGTAGAGCGAAGTAAACTAAGTACCTTTTCCGAAGTTAAAACTTTTGCTTTGTTCATTTTCGAAGACATAAAAAAGAAAAATGCTAAAATGTACAAACCCGCAACTTTTTTTCGACGAATCATTCGTCGTTATGTCAACACAAAGGACACAACGGCAAATTTGCTGAATGAAGACGAGTTTAAACTTTCCGGATAAGTTTTAAAATCCAGAAGAAAACAGTTGGTCGTAGAATATGAAAAAGGAGATAATATTTGGAACAAAATGTCTCCTCTAGGGAAGAATGGAGTTGGCTATCTTGAAAACTGCTCAAAACATTGGTTTGAAAAGAAGATTAACAAACTATTTCGTTCGCAAAACCTGTATTTCAAGGCTCCTTGAGCCAGACGTATCTGTAAATTATGTAACTTAGCCAAGTAGTTACCAGAACGTGAAAAGTTTCGACTCATGGAAATTAGCACCTACTTAACATCAGCGACGAATGTCGTTGATATTGAGTTGCTCAGCAATTGTTTGGGCAACAACGTGGGTGAGGGGATTATTAGTTAAAGTTTTCTAAGCAGTCGCACATCCAATATCAGCAGAATTTCCAAATATTCTCGAACTCTTCGATATTTTAGTTTACCTAATTAAAAGTAAAGTACAACAAAACCTTAGATTTTTTTGTCTTTTGAGATTGAGGCTATTCTTTTTAATTGTATTTGTGGAATAGCACTGTTGAAAGTTTTTATGTCTTGGATCAGCACAGAGATTCTAAACTTAAAACTAAACTGGACACTAAGGGGCCATGTACACGATGTGATTGTCTTGGAGAGTAGAATGTTGTTTCAAAGGCACAGTTCCTGCTTTCGCTCTCTAAAGTCGCAATAAATCCTGAAGACTCCAAGCAGTGAATTAATCGGATACATTATAGCAAACAATTATATTCGACAATCTTATCGCGTAAATGGACCTAAACAAGTTCTTTTCGCGGTTTTCATTGATAAACTGTATTACCATTCTGTGTTTTAAAATTAACAAGGGTCTTGAGTTTGACATGTGACAGTCACATGTTTCAAGCTTATAAGTTGAAATTTTCACAGAGCTTGCGAATTATGACTACATAGATTTACAATATATGACTCAAATATCTCTGCAATGAAGAGATGTCGACTTCTCAAACTTCCCAACGCGTTCGTTTAATACATTTTCTGGAATTTAAAGCTCAAATCAAAGTACCGCCAAAACTTTAGCATCTGATGTTTAAAATTACTGAAATAGGCGACTAGTTTTCAATATTTGGGGGTGCTGGTGGCATAGGGTTCGAGTCCGGATCTTTGCAGTTATCTGATTAAAAGTTACCTTCGTCACATGTGAGAATAGTGTTGTCCAGTTTGACTGTACCAAGCATTGCAGGTTTTCTCCGGGTACTCCGGTTTCCTCCTGTAGTAACACTGCACCCATGAGGGGTGACCCTTACTGGGCCTCCAGTAAGAACAGCTCAGATAGCCGATAGGGTTATCCAGTATAAATAAAGGCACTTTACCTTTGCCTTTATGACCAGCCAAACTTCATGGTAAATCCTAATAAAAGAGCACTTATTTAGTGTCTGTTTTAATTTTCTTACAGGCTCAAGTTTTCCTATTTATTTGCATATTGAAGTGGAATTATTACAAAGGTCCAGGACATCGGATCACTGTAAGAATTTTTTAGGCGATGACGGTTCGAATCCAAAACTAAATAAGGTATGGTTGCCTCATCAGATTAAGATATATGATTATGATTATAATAGTAATATAATAATATTATATTATGGCGCCCAGTGGAGACGGTTGTGTGCAATGCAACCGGAGCTTTGAGCGGCTCAGTTTTTGCGAACGGGAGCATGGTGATCATAGTCTGACTTGTTCATAAATTTAAGAAAAAAATCTCAGCTACGTTGGATTAACGGAAGCATTCAATAGTAGAAACAAGAAGCGAGACAATGGAGACATCATTACATTAGGAGAATACCAGGTAATATACACACATGATGCCGCCGAAAAGACGGAAAAGGGCATCTAAAGGCCGTTTTCCACTAGATGAATTTCTTTGCGTGAAGCAACTTTTTCTTTTGTCTCATGAGCTTTCGGCTGGAACTAATGATGGATTTATTCAATTCGAACAATGAAATGTCGATTCGCACGACAAAATTCGCCTAGTGGAAAACAGGCTTAAAAGAACTAAATGGACCGAAGAAATGATAGCAGACCTTTTATCTTGTCGGGAAAGAGCTATAGCAGAACAGAGTGGCCAGAATAATCGGTTTATATATATATTTATATATATATATATATATATATATATATATATATATTTATATATATATATATATATATCTTGAAAACAAACTTTTCATCATATATATATATATATATATATATATATATATATATATCACTAACCTCCACCTCCATATATATATATATATATTTATATATATATATATATATATCACTAACCTCCACCAAGTCGAGTTCAATATCGATAATATTCAGTTAAAAACTCTTTAAAAATCTTTAATAAAATTTCAACGTTTTGGGACACTGCTCTTTTATGAAGATACAAAACTTACTGTTTCCCGAGGGACAAGACTATAAGTGTTTTGTTATATAGCAACAGAGACAAGGAAAAAAGAAAAATAAGTTAACTCCGACTTCGATAGTTTCTCAAGGATTTTCGCTGGCGATTCATCTGCTGAAACATCCATACAAAATACAAAAGGGAAGCCACGACACTTCTGGTAACCTTTTGTGTATCTGTCGAGTCTTTTCACTCGATAAGATCCAGTATTTTATCCTGGGAAGATTGAAAAAATTATGTCTTCGTATGAAACAAACATTTACTTGCTACTGGACTTTTTGCTATTTATCGCCGTAATTCATGCGACACGCTTTAATCATGGGTTAACGATATACTGTGTTCACGAGCTGTTGTAGCCCGCTCGGGCAACAATTTTAAAATTGTATCTCGCGCGGGATATATTTAGATTTAGATAGTGCCACGTGACCACAATTCAACCAATGGCAATTAGTGTTATCTCCCGTGAAGTTCCAGCTATATAGCAAATATAGATACATACAATAGAAATATTCTTATGAACACTTCATCAGTACCTGTACATTTAAGAAGAGATACATAATTTTTATACTTGATCTAGGAACGTCTTACAAACAAAAATCAATCATATTATGAATTTTTCTATGGTGAAAGAAACCGTAAAGATACGCGTGCATTTTATTTTGATTGTTGGTACAAAGTTGAAGTAAGTATAAAATATTACGGTCTCCGAAATACTTTATAACCTTGTGAATTAATTACCCAATGTTGTACCATTTCTCCGTTCCCTTCCTTTCATATAATTTTCATCTGTTCTTCTTATTCTCTTTTCCTCTCTCTCGCTTTCTCGTTCCTTTCTTCGTTCCATTGCTCGTTCTTAAGTTTCTTCCTTCATTTTTTCGTTCCTTCGTACGCTCTTTCGTTCTCTTCTTTGCTCGGTCGTTCCTTCGTTCCATCGTTCGTTCGTTAGCTGCTTCCATCCGTCATTTCTTATTTCCTTCCATGTTTTCTTCCTTCATTCTTTCCTTCCTTCCACTCACCCGTCCTTCTATCGATCCATCTTTCCAAAATTCCTTCCCTTGGTTCCGTCCTTTATTCATTAATCCGTTTGCCGTATTACCACACTTTTCTTTATTACATTGCTTTTGACCTTGGTTCCATTTGCTTACCATTGCTTCTTATTTTAGATATATCTTAGAAACGCTTTAAGTAAATTCTTCATCAGTACCTGGCGTTTTCACACACCAGGTATGTTTTCTGGAATTATTTTAATCCATATTGCCAGGTTATATGTATATACTCATCTATTACCTTTTTGGTTTGTACACTCTTTCCAGAGTCTTTTGCAGTGGGCTTAGTTTATAGGGGGGTGTAATCCCCTCCCCAACGTTTGTCAAAAAACAGAAACTTTGGGCGAAAATAGATAGTGATTCGGGCAAATTTTGTTTGGTTAGGCAGATCATAATCCCTCTTGGTTACTGGTTTATATTTGAGTATGTGTTAAGGCTGAGAAAGCGAGACAATTTTTGAAAAGATACAATATCGGGCAAATTAAACTGGATACCAACCATGCAAAATGGGTTAACTACACCCCTGGTCATTCGTCACAAACCAAAGTTAGAATGAACTATGAACATGTAACCCCAAGCAATATGGATATTTTTAAAATATTGCCGGTTCAGATTCACTTAAGTTACTTAACTTACAATCAGAGACTTGCTAAAATTGACGAAGGTAAACAGAAGCACCCCCGTGGAATAAAACAAGCACTTCACCAACTGTGGAGATGTTCGATGTACAAGCAAAATTTTTAAATAAATTTGTATGTGCTGAGGAGGATCTAGTCATCGGGCGTTGAACTGATAAACGTAAAATTTATTGCCATCACATCCATTTAAAAATGGATACATGTGTAACGAATCTGTTTGCTTTGTAACTGTTGTCATTGGAATTTTTGTTGTACAAATCAATTTTCATATTTCACTTGTGCTAAACAAAATGAATTAGACAAAGTTTTTGGTTTCGCCGAAAAAAGGAAACGTGACCTAATATGAAATTATAAAGTATGATGCCATTACCATTACGTAGCCATAAAAGACTATCGCGGGTACAGCTCTCGGCAACACTTACAGAGATCCAGCATGTAGTGGGAGAGGTAGTGTTTAGGTTAAAGCCAATCCACCTTATTGATTTTTAGTAAAAAAGATGCTATTCTCAAGGGTGGGCATTGGTGTATTCCGGGAGGACCTTCGTATGTGGCAGAATGAGTAAGCAATTTCTAGAACTAAGGCCGCTGTCTCCTTTCATCAACAACTTTCTCGCTCATCTTTGATTCTGGCATCTCACCCAGAAATAGGGAAATGGGTTAAAAGACACCTCCAGAAACTCAGACTCCGTTTTGTGACCTGTTTGACCAAGATCAGCCCTTGGCTTGTTTCTTCTCTACATAGATGTGGACTTGTCCGCATTTATCATAAAACTGCGCTGGCGTTCTTAAGTACTCTAGATATCTAAGTTTGACGAATCAAAAGACTGAGGGGGAGAATGGCTGTAGAGGAAGCTGTGGACATCTGGTTAACGTTTGTATTATGGGAACTCGATATCCTAAACAATTCCACATGGAAGTAAAAGGGAAACCAATGCCTCACAAGACTTTCCGTTTACCAGAATAGAACACCTCTGAAATCAGTTCTGCTCCAGCTAGCATCAATTCCACCGTTGAAAAATTCGCTAGTACTTGCAGTAAATTCAAAATATGATCAAGCATCTTCGGCGAAACATTGCCGCTTTTGATAACAAAACTCTGTGCTGAAATCTGCTTTCCCCTCCTCGACCGTCTTCTAAATATTCTGCAATATTCAGTTCCTCTCCATGAGCAATCTAATCTTGAATGGCCAAAATATCTTCCAGCTCTTCTGCCTCGGTGAATCCCGTCATCTTCTAAAATAAACTCGCCATCTCAACTGTACTACTTAAGCACAATAATTTTTGAAACCTTGAATATTTAATCGACAATCACAGTAAGTCTCTTCGTGAAATGTCGTCTAAAAAAACATTTGTCACTTCTTCATTTTAATAATTGTGTGACTAACTTTAAATCCCTTCGTGGGTACAAACATTCTCTAAGACGTTTAGACAATGCCCACTCGTACTGTATGAGATACAAAGTCCTTCGAATCATATACAAGGTCACGAGGGGTCCTCGGCCCCTCGTGGCCTTCTATCTAATCTTTGGGACTCTATACCCCATAGAGCACACGAGACCATTGTCTAACCCTTGCTTAATACTACGTGTAGTTCATTAAAAACTGAATTATAGTATAAAGAGATTTGTGTATTTAACAGATGAGTATAAAGTACATGTGAATAAAACATATATTCGGATAAAAACCAAGCATGCAGTTGTGTTCAATTTCAAAAGGAACCAAAAAAAGATCTGCGCTCATCTGAAGCTGCGAATTCTTTTGTAATCTTGTAAAGATCGAGGTCATCTCATTCACTTTGGAAGATGTTAAGAATGAGAGCGTTGTTCATCCTTTCCTGGCCCATCGTAGAACGATGACTCTACTCTCGAAGCATTGAAAAGCTCAAGACATGGCGGATCAGTTTTGTTAACAGTCAGATTCCTTCAGCAACTGGTCATAAAAGCCATTAAACTGTACGTCTGTTCGTAGGCGTTTATAGTAATTGGAGGTTGGATTAGCAGCATTAAGAGCGACTGGGACGTTGCAGTCTGTACTTTTTAAGGTTCAGAATAATTCCTCTCCTGTGCTGAATACAAGATGGGATAATCTTAAACCAAACATTGTGGAGAATCTACCTAGTCTGGCTAGCACATCTTCTGTCTTCATGCCATCATCTCCTTCAGCGTTAACATCTTCCATAGTGGGTTGAACAGTTCCGTACTTATCGAAGGACAGCAGTCTGTCCGACTGGTTGGGCAGACTGGTTTGAAGCTTCAAGTGCCAATGAAAGGATGATTTTCGGCCTGGTTGGAAAGTAAAATTTTGGACCTCTTTGGTGACTTGTTGATGACGCGTACAGACTCTTTAACCAAATCCAAGGCATCTCTTATCGGCCGAAACATCTTGCATGCATCTTGCAAACAGAAATTAAGATTATGATCCAAGAAGTGTACTGGTATGGCACGTGGTTCTTCGCGAAGATTTTGCGTTGAAACGCCCCAAAATCTACCACTCATTGTCACAGCACCATTGTAACCTTGTCCTCGACACTTTGTTAATGGTAGCACGCATCTTATAAGGACATCCTTGAGCTGATGGACAATGGCATCAGCTGTACAAATGGAAATTTGGACCAACCCTAAAGTATCTTCATGGGTGTTATAAAGCTCGTCCACCCAGCGACAACAAACGACTAACTGCTCTTTGTTGGCATTGTCCCTGGTTTCGTCCACGAGAAGAGTAAAATACCCAGTTTCTAGTATTTCATTGACAATTTGTGGAGAAAGGTAGTGTTTCTCCTGTAACTACTTTCAAAATATCAGGTATATGTTCTACTCTAAGCTTTAAGAGCTGATGAAGGTTTCCATCTTGATCGTCATGACCTATATTTAGATTTATAACAACAATATTACTCCTTTTAGAGATTTTTTTTTGTGATTCTATTTTATATGACTAATGATAGTAATTAAATTTATTCAGACAAAAAATTATGATTTACGTACAAAAATTTTATTGCTTTGTATTTTACGACAAGTACAATTTTATCTCCTTCCTGATCAGTGGACCTTCATCGATTGGCTATGAGATTGGACACTTAAATTTGCTTCAATCACGTATATATATGTACAGTATGTATACACATGGCAAAGACATTCCTTGTCTAAGAAGATAATGAATGAATGACAATTCTTCCTCAAGCAATGTTCGAAGTAATGCTTGAGCGGTGGCTAATTGCGTCTCCAGCTGGCTAGCAAATGAAGGTTGGTGCAATAACCTTTGCTTTTCTATACTTTCTCTGTATGCCTGACTTGCTTCACGGTCTTTAAAACGCTCGAGGGCTTTCTTCCAGGTTATAAAACTACTTTCTGAAAAAACGCTTTTTTGTCTGGAACTGAGAGTGAGTAATCCTTTCTGTTTCATTGTCCGAAAGTAATAGCAGAAGACTGACTTTTTTGGTTGGACATTAGCTAATTCAAAGGCAACTTTTATTCCAATCTGACTGAAACGTTCTGCTCCGGAAATTTTTAACATTACCGGTCGTTTGTGATGTGGATGTCAACGTTTCTTCATGCCGTGGTTGAAATGGTTCTTTCAAGCTCACTGAGCAACATAATTCGTACATTTATCAATCATCTAAGAAAAATAGGAAATGCCTTTTTGTAAACGCATCTATTGTTTTTGATTAAATCATCAGTAAAAAGGTTACAAAACTAGGCTTTCCTGAATTACCTTAGCCGACCGTTTCCTTTTCGCATTTTTTCGGACGCTTGAAGCCAAGGTTCTAAATTGATGAGGTAATCTTGATTGTTCTGGAAAATCATTCATGCCAATGTAATCTTGCCGCCATTCAAATATCCACCAATTAGTTAAACAGTTTCGGCCATTAGTTAATCACCAATTAGTTAAACAGTTTCACCAAGCTCACTTATGATACTTTCTTTGCTTTGTTTAGAACTTAGTTCATCGATGCTTCTTTCTTCACTTTCTTTTAGCGGAAGAAACTGTTTAATCATGTCTTCCTACATGTCACAATATTTCATGTCCTGTTATCTCATTTGCATTATATGCTATTGGGGCGATCTCATTTTCGGCGGTGATTTTCCACGCTGGAAAGTACAATATGTAAAAGAATAATACGGCTGTCACTCCGTACTTCGCCGTTATTTCGAGCTAGTGACTAGAACTCGCTGGCGAAATATAATAAATCACTGGACGCTGTTTCCGATCCCTTTATTCGCTTTGAATTTCAAACACTATTTTTAACTTTTTCATTTTAGTCTAAAAAAAGAAGTGTGTGCAAGGCTTAAAAAATAAAGAACACTATGTGGGGTGTCACCATATCTGTTTTTAACGAGCTCGACAGGTATTGCGCCTCCCATGTAAAATGTTAGGGGGCCCTCGGCCCCCTTGGTCTCCCTGCTTCCTACATCACTGAAATTATAAGCATTAACTCTTTCACTGCCGGAGCTCTCCGCTCGACGAGTAAAATTGTCTGGTGTTAGCCAGACTAGAACAAAAGAACGATATTAACCAAAGGATGAAATAATTCCGCTCTTATTATAGCTTCTGGAAGGCTGCCACTGGCTAAGAAACTGCCAAAAATATTGGGGAGATTGCGCTTTTTTGAATGTATTGCCGAAGTAAAGAACATAGTGCTTGATCGGTTGAACGTGGAAATGGGTGACAGATTCAGACGTTTGAAGGAGTTCGATAACATATTGGAATTTCTCCTTGATATGCAGAAGCTCGGAGTGCTGAGCAGTGCTACCCTGAAGGAGAAATGAAACAATCTTGCCATATTTCACGATGCTAAGGCACAACCAGAAGGAGGGTTGGAGTCGGAGAAGATGGTTTTTCTAATCTGGGATCGGCTCCTCAAATTAATATTGTTGACAATTGCAATGTCCATTGCCAGCTGTTAGAGGTCATTCAGTTAGTTGAAAGTGATTTTGACTTATCACCGCGCATCAATGGGACAAGATCGGCTTAGCTGCTTAGCTCAGTTAAGGACTGAGAGACAAACATCGGAACCCCAAAATTTTTATCATGTGATTCAAAAATTTGCTTCTTTAGAAGCCAAAAAAATTAATTTTTAAGTGCATAAATCGTAAATAAACCATGGACTTTCATTGAAAGTATTATGTTATTTTTCAAGTTAGCTATAGGAGAGGAGCCGCCACAAGTTATGTTTGTCAGTGGGTGCCATTAGTGCTCTCTATGCCACTGTATTTGCCTCTCAACCTTTAGTATCGTCAGTTTTCTTTGCAACAAAGTAATCTGGGCGGTTACTTCCTGGCGCAGCACAAAGAATACACACATATTTTGTCTCATTCCCGCCATTTTACCAAGATTTCTGTCCCGACGCCATGTTGAAAATGATACTCGCAGGGATCATAAAGCTTAAAAGATTGCATTTTGGGATAAAATTAAAAAAAAAAAATGAACTAATTTATGCTTTTTGTCTGACTATATTTTATGCGATGGAACTTCGAGTTCGAAGTCTGGATCAGCGTCGAATTTTCTTCTAATTATGCGACAGAGTTTGTCGTATAATTCGGAAGCGTGGAATTAAATTCGATTCGTCGAAAAAAATCACTTCAGACGCTGCATTTTCGTTGAATAAAACTGGTCCCATAAATTGTGACTACCTAAATTTGAACTCAAGTGGAAATTCGGTGGTGGATTAAGTTCCAATAAATAATTCAATTGACGATGAAATGAGTAAATACGGACAGAATGCATAAATACTTGGAGACGCTATCCAGAAGCCATGTTGAGAAAGGTCGAAGATTGCTGAGCAGCTTGAGGCATTTAATAACTAAATGACGCTTTAGAAATAAAACCCCGAAAGGATTTGAATTAAAAAACAAATAAGAAAAAAAAAGAATGACGAGTAAAAAAGGTAATATTTCAACACTTTTGCTTGCCATTCTCGCTTGAGCTTGAAAACATTACCTTATCAACTGCCGATAAGAAAATATATCAACTTTGATCACCTCAGTTGTTCAGGTGTCTAATATGAATACGCAGGTGAAATAAGCGCGAGCTTTGTTGAATGTTATGGAAAGATCAGAAATAATCTAATTGTTTGGACAACCTGTTAGATAAAGCTATAAAAAGGTTGATTATAGCAGGACTTGATTTGTTCTTTTTTCAAGAACAATAGAAATGGGAGGCAAAATCGTTGATAAAATATGGACGACCAGCCGCATGTAATATATTCAGTAATGCTTTTGGCCTCAGTAATTATCTATAAAATACGTGCACGAGAGATTCTTGCGACGACTTAACATTTATCTATGAGGATATGTCGTGTTTTGATTCTATTTCAGATCATCGTCAGGGTAACGTTAAGAAAAAATTTCACGGTTAATATAATGTAGCGTGACTTAATCAATGACTATATGGTTCTTTTACATGCCTTTTTGCTACACTTAAGAAACAGTTGACCTCAGTTTGGTTTTAGCTTAGTATTGACCCTTAGTTCTTACGTAGTGATTAATACATCTCACCGGAATTTTACGCTATTTATTTAATTTATGTTTTGTCTTTATTACAGAATGTATTACGTCGCCAAGAATTTGTGGGTGTAAATGTAAGCACTTCATTTATTATTTAGTCACAAATAATGCAGATATCAATGGAAGCTCTGAAAATCATAAAGTACAATTAATAGCATGCTCTAAACTCAACTATCATCGGCCTACATTGATTTATTCTGTGGTCTTAACCCTTTAATCGTTTTATACATACCAAAGTCACACAGAAAATTACAACGGAAGATTTAATAAAAAAGAAAACAATAGAGAACCGAGAACAAAGAACAAAAAGAAAAACAAACAGTTCTTCGTTCAGCATGTCATTTTATCTTTACTAAGTTACAAATGGTAGTCTGGACAAACTTCCATTCTCATTCAGATTTGTAAGTTTATTGCATTCTTCGCATTCTCCTGAAGTAACTACGTCCCTCAAGGCGAGTCATTTGTTGTCTTTTCTGTCTTCCATAGCTTGCGTACTCTGTTCCTTTAGCTTGTGTGCAGCTTAACTTCAAATTTTCAGTTATTTCCCATCTCTTGAATTGAGACTTGTTTCGTACAAACAATCTTCCGTCATCGAAACGACCAGGGATCGATTTTTGTGTCGTCAAGTGGTCGTGAGGTTTATCGGCCAAACCGTTTGCGGCTATGAGGACGATTATTTCAAGATATTTAACCAAGACTTAAATTTCAACCTTATTCGTATAACCGGACTGAGATTCCATCTCGGCCTTCGATAAAATACTTGAACCGCTGAACTAGCTGTAACATGAAGAAAGTGTCAGCTCGGTTTGAGCAACCTAGGATGAAATTTTTCACCAGATTGACCGGCAGAAAAAATCGAATGTAAAAGCACGAAAAAATTTTCATCTTGGGCCCGATAGGTGATCAACAAATGAGGAAGAAGCAAACTGTATAATCAAGAAAATAAACTACCCTTGATATTGCAAATTTTCACAGTTTTTAAATGATAAAACCCTCGGGACTTCTTAATTTCAAATACTCTTTGTGTTTCAAAGTTGAATAGCTCTACTTTTCATTTTCATTTTCATTTCATTTCTTTGGCCCTTAAAACCTTGTTTTACGGTAGCCAACTTTGAATTGGAAAATTATTTTTCAGAGATTTTGTTAAAAGATTTTCATCGTGCATGTTAATATTAGATGGTCCGAAATCATGGTATTGTAAATCATGAAAATCGCATTCTATAGCAAGTCGTCATAGCTCTAATTCTTATTGCGCAATAGATTGACCCGCTGTCGAGCGGTTTTGTTGAATGTGATCTTGCATGTCTTCTTGTGTTATTTGCCGTGTACACAAGCTGAATTTTGGAAATCAACTTTTTACCCTCTGGTTCCTGTCCATTTTCGTCTATTCACATAATTGTGTGACTGCCAGTGCCTGCTGAAAACTTTACAAGGTGTAATATAAAACAAACATTTGGAAAGAAACATCTTGGATCACAAACTATCTTTAAAAACAGAACACAAAACTGAGAAGGAAATATTTCGACTATATTAACTTCTCAATTTTGTCTCGTGTTCTTACTCATATTTTGGGCATCAAGATGCTTCTTTACGAGGAGTTTGTTTTATATTATCTCTCTCTACCGTGAGCTATCAATGCTCTCTTCCAGTCTTCGGGTTTCGTCATGTTGTAATAATTTATTTGAATTTCTAGTTTTTACTTCGACGGTCTTAACTTTTGTGATATCTCCATGATGTCCTCTTCAGGTTCAAATTCTATTTTCAATGCTTTCTTCGTTTTCGTTTGTTTTGTTTTTGAGGTTATCCTCGTCGTCAATGTGGTAAAACTGAACTCTCATCTGTGTCTGTGTGACTCGTTCTACCGTCTTCATCCTTTTTATTCATTTTAAGGTGTACTTACAAAAATGAAATAATGAGTAAATAAATATGACAACGAACATACTATTGACTGCATTACTAAGCATAAATAATAATAATAAGTTTTTCCAGTTATTCATACCATACATATCACCGAATAAAATTCTTAAATATCACAACTACACTGAAACTATGCTAATCAAGACATTTATCAAGCAATACTAAGTTTTAACAACACATCAAGAATAATACCTCCATTGAAACATACTAAACTCCTGGTAAATTCAATCTTTACCAAAAGAACATGTAAAAATCACTCTGGCGAGTTATCTTAGGGAGTACTTCGCTATCAAATCTAGAATAGTTTACTCGAAACAAGAGAATCATCTTAGATGAATTCATGTTTAACTAATTTATGAATATTAAACTAGACGACATTGTTTGGTATCCAGTTTAGGACATCTTATTGCAGAATTACTGAAGTCTTTGTTCGCGATGAAAAGAATAGTGAATCTCGGTAATAGCATAATCATGCACTATGGCTGTAATGCAACGTTCGTAATATTTGTTATATGTAGAATGAATCAACGACATAGCATTGCTAATCATTTACCACCTATAGCTATGAGTATATTTCATTTAAACCATTATGAAAGACCTGTCATCTAAAATTATATTTAGTGACTCGAATTCTTTTGCACTCTTTACTGATCATTACCAGAAAACATACTATCATTAACTCCTACTGCAAACTCATTAACGCAAAAATACATTCATTTTATTCAATCGACATTCGTTAGCGTAGATACGCAACCATTTGCATCGAAAGGCATTCATATAGCGCCAACAGACGACCATTAACACTACTCTACTATACATTAGGGATAATAAAATTTCAATTAGGAAAGATATTTCTCTTGCGTAATTAAGCTTTTATTATGGTTAATGTATACTAGAATGGTGTTAATGGTCGTCTGTTGGCGCTATGGAAATAGTCGCGTGTCTACACTAGTGAATGTCGATTGAATAAAATAAACATATTTTTCCGTTAATGAGTTTGAGGTTGGCATTAACGATAATATATTTTCTGGTAATGAACAGCAAAAGGTGTATAATAAAAATTTTAGTCTGCACCAGCGCTTTAACTCTTTCCCGGCGGGATAAGGCTTCTATTATTTTTTTTTTCTGGTCAATAATGACGGATGATTTTACTAGGACGATTTTATTCATCACGGGGAGAGCTCTGCTTTCGCAGTGAAAGGATTATGTCCATCGCATTTAAAACCATCCGAACCTTCTGCCTAACGCCAGACAATTTTTCTCTTCAAGGGGAGAGGTCTCGCAGTGAAAGGGTTAATAACGATGGCAACTTTTTGTTGCGATCACATGCAGCTAGAAATCAATTATACAAATATCGATGACTCTGAATAACAAAAAAAAAAACATCCCTGTGGTTGGACTTCTATGTTTTCTATATGATTTGCAAGCACATTTTGCATGGTTCAAAAACAAATCACAGCATTCAAAGGTAGTATAACATTGGGTTCCAATGCAAACAGTAGGAAAATTCCAAAGGAGGCAGGAATTAATTCTACAACAAGTCTGGATAATGAAAGAAGCCCATCAGCGCTAACTTTGCTATATTTGAACACACAGAAAGTTCTTATATTAATATCACACAATCGATCTAAATGCAAATTTGAATAAAGCTCTTATCTCCTACATACTGTCTAAAAGTAGTTTCAAGTAGATTTTGAAGAATCGATGCTTTTTCTAGTGAAACATATACTTGTATATGATGTTTTGTACGTACGTTCTCAAGCCATTCTACTCAGAAAAACATTCTGAGTCCCTGACGGGAATCGAACCCGTAACTTTCTAATCGCCGGTGAGATGCTCTAACCATTGAGCTACATAGACTCAGATACAGAGACCGCGGAACGATATTTTGAGTGGGGGACTAACAGGAGGCGATAGCATGAACCCCCTGAAAATTAAATTCAATGTTTATGAGACGGTCGTGAACTTCTTATTTTAATGATCACTCAGAAATCACAAAACACTGGTTATATTAACAGGAACAACTCAAATACTATCAGCTGGTCACTCAAATATTGGATATGTTTATCGGATATTTAAAATCATAAACTAAAGTGCGAGTGTGGTTCTCGCTATGTTGGTAGAAGAACTCAACGGTTAAGTGAAGGGATCGAGCAACATGTGCCAAGTTTTATACGAAGCAAGACCGTACCATTAAGATATTAACTGAAAAAGCAATGTACCTCTGCTCAAACGATTAATTGTGACTCGGCAATCGGTCGACACTTGTTGTCAAAAAGATGTTGTGCCTATAACTATTCACCCTCCAAATTTAGCATCCTGGCAAAGCGCCGCTCAGCATTCTTTCTAACGATTATGGAATCCATGTATATTGGCGTTATTTTGATGTTTAATTCCTCCTACGTGGGATGACATCATTGCCTTTACATCAGGTATAAATATAAGCTGATAACTCATTTCTCAACATTTAGTAGACGTTTGCACCTGAAGAGTGGTCTGCCGAAATGTATAGTGCTTCTTTTTAGTATTTACTTTCTTTCTGTGTGTTGGTTCCTCTAGTTCTTTTCAGAACTGTCTTGTATGTATAACCATTCATCATGGTTAAGACGTTTTTCAAAACTATACTGAAATATTTAATTTCTTTCCAAAAAAGTGGGGGCTAAAGCCCCCCGCTTCCGCGATCCCTGAGATGGTGAACGAAGGTTACATTTATGTACTGGTTCAAATACCATCAATTCGAACCAGTACATAAATTTAACCTCCTCTCACCATCTGGGTATATGTAGCTCGATAGTTAGAGCATCTCGCCGGCCATCAGAAGGTTATGGGTTCGATTCCTGTCAGGGACTCAGAAAGTTTTCCTGAGAGAATAGCTTGAGTACATGCGTGTAAAACATTATATATCTACCAAGCTACCACATTTAATGACTCATATACCTGTATATATACACACTAGTGTGAGAAGCTAATACGAAAATACTGGAGAGGATTTATGGAATATTTAGTTCAATAAGTATTCGCCCTGCTTACAACAACATAGTGTATAACTGCGCGTACTACGTGAATTTTAATATTGATAAGCGAGTGGCAACGATGATTCATTTAAAATTTTAATTCATTTAGTCTCCCGTATTTTTCTTTTGTGTTCATAAAAGGCTGAAAATATGTATTTTGTTTTTCTAAATAGATCCCGTGATTGATCATGGGCATAAATTCATAAATTTGAAGTTGAAACGAGAGTCGGAAAACACATCTGTTTTTATCTATTGGACCGACGAAAGATGGAGGAATGATACAAATGTTACCTATTTTGAAGTAGCTATTTCCCTTTACGCGGATAGTCAGAATCGTCAATATCAGTATATCGATTCAAACAAACTTGTAAGTATTTTTATATTGTGTGCAATAGGTACCTTAAGAAGATGAGGGAGATGGACAAACTTGATATTACTTCGTAAAATGAATCTAACCAAATAATGGTGCTTCCCAACTTGATTTCCTCTCATTTGCCTCACTTACATACGGATGTAGCATAATCATGTTTGTGATTATAAAAAATCTCGTGTGATGCCGGGCCAAAAATGACGTCACTCTTCTCCAACACGTGAATGATTGGCGACTATCTTTGTAAATGTAACCGAGGAATTTCTGAAACAAATTGTTCACTACAGTCTTTGAAATAATTACCCGTATGGTTATACTTAAACATTTCGTCTTGGGGATTATTCAACAATATTGACTTCGTCTTCGGCGAATAATTGTTAAATATTAACGCATATCTTCGCTGCGCTCTTTGTCCCGTAACGACGACATGTGGCCAAGGATGATCGACACTTTTCAGTTCTGCAGTACACAGAAAACTCATAAACTAGGAAGTACAGGCAAACAACTTTTCGAACAGACTCAAGCTGCCTTTTTTCACTTTGACTCTATGAAAATTGCCTAAACATTTTTCACAGACCTGTCTCCTCCCTGTTTTAACTAACGAACCGATAACCGATTAATGCGTAATTTGGACACATTTCTAGTTTAACAAATATTTTTTTTTGGCTCGAATTTAAACCAAGAAAATTTAAGTTTTCGGAAAATACCTTCACTTTTCAATCGAATAAAATTCGAAAGCTTTGTGTGGATTTAAAATTAATTCCTTTCGGTTCGTACCGTGCTTTTTGATTTTACTTTGGTTAATGCCACACGATTTTACTCGCCATGAAGATATTTACCTCCTTTAACCGGAAACGGTTAAAGGAAGTAAAAGCAAGCGATGGTCATACTGATGTTTTTTATATATTTAGATTACCAAGTATAATGCATCATTTCGTGATTTGAAAAATGGAACATACTATATTGCTGAGGTAAGTGTTGACAAAGTTTTGCGCTGGGGAAAAAATACTTCTGCAAAGCACGTGCAAAATACCTAGTTATCGGTATAGGTATAGTTAACGGTATGGGTATGGCTGTAAGTATCAGTATGGGTATAGGTAAGGGTTATGGATATCACCATATTTATAGATATAGATATAGATATAGATATAGATATTGATATAGACGTAGATATAGATTTAAGTATAGCTATAGGTATAAGTATATTTACATCTGGGTCATTCCATATCAACTCGACCAATCTCCCCGCTTCAACTTTACAGACTGAGCTGACTTTCATACATTTACAGACCATAACATGATTAAACTGTATGTGGATTTTACCGGATGGCACTGAGTATTCTTTAAAATTTGAGCGGAAAACCGTCAGCCGATAAAGAGTGGAAGTCACCATTTTAAGCGAATCTGAAATTTTCGCATAGTTTGTGCTTCATTATTTCGTTAAGTACTTAACATATTCCGACCAAAATTTTTTCACTGGTAGAGTTGGTATTGTCTTTTTAAAAGAATAAATCACATAAACTACGCAATCCGCCATGTCCAAGATAGAGTAACATCAATATTATGCCAGAATGGCCGAAATGCAATTACGGAGTATTTCTCAGTAACAATAACTTGGTAGGTATTATAGTGGGAACGTCCAAAATACGCACACAAAATGACAGGACATAGAACTATGTAGCCGAGTTGTGATAACATGATACAACAAAGGGCACGCTCAAAATAGTGGTTTAAATTATGGCAACTTTCGTTAGATCCTTGTTCTCAAGGGGTAAAATCGGTCTGTGAGATAGGTCGGATTGATCCAAAATTTTCACATGGTAAGCTTCCGAATGTGATAGAACAGTGGTCCAAATTTCGTAGTTGTCCTCGAATTGTTTCAATGGTAGTGAGCAACCTAAATATAGGAGTTTTTCAGTAATTGACTCCTAATATAAACAAACGATGCGCGAACGCTAATTTGTGTGATTGTGCTCCTTCATGAGCTCATACACAAAAAATCTTGATTTTCGAATTTTTGCTCAGTAAAATATGGTGTCAGATGTCCTTACTAGTCATTCTTTAACATCGGAAGACTAACGGAAAACTCGATCAAACAATGTCGCTGTCACGTTAAGCGGTGCTTGCAGGATAGTGACGTCAGAGTCAGATGCAAACTATTAAAGATCCAAATTTTAAGATTCCCGTATTTGC